>CM074183.1:48864384-50079384 GCA_037179385.1 Holothuria scabra | reverse complement strand
TAATATGGTTTACAGGTCTATTGATGGCTAAGCAAAATTTTCAAAAAAAAAATAAAGAATTACGAAGATTTGTGACAAATTCAGGCGGCTTACTCTAAAATCTTCCCTCAGTTCTAAATCATAAGTATTGAAAGCAGTCTTAAAAATCGTCCGCCGAAATTGTAAAATATTTCTCCGAAAACTCCTATACTCTAAAAACTTCCGGTTGAATTTGAACTGGACAAGGATCAAATGGGCACTACACCTAAAAAGGTTTAAATATTTGACTATTTTGAAACCGAGCCTATACGAGTGTCTCAATCCTTTCAAAACATTTTCTGAAAAATAACAACGCATTATTGTGAAATTTTCGTGGAAAATTAACATGATTTAAAACACCGAGACTCGTTGGGAAAGCTTGTAAAACCGCTATTTGTCAGCGTCACTTCACAGTCTTGGTCAACACTTTGCCGGAAATTGTACGGGAAGACAGGAGTGGACAGGTGTAGGCCTATGTATGTACTAAACATTTTGCCCCCCAAATATGGTAGAGGTACATTTTATGTGGTAATTTTCTACTTTAAATGCTAATCTGCCCATTTTTGTTAAAGTGAGCACGTTATTGCAACAGAAAATTCAAAGGAAAAACTAATAAGATGTATTCACAAGCCTAAAGGGAATGCCATTTCCGGCCATCTGAGGTGTCACAGTTTTTCAAAAATTTCAAAAACTCATGGTGACTCTGTGGCCTACCTTTACGCAGGTTTCTTATAACAAATAACCCTCGGCCTCTGATGTACCATGTGAAACCTTTGCGAACGAGAGTGGGGTGGGGAGGAAGGGGAATTTTCATTGAGTAAATGTGGTCATTTGCCCCCTCTTCCTGATAAGTGACCCCCAGATATTGGCCACTGATGAGGGCAGTACGTAGACTTACAATAAAATGAGTACCCCAACGAATTTCAGTATCCAATAGTACTTTTCTAATTTTGCTCATATGCCTAAAACACAGACCTTACAATAAGCTAACGAATTTCTACCAAAATTCTCAAGTTTTCTTCAAAACAATCCCCGTTGTGTTAAATATTTGTAGAAAAGAAGCCCAAAGTATCGGGGCACTACACTTGAAATTCTACCACTAGTCGTGTCCAACCAGGACTGCCTTATCACCTTTACGGGGCTTTGAAATGCTGCCCCTCCCCCATCGTGCGGACCCTGGCGTAACCCATGGCTTGTTGGACTCAACAACAGCACTGAATATGTAACAGAGTCATTACTATCTCTTTATGTTCGAACAGATATGGAGTTTGTCGTTATGGATAATATAACTAATTCGAATCATTTTGAATCATTATTTGTGAAAATTAAAACGGCGGTTTGTAAAACAATTATTACTGGAGTTATTTACCGACCTCCAAGGGAAGATGTTGATTGATTTATTCTTGAATTTAATAGTATTTTAAATACCTTAAATAATAATCGCAGTGTTTGTTTTATTGCAGGGGATTTCAATGTTAATCTACTGTCTGGACAAAAGGCGGACTTACTTAAAAATACATTATTATCATTCTCATTCTATCCTGTAATTGATAAACCCACTAGGGTGACAGAAGTATCGGAAACACTTATTGATAACATATTTACATATATTAATTTCGCAACTAGATCTACCATCATTAGAACTGATTTATCTGACCATTATCCCATTGCTATTATTTGTGAACATTTAAGTCCGTGTAGAAGGAATTTCACTAGGCCAGTTATTTTTAAGCGTGATACTAGTACTTCTAAAATATTGAATATGAAACTGGAATTAGATTCTACTGATTGACATGATATTTTGTGTAACAATAACGCTCAGTCTGCTTTTACTAAATTTAATAATAAACTTTGTGATATTTTCCAAAGAAACTGTCCTATGCGTCAAATTAAGTGTAAGAAAAATTTACAGAAATCACCTTGGGTTACCTCTGGTATTTTAAAGTCCATTCGCAAGAAAAATGTATTGTATTGTGCGTATAAGCGAAGCCCCACAGAACAGAATTTACTGCATTATCGCAATTTTAAGAACAGATTAACTGCGGTAATTCGAAATGCCAAGAAATCGTATTACTATGAGAACTTTAGTAAAAATAAAAATAACAGTAAGAAGATTTGGTCTGGTATTAATGGGATACTGAACAGAGGGGGTGGCAACACTAATGCGACTGGAATCAAGTTGAGAATTTAGATACAAATGATGATTCGAATAACGTGCAAAATTTTGCTAATGATTTTAATAATTTCTTCACATCTGTAGGCGAAAATCTAGCTTCTAAAATAGATGTAACGTACTATAACTGCAATTGTTATCTCAATGATATTAGTGTTTTAGATACCTTTATTTTACACCCAGTGAGTCATGAGGAAGTGGTTAGTACTATATTGAAACTTCAAAGTGGGAAATCCCCAGGGTATGATGGCCTTACCAATGATATTTTAAAACAGATACATGGCCATATTATTGATCCTCTTACTCATATTTTGAATTTCATATTTTGAAATTCATACTCACATTTCTATTAAATATTATTATTATTGTATCATAATAATAATGATAATGAATGTATGTTTGCATGTAGTACAGTTGAAAAAATAAACAATAAAACAACAAAACAATAAAACAATATATATATATATATATATAGGGCATTACTTTTCACGCTGTTTATATGCTTTTGGCCTATTTTCAAATAATCACAACTTGCGTTATGTATGTTGAGATGTATATTGCAAATTACAAAAAATCGACATAAACATCCCGCTTTGCCATTTCTTAGCCCCTTCCCCTACCCTCATTCTTCTTTAGTCTTTCTTCTTTTTTAAATTTCACTTTTTACGGACTGCCCGCTTTTCAACTCTACCTTCAGGACTGGAAATTATACATGGCTGTATGGTGAACCTCAATCCCGACTCTGGTTCAAGTCCTTGAGCCTCCTGCAACCCATCGTCACACAGGCCTAATATTACATAAATAAAAAGTCCGACTATTTGGTTAGGTTTTGTTACTGCATCTCTGTTTCAAAACACGTGCTTGCACCCCCGACCACTAACATAACCCCTATTCTAACACTTTTTCATTTGTTTAAAGTTCAGACCTCGAACAGAACAGACGCCATCTCCCGTTTTCTTTTAGCTAATCGTATATATAGCTCAGACAGTCAGAGACTGATCAAATTTTCAGTTTTATAGTTCTATGTGAATGGTTCCAACTCTTCCACCTGGTAGAGGATCTCTCGCTCTTTTCTTAGTAAAACAAATTAAGGAAACAATAACTTTGATGCCTAAAACGGCTAATTTCAACATTCTCCGGGGCTCTTCGGACACAGTCGCGGATTAAATATTGCAAAAGTTGCAATTAACTAGCATGTTTGAAATCGCTTCACGATTAATCAGTGGTATCACTAAGGGACATAATGGACATTAGCAGTTTTCCGTCAGTCATAACATTCCAATGCCCCCTTCCTAACCCCCTCCATCAGTTCCTAACCTTGATTTTAAGTGTGAAGCATACATACTTAGGCATAAAATTATTCATAAAACGTTAGTTACAAAGATCTCGAGACTTGGGTAACCATAAGGAAGCTGGAACATTTGGAATTGGGTGCATAGACATAAAGCTGACAAAATAATTTTAGCAAGCAGGACTATATGAAATTGACTTATAGCCTATACCAAACACAGTACCAACCATGAATACATGTCAAGGACCCTCCCTCCCATCGTCATTGTTATGGTTATGGACTACCACTTGAGTGTTTAAAATTACTTCGAGCAGTGATCAGAACAAATCTTCAAAATGATTTCGGTATTCTAGCTATCCACTATTAAAGTGAGAACGATATGTTCGTGAATTTACAAGCAACACGCTGACATAAATATGCACCACACGGGCTTCCTTACAGATGCACTTTCTTCCTTATCTTGAAGTACTCTTTTTCACTAGCGAAGGTTTTAGTAGCTAGCTCATTGCTGCCACAGGCATGCGTAGTGGACTACAGAGCTTTTAAGGTGTAATGTAATAGACCTTATATCTGAACTAATTTGTCTATCTTGTGAAGTAACGTAGGTCTATCGTCCTTTTTAACATTGGCTCCCAGATACTCTAATGCGTTAGTGTAGTATATTAGAAGAACTGTATATTAAGTGTCTTTATATTTTAGCATTTTTATGAGAAGGATATTGATATTGAAATTTTGATGACGACGACGACGACGACGATGATGATGATGAAGATGATAATGTTTGATATTTCAACAAATATCTCAGTTAGAGAAAAATATCTAAATTTCCACTAGCAAATACATTATTTCGGGGTGTAAATACTGCCACTGCCACAACGAGCTGGGGAGGGGTAAATATTTTAAATGTGGTCCTGTGAGCATCCTGATATGTCAATTTCTAGACCATAGTACTTATATATGCAGTCCACGTCGATTGAAAACGTTAGGATGGAAATGGAAACGTTTGTATGTTTAAAAGTGTAAGCAATTAAGAGATAAGTTTTACACGAATTTGGCAGAAGGGTTCGCAGTGCTTGAGACCTCACATTTTTCATATACTTCAGGGAGCCTCTTTGTTCTCATCCCTCTATTATGTTAGGACAGAATTCACCGCAGCTGTTATTATTTTCCATGTTTAGGAAGACGCAGTGTAGTTCAAACGATTATTTTAAACGGACAAGAAGTTGTGCTGAAGTCCGTCAATAACCTCAACAAGGAAAAGAAGAAAAGTTTCAAATAGTTCTTTAAGCTAAACGTTTTTTAAAACAAGTTTTAGCAAATTCAGTATAGTTAAACAAGTTTTGAAATATTTTAGTATTCAGTGATCAACAAATACACTTCAGCAGTATAGGTTTCTACTGCTGTTATCAATACAACAAATAACCATCGGTAACGTCTCAAACTTCCTTCCAATAATTGGGTGTTTGAAATGCAACTTTGTAACAAGCTTAACTTCTTTAACTAGTACATGCACTCTAAAAACAAGAGAGTGAGATTGAATCTAGTCACTCTCTAACAGAGTGAAAAGTGTAGAAATTCACTATATTAGAATGTTAGTTCTCCAAGAAGAGTGACATTTACTTTAAAAAGAAAGTGTCAAATTTTTTCAATCTTCTTGGAGTGAAATTTTTGCTGTTTTGGCTTTTTTGGCGTGAGATTTTTATTTTTAGAGTTAGAGCAGAGTATGGGTCAAACTGATGCATGAATGCAGACCTGTGGACTGTCTAGGATATGCACGACATGGCACCCCAGGTTGAGCACCGTGTCCCCATTTACATGTGAACACCCCAAAATAGCATGCATGCCGATGTTTTACCAAAATTAAGAAGTATCTAAAAGGCGCTTACTGATGAAAACGATTGGTTTCACATCTTTCATGGCTTCGGGTTCAGTGCACATTAAGTACAAAATAGCCAAGTGGTGTCTGAGTTGACTAACCACGCCAGCCACTAATATTTGACTAGTTTGTTTATTTCTTAGTAAAGGACTAAAGGATATCAGTTTTAATCAAACTTAATACTTAATAATATTTTTCAGGGACTTATTCAATTGGGTCAAATATTAGTCCATATTGTTGACTACGTGACTGGTCGATTCAGGCACTGTTACAGACTAATTTGTGTGCAGTGTTCTGCATGTCTCCACCGGGAGGCCAACCCTCCAACCTCTGGAAAATCATAGAATGGCACCATCCCTGACTAAGCCTGCTTGCGGGATTTAACCATACATCATTACTAATCATTTATGCACACCCTGGCGGCTTTGAAAAATTGAAGAATTCAGAAATTTGCCATTTTTGTGGAACCAGTCTACTGTGTGGTTTTGACAACTTATGAAATTCCGAACTTCCAATTTCTCTCCAAAAAAGCGCCATATATTGGACATGTTTTGCTTCAAAAGAGCAACATTTTTCGCCCGTGCAAATTGCAATTCTTAAGCAGAGATGCTCGCTTATACCTTCAATTTGGTAAACTTATCCGAGCTCTGGAGGTGAGAAAATCCGAAACCAGATCATCAAGTAGCACCAGTAACTACAGTGCTATTTTTATAAATTTTCTTCATAAAACTCCAAAATTTCTCCAACCCTCTTGACTTAAAAAAATATTCGCCAGAGAGCCTCATTCTGTAGGCGTTGGAAAACATTATGAAGCAACAACGATGTTTGGTTGCCGCTCAGTCTCAGATATTCCAATAGGATATGTCCTTCAGTAAACCCCATCTTTTCAAATTTCCTTACAAGAAACTCAGAATCCACACTTTTCTTCAATACAAGCTCCATATTTTCAAATATCTGAAGAAAGAAAATAATTTCAGCGCCCTTTGAGCGCAACAAGTTACATCCCTAGTACCGTGCTGCTCACACTTAAAATCGTAAAATTTAAATGTCTACCCACGCCTCCCCCTTCCCGTAGGAATGTGTAGCTACTCCGCTGTGGACACCTTACCAGGGCATGAGAAAAAAATTAGGCCAGATGTCTTCTACACTTTGAAAATCAATTCGACGTTCCTACCTGCATGGGTAGAACTACACTGAGATGCGATAAGCCTGTTTCGGATGTCAATATTTCATTTGAACAAAATTATTAGTCTTATGTGAATACGATGCAAGAATGTCCATAACTTTATCGATCTCTTCATGACACCTTAAAAACTCCGTAGAAGTCAAACGTACACTAATAACCTGCTTGCTGCTTGTTTCATATTTCTCCCATGCTCATTGTCTGCTCAACCGTCTAGGGTAGTACAGTACAGTTGTTTGGCCATTTTGGAATTGGAGATAATGCTTACATTCATTTCAGTGATGCAGGAGGGGACGGTGAGGACTCTAATGAGTGTTTGCGTGTATGGGTAAAAAATGCTTACTTATCATATTAGCTGTAAATAAAAACTGTTCCCACATTGTCGCAGGTTTTTAACCAGGGAAGGGGACGAGAAATGTATGCCGGCCGGGGATTTTCTATTTTCTTTGAGAACAGGCTTTAATCTGTACGATAAAATATGTAATCCCTCGGTGATGTACTTGACCTGGCTTTCAGGAAAGAAATCATTTCAAAATTACTCCAAAGAATTCTTTCTCTCAATATAAACCCCCACATTTTTAAATCTCCTACAACAGAGTCTGTCAGAATTTTTATGCGTTCAATGAAGATCCAATATTTTCAACAATAACCGAAAGTGTTCCTTGAAAACAAGCCAAAAACTTTTCATTACACATTCCATTCGACATCCTTCGTCTTTATCAGGGCTTGTCTGTTTTGTCCCTGTCAGGGAACTTGGCTCCTGTCGGACAAAGCCTGCTTTGCCATGCAAGGGCTGCATGTACAACATCGCTGTGTATTAATTTTACCAGGCTGGCGAAGAAGGGGCTATGCCAATGTTCCCCAAGGTTCGATGTTCCCGAGAATCTTAGGAACATCCTCACTTCTGGGAATATCGAACCTCGTGAATAGACCCCTGTGAAGAAGGCTGCTTTCGGTATTAACATGTTATGAAGTCATGATTGCAAAGTACTTTTTTCCAACTTGTAGTATTGCTCTACTATTGCTGGACTGTCTTTCTATAACAGGGAAAACAGAATGAAATCACCAAAACTTGTTGGTAAACTAAAACGTGTTTAAAGCAGAAAAATACGAAGAGACAAAAACACGTGTGATATCCTTTGTTCTGGAACCCACCCCCGTTCCATGCCATTGTTCCTTGGCATATCAATAAATCCAGTTTTTCCCTCCCTTCATCCTCACGATAACATGTAGAATAACAACAACCCCTTTCGTCAGTCGACAATGATACTCAATTTTTCTCTTAAGAAAGACAGGTTTTTTTGTAATAAAAGAAACCAGAATTTGCAGGCTAAAAGAACCCTTAATTTTTCATCGAAAATTTTGCCTTCCTTACCATTAAGGAACTCACCGCCTCTGTCAGAGGTTTTGTGTTATTACCCCCACCGGTTCCCTGTCGGGGAGCTTGGTCCACTGTCGGTAACTCTGGTCTTACAAGACTGTCTACAAGTCTACACTATTTTTACAGGTACAGAAACGAATCACAAATCTGTCTACCTTTAAGTGATGGTACATGTTCGAGAAAATTCGCATAGTCATATGCTCGGAGATATGGTCAAAATAACTTATGCCTCTTAATCCAAATGGTGACCAACATAATCGTTCACTCTACTTAATGAAGATAAAAGCCTTAACAACTAGGACATGGTTTTTTCTTCTGTTGGAAACTGTAATGACCTGTGTATGTTTGAATGTGTTTTGCACATTAAAACTCAGTTAAAGAGATTTCTGAAATTTATGGGGATGTTGTAACTTCTTCTCATCAAATTAATGACACATTAACCATTGCCCCCGGAAAGCGAAATGATAAAAATTAACCTATTTCATTGCTGAGGGCACCAAAAATGTGACAGCCAACTGCTGTACAACGTGAAAGTAAGAAAAATATAAAAAGCTTATGATCAATCTTTATTTTTCTCTCTATCAATTCAACTTGAAAGTGCCTTCTTTCACTAAGTTAATTAAAAGCTTACAATATCAATGTAGAAGGTTTCAGTATCCAATAATTTGTCTGAAAAGGCGTATTCCCCAAAAGAGAATAGCCTTCAAGTGCAGTGGACAGCACCCTTAGTTTGGGCCAACCAAAAAGGATATCACAAGGGACTTAAAAAGGGACTTGAGGAGTGTATAACTACTTTGTTCGAAGCTGTCCCAAAGATTACACCATTTGGGGTTTTAACCAGGTTTGTAGAACGAGTAACCCTTTGTGGGGCACACCCATACAAGAGTTTCAATGGCCCAGGAAGGGTGTCCAGTCCTCTTATCCCTTGCAAGTTTTAAGCCTTTCTTGAGAGCCTAGATGCAAAATGGTGCGCAATTTTTGAGACTGGGAGAACTAATTTTGAACTCGAAGGTTTAGTTCAGTGGCGGAGCTGCCATATGGTCATATTAGGCCCCTCCCCCCCGACGGCCCAAGATCGTCTGCAGGCGCCCTTTTTAGGTTTTTTAAAGTACTTTACTCTTGCACCGTTATTGGCAAAAGATATAATTTAATAGCGTTGTTTTAAGGCACCGATAACAAAAAAATACTCAAACAGCCACCAGTAAAACGTATCTTCATGCTTTATACGCACTAATGAATGTTGTCGCTGTGCCAAGTTAATTCTTTCCACACCAAGCGTGTTTAAAGCTTACAAAATGCACAGACTGACATTAAATTAACCCCCCAGGCCAATAAAAGATGTTGCAAAGGGCGCAACAATAATTGTAGCGCAAATAGGCCTCTTGCTGCCAGGGATAATTGTTAACATAGACAATAAAAAAGTTTATAAAGATACCAAAATAGCTTCCACAACATTTTTCAAAATCATTTGAGGAGAGCATTCAGATTAAAATAAAATAAAATAAATCTGTTATCAGAGTGATAATGGTTTAAGAGTTTTAATAAGCAGTTTTCATTTTGTTTTTCTTCAAGTGACCATTCTCATGATAAATGGCAAATGCTGACAATGCACGATAATCCCATGAAAATGATTGTTTCTGTACTTTCGTAGTCCCAAAAGCCAGAAAATCGCATCTAATAAACCTAATAGGTGTAGGGTACTATTATTTTTTTATGAATTCGGTATCTAGAAGGCCAAGCAGACCTTTTTTCTTGGGCTATTTCTTGCAATGTACTTTATTAATGGCTATTTCAAAAAGGTCACAGGATGTAACTTACGTTACTTAATGTTTCTTCGTGTACTTATCTTGATTTCCAGATGCCAAAATTGTACATTTAACGGTGATTAATTTCCAAAACTCCCCCCCCCCCCCCCGCCGTAAGATTGCTTGCTATTTAGCTCTAGCAGGTTTGTTTAGTCTTTTTTCTTCACAAAGAAGCCCATTATTACATTAAAATCTTAAATCTACACCTGACAATAACACAAAATGAAATTACCGCCTTCATACTAGAATGTGAAAGAGAGGGATAGAAACATGGGCGTCCGCAGGTTGGGGCAGGGGGGGACTTGTGGTCCCTTGAAAAATAAAAACCTGAAAAAACGAAGGAAACAAAGAAAAAGACGAAGAAAAAATTAGCATCAACAATTTTTTAACAGTTCACTCAGTGTTCCCCCTGTTTATATGCCGTAAACAGGCTTTAGAAATACCATTTCCAGCGATCTTAGTGGAATTTTGTACCTCCCCCTTCCCCCACCCGATTGATCTTCTGCGGAGGCCCATGGATAGAAAATTTAAACATGTTTTAATAGAAAACTTGCTGAAGAGAAATGGCAAAGTGTCTTCTACCAGGTGCGGAAAATCAAATGGAAGTCTGAAATGCCATGGCTTCGATCGTGCTAAGGCTCAGGGTATTCACTCCTTCGAAGCGCCCCTGTAGACCATTTTCGCCCCCTCTGACCAAAATCCCTAGCTCCGCCACTGGTTTAGTTGTGGTGTTTTGGTGTAATATTTTTTTATTCTTTAATGCAAAACATTTTTTACTCCCACATTCCCCACTCCTAGTGGTTACAGGTCTGGTGACTTCGTGAGAAATCTTGATGAATAGCTGTGTAGAGAAGTATCGTACTTTACAACTTCGCTTTTTCACTTCTTGGTGTTTCACCTATCAGCGAAGCCCTGCATATGGTTCCATAGGAAATTCTCTTCAAAGTAATAAGACAAATGTCATCAACCACGTGTTGGAAATTTTATTCGTGGCGAAGATATTTTTGTACAGATACTATATATGATCAGATTGACTATTCGGAGTCAAAACACATCTTTTTTTTCTGTTTATTACGGATGCATATTTCTCCCAAGCTGTTCTTGGCCACCAACACTTTTGAAACGCCAATTTTACACATGTGCACCACGAGGGAGATTGTCCTTACAAATAGGGTATGTCTTTTGATCCAATCCAATTAACTATAGCATGCAGCCACCCTCAGTAGTGTCTTAAGGTTTTTCTTTTTGTTTAATTTAAGATATGCATGATGATGCAAGCTGCACAGGTTTATAGGATCATTACTTTATCATCACTGGTTACGGACACTATATATAAGTTGAGGTTGCTTATGTGGACAAAATTCTATACCTTGAAGGCTTGACAGCCAAGACCTGCGGGGTCTTCGGTCGTGGAATGGCAGAGTGGTCTTTTCCAGTGACTGAGCCATAATGTGATTCACATGATCATTGGTTCAAATCCCGTGGGGATGTTCATGCAGGGGTTTCCTCAGGGTATCCTGTCTTTCACTGGCAACCCACTTGGCATTATGTTTGCCACTAAAATCAGTTGCCCACTTGACGAGGTTGTCGGACAAGAGCACCGTCGGGTGGTGCAGTTAACTAGTAGTCCACTTTTTCCTCCAGGCTTGTTTTGGTCTAGCCATCCAGTGAAAATTATGGGGCGGAAGTAAGTTAAATTCCTCAACACTCGGTTAAAAACCACTCTTTCATTTCTTGATTAAATTTTCCTCAATTCCTTTCCATTTTCTTTGCGGAAAATTGCGTATGCTAGAGTGCCCCAAATTGCGTTTTACAATTATCTTTTGAAATTGCAAACTTTTATTAAGGAGACACCACCCATCCGCCTGGCTAGCGATACCACTTCAGACCCTCTTCTGGAAAACCCTTGATCCGCCACTTCGATATGCTGTTTAAATTCTCCTAACACCCGTTAAAAATCCCGCCAAAGTGAACTTTTCAATTGAACACAATTTTCCCTTGGTACCCTCGCGTTCTTTTAGCGTCGGAGCAGTTGACTTTACAGCCTTTCGTATTGGGATTTGTTCCTTTTGTTTATGCTTTCTGCTTCTGTATGGTGGTAAACCAGGGATGTTATAGCTCCCTGGTAAAACATACTAGAATAAAGAGCTTATCTGGCTAGATGTGCCAAAATTGTTTTGTTCACCCACCTTTGACACGTACTGCAGTCCTTAATGGAAAATTGCTTTAATTACTACTCGCCTCTTTTGTCAGTTTATATCAGTTGATGTGTAATTTAGACCTATAATCTCGTGGATAGGGTGGAAAAGATACATAGATACTGTAGCTAGCGAAACTTGCGTGACTCGATCTGACCCCAGTAACAATTTCAACCCCAGAGAGTTAGTTGATGGATAGTGCAGTGAATGGTACAGAAAAGTCCTCCAATATGGTTGCAAAATATGCAGACTGAACTCATAATAGGATACAAATGGATGTTACCAGGACGGGCACTATGGATGGAAGATCCTTTCTTTTTCAGTTTTAAAGAATTAGAAAGGGGAGAAAAGGAAATTATGCTTATGGATACGTGGTGGTTGGAAACATTTTACAAAGTGAAGCTAGGGTCACCCCACCCCTTTGGTCCCTCCTTATAAAAACAGCGATTCGCACTAATAATTAAAACACAAATCCACCGACCAACTTTGGGAGATACATCCACGCCAATAAATAACGCACACTCGTGTGTAAATGCTTACGTCCTCATGCATTGACCCTTGCTCGGAGGAGCGAGGGGCAATGCACCCGCTTCTTAACCTCGTTCGTTTGCCAAGGTCGACGTTCGGCAGGCGGTGGGTTCCGCTTGTCTCGGTGCGGGGTGGTCAGGTGATAGTTAACCTGTAAATGTTTAATAAGCTGTACATAATGTTGTGTAAATAGCTCGAGTGTGGGATGTCGGGAGGGGATTAGGGTGTGGGGGTCGGGAGGGGATTGGCATGTGGGTGGTGTACATGTATGCCGCGAAGTTTCGTTTCCCAGCCCTTGTAAATCGGTATGTAAATAGTTAATAGTTCTGTTCTTGTTCTGACCATAAATTTGTGTTTGATTTAGCAGTTTGTAGGCCTAAATAGTTTTTCCGTTTATGTTTCTGCCCGGTCCGGTTTCAGTTGTTTTTGTCCGTATGTGCCTTGTTTTGGTTCTAGTTTTTGTTTCTCCGTGCCCCTTTCTGTGTACGTAAAAGAACTCTTGCTCGAGCGGTATCCTCCACTTTATGTACTTTCCATGTTCAAGGATGTGCAATGTGACTCCAGAGGCAGGTAGGAAGTAATATCCCTTTGAAGATTGGTGCCGCCTTGAGTGGAGGAAATTTTTCGATTCCGTCGGCAGTCTAAATCCGTAGGATAACATATTATCGCAATCGCTGGTTGCCCAGACAATTATATGCATGATTTTGCTCATAGAAAGGGCAACTCTTTCGACACAGGAGCCATTCTTCTATTAAAATAGAACTATTCCCCTCATTTTTGTCATTTCCCTCATTTTTGTCATAAAAGTTTATTTTTTGAAGATTCATTCAATAAAACTCGAAATTTCATTTTTTTAACTAGATATGAAACAACCCAAAATTCCACAAGGCTGATCTTTGTCACAACTAAAAGCCTTGGTCGTGGCATCGGGTCATTGGTCCCCTGTAGGGCATTTGGAACTTTGCTTCCTGCTGTCGGGCAAATCTTGACACCGCTCTTCTGATTAAACTTCTGATATTTCAGTCACACACCTCCTTTCCTAGATGAAATAGTTGTATTCTGACCTCCTTGAGGAACTGATATTACGGTAGGGATGGGAGTGGGAGGTAAGTTTTACTTCAAGAATGTTTAACTTTAAATGGGGAAAACAAAAAGGGAGCAGCTCTATAACATAATAAAGCAAAACCTCTGTATTTGCATTGAAGTAGACCTATATGGAACATTTACTGACCGTCCTTGAGCATGTGCATAAAACTGCCAACAATTTTAAATAGATCAACTGGGGAAAGAGGAGGTAATTTCCTCTTTATAAGTGTACAAGGATTTAGGTTGTCGGATGTGATGGAAGGTGCAGCAGAAGGTACAGTAGAAACAGTGAAATGGTGGGACTATACTGTGTTTGATACATAACCCACCGATCTACTGCATTTGGAGTACTCAAAATGACACAACTTAGACAAACCATTACCTATATAGTAGTCCATAACAGCTCCTCAATCAAACATAGTTGTTGGACGTTAACCTGAATTGACTGTTCATTAAGAAAACGAACTTGCATTTTTCAGAACAATTTTCGGGTACCTATTACCTACATCAGTGACTTCCATGAAATGTTTGAAACAATGAACCCTGATGTTCGAAAAATATTCCAACAAGTTGATAAGGTACTCAGACTAATTCTTGTTACTCCAGCAAGTTAAACTATAGGGGCCTATAAGCCAATTTGTCTCCGTGGTGACTCACTTTGGGTAAGTAAGTCTCTACGGGACAGGGCTTGTTTTAGGCTAGTATGACTCACTTTTTATTTTCTGTGGGCCCTTTAGGAATTACCATGAAGCAATCAAGGCTTAACCATCTGCTGCTGCGCGATGTCCAAAGAAATGTTTTGAGAAATATGCCTGCCCAGTTTTTCAGAAATGGGCCTTTTTATGGCTTATAAGGAAATTCATAAAGCCGTATATGTATAGCCTATTTTAAAGTAATTCGCTCGACCTTCTAACCTTTGTCGAAAAGTATACGGGGAACTGAAATATAAGCCTACAGAACTGTCATCTTATAAAAAAAAAAACTGAAAGTTCATTGAGAAATTTCTCTCCTTCTTTGGTAGTCTACGGTATGCTACTATTCTACTGAGTTGAATATGCATGAGTAGTATAAATGTTAAAAAAGTCTAAATATTTGCCCGAATTACCGAACCCCACCGTGCCCACCATACGCCACTTAAAGATGCGTTGATTATTTCCGCAATTGTAAAACTGTCCCCTCCTCACAAAAATCCACTGGGCTTCGCTTCTTTTTTTCCCAGAGCCAAAATAGTCTCTTAAGACCAGTCCCTAGTCATCTCCTGCCACTCTGAATGAGGACTTAACTATAATTCTAAAAAATAATAAGTGGTCTTGGATTCATTGCGTATTTTAATAATAAGTACTGAGATTGTAAAACATAGAAATTGGGAAATTAAAAAACAACAAAGCAACGGTACTGGAATATGTCCGTTCGTTCAGGGATCTGTCACTTTTGGGCATGACCTTCAAGAAGAGAAGCCTACTTCTGGGTCAAACTGCCCGTGTCTGGTCGATAAACTAAACCCATATATAGCTACAAGTCAAAGTACTGGGACCGGCGTACGTGCACTTCAAACCTGAAGGGAGCTGCCCTTAGTAACACTGTCAGCTGCTGGCTTTCCTCAAATCGTCTTCGCGGTGAGATATGAAAGAATTATTACTTTATTTAGATTACAGACAAGGGAGTTGCTAACCGAACGTGACCTCCGTGAAAGGTCTAGTAATTCGTGTTTGAGAGTGAAAGTACTACATACAGTAGGCCCAGCTAGTTATCGTCGTTTGTTTTATAACAGAAGGATTAGTAACTCAGAGGAAAGAAGTTGAAACAGTATAGTTTTGTGACAACTACGAACCTATACATACGTGTTTATCTATTATAGCGGAATCGACAAGTTGAAGTTTAAATGGTAAGCAGGCAGTGTCCATAGACAGTTCTTCGGTGCGCCGTATGAAAGAGAAAATCTACAGGAAATAATGCTCTGGTTGGATGTCTTCCTATTTATTTTCACACCAGCTTGTCATGGAAATATCGTTGTTTGGAACTGGTTTTTCAGTGATGAACAAAAAGCCTGAATAGGCCTAAAGATCATAACATAGGCTCTTTGCCGGATCTTAACAACTTTAGAGAGGAACAATTGGTAAAAAATAAATGCCGTAAAGAAGTGTTTCACCAACTTATGCGAATCATGATATTCTTCATAGTTCGGCAACCGCCAGTCTACTCTGTGTTAGATCCAGATCGATAAAGCCAACCTGTCATGGACGATGATTTGATTTAGCCGGCAATAGGCAACCAGGTCTACAAGGGCCCGCAAGAGTGAACCATCACGCAAGAGTCGGCACAACGACATTATAAATTTGAATTACTTTCAACTTCGAAGGTTAGCTCATATCTCTGATCTGGTTAACATGTTTCTCATCGATCAACAGAGACCGATGAAAGTCTCTTCAGTGAGACGTTGTGTGTACAAATACTGGTTTATCTTCATTATTTCATTGACTATATAGCTGTATAGTGACTGTGCTATTTACGTGCTGAAAAACGGACACGGCCAGACGGTGAAAAGATTCATAATCCATGGCCGAAATCTCAAAAGACTGAATACCAACATTACCCTCATAAACGGAAACCAGTGGAACTATAATACCACTCCCGAAGAGCCACGTCAGTCCCTAAAAATTCTAAGTAAGCTGAACTCGCCAATCGAAAAACGAAACACCACCTTCCCATAGAAAACCACGAACACTGCTCACGAAGAGCCACAACCACCAAACAAGTAGCTGCCTCGAAGGGCCACCATCCGAAAGGCTCGCGAGGGGTCGGTGTCCACTTTTGCCATTTTTACAGTATAATGACTAGTATGACAATCGAGAGACTTCAGTCAGTACAGTAGTTCTGTATTCTGAAGATTCCTATGATGAGATACGCTTGGGAGCAACGTACAGCGCTGAAAAAGGCCGGTAGGCTTCAATAATTTCATTTTTATTTGCCGAATGGAGGAATGACATTCTGCATTCGCCACCGTTCTAAATACAATCCGGAAGTTCAAAATTTTTATCACCATACATAGTCCAGCAAGGAAAAATAAAATGTTTTCTAAAAGGAAAAGTTATGAGAAGTGTGGTTTAGGACTGGGTAATAAAACTGAGCTAAAACAAGGAAATGAAAAGCGACATCAGAGCACATGAATTCAGGGTTCTAGCCAGGAAAAATGCCCAACCGAGTGGGAGTTCATTGACATTATGTCATTCTCACGTAATGCTGGCCATATCTCAAGATCTAAATGACACAGTCTGTGGTCAGTTACATGATTTTTCGTTATTGACAATACCAGTACAATCATTCAATTGGATGTTATGTATCTGATACTGTGTATCCTAATGTAAATTACACTGTGAGTGTGATGAAAATCAAACTGGGCAATGACGTTCAAACTGGGTGTTGAAATTTCAAACTGGGTGCTGACTCAAAAAAGTAAATTCAAACTGGGTGCAGCACCCAGTTTGAATGGCCTGGCTAGAACCCTGTCAGAATACTAGCATTATTTCCTACTTCGATTTGGAATTGGTTGATACGATACTCAAGTACACTAGGTCCGGCCTGCCAACAGATACTCAGCATGAAAACTGTCTTATCGGGGTCACAGCCTCGGGTAGAAAAGCATAACGTTATGAACATTTTAAGCCTAAGATTTCGCCAATTCATCGCACAAAGGTAAGCAACGCAAACATGTTTACTTGCCTATTTGTACTCAAATGATATACTGTTTACCGTATCTTTCCTACCAGTCTGTATTGGGAGGAAATTTCACATCCCGCACCCGTGAGCTGGTTTTCAATTCGTATGATGGGAACGGATGTATCCCCCCTTTCGCCTTTTAAATAAATTTGGTTCAAAATCATTGTTTTGATTAGAATATGGGGTGAAACGGGGCTATGGACCGTTCTTTTCCAACCTTTCCTAATTACGATAAAAGTGTAGGGAAGGTTTTATTGTGGATCTAGGCCAATTTAAAAAAAAAGCTGATTGGTCCACTGGCCCAATTCTTTCATATCCATCCCAAGAGACCCAAGAAGCCCTCTGTGGGCTGGGGTGTAGGATATGCATACGGTATTTCCTGCCTGTCTCAAGAGGCGAGTAAAGGGAAGGACTCGTACGGTTTCTAACGGGTTGTACCATTTTTGAAACCGCATTTAAACTTAAGTTTTATCTAATTGACACTGTATAACACATTCGTGTGGTTTGTCGATAAATCTCATCTAACTCCATCCTACGAGTTCGCAAAAGAGAGAAAAAAGGACCCGCCACCTGCACAGCACTGCAGTTTTGTCACAAAGTATAAGATCGACATTTCAGCAGTGATCAACATTATAGGGAATTATAACACTATGCCTCCTGCAACTTTACTAAGCTGATCATAATGACGTGGTTTTGTATACATATATCCGATGTATTTCTAAAACAGGCTATAACGTTTCTTTAAAAATTAAATTATTCACTATAACTTTTTCAAAAGTCCCCCGACACTCTGGCAAAATGTCAGGGGCGAAACCAAAATAATACTCCCGACGGAGCCCTGCTCTCTAAAAGAGTTACATACGCTTCCTAAAGGAGCTATATGTCCCTGAAGGACACAAACTTGACCAACCTCTCAACCTTCTGTCAGATCTCTATTTATATCATGGGTCTGTTATGAGCGGTCCCGTTCTACAATGACTGAAAATTAAGTTAACGCAGAATGTCAAATAGGGTTTTGCTCCTCATTTCGCCAGATTGTTGTGGACATTGGTTAAAGCACCTTTATAGATGTCAACGCTTTATATGGAAAAGGAGCGAATTATTCAGGACTGGGCTATGGATTATCGAGCTGGTACCAGTACAACCTTTGTAGTTGCAGCCCCTATGTATGTTCGCGATTTGACCATTGCGCGCTATTTCAAGACTACTGGTTACCAGGCTTGTACCAGTACAACCGTTACAGTTGCACTCTCTTTTTATGACAAAGAAGTATTTTTCAAGAATAGGCTATGGATTATCGGTTTTCAGTACAGCTTTTACAGCTGCAGCCTATATGTAGGCCCGTGATTTGACAAATGAGTGCATTATTCACTGCATGGTTACTGGGCTTGTACCAGTACAACCTTTATAGGTGCAACCGATGTAAGCTGATAAGCCCTTGGTGTGGCACATGAACGCATTATTCAAGACTACCTGTAGAACATGAACAAAAGCTTAGATGATCTGAGAGTGCGTTATTACAGATTAGCGGTAATGGTATGGGCTTTGTACCAGTACAACCTTGATAACTTCGTACTTGTGTAATGAATTTCCATCTCGGTATATCCATGGCAAGTATCGCACTGTTACAAAATGGAGACTTGTCCAAAATAAAAAGTTGTGTGTTGTTGTTATATTCTTAACAATGTATATCCAGCTTTTTGCTGTTTTCTATAATAAATTTGTTTTTTCAAAGTCACATTACTGTTTCTTGTTGAAGTCATATTTTACGCTTCTAAAATTGAAAAATGTTCATGTGTGCTTTTAAAGTTAGATATTTAATGATGAAACAGAGACTTTATTAACTGCTTCCAAACAAAATTCAATTTTTCCCTCTGAAAGTCGTTATTCTAAGGAATCATAAATAAAGTGAAATATTTTACTGGAAAAAATTATACGTTAATTTTTAAATCGATTTTTTTAAAGTAAAAACACCAATAACCCTATTTCCTATTTTTTAAAAGTATTTCCTACGGCCTTAGTTATACAAGTGGTTCAATACTGAATGTCTGCAGAATGTCCTATCTAAACTCATGAGTTAGATGGAGTTATACAAGTCCTACTGTAATGAATGCCTGCAGAATGTCCTATCTAAATTCATGGGGTATGAGTTAGACAGAGTTTTACAACTCAGTTTCCAACCAATTGGTTCAAGTCAAGCCAGCCACAGCCCTTTTTCCAGTTGTGGCTCACTGGCTTGTTTTCCCTACTCCACTGCATATCCTGAGCAACAAACACAATATAGCAGCAGGTTCCATTTTTAAACTCTCCGGAATGACAGAGACATGCAGTGGGTCCAACTGTATGGAGTAGGACAATTCATATTGCTGTGCTGGTTCACAAAGAGTTAATCTTGATAATGAAAATGTCCAATGAACAGGCATGCACATGATCACGTAAAATGACATAAAAGCCCTGTAAAATGTTCGTGATGATGCATCATGGACATAGAACTCATTCACTATCCATACCACTGTATGCAACACAACTTACCATGACCAGACTGTCTCATCATGGTGAGAAACTGACAACCTTCTTGTGCTTACTACTTTTATGAGGGAGGTGTCCACATTATGCAACCAGTAGCAGATCAAAGGAGGAGCTCCCCATAATAAGCGAATTTAGCAATTTGACATGCAGATACACAGATCCTTGAAATTATAAGAATAAACAAGCTAATCCCACAACTACAACACATGTTAAAAATTTAAGACTACCTGAAAATTTGGGTACATCATTCTTTCTTAATCTAGCCATAACATAAAGAGCAATTGTAAATGAAGTTCTAGGCAACGGACTGTCTAAATTGCCTTGTTGGTGTTAAAATATCAATTTAATCTCTTAAAGTAGGACTGAGTCCCTATTTTTGTTCATGATGGTTATTAAGATTTATACTTAGTGTTGTATGCACATACTGCATGAAGACAAGGGAAGACCATACACTATGTTCTGAGCTCGGTTTGTGTATCCCATGCTGTGCACCACGATCCATGTGCCAATGAATAGCCAAACTAGTTTATTGTGTCCTTAAATAAACTCTTTTTTTTATCTTGTATGTAAGAGACCAGGAAGGATATGTCATCCACAATTTCATACAAAACTGGTCTTCACAGATTTCATTCCTAAAGTCAGCCAATGTTGTAAGTCACAGTCACTGTAGGGCTGTGAACATATAGCGATTAATCGCTTAACGATCGCATGTGTAATAAACGTTTGTTACAAAGCTACAAGCGATTAATCGCAAAACTTGTTTTAGACATTTTGTTAGAGTACAAATGGATAGAAAAAAATTTTATCCATTTGCAAACTCTGAAGATCCTTGGGTTTTGTTAAATGGAACATTCTGGGCATATTTGAACCTTGTAGGCTTAAAAGTTTTAGAATAATTTGACTTTACCATGCAAGATAACAATTACTACTTCTGCATTACATTCAGTATCAATCACTACCTACTGAAATTATTTTTATTTTATTGTGACAAGGTAATCGCGATTAATCGCTAAACGATCACAAATTTTTGAGGTTAAACGTTTAGTTATTTTGCTAAACGTTCACAGCCCTAAATCACAAGCGACATACCACATCAATCTCATGAGGGTGGGTTGCATAACTGTTGCAAAGAATTGCAAACGTTGCAACACTTTTGTTACACGTCTAAATAATCTTGTCAGAAGGATTTTGCATTGAGTAACATAGTGTGTACAGCAGGGCTTAAGGGTAACACTCCTATCGTTGCACATTCCTTTTTATGTGAACGTTATGACAAGACAAATAATTCTCTGATCAGATTGTTATCAATAGCCTTGATATGCACAACAGTAACACTACTGTGTATCTGTGCCTATTAACTTGTGCATTGCATTTAAATCCCAATCAATCATTTAATTGTAGACTAAACACCTACCGGCTTACTCAAATGCACAATATCAATTCTAGTTTGAAATGCATATATGACTTTCTTATTGGCTCATTAGATTTATATGCAAATTCAGCAGCAGCAACTGGATAGCACTGCATGATACATAGGTCTACAAAGTTCATTTCAATTTGGCAAGACCCCCACATTCTTTTGACTACAAAGGAAATCACTCAAAATTTAGAAAAACCAGCTAAATTTTGCTAGTCTCCTGTAAACAAGTCAGAATGGGAAAATCTATCGTGATGTTCAAAATATTAACTACCTATTAAAACTAATTACTATTAAAAGTGTTATTTTTTTTCATGTATTTGAAAATTTAACAAATCTACAGTAACATCACATGGCTGGGAAACACTAAAGCCAAATAATAAATTAGAATACTGGGAAGTCAAAATCTGCAGACTCTACTTTCCTTCAGCCTTTCCAAGACAAAAAAAATCTAAGTAAAACCATGTCAACAATACTAGTTCTGAAAATTGAAGACAAAAGTCATAACCATCTCACCAACATCAGATCCTCCTCTTCTTTCTGTCATCCATTGACCTGAAGTCCAGAAGTGATCTGGATCTCTGGACATCAAACGTGAAAATGCATTTGTGAAAACTGGATTAGAGGAAGTACTTGGTAACCTCTGGAAAATTCAATAAACAAGAACAAAAAATTGAATTATTCTTATAATGACTAAATAGATCATTTATGCATAGCTGTAACCTCTGCATTGCATTTTCACACAAAATAACCACCTATAGAAGAATCTGATAAAAGCTTGTGCTTAGTGACTGTAGGCAGCCATTATTGGGGTCCATCAGTCTTAAATAGTCTTCATTTATTGTCTAGATGAATTTTTAAAAAACTCATATTCAGTGAAATTGAAAAAATCAATATACAATTATTGTACAACTATCCATGATATAGCCAGGCAAAGAAATTGAAATATTAAAAGGTGATAGACCTTAGTTATGTTCAACTGAAATCAGACCATCACTTGCTGTCCAGATTCATCTATATTTTTCAGATTTTAATTTCCTTCCTTGTTCTTCAACTTCCTTTCCTTTAACTCTTCTGAAACTTTATGGTTACAGACTTTTTGCAAGTTAAGAATAAAAAAAATCCTCAGTCCTGCTACAGAGGGATACTGTTCTTGTATTCTAAAATTAAACATTCCCTCTATT
The DNA here is from genome assembly GCA_037179385.1 of Holothuria scabra. NCBI lineage: Eukaryota > Metazoa > Echinodermata > Holothuroidea > Aspidochirotida > Holothuriidae > Holothuria > Holothuria scabra. The sequence continues at coordinate 50,056,998 of CM074183.1, read as the reverse complement.
CACCTATCCCTCACTCAGTATTTACGAACAAAGAAAAGGGGTAGATGCCCACTGATTAACAAGATGTTTCTTGATTGGCTGTAGCCATTGTATTGTATGGATTGTATTCTTTGTTCCAGTTAGGGATTAGGTAAGGGATTAGGGTTATTGTCAGCCAGTGTGGAAATTTCTTGTTAAACAGTGCGAATAGCCCCAAGAAAAGATGGATTTGTTATTTAGAGATGGTCCAAATCTCATCAACTTTGGTAAAAACAAGTTAATACCCAAGTATAATTTAATTTAACACTTTTAGGGTCAGGAAGCCATTTTGGCTCATCGAGGACCCTATGCCAGTGTGAACCTGGATGAACACAGGCAAACTTTGCCTTCTCCTTATGACAAGTGCTCAGACGTAACCCAATCCTGCTCCCGGGGCCGCCATTTAAAGTCCCCATTCGACGGACGTGAGCGTATCCCCAGTCTTAAGCCACTTTCTCAAAGGCTAGGTGGGGGTGGAGGTTACTTGCTCTGCACCACTGCTCAACAGCTGAACTCAGCAAGCTGAGTCTGACAACTTCCTGAAATGGACAACTTCCTAAAATGGACAACCAAATACCCAATTTTGTAATTCACCAATTTTTAAACCCCCTCAGCATCACTGAGAACAGCTATGCTAAACAAGCTAATTTTTAGACTCTGGGAAATTTCCAAGTGGTTCCAGCGGGATTTGATCCGGGACCCTTTAGCATGCAAGGAAGTACTCTCAAACCACCAAGCCAACTCCACCTCTTATTATAATTACACAAGGTTAACAAAACATCCTAAAGAACAGGTTTTAGTGTTCACAAACAAATACAAATCATATACTTTCAAAGTATTACCAAGTGATCTTGAGATCTATCATCCACTTTGGGGCCCCATTTTGTGATTTCATCTCCATTCATATGCACCATGAATCGTTGCATTCAATCCAAAACCTGAATTTTGCTAATTATCATAGTTATTTACAATCATCAACATCCCCACAATTCCATACCATCACTTTGCTGCTGATTATGATTTCTCTAAAGAGGCTTTTTACATGACGACATAATAATCTCCGGCGGCCATGTTGGAGTATATGTAACTACATAGTAAACCACTGGGGGTGCTTGCTCGTTGAATGTGTACGCATCGTGCTTACCACGATGCACGCTGTGCAGTGCGTTCGGCACAAAGCCACATGTATTTGGCATGAATGTCCTCCAGCATGGCGGTTCTGTGACGTAATTGCAAAGCCTCTATAGTTTGCTTTTTGTACGACTTGTTATTATTGCTTTTGTTGCTGACTGAGAAGAATAAAAAAAAAAGAAAAAAATGATTTCTCTATAGTTACATAATGGGAATTTTCAACCCCAACAACCACTTTTACTGAATTTTTTGAACTCCATTCTGTTCTCCATCAGTTTAAACACAAATTGCCACATGCCAATCAGCATGCAATCTTTTGTACTTGCTGAAAACTGTTAATCTTGTTCAAACATATATACATGCTCAAGTGCAAATAAATATCGAGTACTCTCAAAAAATAAAATGGCTAAGTCAAACATCTCCTGGCAAGGTCTGTTCCAACGACAATGTTGACACAAACAATAAGGTGCAAATATACTTAGCCCAATTCTGCAGAAACACCAGACAGGACCATGTGTCAGCACCAAGACAAAACTGTAGGGTTAACAGCAAAAATTTTATGGTACCATCCCACGTACCCCAATAAAATGCTGAAGTCCACTCAAATGCACCAAAACTTTGATGTCAGAGTCATGTAAAGTAGATTCAAATTTTTTGTAAGAATTTTTGACAAAGTTTAATGAGCCCCAAAGTTTAGCAATTTGTGCCAACTGAATTTGGGATTCCGATACGGTGACTAAATGATCATTTGCCAATGTCATTGATATCCAGCAGAGAATTAAACTTACAGGTACCACCTTGGAAAAGGTATACATATGAGCATGTTATGTTAATACTCAGTAACAATTTTATTGTTTTATTCAATTCAGCAATCACAGTTTGTACATGTTACAGAGTGCTTGATCAAAAATTCAGTAATTTAACTCTTCAAATTAATCTAATATTCTGCAGTACTATTCAATTAGCCTGAGAAGTGGAAAACTTTTGTTTACCAAAAAGCACTTTAACTCAATTACCTAAAGATTATTTTCATGTTTTTATTTGTCTAGTTATATTGTTTACAAACTCAAAATGGTGGTATGTTCAAAGAGCAACTATTGTGTGAAGCATCTCTTCAAAGTCTACACTGAAGAATATTTACAATGACACAAGTGACATTTGTTCTGTTGATAGGGAAGCTTCTGTGTATATTTAACTGTGTCTCCACATGATGCTCATACAGCTTTTTTTTATTTTTGCTTTCCATGTTCCAGAAAGAGCCAACAACTTCCAATTGCCAGTGTGGGAACCAAGTTTCAAGAAAATTTATTTGAATACACACAGCAAAATAGCATACTTGTGCCAAGTATGAAACTATTTATTTTCCCTCCTCCATTGCTTTTGCTGAGAACCAAGCACAATGGTATTACTCTAGGTTCCATTTTTAAAGTCTTTGGTATGACCAGGCTAGGCCTCATACTTCAGACCTCCTGGCTGCACTCCTGTACCACAGAAGCTGCTTGCAATGGAAACCTAAACATGAGGCCCTAAAAAAAGGTAAGACTATTTGTCCTCTACCTCTGAAAATGTGTTATTGGGGTATTTTTTCACTCTGCAATGTTAGTATGGGGTGAAACCAAATGGCATTCTTTTACACAAGTAACATACAGTGGCAGCACTATGGTGGAGGAAGAAGGGCATCCTCCCAGATTTTATGCTTGCCCCTTCTTGCCCCCCCCCCCCAAAAAAAAACTTGGGTCATTAAGGAGCTGGCTTAACAGAAAAAATACATAATATACCTCTCCAGAGAATTCATTTTTCATCTAGAGATATGCTAGAGCTGAAGAGCCTCTGGGGACTTAGCTCCCTGGACCCCAACCCACAGGCCAGGAAAGGCACCTTAGGATTAGTTTTGTGACGCACCAGAAAATGTGTGCCCCCTAATTATCCTTTGTCCTTAGTCTGCCCTCTCCCCCCTCTCCAATTCTGACATTCTGGCACCACTACTGGTAACATAGGTTCTAAAAAGATATGTATACAGCCATGGACTACAGGTAACACTTGAAACGAGACTCCATAACAACGGTCAGAACCTGATGAGAACATCTAAATATTGAAATTGATTTGGCACCATAAGAGACTGGTGATAGTATAAGGTTGATCATCTTCCCGGATTGTGGACTAGATTATATATACAATAGTTGCAATATTTTAGTAGGCCCATAAAAGTTTGATTTGATAGGTTTTTACCCATCAACTAACAAACACACTAGAACAATCTGAATCAAGTGCAGTCAGATCAATGATATTTTTTACCCTAAAAGACTGGGAAAAAGTAAGAAAAATCTAGATTTTCTTAAGAAAAGATCATAAAAAGTTTGATCAGATGAAGAAGTAAATAAAAGTGGGCAGCTCAAGGAAAGGAACATTTTATTTTTCTTATATTGTATTTTTTGGCCTGAATAGGGTTTCAAACTAGGTAAAAAAAATCCTGTATTTTGAAAAAACAGGATCAATAAATGATTGGGAGGTCAGGAGTTCGAGTCCCTGTTGGGTCATACCAAAGACTTTAAAAGTGGAACCTACCATTATTGTGCTTGGTGCTTAGAATAAACAATGGAGTAGGGAAAACTAGCGAGTGAGCCACAATTGGCTTAAAAAGGCTTTGGCTGGCTTAACTTTAATCAACTAGTTAGAAACTGAAGAGTAAAACTTCATCTAATCTAACCTAACCTAAATGAATGATGCTCACAGATATGGTGGACTAATCTAGTGCTTGGTTTACTGCTGAGATTCTGTTTTGCTTGCAAGCTAGCCTTGCCCTTAAGTAAGTTTGACACCCACAAATCTTAATAATTACCACACAATGCAGTGTCAATGTGGCATTTCTCTTTAAGTGTCCACTGAACTGAGTTGGAGATATATTAACATGAAGATTCTTATTTCATAACTTGCTTTTCTAGATTCATTACTTTATGGAGGAAGACAACTTACCCTGAAAAACTGAAGGGCTCCGTCCGTCATTGCTAAGGGACATGAATACAAGCCCGACGAAGAGGTGTAAAGCATATGTTTGGCAACTTGGTGAACGCGACTATTTGAGAAAATGAAATGTTAAAGCAAGGACATAAACAAAATGAAATGTAGAAAATACACAAATTAAACAGAGGTACTGTACAAAGTACCTAATGTAGAGCTGTATGAAGTAATAATGTTACATTGGATAAAATGTTTACAGCCATTTCAAACACAATTTTATGTTGACAATGTAAAAATATGTGTAAAAATTTTTCCATTAGGTTCTCCTTTACTCCATGTTCTAAAACTAAACAAATATTTACATGTATATGCATCCTGTAACATTCATCTTCTCTGTCAGTATATGAACATTTTCAGTGTTTCTGGCAGAGGGGGTGGGGGAAAGGGAGTATTTATACTGCCTTCACCTTCCAAAGTTTCCAAAAGAAGGTGGGTAAAATCCCCTTTTTCTTTTCTATGAAAATTTGACAAAATGTCACTATCTTGGTTTCTTTCGTAAAGAGAGGACACTTTTTCAGGAATGTTTGAAGTTACACAAATAAATGGCATTTAAAACCATTCAAATTACAACTTACAGGGGCCTTGAAGCAAGTTTTTCTCCCCCTGAACCCACTTGAAACTTTTAACCTACGAAAGAATCAATTTGGACTCGGGTATATCCATAATTAATCCTCCCTTTTCTGTTTCTGGAGGAACCCTTGATTTTTCATTTCAGAGTGTTGCAACATTGTTTCACACATGTCCCTAGATAGATGGAAAGAAAATACACTTCAAATTGCTTGATGATTTGTTGGACTGATTCACTCTTGCCACAATAAACTTTATTATTCTGGGGTCAGAACAAATTCCTCAAAGCCTATGGCGTCCTGTCACATACTGTGGGGCTACAGGAGTTGGATGAACTTAAGCTAACTATACTAGCAATTCTGAATACTTTGGAACAAGAGCAGGACTCTTAAAGAATCTACTCTATACTATACTTTGTACTTTGTTCCCCAGCTTACACCCTAAAAACAGAACTGAAATAGACAGAGTGAGTGATATGAGATTTAATGACACACAAACACAAATGAGTTATAATGGTATATAGTGTCAGTTGACTCAACGAAAGGTTCAAAGTTATTTTCAAGTAGGCGAGGGTTCAAGTGAAGGATTAGTTTCCCTTTATCCATCTCTTATGACGGAGAGGAAATGCTATGGGCATACCATATAATCCATAATAAAAGCCCCCAGAGGGGAGGGGGGTTATATTTTTGAAAGGGGGGAAGGGGGGGACATTTTTTTGAGGGTATATTTAAAAAAAAAATCATTTACTGCTGGAACCTACACTAGCACCATAGCCCTAGTGATTGAAGTAAAAGTTACATACGTGTGTACGTAAATCACACTGTTTGAACGCCAAACTGTATTACCAGAACATATCTTGAAATGCCATTGGCATTTTGTTACGAGTAGTGGAAACTTCCATGTGGATCAAACTACAAGATGTATTCATTTTGGAACTTTTATTGTGAATCGTGATGAGTTCAAATTTTGTGTTTCTAAAACTTTGACTTGTGGTGCGTGGATCTACATCTACATGTGAAAAGGTAAACTGTATTTGACACCATGTTACAGTTGTAATGTTAACATTAGGCTTCCGCTGTGGTTGGAGCCCTGTAGCCTGAGAAAGCCTTGGCCTATACAGTTGTTAAAAATTTTAAGGGAGGTTCTTATTGGGGAATATGTTATTCCACAACCCTCAACCCACAGGGGACTGCAATACCCGTAGACACCTACATAGAATGGCGTTTCTAATACATTTGAGGACAGTGAGGACAATTTTAGCCTTTTTTGATGTTTTTTTACTTAAGACTGCCCCAGCTCTCCTTTTCCCTTTAACCAGTTATACTATGTTATTTTGAAAACTTAAAAAAATTCTTTGAAATTTGTTTTCTAAAGGTGTGACCAAAATACTGTATCACCTCTTACCTCCAAGGGCCATGTTTATTCTCATATGGGATGGCTACAATGCCTTCTTCAGCTGCAATGGCCTTTTGCTTCTTCCATGCATCTGATGTAATTAATTCATCCACCCTGTTTCCCCATGCATCAAATGGCTGATGATGAGGCAAGTTTTTGTCACATTCTAAACCTAATGCATCAATCTCTGCTCCAATTCTTGCCCCAAATCTTTCTAATTCTGGTGAGATTTCATGGTAGACCTGGGTAAACAAGGAATAAGATTTGGTTTATTTTTAAAATATTTTTCTTGTCCTCTTGATCATTGTATGAAGTAAACTCTTCATTGTACAGTATGTGCCCTAGAACCTCCTAGTACTTCCATGGGTAAATATATTCTGGGCTTCATTTATGGTTGAATACCATAATGTATGACACTATGGTCTGAATATTATTACTGTAGTAAAACCCATTGTTTAATAAAACAGCTTTACAAACACCACATGCATTCATGATGAAAGTCCTATTACAACTTTGGCACCACTTTCTCTTTGTGCAATTGCAGTTAGCTGTCCCTCAAATGTCTTGGTCATTTAGTATGTGGTAGCAGTTGAAGAAAGGCCTCAAATTTGTCTTGGTCACCGATAATTTGGTATCCAGTGGTTTGCCTTAAATTTGACATGCAACACATGCTAGTGAGTAGTGAGATAAAATTAAGAAAGTTACAACCAACTGCAATAACTACAGTAAAAAGGATCAAACCTGGAAGTTGCACCAAAGGTCAGCTGAACATAGACAAAGCTAAATCTGTGTGCAAAGATTCCAGAATCTGCCATATCAACCTAGCTGAGACACAGATTGACTATCAGAAGGTCTATGACTCAGCACCCCAGTAGTGGATAATGAAGGCTATGCAGAAACATTACAAAATTCATACCAAGATCTGCACTCTCCTAGAGGAATCTATGCCTAGCTGGCTTACTTAACTAACAGCAAGCAGAGAACACTTCACCAGGATCTCAATCCAATGTGGGATCTTCCACCCTGATGCTCTTTTGCCACTCTTCTGTATGGCCACCGACCTTCTCAGATACATCCTCAGGAACTCTGGGTATGGATATATATACTACAGTACGATCTGGTCATAAAATACACCACCATCTGCACATTGATGTTCTAGAATTGTACTGAAAAAATGAGATGGAGATTGACTCAAAGGTCAACACAGTCTGGATCTTCAGTGACATTACCATGAAGTTTCAGCCTTGAGAAATGTTGCAGGTTCATCATCAAGAGAGACAAAATAGAAGCTCCTGGACACCAGGAACATATTAGAGAGGTTGATGTAGAAAAAGGTAGCAAGTTTTTTTGACCTACAACTTTTATTTGGGGGGTAAGCGGGAGGGGGTAGGCATTTCACTGGGGGGCTCTTGCCTCCACCTGCCCCATCATGGTTATGCCACTGTCAGCCAGAACTCCAAAAGGCCAAGAGAGCCATTACAGAACATAACAGTTAAAAGAAGTCAACACTTGGGTGTCACAACCAAAACAAGGTGCAACTGGAGCTAAACTGATACAGCTAGACAAAATCACAAAGCAACAAGTGCAAGTAAAAACAAACAACAAAAGGGCTGTAGAGATCTGGCTGGGTATAAGTACCAATGTGTTTGTCGACAGATCTCTAATCCAAATAAGTGGAGGATCCAGTCAGAGGTAGCAGCATGAATGGACAAAACAGATGATTTCATTTTGATTTCATAGGGGACAGTATTCCAAAGGAGAGCACTTGTAAAGAAGAACTGGTACATGAATGCCTTTGAATGCAGGGCCTGTATACATTTATAACAGTTTTCATGTCTGACTGACAGAAGGGGTAATGATATGAAGGAATGGCATGTTCACAAAGTTGTTCCTAATTTTGTAAGATCAGCTAAGGCCCTAGGATGCTGCAATGGTAATTGCTACTTTAGAGCCTGGGAGATTTTTGTGGAAAAAAGGGCACTTGATCTATAATCATAATAATGAGGCTAAGTACAAAATGCACATTACAGAACTCAAGGATCCCAAGCAATTCAGTCAAGAACTCTGCCTTGTCAATTCTCAGTTTTCCATGCACACACCAAACACTACAGGCTTGACTTCACCTGGAGGGTTGTGTAGTATTTTTCCAGATCCAGGTACTAATTTAGAATCTGTGCCCGGAAGTAAGTTAGACATAATTTTACTCACTTCACAACTTCCAAAAGAGGGCGCTGAAACTTAGAAGTTTTTTTTTTTTTTTCTTTTTTAAGTAAAAAACCCTTTTCCAGGGCTGTAGTCGAGTCCAACAAGCTCGAGTCCAAGTCCGAGTCCAAGTCCAAAAGCTCAAGTCCGAGTCCAAGTCCAAGTCCAAGGGGCTCGAGTCCAAGTCCAAGTCCGAGTCCAGTGCTCTCGAGTCCAAGTCCGAGTCCAAGTCCAAAAGTAGTAAAACAATAATATTATCTGGTAAAGATCTATAGGCATCTAGGGGTATACAGGCTGTAGCTGTATGTACAGGGACAAACTTGGACTCAATTCCCGATATAATCTGATTTTTCCTGTACTTGGAATTGGCCTGGAATGGTCCTGAAATTGGAACTGGGCCGGAATGGGCTGCAACTGGACCTGAAATCGAAGCAGAGCCCATGCAGCTGAGTCCACTTATCTTGCTAAGTAAACAGGAGCTCATATTTTTCACTTAAAATCAGCCAATTGTCTGGGAGAAATGCCCCAGCCTGGGGATATTTACAGCAGTGCATGGGGTCCTGATGGGAATGCTCAAATATACTCAGGAATTTTGTAGGTGGGCCAAAGCCTTTTTGTTGGGGTAATGGATTTTTTAAGTTGTCCTGGAACTACAGGCTGGCTATAGAGAAACACTGTTAAAATACAGTCTGGTTTTAAATTTGTAACCCAAAGGACAAGCTGTTTGAGAATATAGTACAATATAAAGGCTATTGGTGATTATGCAGGAATTGCATGAAGGATTCCCAAAAGTGGGAATGCACTCAGTTCTGAAGCAACCTGAAACCAATTTTGGGAGGGCACATCAAATATTTTTAAATAACAGAGGCTTTAATTATATGGCCTATCTATAGTTAATTTGTTAGTCAGACAGAGTTTTACGGCCCACTTTCCAACCTATTGGTTCAAGTAGAGCCTGTCTAAAGCTATCCTGCAGACGTCTGGTTGTAGGGGCAATCCCTTAGTAGCTGCTCTGCTAGCATAAAGCCCACAAAGCTATCTCTGGACAATGCCACATATGCATGCAAAACCAGCTGCCATATTGCCCATTTGTCTTCATGAATATCATACAGTAGTAAAGCACACATATAAATACAGAGGCTAAAGAAAGTTGCACATATGTTACTTGTTAGGGCCAACAACAAAACAACATCAATAATGTACTGTACATTATACTGTTCAAAGCATTACAGTATTGACATACATGCATGTAAATGATCCGACTCGCAGATGGCCTGACAAGTTATTTAGGTGACTTTACCGGCCACCATTTTAACTGTTACTTGCTACATTATAGAAGTTTTTACCTTGCTGTGTCTGTGCCGTTTCTAGTCCATGGGAAGCATGAGGTGGATCAATTGTTCCAGCAAGGTGGAGGAGGTATGATGATGAAAACCATACAACTTGTCAACAGGCTAGGCAGGAATTCGAATAGGCCTACGTACGTAATGACGTAGTAATTTAGATACTGCAATAACATAGTAGGCTACAACTACGTTGGTTTGGCAGCCGGTTCAATAGTGTTAGTGGCTCTAGAAGGTATGATGGTGTCATTAGAACTTTTACCAAATTTTTAAACAGACAATGAACAAAGCCACAAAGGCAACTTGGCTATAGTTGAATATTCATAACTTCCAGGTCAATTATAAGGTATGTTAAAAATACAGTGTATATTGTTAGGCAGCCTTGTCAATAGATCTCACACAATTTTCTTGCAGAACTAGTGCCACCCGTACAAACTCTCTGGGGCATAACTGTAATTGCCATACCTACCACAGTAATTTAATTTTTTTGGTTGTGCCTTCTATACTGTGACCTGCATCTAAGTAGCATTGTAACTGTGTGATGCAAAATGCCTAGGAAGGTTATCATTACTAATTCAGATCATGCAGGTCTAACATTTGTTTGAAATGGGTGAGATGTATGTGAAGAATGTCTTTGAATTTTGATGGTTTATTTTGTGACATTGACAATCACGTAGACCTGTAGGCATAGGCCTTTAGCTAAAAACTCTCCTTGTTGATCCCCACATGATGCATAAAAGCCCAACGTTGCCTAGTAAAATGGTCCACCCAAAGGTGCTTCAGTCCAGTGCGCAACTAACTTTGTGTAGCTGGGCAACTTATTTTAGTAGCAAGCCTGTTCATTTACAAGTAGGAGGCAGATAGCCGGACTACCGTAGAAAAACCCACATACATTGAACAGGAGGACTCCATGTAAATATGCACATGCATGTGCAACACAGTATTGATACAGAGCAGCTCTGGAACAACTAGACCACCTGACCACTCTGCCACCCATGACTCCACATAATGCATCACCCCATGATTATAAAACCTCATCAAACTGTTATGGTAAACAATGTTCCAGAAATAAAGGGCAAGAGCAGTTGCCGCAAATTTTTTTTTGAAGCAACAGCTTAAATGTCACAATAATCCCCATATTTCTCTTCAAAGCATCTTTTATAACATTTTAAGACCTGCTCCATATTGCATACTCAAGGTAAACTAAGCAGTATACTCTTCACATTTGAGTACAAAAGATATTGTCACATATAACTCCAAAGAGTCATCTCATGAAACAGGACAGTATACACTACTTCAAGTTGGGGTGACTGCTCTTGCCTTATATGTTTTAAAATTTAAGCTTTATTGTTGTGTATTTACCTGACTTACATATCGTTAGTATTGCAAACTTCATATGAAGATTCAGCAGAAGCCAATTGGTAGGTTATTTATAGGCCTATCTTACAGTATCCCAAAATAAATAACAAAGGCAATAATTCCCTTTGTAGAAGTAGCAGTTACTGGTTAGATGAGCAGCAGTGAAACCCATGCAGACTTTTTGTAAAATTTGTATGAAAAAAAAAGAAACAGGATGGAAGAAGTATACAGGCCCATCTTTGGAATCCATAACAACAAAGAAAAGGATTTCAGAAGATTTACTGACAATGCTGCAAGGGGCACGACACAGCCAGACCATGTTCATTGTTGCTAATTAACTATTTTTAGGAGTCACATATGCCTTCCCTAGCATTTTTATTGCATTTGTCTAATTTTGAGGGGCAAGGAAAATTTTAGGGCTCTTCCCCAGAGGATGGCACTGAAAGAAGAGTACCATGTTGCAGCTGTTTTATGTTAAACACTGTTTACATAATATTATGCAAGAAACAAACTTCATTCGAATCATGTCAACAACTGGCATGTGACTCTTGAAAATGATCAAGTAATTGAAGTAACATAAAGATATGCAGGCCAATATAGTCCTGTATCCTATATTAAGGAAAATAAAGCCCAAGTATATGTTGAGAGTGTTGGGGTTTTTGGTGGATCCATCATGAAATTATAAAGAAAGAATCAGAGAAAATGGCTGCCGGACTTGAAGGACTCGACTTCAAGTCCAAGCCAAAGTCCAAGTCCAGAGGGCCCGAGTCCGAGTCCAAGTCCAAGTCCGAGTCCAAAAAAAGTGGACTTAAGTCCGGACTCGACCTTGAGTCCGGACTCGAGTCCTACAGCCCTGCCCTTTTCTTTTTTTCCTCACTCGAGGAACAGCGGTATGAGTGTGTGCTGTGAAAAGAAGTGAATGGTTAGTGCTGTGGAAGAAAGAAAAGCATTGTCAGTACCGGGACCCGAATCCTCGACCCTAGCGGTATAGCGATTCTAGCACAAAGACCAGCACGCTTGCCTACTGCGCTACAAGCGCAGTTGCCGGTGAATGGGTTAAAAATAATTTAAGTACTGTCTAATAATACTATCTATTACATATAGCTGTAAGTATACGTATATACGTATACATAAAGCTAACTGTATGTACTTGAGAGTGTACATATATGTACAGTATGAGATACGTATATGTAAAGGTTTATATACCCCTACGTATACAGTTCCTATGCATGCGTACACCTGCATATGGCCCACCCTATGCGTACGTAGCCCTAACCTTATTACTATGCGTACGTAACCCTAGGCCTACAGCTATGATGCAGTTCTGGGCACAGATTCTAAATTAGAGCCCAGATCCAGATTAAACTGCTACACATTCATCAAAACAAAAAAGGACTGCAAGTATAATGATGTGCTACAGTATGGTTGTACAGCTTAAGTTACAGCTTTTCCCCTCACACCATCACAGACTGGAACCTTCTTCACAAGGATAGTACGACCTCCAGGACATCAAATTATTCAAGAATGCTGTCGTGAAGTCACTCAAACTAACCTAGGCCTACATTCTTGTAATCAAATGAGCTGGTTAATATTTTACTACCTGAGCCTTGCTAGCCTGGGCCTTGGTCCAACGTTAGGCCTAGCCTAGGATAGACTACGTAGCCTAGCCTAAGGCTGAAGCCTGTGGCCAAGCAACCACCTACTGGTCTCGGCTCTGAGCTACAATATTTTTATTGCTTACGCTCTGCGGCAGCATCCGTTCCAAATATGACTGTAAGGAAATATCTTCTTTGTAGACATTCCTTAGAACTGGTTTCTCTTGAAAAAAAGTTCCGCGGGCAGCTCTTTTGAAGGGAACAGTTGGCGACCCTCCACTGCTCTCTTCCCCGTGACCGTGAGTAGATTGCGACAGCTGAGTTGCACTGGATTTTTGCCGACAGAGAAATGTTGGAACGTTCTTCAGAGTAACTTCTCGTGTAAACTTTTTCAAAGCTGCTGGCCACATTTTTAAGAGTGATACGGTTTTGTCAGGCTAGACCTAGGCCTACTTAAAAGTGTAGTAACTAACAACAGTCAAATTTCTCAGGCCAAGGTGTAAATATTACAGCATGCAGTGTCCTATCTTTTCTCGAAGCTAAGGGCGCATAGAACAGCATGCAGTGCAGCAGTACATGCTGGGACCAATTGCTCCATGAAATTAGAGGGCGGACTCCCCAAAACAGCTTTGATCGTATGGGCACACGCATCCATATTCTTTCTGGGCAACAGACCGATCGCTTACATAGAGTTCCCCCAATAACACGTAAATGAACGTGCAAAATTTGATTTCTAAAATCATCTCCTTCTATCAGAGAAAGAGGAGGATGTAATGACTTTGCTAAATTGTAAGTTCCTTGTGATGGTTTTGTATTTTATTCTTGTTTAAAGGGCAGGAACAGTCATCCCAAATTGAAGTAGTGTAGTAGACTGTCCAGTTTCATGATTGTCTTTCGAGAGTCATGTGACCACGTTTTTTTTCTTCAAGTGTGAAAATTACTAGAAATAACTGTTTGGTTTATCTTGAATATGGAATAGTTAAGTCATAAAATGTAATGAAAGACACTGTGAAGAGAAATATGACAAAAATTGTGTTATTTAGCTTTTTCTTCAAAGTAAGTTTTTTGGGCTTGCTCTTTACCTTTAACGTCAGTGGCGTAGCCAGGGTGCCATTTTAGGCCGGGGGGGCTAGGTAAAAGTTTTTGGGGGGCTGGTACCTCCGAGGGTTAGATGCTGCAAGACTATCCAAGCGGAGCGCCACCATCAGTTGGCGCGGAGCGTACAAGAAAATTTTGGGTTTTACAAACCCTCCAGATGGCTGGAAACGGCACTTCCCACGTGCTTTAAGCGGGATGGACCCGGCCTTGAAATACGAACCTCATGTCTGCCACTTTTCAAATAGTGTGGCTAAAAAATCAGTCTATGAAAAATGATAATACAGTGCACATTTTAGGTACCCCAAATCTGGGCATTTCTGTTCTGTACCTGGGCCTGGGGGATGAGACTAAAGGGAACTGGTATCTCCCTTTTCTCTTAGGAAAAATTGTGAACTTCAGGAGAACGTAGATCGCAAATGCGGCAATATTTGAATAGATTTCAGCTTCAATAGAAAAACCAAAATAAGTGGTGTCCCCCTCTGAGAAACTTTCTTTGCGTTAGATTTGCTGGATGCAAAATGGTGCTATATTTGGCAAAACTTTGAACTGATTATAGGCATACGTTTTAGAATTTTGCTATTTGGGGAGCATGAAAATTTTCAAAATACTCATTTTAAGTCTTTGTAGAGATTTTACAAGTGACATACATACTACCAAAGAAACAATGTTTAGCGGTTTTATGTGGTGTTTAGATGCACACTGGTGCTGTATTTGTTCAGTCATCGGTACATCACATGGTCAAAATTAAAATACTACGAGTAAATCTTAAAATATTTAAACCGCAAAGCAGAAGTATGGATCATGCTGGAAACACATGAAATGCGTACCTTGTGGACATTTTACAAATCCGCCCGGACGCCAGTGCCAACTAGTAAAAAGAGGTCTTGTCGAAAAATCGTTCTACAGTGGCGCTTGCCATGGGAAGGAGTGAGCATGAGCATGAAGTGTACTGAGAGTGTTTTGTTTATAAACATTGATCTTTTCTATACTCGACTCGAAGCAATCAACTGAGATTGTCTCTGGATGAGGATGAATATCAGACAATTGTGGGAGGAGTTTAAGTAAGAAGGTTAGGAGGGTTGGTACTGTTTGGGGTGAGAGATAACAGGGCCTTAAGGCATATTTTGTGTATGATAAACTACAGGAATGGTCGATTAAGAATGGTCTCCAGTGTATGACTGCCTTGTTTTCAGTAAATCAACCAGCCATCCGAAATGCAGAAAGTGTCTTCACCTAACAAAGTCAAATTCGAGTTTGCCGTCGAAACTTTCGTCATCAAAGTGTAATGTAATAAACGACAGTGCAGATTATACACTGTATCTAATTTAGCGAAAGTAATCATTTTGAGGTTATTACTTGATTTTATACGTGCACACAAAATGTGTTTTACACACATTCATGCATGTTTTCTTAATTGTTACACATTTTCCTTATTTACTCTTTTTGAAGGAAATACTTCAAAGTGTATATCCGTTCAAACATTTTATTTTTTCTCAATTACTTTATCAGGAGGCAAAAAATCTGGGGGCCTGAAGAAAATCGGGGGGGGGGGCATAGGCGTACGAGGTGGGGGGACAGACTGCCCCCCCCCCCCAAATTTTCTCAAGACCTAAAATTCGGGCAGGGATCTGGAAAAATTCGGGCAGCCGTTTGAGTCTTAAAACCTGGTTTGTTTCTGCTTACACAGAAAACTCCTAGACGCGCCCGAATTCCTTCAAACACTTGGCCGAAAAAATAATAAAAAAGCATCATAGTCACGGTACAATTTTCATGAAAACTCTAAAAGATACCAAAATTCGGAACACATTCGGACAGCTAAGTTATGAAAAAGAAAACAATATTTTGTCAGCCTCACTTCATATTCTTGCACAAACCTTAGCCCGAACTAACACAATATTCGGGCAGAAGTTGCAAAAAAGTTCTGGGATATTTTAATTTTCAGATTACAAGAGGAGAGAGGATGTATACAGTCCCCAAAATTTTGCCCGAACAAATCAATCAAAAGCTATCTTGTGACGCACCATATTACTAAATGACAATCACCAATAGTCACCGGAAGGCTGAAACGTCCTTGGTGGAGACATTAGCGGTAGGGATGCACCGGATCCAAAATTTTGGATCCGGCCGGAACCGGATTTTTCCGGAACCAACTTGAAACAATGGTGCCGTGCGGAACCGGATTTTTGCAATGCAGATAAATTAAGTGGAATTCAGAAAAGCAGAAAAAATAAATAAATAAATAAATAAATTTGTCTTCAAGTGTTGTACAAGTGTATTCAACTAATTTTATAACCAAAAATTGCAGTATAATAGAAAAAAGGCATGAAAAACTGTACCTGCAGAAGTACAGCAAAACTGTTGCAAAGCAGGGCAAGTAAGAGCTCTGTGTATTTTCCCTCCTTAAGTGAGTATTTGTAGAGAAAACTCCTGAGGGAATCTTGAAAGTTGTTTTGCATATCGGTTTTTTTTTTGAACTACAGTAGGCCTACATCACCACTAATTCAAAAACTTGTACAAATTATGAAGACCAGTAATACTTGGCAAAGAGAGTCCTTGGATAGTGATTACTGAATGGACTTCTCATATGTACTGTAAAAAGACTCTAGGGTTAAGGGTTTTAACTATGCACGGCACCATTGTTTCATACACCATTTCTAGTATTTAAACATGTCATAATATCTAAAACCTGAAGCACATTTGTCATCAATAATTTTTTGGCAGAGATACTGTATATCACACATTCTACATTATGTATTATATGTTTGATAACATCATATTTACTGGTCAACTGCTATAATCGGTAATACCCGATTACCGATTAATTAATTTAACAATCGGCCCGATACCGATTTCCGATTATTAGAAAGAGGGAAATCACATGTTGGTTTCTTTAGAACCCGCCCCTTGCTTCGTGCACGTCATGTATACCATAGCCAGTTCAGGATAGAAAATATTGGGAATAGTTCGTTTCACAAACGGGATATGGTTTTTGTAGGGGTAATATTTTCAGTTCAAAAGTGAAGATACAAATCAACTGTTAATACAATAGAATTGTTTGCAGTCGATGTCACATGCCTTTTGATAATTTAGTTTTAAGGCCAACAACTGTGACTCGGGTACAACTGTAATATAGATTATCCATTTTGTACAGTACGACTGAGCACTGCAGTAGACTTATTTAAATTGCATGAAAGGTCTTTTCATCCATTCAGATTATTTCACTCAGTTGGAGGAATTTGAAGTCATATTTGTAACATGTACATGTAAATTAGTTACTTTTATAACTTTGTTACCTGTTTGGTTCAGTCATTTTTAAGGGTCTAATAAAGATGTTCAAATGTTATATACTGTAACATGCACTGACAAGCTATAATTTATGAACTTGAAATTAATTCTGAGACAGTTACTGCAGTTTTCATGTTTGTTTTAATTCAAATCATGTACATAATGCTACCCACGTTCACAGCAAAATCCGGTTCCGGCCGGATTTAAAAAAAAATCCGGCCGGAACCGGAACCGGATATTTATTCACTATCCGGCCGGACCGGATATCCGGTGCATCCCTAATTAGCGGCTTGCCATAGGGGCACGGGGGCACTTGCCTCCCCAAAACTTTTCAAAGCATAGTCTTCAATTTTCCAAAAACAACGTTATTCGATATGACATGAATAAAAAGTAGCCTTTTTCTTAACCTGGGCAAAGTATCCCAGCCTTCTCTCTCATACAAATTTCATATATTATTTATAAAGTGTAAACTCATGAGTAATTGTCAAGGGTATAGGTAATAATTGTATCAAAATTTTAGCCCAGTAACGGCGGCCCAGAAGCGTTGATAGCGCTACCAGCATCAATAGCAGTAATCGGTATTGTTGTTGGTGCTGGTAGCGCTACCAGTGCTCATGTGTGGCCGGTCCAGGTTTACAGGCTCATTCCACCACTGGTCATATGAATTAATATGATTCAAAAAGTTATGATTTCAATTTATCTCTAACGGTGTGCAGCTCCTTGAAACAAAAAAGTCCTGTTTTTAATTCCGTTCTACAGTTTTCCCCGGAAAGATACAAGACCAGGTTATGTTTTATACATTCCCAGGTGCGGTATATCATTATATTATGAAGCCTTGGGATTTTCGAGGGTTTCTGAAGTTTTTCAATTTTCAAAATCACATTGATGATAATTTCATGCTGTATGACGTTAAATAGTTTGTAGGACGCGCAAGCAAACTCATTTTCCAGTGATTATAGCTTAATGTAGTCATCCGATGGTAGTGGTAGATTTCATCTGGGAGTTTTCTGACCTTTTTGTAAATTTTCTCATTTTTGGTGAAAATTTTATTGCAAACGAAAGTTCAAAATATCGACGGCTTTGATTCTGCTTATAAGCCTGGGAAAGGCCATTTCCGGTTGTCTGAGGGGTTGCGATTTTTCAAAATTTTCTGTACGCTCCGCGCCAACTGATGGTGGCGCTCCGCTTAGATAGTCTTTCGGGCGGAATTTCATTTTTCGGGCAGAGAATCCTCTTCCGCCAAACTGAAATGCTCCCGTATGTCTATGGAGGGGGGGGGGGGGGGCTAGGCCACCAGGCCACCAGGCCCCCGTGGCTAAGCCACTGTTTAAGATGAAATTAATGCATTTTACTTCACTTACTGTGTGGACAAGTTCCGCAACAGTTAGCTCATTTACATAGTATACAATAATATAGTGTATTACGCCTAACGTTAGGCCCAAGCACAGCGATAGTTTCTGCTTATAAAATATCCACTAGCCTTCTGTAAACTTTGTGCATGAAGCCTTTTCGCGATGCAATAAGATGTTATATAAACACGAAGTCTTTTTTACATTGTTGGGGCTAGGAATTTAGGTCAGATGGGGCAAAAATGGCATACAGGGCGTGTTAAAGCAGGCTTTAATTAAAGTAGGGCCTAAGTTAAATGCCCGTTTCTCTCACCCTAAACAGTACTAATTCTCCTAACCTCCTTACTTAAACCTCTCCCACAGTCGCCTGAAATTCATCCTCATCCAGACACAATCTCAGTTTATTGCTTCGGACCGGTGAGAATAGAATTTCTCAGTGTATTAATCAAAACACTCTCATGCTGTGATACATAAGCTTTGGTACTTTGCATTGTTTGAATTAGCAGTCAGTCATGGAGCCGAGCCAACTGAGAGTTTCTGTTACCCAATACAAGAAGTGTAGTTTGGTGTGAGAGATGATTGGCCCTTTAAGGAAGAGCTGGTCAGCAATTTGGTCTGCTAGTGTTGCAGTAATTTTAGCCATACTTTGCCACTTTCTTTTAAAGTTTTAACAGGGTGTAGGGTGTCTAGAGTCCCCAAATATGTTTGAGACAATTTTGGAGCAAAATTTGTAACAGACTAAGGTCACATGCCTCAAATTTATGTAAATGTATAGGCAATATGCCTACTGGGTCTAATCAAGCTTGTTCTGTTGCCCTGGAAACAGGGGCGGGATTTGATCTCTGAAAGTGAGGGGGAGGGGTAAATTCTGGCAGACTACCAAAAGGCGCCCTAGGCGTCGCGGGAGGGCGAAGCGCTCCACCTAACGGTCTGGGGTTCAGGGGCCCGCCTTAGGGCCCCTGGTGGGGTCCAGCCTGAGGGGCAAAGCCCGGTGGGGGCCAGGGGCGAAGCCCCGGAAGCTCCTGGGTATTTACGAAATTGTAGGCATTAAAATGATGCATTTTATCTTCAACTTTAAATTTCATAAGATGGGCACTTAACAGAACACAAATATCACAATTTGACTTTCTTCAATTATCCTTACTCCGTATGATTAAAGGCGGCCGGAATCGATAATGCAGAGGGTGCGGGGAGGGAGAATTGGTTACTTAACATTGAGGTTCTTCAGGGGCTCCCTCTTTGGTACCCCAGATCTTCTTTTCAGAAAGGTAGGGTCCTTTAATGTGGTGTGAATTCAGCCCTTGTCTATGATGGGGCGCGCGAATCACGCCGAAAAATTTAACGTTCAAGACATCTCAGTAATGAAACTGAATGAAAATTAAAGAAAGAATGGGCGACTTTTACCCTTAGCTGAAAAACGGTGGCTCCCTAAAGACATTCTCACTGAAACACAAACATACTTTGGTTTCCTCAGTCTTTTTAAGGTAAGTGTCACAGAGCCGTTACCTGTAATGGGGCGCGCGGAGCGCGCCGAAAAATTAATTTTTACTTCATCTCAATAGTGAAATTGAAATAAAATTAGACAAAGAGTGGTCCCTTTTCACTACAGCTGAATAAAGGTGACCCCTGAGGATATTTGTACTAAGCAAAAACGTATTGTTGGTTTTCTTTCATGAGATTTTTTACAGAATCCTTATCTATGACAGGACGCGCAAAACACGCCGAAAAATGGACTTTTGATACATCTCAATAAAGAAATTAATTTCCCCCTTTGCAGCCTCCTCATTGGTCATCTATATCATTACATTCATTTGCACTGGTGCGTCATAACTTTTGACCAACCGGGGGACTGCAGGTTTTCGTATCTCGCACGAGGTTCGCAAGACCGAGCCTGCGAGCTGAACACTCGTGCATAAGACATCAGACAAGGAGCACTTGAGTGACTTGTAAATATTTCAGTTATCATATTAGGCCGGCCGAATAAATTAAACTTGATCATTTTTGGAAGTCAAATCATCGAATAAAATCATTTCAAATCAAAAGTGGAACTCTCTGAATCATTTTTGTTTGGAGCTACACCTCAAGATCCCGTACGACAACAACTTATTATCTGACATGGTGGAGGAGCGGGCTCGGTTACACGATATTATCTGACATGCTGGAGGATTGGGATCGGCTACAATATTATCTGACATGGTGAAGGAGCGGTGCCTTTAACGGCTCCTTACATAGTGAAGTCGCGGATCTCAACAATTCAGGACATAATTTCATCATATCCTGAAGGAGCGAATTTACATTACCGTTCATCATCATTATCCCGGACTGTTCCCGTCCTAGCTCCTTCCTGAACTCTCTACGTGTCCGTCATACTCTCTATACAGGGCAAAAAAGACAACACCGCGAAACAGAAAAGACAAATGTGAAACGGAAAAATTAACAACGCCGAAAGGAACAATCAAACGTCTAAAGAAAAAGACAAGCATCAAAAGGAGAAAACAAACCCGAAAGGGAAAGACAGAGGCAAAAGGAAAAGTTAAAACCCAAAAGGAAAAGACTAACGTAAAAGTGGAAAACAACAAACACCAAAAGGAGAAGACAACGCCGAAAGGAAAGGACAACGCCGAAAGGAAAGGACAACGCCGGAAGGAAAGGTCAAACGCCAGAAGGAAAAGATAAACAGACAAAAAATACAACACAGTAAAACGGGAAAGTGAACGCTAAAAGGAAAAGACAATGTCAAAAAGAAAAGACAAAGTCAAAAGGAAAGGACAATCACAGGAAAAAAAAACACAAACGCCGAAAGGAAAATACACGAGACAAAAGGAAATGACAACCGTGTAGAAAATAAACCAAAGTCAAAGGAAAAGTTAAGTGGAAGCGATCGAATAACATAATTTGACAAAGACAACGAGCAAAGGAAAAGATAAAGTAACGTCAAAAGGACAAGAGAACATCAAATGGAGAAGAGAGAGTGAGTACTAACCACTGACTTCCTATATACATGGACAGAGCATGTAACGTGTCCTATCCGTAGACGGTCGCCACCGACTGGACAAATAGGCGCACCAAGATGGCCGCCATGAGGCTATAATTTGTGTGATTTGACGACGACGCTGTGATATTTAAAACAAAATTCAAACTTGAATGAGGAAAAATATCATATTCCTGCAAAAGGTGAAGTGATTTTTACCTAACCTTGCCATATTTCAAAAAATATTTCAACTTTCTTGCAAAATCTGTTGATATACTTGAGCAAGTCCAAACTGTCACACGAAACCATAGCAGACAGCCATCTTGGTGCGCTTTTTTCTCACGCTACGATAGCGACAATCTGCCGTAAGGTATGCTCTGTCTATGTATAGGAAGTCCGTGACACCGTCCATGTATAGGAAGTCCGTGATATTAACCCACACTGAGTGAAATGAAACAGTGCTTCCACCTATCCGAAAAGCTCTCAACAAAAATGAGACATTTTAAACAGTTCAGGAAATATCTGAGATGCTTCAAGTTATAATAAGAAACGTATCTTTACATATCCGACAGTTACTAGATCTGAAAACCGGTGAACTGTGGGAAATGATCACCGGATTTGATGAAGTTTATTCTCACTTTGTGAAATAAATCCTGAAATGTGGCATTACTGTATGCACAAGCATTCTATTCGAGCGAACTGACGTTAGGCTTAAAGTTTTACTAGGCCACAGTGTGCACAGTGTTAAAGTTAGGTTGCGTATGTAACTTGTAAGTGGACCATTAACACAATAACCTTTAATATTTGTTAGGAACTGACAATAAACACACCGAACAGTGTGACTGGCTAAGTCTTTCTTGAGGTTTTCTTTTCCAGCGCAGGGGATTTCCTACCCTCGACCTTCTCTTTTAATATTTGTAGACCTTTTCATTGGCGTTTGCCTTTTTCTGTCGACGGTCGTCTTTTCCTTTTGACTTCAGTGACGTACACAGGATTTCTATGAAGGGGGGGGGGGGGCATGCAGTATGAGTGATCGCTGGCCAAGAGGACGGGAAAATTTTTGGCCTTTTCAAGGAGCTTAGATGCCAAATAGTGCAAGATTTTCGACTTTGACAGGAACAGTGTTAAAAGTTAAATTGTGGTGGTTCATGAGGATAAAACTGAAACCGTCTATACATACAATCTTATGTCCTTTACGCTACCTTTCAAAGTAAAACTTGTCTTTCAGTTTGCATACTTCTAGGAGTAAAAAAAGAGCATCAATCGGTATAGGCGAACGGGAGCATTTTAGTTTGAGTTTTTTCTTGGCCACAAAACTTTATTCTGCCATAAATATTATCTAAGCGGGATGCCACCACTGGTTGGCGCGGAGCTAAGAGAAATTTCGAAAAGTCAGACCAATCAGATGACCGGAAATAGCATTTACCAGACTTATATGAAGAATCTAACAAGTCTCTATCTTCTTTTGTCGTTTGCAATAAAAACGATCACTTCAAAATATGCCCGCAAACTGCAAAGTGATCAGAGAGTTGTTAAGAGCTACTTTGACCACAAAAATATAATTTTGCCCAAATGACTGTCTTAGTGGAGCGCAATCATTAGGAAATAACCGCGACCCCTCAGATGGCCGAAAATTGAGTTTCTATTCTTGTAAAGAGAATCTAAACATGCAGTCTTTATATTTAGCTTTCGTTTGTAATAAGAATAAAATCAGGAGCATGCTAAGTGATCAAAAAATTACCAGGTAAAATGTACTACTGCTATTACATTAAATTCTTTATTCTTCCCGGATAATTATACAACGGAATTGAAAATATGCTAATGCTTCTCTATTGTTACTCTTGGTTAAATAAAGATCCGCTAAATTGATGAAACTTTCTGTGACTGCTCGAACTTCCGTCTGTTAATGATTTACCCTTAGCATCTCCTCTTGCGTGATAAATGGCAAACTATTTTTCAACGCACCTGAACACCCTCCCCTCCCTGTCCCCGTCTCGTACGCGTCTATGCAGGACGGGAAAGGGATGGGCCGCTCCCTTTTGAACATTTTTTAAAAAGGTAGGTGTCCTTAGAGTTAATCGGTGCCACCAGCTGGATTTTTTAGTTAAATTTGGAATTTGACAAAATTTTGCTACTTTTAGGAATTAAGAAAATAGAAGAACAAAAATGGCAACACTGAGGGGCCTTGCACAGACAATCCCCTCCCTTTGAAAATTTTTTGAGAAATTGGGTGTTCCTACATGCTCTGGCGCCACGCATGCTATCTTTTGAATTAAAATCCGTGTTACTAAAGTATGGCTACGTATTTTAAGGACCTTGGCATCCGTGAGGGGGGAGGCATGGCCCAATGCCCCCCCTTCTGTTAGACTTTGTCTTTTTCTTTTGACTTTCGTATTTATTTTAACTTTCATCTTGCCTATTAGCGTTTGTCTTTCCTGTTTTGCTGTGTTGTTTTTTTTTTGCCTGTTTGTCTTTTCCTTTCGGCGTTTGACCTTTCCTTCCGGCGTTGTCCTTTCCTTTCGGCGTTGTCTTCTCCTTTTGAGGTTTATTGTTTTCCACTTTTATGTTACTCTTTTCCTTTTGGGTTTTAACTTTTCCTTTTGCATTTGTCCTTTCCTTCCGGCGTTGTCCTTTCCTTTCGGCGTTGTATTCTCCTTTTGGCATTTGTTGTTTTCCACTTATACGTCAGTCTTTTCCTTTTGCATTTGTCCTTTCCTTCCGGCGTTGTTCTTTCCTTTCGGCATTGTCTTCTCCTTTTGGCATTTTTTGTTATCCACTTTTACGGCAGTCTTTTCCTTTTGGGTTTTAACTTTTCCTTTTGCATTTGTCCCTTCCTTCCGGCGTTGTCCTTTCCTTTCGGCGTTGTCTTCTCCTTTTGAAGTTTGTTGTTTTCCACTTTTACGTTAGTCTTTTCCTTTTGGATTTTAACTTTTCCTTTTGCCTCTGTCTTTTCCTTTCGGGGTTTGTTTTCTCCTTTTGATGCTTGTCTTTTTCTTTAGACGTTTGATTGTTCCTTTCGGCGTTGTTAATTTTTCCGTTTCACATTTGTCTTTTCTGTTTCGCGGTGTTGTCTTTTTTGCCCTGATGGCCGCCCATAGCCCACGGACCAACGTCAACGCTTGCCTACACTAACGGATGTCATTGTAATGTAAGCCTACTTCATACAGCCTAGCTTAATTCTATGCAGCCTATTCCCGTGTGAAACCTCCGTTTGCTGTACCATTGAAAATCTGGCCAACTGTACTCCAAGGGTGGCGCCAGCATTTCCCCGACAGGGGGGCCAAGCTCCCCGACAGGGGGGGGGGGCAGCATTTCAAGGCCCCGACAAAGGCTTTGAGGTAGTCCAGGTGGGACGTGACTTAGCATTTAGAGGCGTGGGGAGCGGGCGAAATTTTTGGGCTTCTTTTCAACAAATACTTAAAAATATGGAGTTTATTTTGAAGACAAAATTTAAAAACTTTTAAAGAAATTTTGCTTTTGAGAGGACCATTAAAAAGTTGGGGTGTTTATTGAAGGATCTGTCCTCCATATGGGAAAAATAAAAACGTTACATAGGCGACAGCTGTAAATATTTTGGGGATACGCATTTAATCGTATAGGCCTATGTACTTAGGTTTCAACACGAGACTATAGGTTGCCCGAAAAGGTTTTTCCTTTTTTGAACCAAGTTTTGAAAATTAAGAGCTTATTTTATTGGAGAAATTTTGGAATTTAATTGAAGAAAATTTAGTTTGGGGGTACAGTTATTATGAAATATTTGGGTTTTTTTTTATTAAGTGATATGACCTTCCAGAGCAAAATTAGGTAGGATGTTGGGGTGATTAACAGAGTTGACTTTTGTACGGAGTATCCATCGAAATTGGAAAATTTTGCCAATTTTAACAATGTGAAGCTTATACTGGAGAAAACTTGTAATTTTATGACAGATTTACGGGTTTTATAAAAAAAAATCTAATCTTCTTACAAGAAAATCAAGTAGGGCATGATCTGTAGTTTGGTTGGGGTTACTGTACATCATCATGCAGATAAAGGCACTCGGACCATATTGGAAAAATTCTCCCGCGGAACAGTTTGGCTTCCCATACATTTGAAGTTTTACATTTTACATTTTACATATTGACATAGACGTACGGGAGGGAGCGTTTCAGTTTCGGAGGGGCAGAATTGTCTCCTTTGTCCGAAAAAAAGTGATTTTGCCCGAACGACTATCAAAGTGCAGAGCACAGAAATTTTTTAAAAATTGAGAACCTCCCGACAGCAGGAAATTGCATTTCCCGGGCTCGTACCTTAAAACAAATCAGTCATTATTTTGAGCTTTCTTTCGCAATAAAAATTTTCACTTCATAATATTGTCCGAAAACGAAGAACAATTTGCAAGCTTGCAATGTTCTGTTAGGTAATCTGTTCGACCAAAACACTCTATCTATGCAGAGCCCCACCCTCAGTTGGCGCGGAGCGTACAGAAAATTGTTAAAAAATCTAACCCGGCTCTCAGACAGCCGGAACAGGCATTTCCCAGACTTGTAACTAGTAATGAAGCAGTCGTTATTTTGAGCTTTCCTTTAAAATGAAAGTTTCACTTCAATAGAAAAAACCCAACTTGCTAAATGATCAGAAAATTACCAGATAAAAGGGTACTGCTGCAATTAATTAGATGTAATGTTCTTGTCTCTTTTCGGGGGAAAACTCTGTAACGGAATCGTCATTGTAGTCCATTGCAAGGCCCGCTAAAAAGATGAGATTTTCTACGTGACTTCCCTAACTGCAGACTATAATTGATTTTTCTTCCTATGTATTTGAATTTTTGAAAATATGTCACATTACAAGGTGGCTCCAAATGAATTTTTAGTCAGACTTATTGGGAGACATTTTCACACTACCGTTTATCCTCAGCTTAGGTGTAGCTGAAACGGCCTGTCTGATTTTCATAACCGTTACTAGAATTCGGCTGTAGGGGCAGGCCAGGTGGCAGAACATTGGCAACTGCGTGTACCTGAACAACCCCTCGTCTGTTTTTTGTCAGGAAAATTCGGAATTGTGAGTTTCCTTGAAGAGTATGGTCTTCTAGTAAGCAAAATCAAGAAGACCGTCCGCATGACTGAAGTTTATAAGACTCGCATCTTTTATCAGTTTAAGGTGGGCATGCAGATGAAGGTTCTCCGACGAAATTGGGTTTTCTCAGCAAGAGGGGGAAGGGCAGCCTTCCCCGAAGGGGGCATGACCTTGAGGATTGAAGATGGGATGAGGGATAACAGGGCTAGTAAGAAGTGATTGAAACAGATTCAGATAGGCATTAAAATACCGTTACAAAAGAATTAAATAGTTCAAAAAGAAAAAAAGTTCATGATTTTCCTTCCAGTAACTTCAGTCCTTTACCTCCATTTTTGGCCTCCCCGAAGAAAATTTCCACGATGGGAAAAACAGTTCCACGACGGGGAGGACATGGGATAAGGTACATGAAATGATGTTTAACCGAGCAAAGAAGAAGATATTGAAAATCGGTTCTGATATATATTAAAATAGCATTTCAAAACAAAAAAAATGTTTACCCATCCAGTAATTTCAGTCCTTGTAACCTTTTTTTCTGTTCTTTTTTTTTTATTATTATTATTTTTTAGGGCTCCCCGACGAAATCGCCGACCTTCCCCGACGGGGGGGGGGGGGGGGGGGGGGCATGGGGGCATTGATAGGGATAAACTTTTATGTCAATTAATTAACGGGGGGGGGGAGCAGGGGAGTAGGACTACTTCCCCCTCATCTAGGGAAAGGTTGAATAAATCAGACTGATTTCTATTGAAAAACCAGCCCCTGTCTAAAGCTATCGGCCATGTCATGACACCCAGTCTCCAGGGGCAGAAATTTCTGAAGTTGTGCCAGAAAGATCAAAATTTTAATGCATGGCTACTTCGTCGAGTGTCGCAAAAAGATGGCTTTTACAAAATGTGGTCAGTGTACCGTATTCAGTTTGGCACTAGTACTGAGCTCAGAGGCTCATATTGGGACCAGAAAATTTAGTACACGAATTCCGATATTTTTTCGGAAGGGAAACCGTTCCCAGCCGCTAATAACAGTTCGACCACCAAAAAATGCTCGAGACTTCCGACTTTGGCAGAACTAATCTGGAGTTTGGTGTAGTTGTGGTGATTTAGTGGGGTATTGTCCACATTTTCCTTTGGTGCACGACTGTTTCATTAGAATTTCGTAAAGCAACCGAGTCAACCGACCCTCGCCCCCCGTGGTTACGTGTCGGTTCCAGATACTCAAAAGCGCCATCATAGTCACCCCGACACACCAGAAAGTCAAACGATAGTGATTCATTGCCGCTGAAATGTAAGTTTTTTTTTCTTCAAATTGATGGTATTTCCTACATGACCATAAACAATAGGGACTGCCTTCTCAATATTGGTAATGTATCTCTCACAGTTGATATATCGATATCCAGAGCTTGCTTCTAATCCTAAATAAATCTTGAAATATTTTTGTAAAAGAAAAAGATTAACAAGTGAATAGACTTGCACGACACAAGGAATGGTACCAACTCTCCTTTATTAGCGGCACCATGCGACAACAACAAGTTATTTATCTTCCAAAATAACAGCTCCCTGCGACACTTCCAGTGAGAGTCTGACAGAATCTTGAAACCGTACAAGATTTTAGTGGGGTTAGAAGGACATTCCGAAACCCATGCTGGTCAGTCTGTCCCACGTGTTTTCTTTCTCATATTAATTTATATGCTCAGATAAAAACTGTAAGGCCTGGGAGGCACCCTGAGGCCAACATTTCCTTTCGTTTGAGCGCCGGATCATGCTAGCGCCATGCTTAGTTAGTCTGCCTCAGTGGCGAACGTTTTCTGTCTTCAGCAAAATGTATACTCTTGCGGACAAATAATGTCAAATTCACAAATTTTCAAAATCTTCGACCTTTAAGCGAGGTCAAGCAGTGGCATAGCTACAGGATGGCAGGGGACAAAATTTTGCCTCCTTCCGAATTCTTAACTAGAGTAGCAAAGCTACTGTTGCTCAACCCTTCTGGTGTTACCAGTGTTTTTTATTCATCTTGAACAAATTCATGGTGTAAACTTAACACATACCCAGACAACTCCAGCTGGGCTGACCAGCATGTACACACTGTTCACCTAGCAGGTGAACTGTTTCAGGGATAAATCTCTATAGCTAGTTCATCCCCTTAAGGTGTACCTTAAGTCAAAGAACTCAATAATATATATTCTAGAGCATGAAAAATGAATGCTAACAGTCCAACTCCCATCTTTATAAGACGTTACTGAGCTGAGACATAAAATGCTGAAGTTTATTCACTTGAAACAAATTGATCTGTTGCGCAATACTGTAATTTGTGACTTTCTTGTTGTACAAATCACATAAGATGTTTTGTTTCCCTAGACAGTTAAAAATGTTTTTTTTTTTTTTTGACCTTGAACACTCCTGTTTGCTTCCATAGCAAATTGCACCAGGAGTTGCTAGAGAGCAACTCCCTGATTGCACATAGAGAGGGCTTAATTAACTACCCATTAGAGTAAGAGTGCTATCACACCTTGGTACAAGGTGCAGTAACTTTCAGAAAAACAAAGAGAGACAAAGATAGTAATTTGACTTACAGCTCAACAATGACATCACAAATTTTGTGCTATGTACCATTTTAAATTAAGTGAATGAACTGCAACATTTTATATCTCAGTTCAAGAATGTCCTATCAAGATGGGAGTTGGTCTGTTAGCACTTAAATTTCATGATTTGATACATTTTTTTTCTTATGAGGTACACTTTAAGATAATGCTGTCTATGACAGTGTTATAATGACTCGAATCAAAGATGTGACTCGAGTCACGATTTCGGTGACTCGAGTCTGACTCGAGTTCCAAACTCACGGGACTCGACTCGACTCGAGTCACCACTTGCCAAAGACTCGACGTGACTCGAGTCACCATAAAATAAAATTTGAAAGACTCGACGTGACTCGAGTCACAGAAGTGAATGACTCGAGTCACACCCGAGAGTAATAAAACAGAAACTAAAAATTGTTTTCATCATCGGACGCAAACCAACGGCCGTTCGTTCCTGCTTCATCCAGTTCTGTATGCGCTCAAATCAGTACATAGGGGATCCTAACATACAGCTCTGCTTAACATGTGTAGCGCCGTAAACTTCACGAGATAACTCGTACAACAAACTTCTCGAAGCGAAGCCGAGTGTCCTGAGTGCACTGTAGTTACGGACTAGTGCAGTACTAATAATGTTACGCGTAAACATTAAGATTTCCCTAGACCTCAGCTTTATAGTGCAGGAGTTAAGGTACTTGATTATAGCCGAGTGTTCTTTTATGAAAAAAACATATTAGGTGGATTACAGTATGTCACTGTTCAATGTGAAAAGATTAATATAATACTAAAGTTAATGTGTGTATTGCAATCTTCACATTTAGGGTTGTGAAGTCACATTTCACATGAAAGTACAAGTGTGGACATCAGTCACATTCTCCGCCCCCCCCCCCTCCCTCCATAGGCGCACACGACTGGGGTGCATGGGGCACTCGCCCTCCCAATTCGGGTGAAAGCAGTTGGTTTTTTTGGACAAAACATGATAAACGGTGACATTATTCGGGCAAAACATGCTCTTGCTCCCTCATAGAAAATTACCCCTGTACGCCCATGCCCCACTCCTCCAACAAAAGTGTGCAGTCACAATTAGCAAAGTACTGCATTTGCAAAAGATTAACCTATCACACCATGGACTCGAGCTAACTCAGCATGTAAGAGATAAGATGACTTGGCCTAGAGTGACTCAAAGAAAATAAACACATTCTGACAGAGGCAACTCGACTCACGAGACTCTCAAAGCTTTCGAAAGACTCGAAGCGACTCGACTCGAGCTGAGGGAAGACTCGACATGACTCGACTCGACTAGAAATGCTAAAGACTCGACGTGACTCGAGGCGACTTGAAGCTTTCCAAAGACTCGAAGTGACTCGACTCGAGCTGAGGGAAGACTCGACTAGAACTGACTCGACATTGAGTGACTCGATTACAACACTGGTCTATGAGGGCAGGAATCGGAAACTTAAGTATAGTACAAATGATCAGTTTGTGTAGGACAGTGGCATAAGCAATAACGAAAGGGAAGATACCCAAATGTCTTTCCTCCCACTCTCCCTTCCCATCATTTCCATCTGCTTTCCTCCCCTTCCCTCCCCAGCTCACTCCTCTGTGAAATTTGTAAACAAAAAGTGAAGTGCTGGAAGAAACTTCAATGCACCATCCATTTGAAGGCTGATAGGAAATGTTGATTCGTGTCCATTCCAATTGACATTATTCCAAATTGTATACATGTAACAAAGATCATAGATCCACCACTTCTCCAGTTGATCAGGTAAACAAAACCTGGTGATGACTACAAACAGTATAACAGTGGACACCACAGTATGGAAGTGTCCTCACACAGCAAGGAGAGCCCTGTGTAATGGCAGCTCCCTGGTAATAGCTACCAAAATTACTGAAGGATAAGTAATAAGGCGACGGGGAACTCATGGTGTGTACACAACGCAGTTACAAAAATAGGCCGCCTACAGTATAGTATATGCTAACAATTCCTCCACTGGGATTGTGTCTCATGAAATTTTGCCTCGAGGCAAAAAAATGATGAAAACGGCCAACAGTTACCACTTTTCATTGGTTTATATTGGAGATAGGAATGATATCTGTTGCCCTATGAATATGACACCTGTATAGCAATTTTTAGAAAAATCCACTGGCAATTACCAGATTACAGAGACTGAAACCTTTTATAAGGTGATACAGATATTTTTCCCTCTACAGTATAACATGAGCTCTACCAACAATTTGTGGGTTGGGCTAAAAATGAAAAAACAAAAAACAAAAAAAAAAAAAAAAACGGCCGTGTGTGCCTCATTTGACACCAGTCATCTTTTCCCAACTCTTCTGTCACTTTTGAAATTCCGAATTTTATCCAATAAAAGCTCCATTTTTAATTATTAGTTTAAAAATGCGCTGCGCAATTTGCAATTTCTGTGCAGTAGTATTCGCTCATACATATCCGTTTTAGAAAACTTTCCCCGAGCTCTAGAAACGACAAAATCGGAAAGGTGTCGTACGCAATGCAAGCTCCATATTTTCAAGTAGGCTTATTCAAAAAAAGAGACCAACAAATTTCGGCACACCAGTTGTGTTCACACTTTAATAAAAAAAGAAAGAAATAAACTAAACGGAAATTTTTGGTGCTTGCCCCCCCCCGGAAAATGTCAATTTGCGTCGGTGAGGTCAAGTAGTCCATTAACATAGTGTATAATTCAATCATGGACAGTACTGAAGTCACTTTGGGGGTAGTGCCGTTATGACCGGATGTGGGGAATCCAACCACCTCCCCACCCCTTACACCCCCAACAAAAATCGTTAAATTGACATTTTCTGATACTAGGTAAAGCACTTTTTTCCGACTGAACTTCTGTCGACTTAGTTTGTACAATTTACGAAAACGGCGGGTTGGGGGGGGGGGGTGGCAGGCACCAAAATTTTCCCATTTTGTTAGCCCGGATGACCTTTGACCTAAACCAAACATAACACGGAACACCTGCTCACTTTAACATATCAACATACAAAATACAACATGTATCCAATCCAAGTTTCCTACCTTAAGATGATGAATTGACAAGGCATTCAGCATTTGACCCCATGGTGACCCTTGATGACATTTTACCTCCACCAAAACAATAGGAACCATCCTCTTACGATGATGTATCCACATACTAAATATGAAATCTATCCAAGTTTCCTTTATGGAAATATCGTGTTAACAAGGTTTTCAGAGTTTGTCCTCTGGTGACCCTTGACCTCCACCAAAAGCAATGGGGACCATCCCCTCACTATAATGTATTCACATACTAAATATGAAATCTAACCAAGTTTCTCATCTAGAGATAACGTGTAAACAAATTTTTCAGCGTTTGGCTCCTGGTGACCCCAGATGACCTTTGACATCCCCACAAGCGATAGGAACCATCCTCTAACTATCACGAATCCACATACCACACTTGAAACATGAAATCTGTCCAAATTTCCTAACTTGAGATATTGTGTGAAAAGGGTTTTCATCATTTGACCCCTGGTGACCCTTGACGACCTTTGACCTCCACCAGAAACAATAACCCTTTAACGATGTCCTTTTGGAGAGTGCGGCTGTCACCCAACTATACTGTTTCACGCAGAGCTCGAAACTGCGAGTAGCTACCCGAAAATTCGGCAACAACAACGAGAGAGACAATAGTTTAAGGTCACGGAGTCAATAGCCTACGGAAGCGGATGCGGGGCGTGCTCCGTCCGCTTTTCCGCCCACTCCCGATGCGCGCAAATATGCCCCGATTGGAACACAACGGTAAAGGGATAATACCATCCTCTCACTATAACGTATCTGCATACCAAATATGAAATCTATCCAGTTTTCCTACCTTGGGATATTTTGTTTACAAGGTTTTCAGCATTTGACCCCTGGTGACCACAGATGACCTTTGACCTCCACCAAAGCAATGGAATCATCCTCTCACTATAGCATATCCACATAAGTAAATATGAAATCTATCCAAGTTTCCGTTCTTGAGATACTGTGTAAACAAGGTTTTCAGCATTTGACCACTGGTGACCCCAGATGAACTTTGACCTCCATCAAAAACAATAGGGTTCTTCCTCTAAATATGTGGCACCTATCTACCAAGTTTGAACAAGGTAAATGTTCCTCTCTTGAGATACCGTGTTAACAAGCAAAGTGTCACAAACACAAACAAACACATAAATACACACGCCATCATATATGCATATGTTTCCCTTGTCATCGAAACCAAAAATGTAGCTGCCGGTGTCTCTTGATGAAGTGGCGTAACAAATATCCGATTTTGTCATTACCAGACTCCAGAGCTCGGGAAAGTTTACCGAACTGATTTATCAGCGGACACTTACTGCATTTCAAATTGCATTGTGCGGCTCGCGAAGCGCGAAGGA
Source organism: Holothuria scabra (assembly GCA_037179385.1). Classification (NCBI taxonomy): domain Eukaryota; kingdom Metazoa; phylum Echinodermata; class Holothuroidea; order Aspidochirotida; family Holothuriidae; genus Holothuria; species Holothuria scabra. Next base: position 50,023,645 of record CM074183.1, on the reverse strand, counting down.
AGTTTTGCTTTTGTGAGATTTTGAGGGATGAAAAAGGGGGTTTTCTGCATATTTCCGTCTTCCTCATTTTACACTGGGGCTGTAGCCCCAAGCCCCCTTCATCCCGCTTCATAAGCATATGTCCCATTTGGTCGCAAGCAGCACATGTTCGGGTTCCTTCCACTTGGAAGACAAAAGCAGCCGTCCAAAAAATTGAAACAACTGCTAGATCCAACAGATTTCTTATTCCGCTCCCAAGTACCTTTCATGCTAGGACCATATCATTGTTTGAGCATTGCATAATAGACCTACTTTGCTCGGGATGTACTTATGGTTACAACATAGCACAGTTATTGTATGATGGTGTTAAATTTTAGAGAAAAAACAACTAAACATTGCCATCAATGTGAATACATGACATCACGTCTACTTGTTGCAAGTTCACTCTTTGAAGAAAATATGTCAACTTCAATTCAAATATCTCGAGAACCAAACATGGGAAATGAGTATAAATTTCCCCAGTAAGCTATGCCTAGAATATGTTCCTCTTCAAAATATCGAACATAAATCTGTTCTGGACTTTTTCGTTTCAAGGAGCTGCACACCGTTGGAAATAAATTGAAACCATAACTTTTCGATTCATATTAACTCACATGACCAGTGGTCGAATGAGCCTGTAAACCTGAACCGGCCACACAGACTGACCTGACAGAAGCATTGGTAGCGCTACCAGCACCAATAACTGATTCAGTACTGCTATTGATGCTGGTAGCGCTATCAACGATTCTGGGCCGCCGTTACTGCGCTAAAATTTTGATACAATTACGAACTATATCCTTGACAATTACGCATTACTTTATACTTTATAAATAGTACACGACATTTGTATGAAAGAGGAGGCTGGGATACTTTGTCCAGATTAAGGAAAAGGCTTCTTTTTATCCATGTCATATCGAATAACGTTATTTTTGGAAAATCAGAGACTATGCTTTGGAAATTTCTCTGGGGGGAAGTGCCCCCACCCCCGTTCCCCTATTGCGAGCCGCTAATGCCAGCCAAACTCCTTTTTTGTGCTCTCACTTCACCTCACCTCTACGTTTCAATCTTCTATTCTATTTCAAATTTTAGAGATTAAAGACGTAACACGATGAATAGTGTCCGTCAATTCCTAGAATTTTTCAACCTAGTGCATGGCCAGAAAATGCAACTGAGCAAAATCCAGACTGCAACAATTTCGCCAAGGTATATATTTTAAAGTTTGCACAAAGCAACAACTTACCGAAAATTTGCCATGAGAACTACTAGTGTGGAAAAGTGAAGAGCAATGGGAACGAACACATGTACGCCCGTTATGGAAGACACCACGAACTATTCAGAGATAACTTTACTAAATTGTCTATAGCATATCTTTACATATTATTGTACTCCCCGAGGGGAGTGGGCCGAATCCCGGAGGTAGTGCAAGACCGGGCCAACCCGTAGCTAGGACGGAGCAAGCTCCTATTCCATAGCCCAGTGGCAAAAATCAGTTTAATATACAAGCGACTCGATGAGTCGCGTTTCAGATATTAAGCTGAAAAGAACAGATACTACACATGATCTTAGCCAAAAGGCCGAGAAGCGATAACGGCAAAGGGGTGTTCCATGGTATTTATATTTCCAAAAAATATAATATGTTGCGCTGAAAATCTTTGCCACACTTGACAAAACAACTTGAATTTTCTTTACTATATTAATTTCCAAAGTATCACCGAATACTTACATCCGCAAAGTTATGAACGTTAACTTAATCAAGAAGGGTTTGTATTTAATTCCTGTGTTTATGCAAGAAATAATGAAATATTTCTAGTTCCAACACAACGTTTTGTGTAATCTTCGTCGTGAGAACATACTACTAGTACCAAAGGTGAATAGCAAATCAATTGATGACATATCGAAACAAAAAATTATGCTTACTGCTCTCGTGTACTTTTAAGTTGATTTTCAAAAATGTTATCAGTTATAACAATGATCATCGAAATAATATTCCCAGCGTCTGGCATTCACCAAATGACACATTCAAACAAAATTTTAACGTTCTAAAGGTGTTATCTGGTACACATAGCCAACCCACGCTATAAAATGGCGCATTCCTCTTTTTAAGTGACTAACAACTTAACCCGTCTGCGTATCTGGCTTGACATTAACAAGCAAGCAGCACACAACTATTATGCATCACACAGGCCCTTGCCTTGCAAACACTTAATTGTGTGATTACCACAACAACACCAAATACACACACGATTATATACCCTTTTTGTTCGTAACGAAGACTTGTTCAGAACTGATTGCGGCAATTCAATCACGGAGATGCTTGCCAGTCAGTCAATTATTTTTAATCTAAAGTCTTCTTGGTGCACTAATAGCAATGAGTTGCTTGTGCGAGTGAGCCTTGCACTTGATATAGTATTTGTGTAACTGTAACTCATGTAACATGTGTAACTGAATTAAACTGATGATAGGAATCCAGATGAACTCCACAAATCTTCGACGGTACAGCGGGTTCCAGTTACTTCTTCGGATCCCGAGAATATAACCTGCAAATAAAAAGTTAAAACAGCGAAAATGATTCACTTCGTTATACCACTTTTAACTCCATGTGACCTTTTGCTCTTCACAAAAAAAAAACAAAAAACAAAAAAAAACAAAGAAAGAAAATGGCTGCATGCAACGGTTGCAAACTGTAAACATCTTGCTCAACGTACTGAACGTCATCCAGTATCAGTTGCCTTATTTCCTTAACAAAAATTGTTATTCTACCACCTTACATTTCAATCCTGTTGGTTGATTTTTTCCTACTTGCTATGCAGTAAGGCGCGCAGCAGGATTGGGCATGGAGAGGGTTTTGGTGTCATGAGGGTAGGCGCCATGGGGGAGAGGAGGGTTATGGGGACACAGAATGGGGGAAAAGGTCTATGGATTGAGAGGGGAAACCGCTATTTTCGGTGGTTTTTTTTTTTTTTTTTTTGCACTGCAAGGGTGTGTCATGAATGGTGGGGGTTCTATATAGCCGCCAAAACCACCCCGTGGCTATATCCCACTGCATTAAGTTATTTTTCCCTTCTATTTCCGTGACTTGCATTTCATACTTAAACATTGACTTAGGACTGGACACCGGTTAATTTTGGCAGCCACAACGTTTTGAAATTACATATTAACATCATCCCCACGTGAGCGAAACTTTTAATTGAACTCGGTAATGGAAAGTTATGCATTCATGATAATTCAGCCCGGAAAGGCAGTTGTCACTGCTGTTCATTTATGGGTGAACGTAATACACTTTTAAAATTTGAAGAAGTCTCAGTTAAAGGTAAAGGAGCAGTCCCCCAAACTCATTTTGAAGAAAAAACTAAATAATACAGTTTTAATCTTACTTCTCTTCAAAGTGTCTTTCATTACATTTTATGATTTTACTATTGCATATTCAAGGTAAACCAAACAGTTATTTCTGGTAAATTTCACATTTGAAGAGAAAAAACATTGTCACATGACCCCCAACAGCCAATCATGAAACTGGTCAGTCTACTACACTTCTTCAATTTGGGATGACTGCTCCTGCCCTTTAAAGGCTTCCTATCTTAACGCTTTGGCAAGTCTTATTTCTTACATGTTCGGCTGGACAGAAGAGTTTTGTATAACTAATTTATATGTTAAATATCCGGCTAGAGTGGCAGTCAATCATAGCTTGTGCTTGTCGATACAGTTGCCGATATTGAAGAAAATGCGACCACTCCACTCTTGCAAAAGTTGAGGTTCTACAATTTATATTACTTGTTGTCTTTGAGTCATTATAAGGAGGATAGCGCGAACGCAGTCCTCCGCTACCAGAAATTATACGCCCGAGTTCTCCACGTTTGGGAGAATCGCAGGGGTCAACCCAGCCGAAGTGCAATGGTAGGGCCTCACCCTGGGAGCTCTGCCTCCGTGATCACAGAAACTCCTGCGCCAGGTAAGTATGCTAAATAAGCTGTTAAAATTCTTTATATGCATAGAACGATACATAATGGATACAACGTAGTTCGAAGCAGCACACTTTACCCATACTAACTTTTCTTAATTTCAGCTGATATTTGGATTGGACACTTTTATCTGGCGCATTGCATTGTTCAAGTGAACCGGTAGCTTTATCAAAACAAAACAAAAAATAAAATCTCACTCAAGAATTTGCTTCTCATTGGACTCGAGTTTTTGAAAATAACTATTAATATTTATTCTTAAATAAACATGCCACGATGAAGTGAAGATGAAGTTTTTACTGCAAATTTGTTCTTCCCAAATTCTTCATCTAATAGGGATACTGCTCGCCGACAATATGCAAACAAAAGAAAATACCCCGTTCACAAAAGTCGTACCGCCCTAAGCAGGCAAAGTTGTATGGTGTGTGTTTACGTTTGTACGTACGTGTGCAATTACTTTTGATCAAGACCGTGTGTACGTGTGTATACGTGTGTTTATGCATACAGTGCATATCGCACCTTACAACTTTACTCCAACATGCCCTGAAATAAAATATACTTGTTATGGTTACATTGTACTCTAGTTCTTCTATATACTGTACTTCTAACAGCAACGGATGTATTGCAGTTTTTATTTACTACGTACTTTTTTAAGCCCACTGTAAGTTGAAAGTGATTTCCAACAGGTAAGTCACGATGTAGTTCCAACTATGCAAAATCCATTTTCCCATGTTGTTTCCAACTGAACAAGGTACTAACTGTTAGGTAGTTGTGCCAAACCTCAGGCCTCGCGCATAGCAGCCCTGATGTTCGCATGGGCCTACATATTAGTACGTAAATCAGGTATAGGGCCATGAGCCGGGGTTTGTGACTCGTGAGAGTGAAACAAAATTCAATGCTCCATTGTACTTTGCAAGTCAAAACTCAAGTTACAACTTAGGTCACTAACGTTACATGTAATCCAATAGACTAGGCCATTATTGACACAACAACAGACGCTGTCACTGACATAACGTTACTTGAATTCAATATTTGAAGTACCGGTTTTGCGAATGACTTATGCTTCGGTAATGGTGGTGCCTATTGACCCGGACGTCCGGTTCTACTAATCGAAATTTCGTCTCATTGACGCGGATATAGGCCTACCCTACTTGAACAGTTGCTGCTCGAACACAAACCGGACGTTAATGTATGCTAGCTTAGTGTACTTTTAGACAATTTTCAAGTCTCTTATAACTTTTTTACAATGTTTTTCCGCATAGGCCTATACAATATACAACGTTGTCTGAAGTACAGTTATTTAACTAAAGTAACAGAATACCCCGCACTTTAGAATGTGTATTTAATTTAGACGGTGGAGTTGTAGAGTCACAGTGGATGAAAGGGTGGCGCAGTCTCAGTTCACTTGCTTTTATTTGTACAAAGTAAGGCCAAGGGATCTTAAAAAACATCTAAGTGTCCATATACACTTATGTCTCATTTTGAGAATGACACAATTAGGCCCAGGATTTTTTTCCAAAAATATCATGAGTACACTGATTTGAAGCCCATGCCTCAAGTTCAAGTGGCGTCAGAGTCGCAGTGGCAGCATCTGTCAAGATGTATTTGAAAGTGGAGTCAGACTTTCAGTGACAACAACTACCAAGATAGCCTAGGTCTATATTTGTAAGTAGAGTGGGAGTTGCAGTGATAACATCTAGTCAAAATGTATTTGAAAGTGGAGTCAGAGTAGCAGTGGCGGCATCTAACTTAGTGGAAAGCAGTAACTGTCTCGATATATTGAAAGTGTAGTCAGAGTCACTGTGGAAGTTAGATTGTGCCTTCTAATAGTTTGAACATGCTTGACTGTGACTCTGACTCCATCTGGAAAACAGACCTTCTGGAAGGATGGGGGGGGGGGGGGGGGGTACTCTATAACTGTATCTGTTGTTTTCTTTTGGGAAAACATTCTCTGCATGATGAAACGTTCCTTCTTATTTTTTGTTACATTCTCCTTCTCTGCCTGATTACCTCTTATCACCTCAGGGAGGAAATGAAGCTCACTACACCCACACTTGATATAGTCACATTTCACGTCTGATTAATCGATTGACAGTATCACATATATCAAAATACACAAAATGTTACGTAACATTTGAGGTTAGCTAACAGGTTAATCCAACATGTGTTGATTACTTTTCACGCTGTCTGAATACAATGAAAGCTTAGCTCATTTTAAAGCACAGATCATGTGACAAACTCAGATGAGTTAACCCAACACCACCTTTGATGTACTGGGGTATCTATGTTGCTTTCTCAAGAAGAGATGCCACGGCATGTGCACCATGCTTCAATCATCTAATCCAGTTCAGCTAAGACTGTATACTGTGCAAGTGACTGAGCAGAGTTACTGTAATTGTCCATATGACATGGCAGTACACAATACATTGGCTAGTACATATTGTACATTGTACACTTCTTACTCACACCCAACACTCTACGTCCTGGACAAATAACATTTTTACTCGGTAATGGAGCGTCTAGGTCAATAGCCACGACGTTGAGATCAGGAACCATTCAACCCAAAAGGAAAATGGAAGCGATTATTGGCTTTAATTGGCTACTTCTGATTTTGAATTCTTAAAAAATAAAAAATGGAACTTTTCAGGACCTATTTTTTTTTCTTCAAATACTAAAAGGCCTTCAGGAAATTGTTTGCACCACATACCAGACCATGCCTATTTTGCTATTTCAAGTTACCAAGTTTAGCCTAGACCTTCTTGGAAGGTCCATGGAACTGTGCTTACTGTGGAAGTGAAACCTCAGTTACAAAAAATCTTATTTGACAGCAGCATAGTAAACCAGAATGCAAAAATGCATTGACATTTCGATGCATGTTTCATTTCAAATAATGCCATCATCGTTCATGTACCATATCTTCTTAATCAAATGTTATACTAGCATGTTTAAAAAGTGATTTTATTATCCCACATGACCTTTAACCTTCACCAACAAAAATAGGGACTCACCATAATGAACATCCTGCACCCACCACATGTGAAATCTATTTAAGTTTCCCATCTTGACATGTATTAACACCTACAAGGGTTTTCTTTGATATTTTGACCTCCAGTAACCCAAGATGACCTTTGACCTTTATTAAAGCCATAGGCACTGCAAGCAGGCAGGTAGCCATCTTGAAATACTGCATTAAAAAGATTTTCAGACTTCGAACCCAGGTGACCTCAGATGAACTTTGATCTCCACTAAAAGCAGTAGGGGATGTCTTCTGACAATACAATCACATACCCAAACATAAAATCTGTCAAAGTGTCCTATCTTGGGATATAGGCTAACACTAAAAAGGTAATTGTCGGACTTAAACCCAGGTGACCACAGATAACCTTTGACCTCTACTAAAAGCAATAGGGGCTGACTTAATTCTGACCACAACACTTCCACATACCCAAATATGAGTTCTATCCAAGTTTCCTTTTTTGAGATATCGCACTAATGAGATTTTCAGACTTTGACCCCAGGTGACTACAGTGATAATCAAAAGCAGAGAAAATATCTACTTTGTAGTCTTCTATAACACAACATTTCTTCTTTGCTTCAGATACAGTAACAATATGTGCTGGAATAAATTAGCATGTATCAGTGGAGCAAAATTGTAATCTTGGCAGTAGTTTTATCAGACCCCAGAATCGTGGGATTAGTGGTATACTCACCTCATTTTGCGGTAATCTTACATGAAGTATCTCCCACAGAGTGAAGACTTTAACAGAACACTTCAACAAATTCTGAATGGAACTTAAACAGGGTTCTTTTATTTTTTAACAATGAAATTCATCATCAAAACATTAGAGACAGTCTACACTGCAGAATCTGAATACCGTACAGTAGATGGTAATCCTGCAGCTGTGACACCATGCTTTAATGCTACAACAGAAAAAGAAAACATCTTTTGGTGATCAGATCACTATCATGCATAAAAATGGAGTGAGAAACGAACTTCCTATCATATTACAATACAGCCTACTGGTACAGTAGGTTAGGCGTTTGTAGTATGGCCAGTCAAATATTTATAGCAGCTAGAGATCTATAACATCCTAATACTGTACATTTTATGCTCGAAAATTGAAATGGTTATTACATATTGAAACAACAAATACAATGATGATTGTGCCAGGGCCATAGCCAGTATGTAGCACTGTAGGCCCGGGCCTACAGTTTTTGGCTAAGTTACCTTTTTATTTTAAACACCCATAATTCAAATCCATAAGCTTGCTGCACAGACGAGTTTTAGAGTCTAGACAGGAAAAACTATCGAAATGAATGTAGCAAGAACATGGCTACGTTAGGTGACTTATTCTTAGATGAGTGCCATTTAAAGCAGGGTTGCACTGTTTATATGTATATTTCATATTTTTGTGCCTACAACTTTTTCAATCCTGGCTATGCCCCAGGATACTGTTACACTAAGTGATAAATATAATCATTGCAAAGCATATTGAAACTTACTACAAAGCACAAGCAATTATCCTGCTTGATAGAGATTAGTCTCCTAAACAAAAAAAATGTTTCCAACCAGATGCAACAAGTTGTCCTACTGCCTTTCACACTCTTTGTTCAACACCAGCCTCCCTGATGTCATGGATGCCTGTTGGTAAAAGAACACCACTTTTGAAGGTTGACAGCTAATAACCAGTTCAGAAACTAAATCAACTAATGAACTTCTCCATCAAGACAATGGCTGGGCAAACATCTTGATCATACCAGGGAGTTGCTACTCCCTGATCATACCTCTGAACTACTACCTCGGAACAGGGAGTTGCTCGGAGCAGGGAGTTGCTCGGGCAGTGAGTTGCTAGATAACTCCCTGCTCGGAGGTAGTACTTCCATGGTCATACCAGGCAAGATCATTCAACAGTTACCTCATGCTTGATTTAGCAGAGGTATACAACCACAGACAAAATAGTGGACTAACTACAAACCACATTGCATTATGGGGAAAAAGGAGTATAAACTTTATAAACAAGAAATGGATGCAATGAACCTGTTTTTTACATCTGTTTGACCACTTTTCAGCCAACATACCAAAATCATCAACTTATCAGATTTTGAAGTTCACATTCTGACCCCTATGTGATTGTACCAATGCAGAACAGCTACAATATTTCATGATAAAAACCATTACAATTCAAGACACTGCAAAATTCAAAATTTTAAACTTTTTCCATACTTACTTGATGTTAGTAATACCTAATGATGTAAATTAGAATCATTTCCATGTATAGGACCCTTAAATACTTTTATTTTAGTTACTGATATCAACTCCATTAACCCCTATAGCAATTAACCCTTAAGGTTTGAATTTCATTAACTGACAGGTTTGGTGGAATGCTCATTATATTAACTGAGGCACAAAATATTTCCATGCATCCTTCCAGGCCTGCATTAAAATGCTTACCTGACAAAATCACAACATTCAATCACAACAATAATAAAAAATTTGTTGGATTGGTGTTGTTGAATAAATTGATAAGATTCCAAATTTTGGGAAACAACTGACCATTGTTTTTCCAAATTTGGAACAACCAATGCTTAGTGATGGTAGAATTAAACTTGGAACACAAAAGCTGTGGAAAGTATACAACCCTTGTCACCCCTTTCCATATCTTCTGGCAGATAGAAAGCTCTGTGTAGACTGCTCCACAGCTGCAGTGTAAGACACGCAGTGTGTGACCTCTTGTAAAGGTCCTTCAATGTTCTGAGTGTTTTGATTACCAGTATACACATATGAGCTTTATCACCCTGAAGCAATAAACTGAGATTGTGTCTGGATGAGGATGCATTTTAGACAATTGTGGGAGGGGTTTACATAAGAAGATTAGGAGAATTGGTTCTGTTTGGGGAGAGAGAAACAGTCTGTAAAGGGAGATATTGTGTTAAAAATGCTCCAACATAGCATTAAAAGTAAATTATACAGTCACAAAAATAAACTGCAGCAGTAGTTTCATATCCTCAAACTATTATGCGCAAGAAGAGCTGTGGAAGTTGCTTCCTTTGAAATGTTGACAGTTTGGGTGAACAAATTATTTATGAGCAACAAGCAACTGGATTTCTTTGGGAAATTTATTTCTTGTAAAGAAGCCTACCGTACTGCATTTTTAACTATTTATTACTCCTTGCCAATAAATATTGGTTTTAAAAGGATGAAATTTCCTTAATTGTAAAACAAACACAATATTTTCCTTTAAAGTCGGATATCCTTTTGTTTTATGTTTTGAAACACTCAACTCCACACCAACCAAACAACAGGCAGGCTATTCACTGTTGCTACAATTGCAGACTTTGCCAATAAGTACAGAGTACTAGATGATGTTGCAAAAGTAAACACTAGTGGTCCCTCAAATGTCGTAGAGTCTTCAAAGTCAAATTTCAATGGGCTAATAGAGCTAAGGTACCATTGCTCATTCCAGACTTATTTTGAAAGCGCCACTTATTCAGGGACGTATCCAGGGGGGTGACTTAACATAACATAACATAACATAACATAACATAACATAACATAACATAACATAACATAACATAACATAACATAACATAACATAACATAACATAACATAACATAACATAACATAACATAACATAACATAACATAACATAACATAACAGGTTGAAGGGCAAAGGAGGGTCAAGGCCCCATAAGATGCCCTGAAGTCCAAGCCCTAATCAAAAGTCAAACCACCAAACCTAGGCAACACCCTGAAACAATCAGATTCTACCACAGTCATGGAAGAGCTTGTCAGTGTTAACCTTAAAGCAGTGAAGTGACAGGGAGGTAACTACCCGATCAGGTGGTCAATTCCACTTGTTGATAACTCTATGGGAGAAACAATGTCAAGCCTTGCAAAAGGCTTTTCCAGCTTTTTACAATGCCTACGAACCCAAGAATTACTTTGAACTCTTAAAAAACTACAAGTCAAAAGGGGATTCATTTCAGAAAGAAACTTGTTAACCTGGAGCATGTCCCCCCTAATCCTTCTCAGCCCCAAAGTGGTAAGCCCTATTATGATATGGTAAATTTCTCACCTCAGGTATAAGGCGAGTAGATCTCCTCTGAACTTGCTCTAAAAGAAACTTGTCTTTTTCATAGAAGGGGCTCCAAGCCTGAGCTGCATAGTCAAGATGGGGTCTTACCAACTGCTTATACAAATTAAGTACAATATACTTACTAAAATAAAATTCCTCTTGATCAATCCAAGCACTCTATTAACCTTTGCAGCAGTGACTGCACACTGCCTTGATGACTTAAAATCTCCAGTAATTACAATACCCAGATCTTTCTCAAAGGTGACATTACTAAAAACACTACCATTCATGTTATAATCATAGCTAAAACTTTTAGGACCAAAATGAAGGACTTTACACCTATCAGCATTAAAAAACATTTGCCAAGTATGAGACCAAGAAAATAACTTATCCAGATCTTTGCAGCAGTAAGGCATCATCCAAAATGCTAATCTTCCTATAAAGCATACAGCTATCATCTGCAAAATTACTTATACAAGATGTAAGAGAACTATCAGTACTATCAACTTAGGTACAATTGAACCGCCCAAAATTTTATTTGCCCCCCTACTTAAGCAAAATTTCTAGCTATGCCACTGATTTAGTCCCCCATGCAAACAAAAGTCCTGAATCCACCCTTGTTATTCCCTTTTATTTCTTCCAATTTCGCAACCTCTCATCATAATTTGCTAGAATTTAACATTGCGCACATAAGAGAAAAATTATTTCTCATTAACTTCAGTTATAAGATATTGTCACTTGATTGTCAAAAGAAAGGGTTGACTAGCCTATACTCATTCAACCTTGCATCATGCATGTGTAGCAAATATGAACAAGCTGAGCAGCTGGGATTTTTGAAGGCAAGTCGAAAAGCAGCCCGGAGAGAGGGCATTGGGCTTTTGTGGAGGTGTTAGAGATAACAAAAAGAGTTGGGTAGTCTCACCTCAGGTTGCTGTGTTCTGTGCAGCCCCGTCGATACCGTTGAAACAATATGGCGTCACAACGGAACCTCGTGTCCTCGCGAACGAATCTTAGCTGTTGCAAAAGCGGCACTATGGCTCCACTCAACACTACAGTCCCAAGTAAAGTAATAAATGTTGAGCTGCCAGCTGCTGCCCGACTCACGAGACTGTCCGTGTTGGTGGAACGAATAGGGTGCTCTTTACGTGCTTTGAAACGGACACGAGTTGTTGATGAAATTAGCTCCGAGATTTCAAGTGGTAGACTTCTAGTAAAATGGCCTAGTTGGCTAAGTAATATTTCCACAAAGGTAGCTGGTTTCAGCGAAGCCGGTGGCTTACTTCAGCGTCCTTATGTTGTGGTTGGCTAGAGTAGTAATCACTAGAAGTAGATGTTCCGCGTGCGAGAGCTAGAGTGGTTCTGGTGAGAGCATGCTGTCTGGCACGTGTTGGACTCTCCATTGACTCGATGCAGCTGATGGTGATTGGTCAGAAGTCCTGACGTAATGAGGCTGCTCTCGGTAGCTAATGTATATGTATGAGTAAAGTGTATTGTGCACTTAGAATGTGTGTCCAAAGTGCTACAGGGCCATACACTTGACTTAGTCCCCCTACTCCTCAATGATGCAACTTTTTGTCATCTGGATCAATACTTCAAATATTTTAAAAGCACACCCCCCTACCCCCTCCCCCTTTCTCCGACCAACAAATTTAACAAAACATACTGCTTGCTCCCATTGAAAGGAATCCTCAGTTAGCAAGGAGAGCTGGGTGTCTTATTTTATGACCAGGCTAAGTTTATTGTGTTGTATTGGCACTTGTTGAGGGCTAATTCCCGTCATACTTGCTCTACACAGTATTATGGAGAAGACCGACCACATGAATGGTTGTACTGGGTCAGCAGCGCGCTGTCAATCAAAATACCTGCCGATATATGATAACCTGGGACCCTTCATTAACCACACATGTATAGTAATGTACAGCCACATGGCCGTGCAGATTTTATAGCCTATGCATGTTAGGTCTACGTAATACTTACTCAGGAGCTGAATGCTGTATTAGCATCCATCCACAAATTCGCAGAGACAGATGAAATCATAACAGAATCATCTCAGTTGTTTTTGTATGCATTATCTCTCATGGACCTCACGTTTACTAAGAAGCTTTCCTTCAAGTTTCACACAGGTTGATTTTGTGCGTCGCAACTCCTCTAACGTTAGTTACGCAATAGCATTGCAAGTAGTCCTATAGAGCACGGAGGTGTGATTAGTTACACCTCCCTGTATAGAGTAAGTATACGGACTTTCTCGCCCGTCTCTTTCTCCCAATCAATGATGTGATGACCCTGGTTACAGCAGTAGCATGACGTTTTCTTTTTAAAGTGAGCCTGGTGTGTCAGAAAAGTTGCAGCCAAGGCTCAGATTTTATTTTTGAAAGGATATCAACTTGAAACCAGTAGCGTAGACAGGAGGTAGGGAGTGCGGTCTCCCTCCCCCCTGAAAAAGCCACCCCTCCCCTCAAAAAAGCATGCTACTTCTGATTTAAAATCAATATCATGAATTTAAAAATCAGACTTGAAAAACAGGAATTTTCGGGAGATATTTCCAGTTAAAAATGTAGCACAATTTTCCGTCCATCTAGTCCTCCGTTCGTAAGCCAAAATTTCCCAAAGAGGAGGCGGAACCTCTTCAAGGCAGGGAGGTGTAGTTACACCTCACTGTTCCAGGACAGTGAGAAACTCGTTATTTCATCCCTAGATGAAATCCTGATCACTATAGAACTTGAAACTTTCCATAAAAGAACTTGATTTGATCGTCTGGCTGAACTTTTGAAAATGCACACTTCAGTATTAAATTTGGTTCCTAGGCTGCGCACTCGTTTAGAATGCTTTTACAACTTTGTCCACTCAAAAATCCTTAAACAGAGGAATTCAGCCATTACAATTTGAATTGGTAGTAGTCTACCCGGGGTATACTATAGACAACTCCCCCATTTCATGAATACACTAGCCTATGTATGGCCATAGGCGTACGGGAGCATTTCAGTTTGGGGGGGGGGGGCAGAGGATTCTCTGCCCGAAAAATATTATTCGCCACCATCGGTTGGCACGGAGCGTACAGGAAATTTTGAAAAATCGCAACCCCTCAGACAGCCGGAAATGGCCTTTCCCACAGGCTAACACTCTTAAAAAGTTGGTAAAAAAACATTCACCAACACTGGTCACGTATGTCAAATACCTGAAATCGGTTAAAGTTTACCCTAATAATTGTTGATTTATGGGCTATCCAAGAGGTTATTTACCACTTTATTGGGTAACCAGCCTGTGTGGTAACCAAAAAACAACAAATATTGGGGAAAACTTAACCAATTTCAGGTATTTGACATACGAGACCAGTGTTGGTGAATGTTTTTAACAAACTTTTTAAGAGTGTATAAGCAGAATCAAAGTCGTCGATATTTTGAACTTTCGTTTGCAATAAAATTTTCACCAAAAAAATGAGCAAATCTACAAAAAGGTCAGAAAACTCCCAGATGAAAATGTACCACTACCATTGGATGACTACATTAAGCTATAATCATTGGAAAATGAGTTTTTTGTGCGTTCTACAAACTATATTATGTCATGCAGCATGAGATTATCATCAATATAACTTTGAAAATTGAAAAACTTCAGAAGCCCTCGAAAATCCCAAGGCTTCTCAACTTCGAGGGAGGATGGCATTGCATCGCATTCTGGCTGCCTATTAAATATAAGTTTCGTCCAACTTTACAAGGATCCCGTGTGTTTTAGCAGCCTATAGGGCTGTGACCGTGTAGCGATTAATCGCTAAACGATCGCATGTGGAATAAACGTTTAGTTCAAAGCTACTGGCGATTAATCGCAAAACCCATTTTTCGTCCGATATTCTTCCCAATGTCCTATGAATTTTTGCCCACCTTTCCTTCTACACAATTCACACAGATCGATCGTCCTGTGAATTTCCCTATGTAAACTTTTCCGGCGCTGTAAGCAGCCTAGAGGTAAACTGCTGCCTAGCCGTACAACGGAGCAACTCGTAGTACTCCCCGCGGATTGCGGAACGGAGGTTGTACAACCTGTGTTATAGCCTCGATGTGCCGCGCGGCCTACATCTTACAACATTCATTCAATGCGTATTTAAAAGCTGCACAGAGTAGTCATTGCAACACTTAACAGTTCTGAGTACAATGCACACTGCTTGTTTACTTTGCGTGAGTCGACCATGCAGGCAACAGTGAACTAGTTCGATCCGGTGCTCAAGCGACCACGTGCGTTCGTATATCATGTACTTACGTAGTGTAATGAAGAGTGCAATGTTTATTGTCTCGATTTCGTACGTACGGTGACACTTGCGATGAGCACGGAATAACTGTCGTAATAAATACGTTCCGAGTTCACTGGCAGTTGCAGAATAGTTTAACCGCAGTTGCTTTGCATCAAATCCGATATAAGTAGTACAGGATGGGACGTAAAACAAGCGTGGTGTGGGATTGTTTCGATGTTGATAAAGCTGACAAGATTGCTAAATGTCGCATATGTAGTGCCAAATTAAAATACATCGATAGGTCTACTGGGAGCATGATGAACACAATATAGTTGTAAGCATGTTGACTTCGTGAGGTTAATTAATCGCGATTAACCGCTAAACGATCGCAAATTTTTGCGATTAAACGTTTAGTTAAAATGCTACACGTTCACAGCCCTAGCAGCCTATTTAGCTCAGATTCAGAGGCCCGAATTACCTGCCATGCAACGAATTGGCCCTCCCTTTAAAACCGATTAAATCAATTTTCGCCCGATTCCCAAGCAAGGTAGCAGCCTGTTTATATGCATTTAAACAAACAAGGGCGTAAATTATTTCCTAGTGCTGCCCGAATGTGTCGCGAATTTTGGTATCTTTTAGAGTTTTCCGATTGATGTTTTTTATTTTGTCCTAAAAGTATGCAAATTTAATGACAAGCTTTATTTCGAAAGGTAGCGTAAATGGCATAGGTTTGCATGTAAAGACACAAAACTTTAAGTTTTATCCTCATGAACCACCAATTTCACTTTGAACACTGTTCCTGTCAAAGTCGAAAATCTTATTTAACAGTTGAAAGTTTTATCGTGCATAGGCGTGGGAGGCCGTTGCCGAGAGGCAGATTTTCCTTCGACAATTTTCTACCTTGACAATTCTAAAATTCTAAAAAATTACAGACATGAAATTCCTGTTTCACGGCTGGGTACATACAGCTTATAACACTCGCCAAGTGTCGTTTCCGGCCATCTGGAGGGTTTGTAAGGCCCAAACTTTTCTTGTACGCTCCGGGCCAACCTATGATGGCGCTCCGCTTAGAGAGTGCACACAATGCAATCATCCATGAATGACTACGTTTTGACCACTACGTATATAGATGTCTGAATGTCATTCTTTTACCGAAATCCCCTTATTTACTGTTAACCATTTTCGGTTTGAAACATGATTGCTTCCATAAAGACGAGTCGTCCAGTTGGGAAACGTCACCGTTATCGTGGTGTTAAATTATTTCATTAAGTTTCTGTCCCAACAGCTCACAATTTATTGCACGAGTTACACAATTCAGCTGTGAAGAATATACAATTTACAGGGGCGTCGCCAAATTTTCATTCAAGTACTGTAGGGCTATTTTTTCGTTTTACGAAAATCAAATCGCTCTCTTTTCTTGTCTTAAGAAGAATCAACTCAAACAAAATCTGGTAGTCACACTTTGACAACAGAAGAAGCTTGTTTATGAAATAAATCTCAGACGTGGTGGGGTAAAAAGGGCCCGTTCACAAGTTTTCCCAGTAGGCACGTGTCCCCTGTCAACCCTTGACGACACCACTAACTGTAAGACATTTTCGACAAGCTGGAAGCTTTACACAAACCCACAATCGGGAAGAGAAGAGATCGTTCCCTTGGCCACTCTCAACGAATTCAAAGGAAAGGACATTATCAGTATCCCCATCCACCATTTCTGTTGTTGGCTACAACAAACAGACAAACATATAGTCTTGGTCAAGACGTTGGTAAATTTTCCACCTCTCAGATTTTACAGAATGAGGGCGCTTGCCAGTTTCGTTCATTACGGGTTAAAGGATCTGTTCTATCACCCCAAACAGTACCTATTCTCCTAACCTTCTTACTTAAGCCCCTCCTACAATTATCTGAAATCATTCTCATCCAGATACAATCTCAGTTTATTGCTTCAAGGTGAGTAAATAGAAACTCAATTTACATAATCAAAACACTCTGAGAACTGTTCACGCTGTGTAATATAAGTTTTGGCATTCTGCATTGTTTGAATTTGCTGTCAATCAAAGAGCTGAGCCAATTGAGAACCCCCCCCCCCCTACCAAAATTGTAGTTTGGGGTGAGAGGTTTGACCCTTTAAGCAGATATTGGAATGAGGGCGTGCTGTAGGTATGAGGTTTTCAAGTACAATTAGTTACTGGGAGTTTATCGTCCTAACACAAGTCTAACAAAGGTAATGACTGGTTTACATACAAAGCCTTTTGTCTGAATTGTGCTACACTTATTCACATTTTCTCTGGTCCAGCAAGACAAATTTAACCGGTGTTTTTACTTGACAGTAGACGTCTTAGTCCCCATTAGTGGCTTAACATCCTGACCTTTGCCCTCCCAGGTCCCCCCAGGTTGAGAGAGTTAGATACTTCAGGACTATGTCAGATTTTTAAAAGACAGTCCCTATTCAGTGAGGTACCGAAGTCAGACAGGTAGCACAGCTGCGTTGGATCACGGAATTTTATGCAACTTCAACAACTGGATAGTACGTAGCTATCAATCCTTCAAGGAGTACTCAACTTCAGATATGAAACTGCAGACTTTGTTAAAACAATTCGTAAGTAAGTTTAGGTATGATAAAAGGCCCAAACTCCTCAGCCAATAGAGTTTTTTTTTTACTTGTTTTGTTTATTGTACTGGTCTTTAGAAGTGGTGACCCTTATTGGGTACAATGAAATTATGGGATGGATCTAGAGATACCTGGGGATTGTCCTTCAGTGATCTTCACCATGACAGGGCATGGAATGTAAACAGCATCCGCTAAGCTCAAGTGTAAATACAGTACAGTACAGTACTGAGTCCGAATTTGTCTTGAAATAGTTTTGCCATCATCAGTCTGAAAAATTTTTAGATTTTGAGCCAGGGGTGGCGCCAGCGGGGGGGGGGGGGGGTCGGGGGGCATGGCCCCCCGTCGGGGAACACTGGCCCTCCCCGTCGGGGAAGGTCGGCGGTTTCGTCGGGGAGGCCTAAAATATTTTTAAAAAAATAATAAAAAAAAAGGAAAAAAAACCCTACTAGGATTGAAGTAACTGGATGAGTGAACATATATTTTGGTTTTGAAATGATATTTTAATACATATCGGAATCGATCTTCAATTACTTCTTCTTTGCTCCGTTATACCACATTCCATGTACCCGTGTCCTATCTCCTCCCCCGTCGGGGAAGGGAGGCGGCAATTTCCTCCGTGGAGGCCTAAAATGAACGAAAAGGACTTAAAGTTACTGGATGGATGATCATGAACTGCTGTTTTTTCTTTTTGCACAATTCTATTCTTTTGTTACGGTATTTTAAGGCCTATCTGAATCTGTTTTAATCAATTCTTACTAGTTCTGCCATCCCTCATCCCATCCTCAGTCTGCAAGGTCATACCCCGTCGGGGAAGGCTGCCGGCCTTTCCCTGTTGTTGGGAAAACCCAGTTTCGACGGGGAGCCTTCATCTTCATGTCCATGGTAAACTGATAAAAGATGCGGTCTGATAAACTTCAGTCACCCGAAAGTTCTTCTTGATTTTGCTCACTAGAAGACCATATTCTTCAAGGAAACTCACACTTCCGAATTTGCTTGACAAAAAGAGACGAGAGGTTGATCACGTGCATGCAGTGCCCGATGGTCTGCCATCTGGCCTGCCCCTACAGCCGAATTCTAGCAACGGTAATGAAAATCGAATAGCCAGTTTTCAGTTGCACTTACTGATAAACAGTAATGTGAGAATGTCTCCCCCATAAGTCTGACTGAAAAATTTATTTGAAAGTACCTTGTAACGTGACATATTTTGAAATACGTTGGAACTTAAAACCATTTATATTCTGAATTCCGGCAGTCACGTAAAAAAACATTTATTTAGTGAGCCTTGCAATTATAGTAATTCCGTTGCATAGCCCCCCCCCCCCCCCCGAAAAGAGACAAGACCATTTCATTTACTTGTAGAAGTACCGTTTATCTTGTACTTTTCTGATCATTTAGCAATTTGGGTTTTTCCTATTAAAGTGAAACTTTTATTTCAAAGGAAAGTTCAAAATTACGACTTTTTGGGGAAATTATGAAGCGAAAACTTTATTGCGAAAAAAGCTCGACAGCTGACTTCTTAAATTCTAGTTCGAACATGGAAAATGCCATTTCCTCCTGTCTGGGGTTCTCAATTTTTCAAAAATTTCTATGCGCTTGATTTAGATGGTCTTTAGGGGAGTATTACACTTTTCGGACAAAAATCAATCTTGCTCCCTTCCAAACTGAAACACTCCCGTACGTCTATGACAATAAAATAAAACATGAAACTTCGAATAAATGCGAAGCCAAACTTTTTCCTCGGGAGAATGTTCCAATATGGTCTGAGGGCCTGAATCTGCATGATGATATTCAGTAACCAAAACTACAGATCATCCCGTACTCAATTTTTCTCATGAGACGGTAAGATTCTTCCATAAAACACCCAAACTGTCATAGGCTTTACAATTTTTTCTTCAATATAAGCTTCACGTTGTTAAAAGTGGCAAAATTTGCCAATTCCGATGGATACTCAATCAGTCCATACAATAAATAACCAAAGCCAACTCTGTTCATCACCCGGCATACTACCTAATTTTGCTCTTGAAAGGCATAGGCCTATAACTTAAAATGCCAACTATTCATTATAACCTTACCAAAAATCAAATTTTCTGTCATTAAATTTCAAAATTTCTCCAATTTAATAAGCCCTTAAATTTCAAATCTTCGCTCAAAAAGGGAAAACTTTCCGGGAAAACTTGTAGTCTCGTCTCGATTTAACGCGTAACCTCAAAAGAATTTCAGCTGTCGCCATAACGTTTTTTTTTATCTTTGCCATAAAGGACAAATTCTTCAATAGAGACCGGAAGTTTTCCAAGGTACTAACAAAAGCTAAATTTCTTTCAAAAAGCTCCAAATTTTTAAGTATTTGTTAAAAGAAAGCTCAAAATTTCGGCGCGCTACGCGCGCCTGAAATTCTGCCAAGTCACCTCGCACCGGGACAACATCACCTTTGTCGGGGCCTTGAAATTCTGGCCCCCCTGTCGGGTAGCTTGGCCCCCCCCCCCCTGTCGGGCAAATCCTGGCGCCACCCCTGTTTTGAGCCACTCAAGCTCTGAAGAAAAACTTTGGCTAAAATATTCTCTAGTGTAACCAACAAACATTGCTTGTTTCTTGTTTGTTTTTCCATTATTACTTGAACTCCACGAGACTAAAAACTTTACCAGAAAAAGAACAAAATTTACACTCAATCACCAAGGTGCCCTTGCTTGTCAGGTCTTTTCTTAGTTGGGTGGATCTTTAAGTTTTTAATCGAGTGTAAAAGGGACACCGTCTAATAAAGTCGCCCCTTATATTTTTGCGCGATCACTTCCCCTGCCTGGCTGCGGAACTCAGTGGATTCATGGTAGCCTTTCGTTTCACCCCGTAGTGAAATAATACTTACGAAGAACATAACATTTTGCTCCATGATGAAAGGACAATGTCCCTACCTACAGTACCAGTTGGCGCATTTGAATTAACTGACGCAAATGTAATGTAATGTAAATAATACTTAATACAGCGCACTCCAGAACCAAAGGTTTTCTGAGGCACTTTACAATAAAAAGAGGATTTACTAAGTACCAAATTGCAACAATTATGTCATATAGAAAAATGGATGAAGAAAAGTACAGCCAATTACCAAGCACATGGTTACAACGGGGACATCCCTATGTTCCGACATCTCTAGGCCTATATTCCGACATTTCTGTTCCGACAATAATGAACTTTGGTTGACGCTGATAAAAATGTACTTTGGCGCCGTTTTTCGGCACATATAGAGATGTCGGAACATAGAGATGGCTGATTACAATAATACTGCCTAAACCAGCACCGTGTGAGTATTTAACCCCTGTATGGCAGTGGCGTAGCTACTGAGGGAGGAGGCATGGGGAAAGTTGCCCCCCTGGAAAACAATTTTGGGAAATTTGATGAAATCGGGGAAATTTGATGAAATGATATGCCCTTTTCCCATTTCTCAAAATCTTTGTTAGAATAAGAAATTGTGAGACATTCCTCATACATAATTCGTATTTTTATGCAACGAATTAACCCAGATTTCTTCAGTGTCGCATGAACCGGCAGTGCACAGGAAGCTGTTATTCAGGAACTTAACAACAGCTGATCATCACTACAGGGAAAGGTTGTAATCCCGAACACAAGAATATGATCCCCTTGTACACAATCTCTGCGTTATACACTTTTATTTGGGAATTCAGTGAAAGGATGTGGAAACTGACAAGTCACTAACGTAGACCCCCGAGGTTACATTGTCCCACAAGCTATAGCGGGAGGGTTTAAACCATACCGATTTACTCTGTGTACATAACGATGGATGGGGCTGAAACCATGGAAGTACTTCCATGCTGAAACAATCCATGGCTTACGATTAACATAACACGAACATAACGTTAGTCTGGAAATTGGAATGGACGGGATCCATGGGGATATTTAGATTTTGGTACTTAACCTTCTCCTTGGAGGCTTACAGACTAGTTCGGGAAAAAGCATTCTGCTCACTTGGGGTGTAACAATAAACGGGTCCATGAATACCTTGTCCTAGGCTAGAACTTACTCGGTCATCTGTGGCGTGCGAAGGGGAACATTGGGTTATGGCCCCCTCACGGATGCCATTTTTTCGTTCTTTTAAATACGTAGTCATACTTAAGTGACCCAGATTTTACTTCCAAAGATGGCAAATGTGGCACCAGATTGCATGTAAAGACACCCATTTTTCAAAAATTTTCAAAGGGGAAGGATTGATCTGCAAAGGCCCCTCAGTGATGCCGATTTTTTAAATTCCTACTAATAGGCAAATTCTGTCAAATTTAAATTTTTCCTTCAAAAGGTAGCCTCTGTATCCCACTGGCGGCACCGATTCCATAAGAACACCTACCCTTTAAAGAATTTTTAAGAGGGAGGGCCCACCCCATAGACTCCTTCCTTGGCTGACAGAGACGTCGACGTACAAGACGGGGACATGGGAGCGGAGGGTGTTCAGGCGCGGTGAGAAGTAGTTTGCCATTTATCAATCAAGAGATGTAATGGGTAAAATCATTAACAGATGGGAATTCGATCAGTCACACACAGTTTCATCAATTCAGCGGATCTTTCATTTAACCAAGTAAGTTAGCTAGTTAGATAGAGTTTTATGCCCCAGCTCCCAACCTTTTGGTTTAATTCGATCCGGTCACGGCCCTTTTTTCCAGTTTCCAATTCAGCCAAGAGTCACAATAGAGAGACACTATAGCATATTTTCAACTGGTTGTATAGTTTCCTCGAAAGAATCAAGACCATAACGTATAGGCCTACTAGTGATAGTGTTTTTTTTTTGTGTGGAAATTTTCTGTTCACTTAGCGTGTTCCTGATTTTTTTCATATTGCAAACAAAAGGTTAATAAAATAAAAACCATTCTGACTGTATGTTAAAGGACCAGTTCTCTCACCCCCCAACAGTACCAATTCTCCTAACATTCTTCCTTAAGCCCATTCCACAATTGTCTGAAATTCATCCTCATCCATATACAATCTCAGTTTATTGCTTCAAGGTGAGTATAGAAAAACTCAATTTATATAATCAAAACACTCTCAGTACCGTTCATGCTCTGTAATATAAGCTTTGGTACTCTGCATTGTTTGAATAAGCTGTCAATCAAAGAGCTGAGTCAATTGAGAATTTCGGTACCCGGGTACCAAAATTGCAGTTTGAGGTAGGGGTTTGGCCCTTTAAGATTCTCTTTACAAGCATGAATACGCAATTTTTGGCCATCTAAGGGGTCTAATTTTTCGAAGTTTTCTCTACGCTTGGCCGCAACCCATAGTGGCGCTTCGATCAGTCTTTTGAGCAAAATTACATTTTGGTGGTCAAAGTAGCTCTTAACTCTCTGATTATTTACCAGTTTGCGAACATATGTTCAAGTGAGCATTTTATTGCAAACGACAAAAGAAGATTACGACTCATTAGATTCTTCGAATAAGTCTGGAAAATGCCATTTCCAGCCATCTGGGGGGTCTGATTGTTCGAAATTTTCTCTACGCTCCGCGCCAACCAATGGTGGCGCTCCGCTTAGATAATCTTTATGACAGAATAACGGTTTGCGGCCAAGAAATAATCGCATACTAAAATGTTCCTTTTCGCCTATATACCGATCGAAGCTCTTTTATTCTGACTCCTAAAAGTATGTCAATTTTATGACAAGATTTACTTCGTAAGGTAACGTAAATGACATGAGAATACATGTAAAGACGCAAAAGTTTCAGTTGTATCCTAATGAACCATCACAATTCAACTTTTAACACTGTTACTGTTAAAGTCGAAAATCTTGCACTATTTTGCATCTAATCTCCTAAAAACTCCAAAAATTTTCAAAGGGGGAGGGGTTCTCTCCCATTAGACCCCTCCCCCAGGCTGGCGATAACTCAACAAACTGCACGCCCCTCCTTCGGAGAAATCCTGTGTACGCCACTGAGTTGGTACATACAAATAAACCAGATATTGTTGACCAAAATAAATATATGGCCAAATAGTTGTTATTACAATTGCGCTATGTTTAACTTGAAGATTAAAATACAGGTAATATTACATAATAACATGGTAATGTTGTAATAATTGTAATTTGCATATTTTTTTTATGAAATACATACACACTGACCGGGAAAGTTTTGGGGGAAATTTCATGCCTTTCCTTTGCCCCCTCCCCCGGAAAACATCCTACCTACGCCACTCAGTGTAAGGCAATTATTTTCCATAACTGCAACCAATATCTTTCTTAGAAATCATTCTGTTTTTTTTTTCGTAAAATATATTCAAATGAAAATTTTAAGGCATTGACACCTTTTCACACACTATACCTGGAAGGGTATATGGGCTCCTATTTAGAATCAGTGGCCGGAACTTACGTCACAAGTCTTGAATTCCATCCACCTTCGGCTTCTCTTCCTTCGACAAAGTCCATGTCTGTTGGTACTTCCATGCATGGTTTCAGTGAGCCTCAATACCTTGTGCCATGGTATGCTTTATGGTTTCCAACATCGAACGAGAGCTTGAAGTTGAAAAGGGGAGAAACGACAGTAAGTTTACTGTTTCATGTCCGTTTATGAGGCTGATGG
Source organism: Holothuria scabra (assembly GCA_037179385.1). Lineage (NCBI taxonomy): Eukaryota > Metazoa > Echinodermata > Holothuroidea > Aspidochirotida > Holothuriidae > Holothuria > Holothuria scabra. The sequence goes on along the minus strand of CM074183.1, from coordinate 49,999,200 downwards.
CACATTCGACGGGGCGAGGGGAGATCTGTTATTGGTGGGATGTTAATTGAGCCTTTAGGCAGTAGCCATAAACAAAAGAGGAAACTCCCATGCATAAAAATCTGCACATTTCATTCCTTAACTCACTTGAAAATACTATTCCATACTTGCCAACTTGATGGTGACCGTGAGTAACCTAGGCTGGAGCATGGAGGTGCTACCTCCGAGATAGTACTTCAATGGCTGGAGTCGTACAGTAGGCTATCTCTGAGCTGAGCAATTTTATTTCCATTTTACACCTCGCCGCACCGCTTTGCAAACATTTAAACATCTCTGTACATAAACATGAGACGAACGATCTTAGAACGGACCAAATCCTGCACAAACATTGGAACCGTCGTGAAAAGGAAAACCATGATTCAGTCATACAAGTTAACATTGTGTTGCCACCGTAGAAAAGTATGTAGTGTGAACAAGTTGAACAAAGCAGTGAATTCAGGGATCAGTATAAACGGTGTGCTAAGGATACTTTGTCTAATTACCTAATACACTGACAAACCAGGGAGTTGTTCCGCACAAACTATTCCCAAGAAATCTCCTAACACAATCGGTGGTTTCATAATCCCAAGACGGCTATTGACGTTATAATATATGGACAAGGACCGGCTGTGCTGGTGCTTGGTTCCCTTCTCCGAAAAGCAAACCGCAACCGTAATACCAAAGCAAACATGTTTATTCTGTTCTTTGTCGAAGAGTTGGTTGAGATGAACAAGGCAGTATGAGCAACTTCCGAGTGCATGGTATCTTGCTTTACTGATAGTTCTTCCTTTTGGAGGATTGTTCCCATAACTTTCCAACTTTCATCGAGCTGCCATCACCTCGGAGTGGCGGTAGCCGAATGCCCCAGTGGGACCAACGGAGTATCTAGCAAATGACACTTTCCTGATGTATATAACGCGGTGACAGGCAAATTGGCCTTGACAGGCATATCGTTTTTCCAAACCGAAACTTGGGTTTTCGGTTCAGATTTGAAGTTCAGAAGAATAACAATGAACAGATGGTGTAGGCGGGATTTATTTTCTTCTACATGCAAACCGTTACCCATCTGCCCATGCACGTTTACAATCACGATACCACTTTCGAGCGTTGATAATGCAGACATGCAGAGAGAACTGCACATTAGCTGAAACTCATGATAGTCATTAGCGGCTTGCCACAGGGGCACGAGGGAGGGGGCACTTCCCCCCCCCCCCCAAACATTTCTAAAGCATGGTCTTCAATTTTCCAAAAATAATGTTATTCAATATGACATGAATAAAAAGGAGCCCTTTTCTCAATCTTGGCAAAGTATGAACTAATGCGTAATTGTCAAGGATATGTTTCGTAATTGTATAAAAATTTTAGCCCAGTACCGGCCGAACAGAAGCATTGATAGGGCTACCAGCACCAATAGCGGTACGGAATCAGTACTGTTATTGGTGCTGTGGTGCTGAGAGCGCTACCAATGCTTCTGTGTGGCCGGTTCAGGTTTACAGGCTCAATATGATTCGAAAAGTTACGATTTCATTTCCAACGGTGTGCAATTCCTTGAAATAAAAAAGTCCAGATGAAATTTATGTTTGACATTTTGAAGAGGAACATATTCTAGGCACAGCTTTCTGGGGAAATTTTTATTCATTTTCCATGTTTGGTTCTCGAGATATTAGAACTGAAGTTGACATTATTCTCTACATGACGTGATGTCATGTTTTCACATCGGATGAAAATGCTTAGTTGTTTTTCTCAAAAATTCAACACCATATTTATACAATTTTACTGTGATGTGTTGTAACCATGAGTGCATCCCGAGCAATGGAAGTTTAAAAACTTAATTTGCCTTAAGGGCAAGATAGCATGCCTAATCAATTCAAGATCAAACAGCAGGATCAAAAATAAATAAAAAACCTAAAAAAAACATTGACCATCAATATGAATACATGACATAGCACCTACTTGGTCCAAGTTTACCTTTTGTAGAAAATGTGTCAACTTCAGTTGCTTGTATCTCGAGCTGAGAACCGAACATGAGAAATGAATGAAAACTTCACCAGAGTGTTCAGAATATGTTCGTTTTTAACATATTAAACAAAAATTTGGTTCTGGTCTATTCTTTTTAATGGAAATTTTACTTTGCGACAAAGAAAAAGATAAAATGTCACATCGTCCTGTAAAGGAGCCAGTACATTTTATATGTTAATTTTCTGAACATTTTGCAATTTGATTTTCTTTTTATTAAAATCAAGATTTTATTGCAAAGGAAAGCTCAAAATAAAGACTGCTTAAATCCTACTTACAAGCCTGGCGAATGCAATTTCCGGCTATCAGAGAGGTCGCGATTTTTCAAAATTTTCTGTACGCTCCGCGCCAACTGATGGTGGCGCTCCGCTTAGATAGTCTTTCGGGCAGTTAGTCACAACTTCTCATGCCTCCTCCGTCCAAGAAAAAAATATTTTTGCACGACATCCCCTGATTCTATTTTAGACGCCTTGGTCTCAAGTTGAGTTTGCCCCCCCCCCCCCAAACAAATTTCCTTATATCCGCCCTTGATAATAGTTGTGTCTTCCCCCTAACTACGCTCCGTGTCTTTTTTGCAACAACTGAATAAGGTTCATAGTTAGCGCACAATTAGTAATGTGGACAAAGCTGGGTTTTTATTTCAAAGGGTTCCCATGACTACTGAAATATATAGCCGGGCAGCTGATTCATCCAGGACCTTAGCTTCCTTAGGCACGGGTATAAGTGTACCAGGAAAATTTTTTGTAGGGGAGGGGCAAGAGCAATTTTGCGCGAATAGTAACCTAGTAGCCTAGTTTGTCGTAATTTACCCGAATGGATCAACTGTTTTCTCCCGAATTGTGAGGACGAGTGTCCCCCTGCATCCCGCCCCGTACGTCCATGGGCAAGGGGCCAATCTCCCCCCATATTCCAAACCCAAAATAGAGAAAGAAGTATGCCTTTTGAGAAAATGTAGGCTCGGAATGCAGAGCATGCAACTTTACATGCAGAGGTCTTAAGGTAGTTGTTTCATGAGTAAGTAGCTTAGCCATAAGGGAAAGAGCAAACTCCCACTCCATCAATCCTAGCTCCACCCTCCCATCCCCCCTCCCCCTGCGGAGAAAAATGGAAATAGTAAATCAAAACGTCTAAAAAGTGGAAACGAAAAACACGAAATAAAAGCCTCCGTCCAGGAGGAGAAGAGAAGGAAAATAACGGAAAAGAAAAAAGAGGAAAATTTAAGGGAAAGAAAGAGGGGGCGAACATAACGAGAATGGGATCTATTGTATATTTGCATATATAATGGCCCAACTAAAACATGCATTCAAATTTCCATGCTCGCTTTTTACAGCAATTTAATAGGCGTTTTGAAAAAAATCCTCTTACTATATTAGCAGAGCAACTTTTGTAAATGGGTTAATCAGGTAACTGCCGTTGACAATGGCAGCACCCTGGGTTAATTACACATGCTTTGTGTGTCGTAGTTGCTGAGGTCGATGCATTTGTATTTATTTGTCAACTGTTTTCCTGGTTTGGTCCCACAAGAAGATTTTATCGAACAAGTTTTCAAAGAATTAATGTTTGATCTTACAATTTTCGTTTCAAAACATCATGTCTGCGATATATATGTAGGGTACTTAGTAGGCAATGTTGCTGAATATTCCCGGTATCAGACGCTGGAATCGAAATCATAAAGAAATGCCAAATTAATGTGCCACAGTGACGTCAGCGATAACTCGTAATGCATTTCAGTGTCCCACAACTAGAATAAACAATGAAAATAAGAAAAATCATCATTGAAAATATGTTACAATTGAAAATCCTAAATACTTTGAGAAGTTGGTATACTTTTAAACATTATTTGCAATACTTTTTGCAGGACCTAAACCTAACCAAAAATGGTGGAAATCACAAAGTGGCCGCCGAACTAACAATTGTTGTGCATAAAAATAATATGAAAAACAATCATTACAAAGAATTTAAACATAGCTGCCGTTAAAATCTCGCCATTTTGAAAATAACAACATGTAGTTTCACACTAACAGATGTCAAATTGGGAGACAGTCCGAGAGTTGAACAATGAAGGGTGCATATCTTAATTAGCAGGTGTATTAATGCGTCCGTTTGTTCGCCCTCAGATAGAGTCCTAAAAGGAGCACTTTTTTGATATGTTATGGAATGAGCTGGGTTTTTTTGTAAGTTTCTTTTGAAAGTATATCAAATGAAGTACCATTGGTGGAAAAATGGGCTTAATTGAAGCAATTTTTTGGAAATTATGGGCCTTAGAAGCTGGCGGAGGCATACCGAGATTTTAGTGAAAAACAAGGCTCGGAAAAGGTGGTTTGAACTTTGAGGTGAAAAAGCAAAAAAATTTTCACGGTGATGATATGGTTAATTGAAAGTGCCATGAATGGCCAACTTGTCAGCTTTCATATGAGGGGTAGCTTGACCCTGGCGAAAACTTCAACAAGCTTTTAGAGGCCCGTTTACTGTTTGGATTTAGTGTGTAAGTCAATGGAGGAATTAATTGTGGTATGCTCCCTGAAGGAGCTATCCTAAATGATGAAAAAGAAACATTCTTTTGGGCTCCAAGGAACCCAAACAAACTGAAGGGTTCTTTACCAGGAATAGTTTGTAGGAGGGATTATCACCAAAACCAACAGAGAATTAGAAGTGAGCTTAGCTAACAGTTGACCTTCCAAACACAACTTACAAGGCATGTATAGCCTTCTTTTGAGCCAAAACAAAGAACAGGAGGGACAGGAAATGAACTGTAAGTGAAGGGTAACCGTAATTACAGGGCCAAACCTCTCACCCCAACCTACATTTTTGGTACCCGGGTACCGAAATTCTCAATTGGCTCAGCTCTTTGACAAACAGCTAATGCAGAGTGCCAAAGCTTATATTACACAGCATGAACGGTACTGGGAGTGTTTTGATTATATAAATTTAGTTTTTCTGTACTCACCCTGAAGCAATAAACTGATATTGTGTCTGGATGAGTATGAATTTCAAACAATTGTGGGAGGGGCTACAGTGAGAAGGTTAGGAGAATTATTACTGTTTGGGGTGAGAGAACTGGGTAAGGAAGTCCAACCTTGTCACGGAGAAGGGGGAGAATATTATATCGTTACATTTATCAAGTTGTTTGGCAAGTGTGCCAAGGAAAATATAAAGAACTTTGCTTGTATAGCACAAAAAGAAAAAAAGACCAGTAGGAGATTGGTCTCGGCAGAGGACAAAAAAGGAATAACCAGCATGACATAACTTAGGTCTGAGAAAATAAGAAGAAATAATGAAGCCAGCGTTGCATTAAATGAGAAGTCTCAAACAAACATAATGGTAAATAACAAACTAAGGTGACTGAAAATTCAATATGTATTGTGATATAGGCCTATATACTACACGCAAGGATTGTGTAAATACTAGTTTCACAATGATGTGTGAAGGATATTTCTTGTTGTGAAATGTCGCTTGAAAGACACTAATTTAAATCAAACAAGTAATCAGAAAGCAAGACAATTTCCATGTCACATCTTGTATACCTCTGGGTCGGAGTTCCGACCAGGCCCTTCCCTGAGCCCATGTACTTATCAGCTTTGTAGAGCAAAAATATTCTTAAAGAGTACATATTCCATCACCCATCCCTTTTAAACAGAAGCAACCTAGTGAGGATTCCATAAGGTCTCACTACTCCATTAGAGGAGTGTTCTAGAGCGTCAAGTGTACACCCTCAAAGAAGAAGTCCTTTTAGCTCTGGTTTTGACCAAATTTTGTCAAGATAACCTGCCAGCTGGGTGATGAAAGTCCATGAATATGAAAGAGTACTTGCCAGAGTGTGGATGTTGAAAATTTGGGTAAGATTGACGTTGATTTTGACTGTTTAAAAAATTGCTATCAAATGGCGGAGATTTTCTGTTTTTGTGAAGAGGCTAGGGGTGGGTGTACCCTACAAAAACTTTAAGTCCTTCTAGCTCAAAATCTAAACGGTCATGGTATGGAAATTTTGTAGTGCCATGATGGGCAAACTTGTCAGCTATCAAGTGATGGGTGTCTTGGCATAGCTGTGAACTTTGACAAGGCTGCAGCGGCCTCGAAAAGGAGCTAATTTAGTGTGTAAGTCAATGGGGAAATTATTGGGGGTGTGAGGCCATAACATGTAACAAACTCAACGCTTTACTTCATATATACCAAAGGTAGTACCATTTAAAAGCTTCTCCCCATGTAGATAAAAGTACACACAGATTATGATTTTCTTCTCTTTCAACTCCTTCAGTTCCCTTCTCCTCCTGCTTACTACGTCAGGCTTACGCTAGATCAGACTTCCTCAATTAAATTTTCTGAAGCACCACATTGTTAAATGTTAATGATATAATGCGCCACCGATCGCAGTCCTGGGGGAGGGGTATAAGGAGAGTTTTTTTAAATTTTGCGTTTCAGTAGGGGCTTACGTGCAAAATGATGCAAAGTTTGTTCAATTCTCCCGGCCTAAATTTTTCACAAGCGTAACAATTTTTGTCGATTCACCGGTAATGGTGAATCAACATAGTACTGACTTAAATGAATGTAAAGTGTCGGTGATTTTACTTTTGAGAACAAATAGGACGTTATAATATCCTCGTCTGTTGGAATTACTAGATTATTTCACAGTACCCACTTTTGAGACGGAAAAATTCTTGCCAGAAAAGTAATGAAAAGTTAAATTTTTCAATATCCTCCCAGTATTTATTTGCGCTATTCCAAACCACGTGACGCGCCATAAGTGGCGAGGGCGCCGATTTGAGAAAGCCTGCACTAGACCATTATCCCTGAATTACTGTGTACCGGTAAGTAAAAATTCCTAAGGACACGACGTGTTCATAGACGTTGCCAATGATGTAACACCTTTTAAAATGCAGTGCGCTAATTTTACACCTTTCGCTTTGGATAATTTATCAAAAATGTGTCAACATATATAGTGATCTGACATATGAGTAAAATGAACACTGTTGGATTCAGGGTTACTAGGCTAAAGGTGGGGATCGACAGAATTTTCGAATTTGCAGCTTCATTACCAAGAACATTGAGAAAGATCTATGCCAGAGGAGAGTCCATGGTTATATGCCAATCAAATAACACTAGCTCCAAATATGAATAAGCACATCAAACGTTGGCAGGTGGTTGGTTGCTTAGGTCAGCAATTCAGCAATCATTTCATGCATGTATGTAATAAAGGAAGTCCTGTACTATGCGGCTACTTTGAACGTGGAACAAGGTCACCAAGGTGCCAAAAGCCAAAATCAGATAGACAAATGACCTTTTAATTAGTCATTCTCTGATGAATCTCCCTTATGCAGGAAGTATTAACCTTGCAAACACGCTAAAAACCCAGGAGCTTCCAGGGGCTTGGCCCCTGGACCCCCACCAAGACTCACATCGAATTGCCCATCGTCTTCTTTTTCTATAGATCATCCACCCCTTTTTCAAAATGTCAGCCGGATCCGCTCTTGTTAGTTGAATCAGTGGGGTTTTTTTTTATCGAAAGTCTTGCTTGAAGTTACCCTGGAGGTAATTTTTAGACCTGTGTTGAGCCAATAAAATTGCCCTTAAATAACGTCTTTAAAACCTCACAAACACACTAAAATCCAGGAGTTTCCGGGGGCTTCGCCCCTGGACCCCCACCAAGATTCACTCTGAAGTGCCCATCAGCATTTTTCTCCATAGATCATCTACCCCTTTTTCAAAAATGAAGCCCCTGGACTCCTACCGGGGCTGTGCCCCTGGACCCCACCCATTGAGCCTCGCGCTTCACGCTCGGTTGCGCTTCCGGCGCCATGAGTGGAGTCTACCAATACCCCCCATAAAATCGTTGTCCCCCAGTCCCCCAGCCCCCCCCCCCCGAATGGAATGAAAAGTCTGGTTACGCCACTGGATGCATTCACATACAGGTGATCCGGTTGAACTGCCGAACCGTAATATAACTTATAAGCACTGCCATAGAACAATGATGAGAACACTAAAGAAGTGAAATCAAAACCTAAGTATGAAAAGTTTCCCGAAAGAAGGTAGAAATATTTCTTCAGATGTGGGCAGTCCAAAATAACCTTCCAGGGATGTGTTCAGAGGAGGGGAGAAAAGATATACTTGATAAATTACAGGCCAAGAGCGAAGTTTGCGGTCATAACTACTGAATGAATTTAAGGTGCAGATGAGCTTTGATGGCCCACTGTTAGTAGTAAGTTTTTGTGAGTTGGGCTGAACTTGGCTTTGAGGTGTTGTTTAAAGGAAACAAATGAACAGTTAATTAAAGTGTAACATTTGAGCTGGTTGAAGTTGTTATCTTCAGAGTTCTTGAGCCTGAAATGTGATTTTTTGGCAATACTTCGGAAATACATGAAACTGAAGTACAAACCCGGGGGGCAGAAAATGAATGACACATGAATTACAATTTCTAATTATATTGTCATATTAACTTGTGAGACATGAAAAACAATCACTAATACAAAGAAAGGTTCTGGTTTGCAAGGCGATGAAAATGGACGGCTTTAAATACTTGCAAAATGTGGTTGGCAAGAAAATCATAAGAAAATACAATGGTATAATTTTCATAGTAACTAATATCAATGGAACCCTTACAAAAACAGGTGAGGCAATTAGTTCCAGATTTGAAGGTTTTCACATGATTTTTCCAGGGGTTATCACAGGTTTTTGCCTGAAAACCTGAGTTTTCCCTTGACATTGACGCGGATATTCGAACAACCCACAGCTTATTAAACACAGTAGCCTAATTGCAAAGTTTTTCTTCAGGTCTCTTTAGGCTATGAAAATAGCGAGTGAGACTCAGTAACCCGATCCGGTTTAGTACTTGGTTTAAGCGACGCGACGAAATGATTCAATGAAAGTCACGCCTGTGTCTTCACTGCGATAAAGAATAGAAAGGTCGACCGGATAAGTGACCTATTAGGAGGTCCAGTGTCTTCTACTTAATCATAGGGAGTAAAGGGTGTATCTTGGCCCAATAGTTCCTAACAATTTGTACTAAAGGTATTGCTGAAGTTTACAAATAGAAGACAAAGCTTTAAAAATAATTTTAAACAAAATTTTTGTGGAAGTATTGATGTACAAATCAAAATAAATGTTAGCCTCTATGCAAGAAACACGGCAATATTTTACTTTGTTCTCTGCTGGTATAAGGTCACAACCACTAACTGACCCGAATCATTCTGCGTAGCTAGGATTTTTTCCAGGGGGGCAAAGGTATGAAATTTCCCCCAAATTTTTCCGGTCAATGTGTATGTATTTCATATAAAAAATGCAAATTTACAAGTATAACAACATTACCATGTCATTATGTAATACTACCTGCATTTTTAATCTTGAAGTATAACACATAGCAACTGGAAATAACAGCTCTTAGCATATTGTTTTGGTCAACAATATCTGGTTTATTTGTATGTAGTAACGCAGTGGCGTACCCAGCATTTCTCTGAAGGGGGGGGGGGGGGCATGCAGTATGGTCTAAGTGGAGGGGTGTCCGGAAATTTTTTGACGTTTTCAAGGAGTCTAGATGCAAAATGGTGCAAGATTTTCGACTTTGACAGGAACAGTGTAAAAAGTTGAATCGTGGTGGTTCATGAGGATAAAACTAAAACTTTTGTGTCTTTACATGCATTCTTATGCCATTTATGCTACTTTACGAAGTAAAACTTGCCATTCAATTTGCACACTTTTATGAGTCAAAATAAAAGAGCATTGATCGGTATCGGATTTGATATATTTCTTGGACACAAAACGTAATTTTGTCATAAAGATTGTCTAAGCGGAGCGCCACCATTGGTTGGCGCGGAGCGTAGAGAAAATTTCGAAAAATCAGACCCCTCAGATGGCCGGAAATAGCATTTTCCAGACTTATACGAAGAATCTACCCAGTCACTATCTTCTTTTGTCGTTTGCGAATAAAATCCTTCCTTCATAATATGTTCGCAAACTGCAAAGTGATCAGAGAGTTAAGGGGTAATCTGATCCAAAATGTAATTTTGCCCAAAAGACTGAGCGAACTCGCCACTAGTTGGCGGGGAGCGTAAAAAAAATTAGAAAAATCAGACCTCTCAGATGATCAAAAATAGCGTATTCATGCTTGTAAAGAGAATCTTAAGCATGTAGTCTTTATTTTTATAGATGCCACCAGTGGGAAACAGAGTCTCAGTCTACCTTTTAAAGTAAATTGGAATTTGACAGAATTTGCCTATTTGTGGGAATTAAAAAATTGGCATCACTGAGGGACGTACTTACAGAGACAATCCTTCTCCTTTGAAAATTTTTGAAAAATTGGGTGTCCTTTTATGCAACCTGGTGCCACATATTCTATCTTTTGAAGTAAAATCTGTGTTACTCAAGTTAAGTACTTATTTTTAAGAACAAAGAAAAAATGGCATCTGTGAGGGGGCATGGCCCAATGGCCCCCTCCTTCGTACGCCACTAAAAGGAGGCCTAATAGTGGCTCGATGATCCTCGATCACACAGGATATCCTGTTAGAACAGCAGTCTGTGAAGTGAAGAAGGCTACAAGGTACTCATGGACCCGTTTATTGTTACACCCCAAGTGAGCAGAAAGCTTTTTTCCCAAACTAGCCTGTAAGCCTCCAAGGATAAGGCTAAGTAACAAAATCTAAGTATGCCAATGGATCACGTTCATTATAATTTCTAGACTAACTTTGAGTTAATCGTTTGCCATGGATTGTTTCAGCCCCATCCATCGTCATGTACACAGAGTAAAATCGGTATAGCTACTACTAGCTTGCAGGACAATATAATATACTCGGGGGCGGGGGGGGGGGGGGGTCTACGTTAGTGACTTGTCACTTTTCACATCCTTTTACTGAATTCTCAACAACGCAGAGACTTCATGCAAGGGAATAAGTTCGGGTTTACAGCCTTTCAGTGTTAGTTGTACTGTATCAGCTGTTGTTAAATTCCTGAATAACAGCTTCATGTGCACTGAAATGCATTGATCATAAAAACCGCGAGTATACAAGAGAACATTCAATCTGTTACGCGGCGAGGACATTTCTGTGGAACGCGAGTAGGGCCGGTTCATGCGACACTGACGAAATCTCAAATCTGGGTTTATTTGTTGCATGAAAATACGAATTATGTATGAGAAATGTCTCAGAGTTTTTTATTCTAACAAAAATTTTGAGAAATTTTTGTTAGAGTAAGAAAATTCATCAAATTTCCCCAATTTCATCAATTTTCCCCAAATTATTTTCCAGGCGGGCAACTTGCCCCCCTGCCCCCCCCCCCAGTTGCTCCGCCACTGCCCGAATGCATGCATTGTGCATGCTATTTCGTAACTGCGGTCGAAAGGCTGGCTCGACGTGTGACCTTTTAGACGGTATTAATGGCTTCATAGGGAGTAAAGCTGTATCTTGAACTAAAAAATACCTCACAATTCTTAGCGAGAGCATCAAAGTACATGTACCATGGATAACAAATAGTAAAATTATAATTGTAAGCAAAAATGTTGACAAAGTCCTGATGTATAAACGTCAGTAACTTTGTAAAAACATGACAATATTTGACTATGCCCTGCTGTCAAGTAATGTACAACCGCTTAGCGAAACAAAGCTTTATAAAGATTACTACATTTTACGGAAGGTACACATATTTCTGACGGCCGCATGTGGACATATTTTCGACACGAAATTTGATGTTTATGCAATTATGCAATCAAAAGTTATAAACATACCCGATGAAAGTCACAGTATTCTTTCAAAAAGGAACAAAAAACCACACATTGCAATACATTTTTGGTGTCCAGTAATGCCATTCACACAGCTGTCCCTTTTAACACTGATCTACCCTAGCAACATCGACCTCGATGATCCAAAATGAAGACAGGCTTTGGCTTGGCACTATTCTGCGGAAAACAACGCGAAACAAAGAAATAATCTTCAATCGTTGAGCTTGCAAATCATAGCTTGAGCCAACACTAAAATGCACGATCCTACACATGTTTTGAAAAAGTGTTGTCTGCATGAGTCCAGATGATTTCCCTTTCGGGAACCCCCCCCCAAAAAAAAAAAAAAAAAAACAGAGAAGAGGAAAAAACAGGCTACTGCCATGTCCCACAATCCATAGCAAGTGCACGATGAGGGTGGGAGACGTATCCGGGCGAACCGGGCGTTAATTGATAGAATAACAAGGGCGCACCTTGGGAGCTATAAGCGGGGTTACCTCGACTAGAATAGTTGAGCCTTGCAAACAATGACGCTGGAAATGTATATGGAACGCAGATCATACCGATTAGGAACAAACTCCCCCCCCCCCCCCCCACTTGCGCCCGTCCCATAAAATTCGAAGGTAAAAAGGTGTTAAAGGGAAAAAAATCATACATACCCCCTTGAAAGTATCGGCTTTATTATTTACTTTGATTACGGTCTACTGAAACGTGGTCAAAAGACCAAAATTAGTGGTAAATCAAAATTAGTGTAAATAACGAGAATGCATGGCATTCATACTCGCGAATGGAGGTGGTCTAACGGTTCTAGTGATATGAACAGAGAGTTGCTAAATTCTAGCAACTCCCTAATTGATACGTACGAGTAACAGGTAGAAGATGGTGAATTTGTAAATATGTCCACACGGGACCGTCAGAAATATGTGTACCTTCCGTAAAATGTAGCAATCTTTATAAAGCTTTGTTTCGCTAAGCGGTTGTACATTACTTGATAGCAGTGCATAGTCAAATATTGTCATGCAGCCCCCCCCCCCCCCAATATTTTTGCCATATATAGTTTTTTTTTTTTTTTTGAAGTGAACATTTTATTACAACAAAATATCAAAATAACGACTGCTTAGATACTATTAACAAGCCCGGAAAATGTCATTTCCGGCTGTCTGAGGGGTGACGATTTTTCAAAATTTTCTGTACGCTTCGCGCCAACTCATGGTGGCGCTCCGCTTAGATAGTCAGCCCGAGTCAGCCCCCCAATCGAAAATACCTTCCGACGGCACTGGTAATTAATCAAGTGTATCTCTTCTCCCCTCCCCTGAACCCATCCCTTGAAGGGGGGTTTTGGACTGCCCACATCTGAAGAAATATTTCTCGCTTCCTTCGGGAAACTTTTCATACTTAGGTTTGGATCTTTCATTTTTGCCACTTGAATTTTACTATGCCAAAACCAACACAGATAAGACACTCTAAATGATTTGTTATAGCTGTTTGCATAAGTGTCTATTGCTGAAATCATATATGTGACCATGGAAACTGGGGTGTGAATTGTGACATCCACGGAGTCCCTGTTTACATCGACTGATAATGTAACGCTTACGTCCTATTCGTAGATTGTCGCCACCGACTCTCGGTCTTTTGGCTAAGATCATGTGTAGTATCTAGTCTAGAATGGAGCCATGCATGATAGACCAAAAATGTGAATGGTCTGAAGGCCTTGAGGTTGGTCAAGTGTTGTCCTTAAGTGGACGTATAGCTTCTTCAGTTCTGGAAGCAGTTTCAAGTTTGGTTTCGCCGAACGGCCCCTTGCCAGAGGGTCGGGAGGACTTTGAAAAAAGTATTGTCGACACCGTCTGGGACAAAAAGCTCACCAAGATGACCGCCGTAAAGCTATAATTTGTATGGGATGACTTCGACTCTCTAATGTTTTGAACAAAAGTTTACCTTGAATGAGAAAAAAATCCCTTTCCTGCAATACATGTATTGATTTTGACCTTACGTTGCATTATTTCGAAAATATGTCAAGTTTCTTCCATCGCAGAACTAGAGTAGGTTGCTGTTGTTCCCTTAATCCGCTATTCGATTTTAGCGATTATTTAATTCTGCTATTGTGCCCAAACGTGGCACCATGGACCTTTCTAACCCTTTAGTTAACATAATATAGCCCACATACTTTAGTAACCGTGGCCGCCTCATATGCTGAAGTAGTAAAGTGAACTGATATATTTACCACTTTAAAGTAAACCAACTGTATTTTTTATATTTAACAAGTGACAAACAAAATGGTACATCCATTGACGGTTCGGCTACACTCTAAAATAAAGAGTGAACTCTGTAATTGAGTGAAAAGTGTGAATATACTAGCCAACCCCATTAAACTGTTAATTCACTCCAATAAGAGTGAAACTCACTCCGGGAAGGGTGAAATTCACTTTTCCACGAGTCTTGCAATGATCACTCTTTAAGCTGTTAACGGTTAAGAGTGAGTTACTATTGTCACCCTACCCTATTCAAGAGTAAAAGTAAAACTTCTCTCTTTTGGAGTGAATTGACACTCTGATGGAGTGAATTGACACTCTGATGGAGTGAATTGATACTCCGATGGAGTGAGTTCACAGTTTCACTATTAGAGAGTGACTAAGTTCATACTTTTTAATGTAGAGTGTTAGTGCATTTCCCACATTCGCACGGACTTAGATAAAAAATATGGAAAGAAAAGAAGATGTCTTATTCATATGGAAGTAATCCAATTATTTGCGCACTCGTGTAATTCATTGAGAACCAACTAAATTGCAGTTACATAGTTATAGTTGTCACTAAAAAGTCAATAATGGAGACATAGGATATGTTCCTTTTGTGTTATAGGCTACCGAAAATGAAGGTCTAAATTACTGTGGGTTTGGAACAGTATTAGACTTAGAAAAAATGCCTACAACTCGTCTTCCAGCGCAGTTATACTCATGCTCGTAAAAGTTGCGGATGCAGTCGGTTAAAAAGGAGGGGCAATGATCCCCTTGAATAATTTCCTATAGTAACGTTTTAATTAATTTAAGTTTAATTAGTTTAAGTTTTGTAAGGTAAAGAAGTTTTTGACAAAGATGAAAAATGTTAAAAATTGGTTCTTTAAGTTTCCATGTTTAACTTACAAGAAAAATTGTGTGGAGCACACACCAGCATTGCTGCTCTATCTAGTTTTTCCTTCGGAGAGGGGTTGGAGTTGGGCATTATCATTCTACTACCTGGTTTACTTAGGGATACGCTAATGGCAAGGACAAATTACGATTGACATATTGTAATTGTTCTCTGTTGCAAATTTTAAAAGAACCTTGTCTTTTCTTCTCGGCATTTGGCTGAGATTGTGCCTATAGTATCTGACATCTGCTCTTTTTATCCAGTCTAGAATGGGACCGTACATGACAGACCAATGACGTTTGGTCTGAGGGCCGTGAGTTTGGTCAAATGTTGTCTTTCGTAGACGTAGCTTCTTTTAGAAGCAGTCTTTAGTTTGGTTTCGCCGAAGAGAGTCGGGAGGAATTAAGAAAAAGGACAGTTTCAACTGAATGGTTAGCTAGATACAGAATTAATTGTGGAACAAAAGAGAGGGGTCAGCAGCAGTTAACAGTAGAATCAACGTCCTATGGATGGCTTGGGGGAATCACCATTAAATAAAGAACATCGCGCTGCATGCAAGACTGGGTACATTATATCTATAACCATGACACTCAAGATGTAATTATTTTATTTGCGAAGCCCATATTCCTGTAATTTTGGTCAATGCAAGCGGTGATTATGAAAGAATACAGTTTAAGAATAAGTCTAATTTTTACATTTTCAACGATCTTGTTTAATTCATAATAGCTTTGTAGCAGGCAGACATACTTTGTGGCAAACCTGAAAGTATAAGTATTGGCTTGCACGATTTTTCACCATTATTTATGTAAAGTTCAAAGGTATTGTAAATAGATTACAAACTTCTTTATTAAACGCCCTGCCTCCTCTTTGATGCTCAAATTGAGGGGCAGAGGTGTGCATTTAACATGAGCATTTCTTTTTTCGGATATTTGCCTACATCTGTACATGTCACGCTTGACCGAAAATTCCACTGTGAAAAGAGGTTAGCGGTGGCGTACCTACCGGGGAAAGGGAATGGGGGAGTGGAGCCCCTATCCATGAATCTTCCACCCACACCCCATCCCCAGATATGAACTTCAATGTGTCCCATTAGTCGTATGCTCAGGATTTTTGGGGTGGAGACCAGATTACAAGATCCCCGACTGATATAAGGGAGGGACCCCTCCCTCTCTTAAAACTTTTCGCGTTTTGAAGACTGCTGCATGGTATGTCAAACGGTGCCGATCATTTTGGCCAATACTAAGGCGTGGTCAACTCTTTAAAATACACAGGGTGCCAGTGGCGAAGGGGGGGGGGGGAAGGAACGGTTATCCAGAAATTCGGGAATTTGCCACATGTTACACCAGTTCATGAAGTTACAGGGTGACAACTAGTTTCGAATTCTCTCCAATCTGCCAATGCAAGTTTTTATATTTTTTAAGATTTGTTTTAAGCACTTATGTCGCATACATTGTCATCCCTATGATGAGGAAATGCTTACAGTGTAAAAAGCTCAACGGTTTGGAAACCTTCCCCGCATGCATGGCTACGAAATTATAAATAAGGACATACATTTCGGATAAATTGGTCTAATGTGACACTAGCTAGATTACGGTGTAACCGGTCAATTGCATATGTTGTTTTCTTAAATTTTCCTTCATTAATTTTCCAGTTTTCTCTAATACAAGCTATCAATTTTGAATCATTTGTCTAAAAAGGACATGAAACTTCTTCGAGGAGCCTCAGTCCACAAACCTGAGATAACATGTATAATAATAAAAATCCTCACGTCTGATTTGCTAATAGAAATAGCAGGCATAATCCCCAAACTTTTCAATTTTTCCAACAGGAAACTCAAAATCCAAACTTTTTGGTTATACATGCTCCATATTTTTAAATATTTGATTGAAAAGTAAAATTTTGCTTCATTGACCCCAAATTGCGAACCATGTGCGATTATGTTCACACTTTGAAAAAAAGGAAAAGGAAGGAAAATCAGGCGCGGATCCAGACATTCAAAAAAAAGGGGGTGAACCCAGAGAAAGCGGGTAATGGGGACGTGGGCCCACCAGTGGCGCACACAAGATTTCTCTGAAGGGGGGGGGGGCATGCACCACGTCCAGTGATCGCCGGCCTTGGGAATGAGTCTAAGGGACCAAACATCTTTGAGTCCCCCAATGGGTCTAATGTTCTTGATTCTTTTCGAGGAAACTAAACAACGGAATTGAAGATGTGCGAATGCTTCTCTATTGTGACTCTTGGCTAAATTAAAGATCCGCTGAATTGACGAAATTGTCTGTGACTGCTCGAACTCGTGTCTGTTAATTTAATTAACCCCTAACATCTCTTGCGTGACAAATGACAAACTATTTTTCACCGCAACTGAACACCATTCGCTCCCTGTCCCTGTCTCGTACGTCTATACCGGCCAAGGAAGACGTCATAAGGGATGGGCCCCTTCCTCTTGAGAATTCTTAAAAAGGTAGGTGCCCTTATAAAGTCAATTGGTGGCACCAAGGAAATTCAAATGCTACCTTTTTAAGTAACATTAAAAGTTAAACAAACTTTGCCTGTTTATAAGAAATAAAAATAAATTGGTATCACTGAGGAGCCTTGCAGAGACAATCCCTCTCTTTGAAATTTTTTTTTTTTTTTGAGAAACTGGGTGTCCTTACATGCAATCTGGTGCCACATATGTTATCTTTTGAAGTAAAATCTGTTTAACTAAAGTATGGTTAGGCTACGTATTTTTAGGCTCTTTAGGATCAATCTAACGGGGGAAGGATGGGGGAAAGGGGTTTAAATTTCATTGTGTTTCCTTCGTTTTGCAGGTTTTTTTCTTTCCGGGGGAGAGCAAGTTCCCCCTTGCCCCTACCTGCGGACACCCATGTTTCTATCCCTCTCTTTCACATTCTAGTGTGAAGACGGTCATTATATTTTGTGTTATTGTCAGGTCTCGATTTAAGATTTGAATGTAATAATTTGGGCTACTTTGTGAAGATAAAGATTAAACCTGCTAGAGCCATTATTTGGAAATCAAGATAAGTACACGAAAAACATTTATTGACGTAATTTACATCATGTGACCACTCTGAAATTGCCATAAAGTACATTGCAAGAAATAGCCAGAACAAAAGATCTGCTTTGCTCTCTAGATACCGAATTCATAATAAACAGAAGGAGCCTAAACCTTGGGTTATTAGATGCAATTTTCTGGCTTTTGAGACCACAAAGGTACAGAAATACACATTTTCATGGAATTATCGTGCAGTGTCAGAAGAGTAGCCATTTATCATGAGATTGGTCCCTTGAAGAAAAGCAAAATGGAACCTGCTCATTAAAACTCTTGAACCATTACCACTACAATAACAGTTTTATTTTATTTAAATCTGAATGTTCTCTTCAAATGATGTTGAAAAAATTTTGTGGAAGCTTTCTATTTTTGGAAATTTTGGTATTTTAATAAACTCTTTTTATTGTCTATGTTGACAATTATCCCCGACAACAAGAGAAAAAATTTGCGCTACAATTATTGTTGTGCCCTTTGCAACATCTTTTATTGGCCGGGAGGGTGAATTTAATGTCAGTCTGTGTATTTTGTAAGCTTATAATCACGCTTGGTGTGGAAAGAATTAACATAGCACAGCGACAACATTCATTAGTGCGTATAAAACATGAAGATACGCTTCAGCAAAACCTTTCCTTATTACATAGGATGTTCCTTTTCATCAGAATAAAGTGCAGATAGTACAGTTACTGGTGGCTGTTTGAGCATTTTGTTATCTGGGCCTTAAAACAACGCTATTAAATTATGTCTTTTGCCAATAACGGTGCAAGAGTAAAGTTTGTTAAAAACCTAAAAGGGGCGCCGACAGACGATTTGGTCCGCCAGGGGGGACGACCGCCCCCTGGTCATATGGCAGCTCCGCCACTGCTCCACTGGAACCACCCAGATCTACACACCAACATGATTTGGTCCAAAAGTTTGCACACCCTGCTCTATACCATAATGCGCCACCGTTGGCAACTGAGACAAGACCAACGTGCTGAATGTTCAAAACCACTACATTGAACACGTGGGCTGACGTGCGAATGTGTAAACAAAGCTCAGTCAGTAAAGCTCATCACCTGATGACATATTGGCCGCTCCGGCAGCTATTCACATTGTTGTGGACAGGGAGTTGCAGCTCCATGTTGTGCCGCGAAGACAAGGGGGCAGCCTACTAAGTAGATAGCCTATTCTCCAGGACTTAATATACGGAGGTTCGTTTATTTGAATTTGTGTTGTGAGGGAACGATGGGAACGATGAACCTGAATTAGCCCCCTTGAATATTCTCGTAGGTGAGCATTCCCTTACAAAAATTCCCCACATGATTTTCTACAGGAAATTGGTATGTAGGAAATGTATAGGATTTTGGGCATTTTCCTGTAGGAAATCAAATGTCCTGTAAGAAATGCTTCCCACATAGGAAATTGCTTTCCTACATAGGAAATCACTTCCCACATGGGTCATTCCATTTATATTGTGGGGTGTCTTTTGCATCTTTGTTCATAAATAAACATTTGAGGCTATGAGCATCATGGTGCTGATTGCTGGGGACTTGTATGGCAAGCCAAATGCCCAATAATTCGATAAACTTGGTTTATCGACCGATAAACCAGGTTTATCAACCGATAAACCTGGTTTATCGACCGATAAACCAGGTTTATCGACTGATAAGCCAAGTTTTTTTTGATAAACCTGGTTTATCGATCAATAAACCAGGTTTATCGATTTTCTCACAAAAAGGTCGATAAACTTGGGTTATCAAGTTGATAAACCTGGTTTATCAATTCGATAAACCAAGTTTATCAAAACTTGGCTTATCAGTTGATAAACCTGGTTTATAAAAGCCAGATGTCCAACAATTCGATAAACCAGGTTTATCAATTCGAAAAACCTGGTTTATCGGTCGAGAAACCAAGTTTATCGACCGATTAACCAGGTTTATCGAACTATTGGGCATTTAGTGTCGAAAAACCTGGTTTATCAACTGATAAGCCAAGTTTTTCATACCGATTTTATATCCCTACGCCGGTATATTGTTTTCATGGAGTTACTTAGAGCATTAATCACAGATAAACCGGTACATGTATACCGTTAGAGCACGTACGGTCGTTCGTAGGTCTTGGTCAGTACTTCTGTAGAGAATACTTTCAGTTTCACATTTATTGTCATCCTGTAGATAGACGTCCCGCCCGCGTGCGGGAATCATAATGGCAATGGAAGAAGGCGGAGAAGTTTAAATATATATGAATATATTTTATATCACTGCGACTTTTTGACTGGATACTGGCCTACATAGCCTACGCCAGATCGAATGGGGAGGGGGGAGGTGGGGTTACATTTCCCCAATGCTTTTTGCATAGCCCAGGTCCTGTACGTAGTGGCCTATTGAAAGCCAATAAGAATTCAAATGTAGTGCTAAGGTAGGGTCTAAACTCCAACGACAGATTCCCACCGTAGGACTCTTATTAGTAAATATTACTGTCTTGGGAGGCTAGGCCGATCTGCATTCGACTCACCTTTGAAAGGATCGAAGTAAATTTGACACCCTTTACAGGAATGATGAAACAGTTGGCAGCGAAGAATGATCGTCACGATTTGGCCCTTTACAGCCGTTACAAAAAGCCCGATTAATGAAATTAAGACAGGTCTGAAGTTTTGTCTCAAATTGACCGCCATGATCCATCCGAGCCCTCTATCTGACATACTGTGTCGACGTCTACTGTAGTACGCAATTGCCGAGGGCGGCTACTGTATGTTATTTAGGTTCCTATCCGAATCTTTCTTCAAGTAATAAGTCTCTCAGTCTTTCATACGTACTGAAATGTATGACATGGCATTCATGTTTTACGCGTATACAAAGCCGTTTGTCCACAACTGAAGGGCAATAAACTGAGTTCAAGCTAGGCTCGATAAACCGAGTTTTCTGTGGAATTTTTGTAAGGGTTGTGCTTAATTTAGTCATTTGTTATTGTTGATGTGACGTAAGGGGGGAGGGGCTGAGTCCGTAAAAGTCTCCCCCCCCCCCCCCGGTGTATCCGCGCCTGGAAATATGAGTGCTTTCCCTTATCACCTTCGACAAAAATGTTTAACCACGTCGCTGCAAGTTGCTGTTGTGAGGGGGAGTCGTCCGCCCCTTTCTGCCTTTGGAAAATCTTTGCTTTCTGATTAGTAGAGCCGAGATTCAAAATGCGGTAGCGGAAATAGGCTACTGGAAGGAAACCACTTGGAAATAGTATGAGTCTCACCGAGCAAAGCAAGCGTCACTTCTATTGGCTGTTATTAGTATTAAAATATACTTCAAAATAACATACCTCAGTCTATTAATAAGCGAAAATTGTCCAAAAGGTGGTTGACATTCCCTCCTCTTAGCATGGGCGTCGATTTGGTTTTTAGAGTGGAAGGGGGGGGGGGGGCATCTGGCCTAAATTTTCCCTTCTATCCTGGGTAAGGTGTGTACAGCGGCGTTGCTAGACATTTTTTCGGGAAGGGGGGGGGGCAAGCATTCAGATTTTTCGAGTGTGAAGGGCCGTCGGAAGGGCCACTGTTCTAGGGTCGTAATTTGCGGCGTGTAATTTTGACCGATAATAATAAACTTCAATATTTAATATCTCAGCTCAGGAATGTCCTACGAAGATGGGAGTTGGATTTTAAAATGTATTTTTCATGGTCTTTAAGATATATTTTTGAATTATTTGACTTTTAGGTACACACTTGCACACCGAATCTATGGCATGACAGTCCGAGACGGATATTCATGCGCATGCGTGTGATGGCCAGCCGGGCGCGTCGGGCTCTTACTCTCATAGTGCGTAATTTGACAACGGACGGATCACTCTGACTACGCCAAAGATTAGCGCCTGCTGAAATTACATGTGGTATTGGCGTTGGTCTGTGAAAATCTCTTTTCACCGACGTCGTGCTAAAACGTTTATTAACTTTGTCGAAATTCAACGCATAAATTAAGGTAACAAGAAGATGTGGTATTATTTAAGCGAAATTTCAAGCAGATTTTGAGAGTATTTGAGTAACCTAGCCTATGCTAGAGGCTAAGGTTAAGCCTAACAAGTAACATTAGGTTTCAGTTAGGCCTAGCCTAGGCTAGGCCTAACGTTAGGCTTGGTTAGACCACAGAAGGTTAGGCCACAAAGGGGTCGGTAAGTTTCCGCCCATTACTTTTCACCCTTAAAAATCTTGGGGCGCAAAGTAATGTTACATGTGTTAAAACTAACTGTTAACATCAAATTTCAAACCCACGTTGGCTACAAGACATCAATGACATTTGTGGATAGCCTTACGTTAGGCCTAGGCTAGCTAACGCACAGGCGTTCGAAGCATCCAATTCATATACCTATACTAGTATATATATATTAACAAGGTCGGACACTCCACACATGAAACCTACACACAGAAGGCACACCTTGGCCTACTTCGACCTAGCCTACACGGAAAAGGGATTTTGGTATAGGCCTAACCTTAGGCCTAATTTACTATTTTAAGGGTAGGCTTGATGTAAGGTGGTGCTACCCACAGGCCGTCCTAGCGTTACAGGCCTACTAGGCAATAGGCCTAGGCTAGACCTAGGCTATAGGCTATAGTATGTAGGCCTATATAAAAAGGAAAAGGTAAGTCACATCGCTTAACACCAACAGAGTGCTTCGCACAAAACTTTTCATGATTTCTCACCTCATACTACATTTACCCCTTCAGATCTCTTGAGAACCTTCCCATCATCTTCTTCTGAAGAAACAACAAACTTGAGGTTGTCTTAAACAAAAAACCTCACATCAAATGCAAAAAACCTTCTCCAATTCAATGCTAATGACAGACTAGAACTCAAGTGCTAGATCACTCTTCGCTAATTCATGATGTCACATTATGTAATGGGAATTGCCCTGTATGAATCCGGTTCTCCCATGAATAGTTCGAACTGCTTTCAAATCTTTTAACGACCAGACTGTAATTTTTTTCTGCACGCGGAACCTGAACAAAAAATGGAAAACGTGTGGATCAGAAAACCCAGCATACCAAAACGTGTACACTGCCGCAATTACATGCAACATGTACAGATATGTACTGTACTGTAGAATTCCCCTAGCTGTGCTACGAAAAAAACTTGCATGCGGCATACGTGCGGTCTTTACGTACAGCATGCATACAACAGGTGTTCTCAGCATTCTCATACACTGGCTCAACGGTGGGAGAACTGGCTTTGTACAGGGTGATCCCCAGTACGTAATGTGACGTCATGAATTGGAGAAGAGTAGTCTAGTCCGTCATGAGCATTGAATCAGAGGAGAAGATTTTTTGCATTTGATGTGAGGTTTTTTGTTTAAGACAACTTAAAGTTTGTTCTGTTTCTTCAGAAGAAGATGATGGGAAGGTTCTTGAGAGATCTGAAGGGGTAAATGTAGTATAATGTGAGAAATCATGAAGAGTTTTGTGCAAAGCACGTAAAAAATAACGATCTAATTTTTAGCGGTCTTGGATAGCAAAAATGGACTCGATTAACGTTACCTTATGGTTCCTTTCTGATATAAATTTGAACCAATCACAATGCAGAGGCAATTCAAATTTTGCAATAGATCGTGTGCATATGATGGCATCGAGGAAAACATGCTCCCTTGTTTAGTGGTAAAAACGGATACGCACACAAGTCTACTGCATGCATGGGACCACGTGCGTAATTGTTTTCGTTCGTAACGACGTCATATGATAACATTCCATAAGTCCTACTGTAAATAACTTTACAGTAGGAATGCTGGGAATTCCTTAATTTATGCAGGATAATAGGGCTTGGTTGTGCTGTTTGCGGCTGGTGGGCCGTTTACAAAACGTGCACAGATATGTGTACAGAAGCTTGGGGATTTGACAAACACGTGCAGCAAGATAGTCTGTACTATGTGTTTTGTGCAGAACAGTTTGAACACTGCATCGCAAGCAAGCTGCATCAAAACAGCGGTGTGGGAGTGTTTCATGAAATAACTGCCAATACTGTATAACACTACCGGGTTATAGCGGAAAACATCAAACGATCATTCCCATGGCAGGGGTAAAATGTATACGTTTGTGATTATCAATGCATCCCGTTTTGGCGGGAAGTTAAAGGATTGAGTGTTGGTGGAATGTTAAAAAGTGCACATGGTTTCAAGTTAATTTAGCCCCTTTTTCCAGTTTGCAAATAATCGGTGGTAGTAATCGGTTGGATGGCAGAATTTTACCGATGCCGATTATTTACCGATAAGGAAATAATCGGCCCGATGCCGATTACCAAACAGATGATCGGTCGAACACTACCTAGCAGTGCTACGAAAACAAAACTTGCATGTGGCATACGTGCGATCTTTACGTACAGCATGCATACAACAGGTGTTCTCGGCATTCTCATACACTGGCTCAACGATGGGAGAACCGGCTTTGTACAGGGGGATCCCCAGTACGTAATGTGACATCATGAATTGGAGAAGAGTGATCTAGTCCGTCATAAGCATTGAATCGGAGGAGAAGATTTTTTGCATTTGATGGGAGGTTTCTTGTTTAAGACAACTTAAAGTTTGTTCTGTTTCTTCAGAAGAAGATGATGGGAAGGTTCTCGAGAGATCTGAAGGGTAAATGTAGTATGATGTGAGAAATCATGAAGAGTTTTGTGCGAAGCACTGTGTCGGTGTTAGGCGATGTGACTTACCTTTTCCTTTTTATATATATATACTATATATACTATATAACGCTAGGACGACCTGTGGTGCTACCTGACAGTACCACTAATGAGGCAATATTTGGGCAAGCAGATTTAAGAGGATTGCAAAAATTTGGAATAAAGATCGTGCATTATTTTTGGCACAGATTGTGAAGTGCAATATAGTTGATGCTAAATTTGCCAACTAGCTTAACTTAGTTTGCAAAATTTGCAACATTGTGAACTTTAAATTTGCGGATTAGTTGACCCAGTTTGTGATTTAGTTTCATTATTCAAAATGTTAAAGTTGCTGGTTAGTTGGCAAAAAATTGCAATGGATGAAGTGAAAATCTCATTAGTTGGCAAAATTTGTGATCTAATTATATTTTACCAAATGCTAAATTTGCTAACTACAGTAGTTTGCAAAGTTGTCAATGGTTTAAACTATTATGAACATATAGACTACTGTTACAGTAGGTACAAAAGGGGCAACCAGATATCAGGTTTCGATAAATTCATTTTTTATTACTTGTCCATCGGGCTAGGGATTCCCAAAGTCTACTTGTCCGCATGAATATGCACTGAGTCCATATCTAATTATCTAGTACTAGCCATTGAATTCCTATGTGAAGAAGACTTCTGTGCTGCTTGCCTGGGGGGCTACAATACTGAGCAGTTCACTTGTCCGAGTCATTTTTTACTTGTCCCGGACTGTCGGGCCTGGGATTTGTCGAAGCCTGTCAGATATGTCATTCTGATTCAGCCAATTAGGAACTCTGTTAAGCTCAAAGATTCTGTGAGGGAAGATAACTTTTGTACCTTTCTGTTTTTATGCAGTGTTGGCCAGGCTCTACTAGTGACTGAATTCCTGTGGACACAAAAAATAAACAAAGGGAAACAAAGTATTTCTTGTCAAGGTAAGTAACTTCGTTTGTGGATATCTCGGGAAATACACGTTCGGTCTGAGTGGAACATTCATCAAAGGCCTGCTGTGTAAAGTTGGATTTGGTGGTTCTTTTATATCTAAAAATTAAATTTTTGCCTTGAAACTTCCCCTTAAAGGTTCATTGTCATATTACAAGAGTATTTAATGTAACCTATTGTACAGTATAGATAGGGGTTTTCCATGACCTTTTATCAGCCAGGATGTCCTAAAGAAAAAAAGACTTGACTTTTAGTTTTGTTGTAAGATTTTGGTAAAGTTCTCTGCATAGGTAAGAAGACGGATTTTGGTTGTTACTGTTACAAATAAAACTTCCTATTTGACAGTGGGGCAGGCATGTACAGTACATTTTTTGAGGTTGTCATATGGAACTGAACCTGTCTTCGGATCACATGATTGGTCTAACGGTAGAGCACCTCTCACGCAGAAGTCCAGGGTTCTATTCCCAGGGAGATTCATACCAAAGACTGTAAAAATGGAACCTGGTGCCATTGTGCATGATGCTTCCCATAGGCACTGGAGTAGGGAAAACAAGCCAGTGAGCCACTACTGGAAAAAAGGACGTGACTGGCACGGATTGAACCAATAGGTTGGCAACTGGGCTGTAAAACTCCATCCAACTGCACCTGTCTTTGGTTATTCTTGTCAATAATCAAGAAACAAATTATCATAAATGGCTAGTAAAACTAGATTTTCACTACATGCATATGAAAGTTTCTGACAAGTTCACAAAGAAGAGAGCCAAAATTCAACATAGGCCATGATCACTGATAGAAGTGGCAGTCTTCTCGTTACATAAACCTTGTGGAAAAGCATCCACCACCCTAACTTATGATCATTGTTGACACACTCAACTATAGCTTGCTAATTGGTCAAGGAAGTAAGATCCAACTTGAAAACTCTTGCAAAAGCACAATATTAAACAATTTGCAAAATTTGTACTGCCACTAAGTAAAAGGTCTTCCCTATGTCACTTTACAAGTTACTGTAGTTTCTCACTTTGCAGTATCCTAACACAGTGAGTGTACCAGAAGGCCTGCCTACACTTTGCATGTTCTCATTTCTGTCAGTGTCAATATCTGTTTGGTTTTATCCAGACATGCCACTATGTACTAGGGCTGTCAGTTTGCGATTAGTGAACTAAATGTTTAATCTTATCTTTTTGCGATTTCTCTGTAACGAACCCGTGTAGTAAAGTGTTGATATCGGTAATAAACATATACTGTACATATGTCAACATATGTGTGTGAATCAGTGGTTTAGTAATTTGCAATCGCTCCCCATCACTGTGTTAGTGTTATTAAAATGCACAGTTCTGCCTGGAAGCAGACTCCATTTTGACTTTTTCCCCCCCATTATCTTTTTTAACAAATATTTAATGAAAACAATTTTCATAAAATTGCTTCCATTGAAGATGATTCAGAAGTTGCATTTTTAGCAAGTGTCGTTACACTAGTACTGTAGCTACAATCCTCGACAAAAATGATGGGGCAAAACAAGCAATTTACTGAACACCATACCCTTACTCCCCCATTCAATGTTGCGGCAGCCCAAGACATCCTGAAACCTTAATATTGATACGGGGAGCAGGGTTTGTCCCATGTACTTTGGTCGAGGATTGTCAGAAGCCTGTACAAAGGTATAGGACTTTCCAAATATTCGTTTTGAATGCTCTGAAATGAGTAGGTTGCCTTTTTATTATTCAAGCTACAGGAAAGTAGTAACAGTTGAATTTGTCCGACCAGTATACTGGCCTGTCAGATTAGCTCTGGGTGCTGGAATAAAGATTTGCCTTCCTCAAATAACTCATAGGAGGAAGGGGGGGAGGGGGGAATAATTCTCTGGGTGGTGAGATATTAAATTTACTTTAAAAATTTCCTGTACTTTAATGGGAAAAAACAAAGAATTTTTTCCATCTTATTTCTCGTGTGAGGGGTTGGGAGTAACATATATCATGATATACCTAACGGTTAACCACAAAATTCTCTCTTTCTTAGCATAAATGAACATTGAATGATGATTCAAACTACAATCTAGTTAAAGACAAAATTATATGGAAGACCTAGTGGTAGTGAACGTGACAATTTACGTAAAGGTTTCTCGAAACTTAAACAGTTAACCATTTTTGCACAATGAAAGTTTCCTATAAATAGAAAGATCTTCTGTTTGCACAATTAACCATCGACAGTCATTGAAATGGAGGTCAATGGTTAATCGTAAACCGTGGTGCTTGGGTTTGTCCCATGTTTTTTTGTTGAGGATTGTAGATGGAGTTTCTTAACATTTAGTATTGCAAAGGAACAATCGTTCGCAGGCTAGGCCACAGTACAATATCCAAGGCAACTAGCCTCAGTGCCCCCTATGCTGATAGCTGTGGGACCGACTCCGATAAATTTAATTTTGACACTTGCCCAATCTACCCGTTTGTTTCATTTCTAATTGTCCCCCCAAAATAGTGTGGCTTGAAGCTACAACAAAAACTTGGCCTAGGACCTAGCCACCTAAGTGTAGAATACAAAATTTAATGTTAGAGGTATCAATATTAGGCTAGGATCAAACCTAGGTATCATAGTTTTGCAGCCTTCAGTGGGCTGCTCTGCGTGAGCCATTAGAAGAATGCTTAGAGAATGGGTGTACTTCAATTGGCAATAACATGACACTCTCCCTCAATAATTATGTAAGAAGCGAGGAATCCCCAAACTTTTTAAGAAGCTGCTTCATTCATAAACCCAAGTAGCCAATCAGTGAGCAAGATTCTTCATAACAGAGGTTCCTTCAATGTACAGCATGCACAGAGCGGCTCCATAATGATTTTCAGCTGACTGCCACTGTGTACAGCTGCTGATGTACGTTGTTGGTCTTGTCAAACAGTGGTCATTACGTTTTGAAACTTTTTTCAATTCATGGCTTAGAAACCCTCATACGTGATACAAGGACAGGAATAATAGGGTTTGAAAGCTGAACTTGTTATTTTTTGAAAAATGTTAATTTTGAGTTGAAATTTTTGAAGAGGTTCATTAGAAGTGAATTGCCATGTGGCTGTTGGAATTGAACTGTTACGGCGAAGGACACTTTGGTGTATGCCTATGTTTAACAAATAGTAATGTTCATTATAAATGTATTGGTGGTGTTGAAGTAAAGCCTGTCACAACAGGTTCCGTGTTTGGGGTTCACAGATTAAAACGTCCCCCATGACACCACACCCAATCACATGTAAACTAGCGGGGGTTGGGACGTTGGGTAGGGAGAAGATGTATATCATAGCTCTGCACAATTTTTGAGCTTCTTATTCATTCTGTAATTTATTCCCTGCTGTATAGTAGACATCGTATGCTTTGTCAATGCAGCTAAACTTGTGAAGAACGATTTTACAATGTTTACTTAATGCAAATCAGCGACCCCGGGCATGAGATGCCATTAATTGCACGTAACATTTTACTAAGGGATTACTTGGCTGGCGATTAATCCCTAACAGCCCTACATAGGAAGTAATTATTGCATTCAGTAGTTTTTCAACTAGTTGTGTGGAACATGCTGCCTGCTGATGGAAAGTCTTGCAAGTTGCTTTCATGTGAATACCATAACATTAATTTTGTACCAAAGATTATTTTGTATAATTAACAGTGTTTTACATACATACATAGCCTACATTATTTAAAATTCTTGAATTCCTTCTGACATTCTTTTTCTCATTCTTTGAAGACAAGGATGTCATACTTTGATAGGCGAGGAGGTGGAGGAGGTGGTGGTGGAAGGTATAAAAGCAGTGGAGGTAATGATTGCAGAATTTATGTGGGGAATTTGCCTCCAGACATTAGGGAAAAGGACATCATCGACCTCTTCTACAGCTATGGAAACATCCGAAAAGTGGACTTAAAGAGAAATACTCATGGTGTTGGGCCACCATTTGCATTTGTGGAGTTTGAAGATCCAAGGTACTGTACAGTACTTTCATGGCAGTCATAGTTGGTGCTAATAGTATATACTTCCCATGAGTTTTTAACGGTGGAAGGTTTTTGATGTTAAGGCCTGTATACATGAGCAACATTTGTAAAACATTCTCAAAACACTTCACCTGCAACAAACCCAAAACATGCTTGTTTTTGGTTTGTTGCACAGTGTAGACAGAGTAAAAACAATTTGAAAACATTTTGAAAATGTTTTGAGAATGTTTTCAAAAGAATTGACAGGACATTTCTTTTGCAACATTTCCAAAACATTTTCAAAACATGCTGTATACCTTGTCTACACTGTGCAACAAACCAAAAACAAGCATGTTTTGGATTTGTTGCAGGTGGATGTTTTGGAAATGTTTTGGGGGATGTTTTGCAAATGTTGCTCGTGTATGCAGGCCTTTAAGATGTAAATATACCTCCTTCTAAAATGTAGTTGTTTCAAATAGTTATTACTTTGTAACCTACAGTACTGCCATTGTGCTTGGTGCTCAGCATAAACAATGGCATATGGAGAGTGATAGGGCTGTCAATTTGCGATTAGTGAACTAAATGTTTAATCGCATCTTTTTGCGATTACTTTAATCGCATTTGCGTATGCATAACCAACCCGTGTAGTAACGTGTAGATATCGGTAATAGACCTGCACTGTACATACATGTGTGTGTATCCGTAGTATAGTAATTCTCAATCGATTGATCGCCAATACTGAGTTAGCGTTAATACAACGCACAGGCCCGCCTAGAAGCAGACTCCATTTTAACTTTTTTGCCCGTCCCCCTTTATCTTAAGTACGGTAACGAAACGGACATTTTGTGCGAAGCAATTTTTAGAGAATTGCTTCCATAGGAGGTTGATATAGATTGTACACCAAGCGCCAGTAGCTAGATGAAGTTTCCAAGCAACGATCGTTCACAAAGTATAGGCTAGGCCACAATACAGTATCCATGGTGAAAGTAGCCGACGAGCCCCCTGTGCAGACAGCTGCATGACCGTCTACGATATATTTAATTTTGACACTTGATTCATCTACCCATTGGTTTCATTTCTAATAGGCTACGATCAAATCTAGATATCGTAGTTTTCACCGGTCATTTTATGTTTAAGTTACCGCCTGTACTGTGTAAATAGCCGTACGTACGTTCGCAGCACATAAACAAGACCCGCTAGCTGCTAGCTACATGCACAGTGTAATACAATTGTACATCAGGGATGAGCTTTTTCCGTGAATTCGCGGATTTCCGTGATTTTTTCCCTGCCTCCGTGATTTACCTTTCCCAATTTCCGTGGTTTTCTGACAGCATTATTTTTCAGTGGGTCGTTGCTCTTGTACTGTAACTCCCCAGACTATTACTGACGTTACCGCTGCAAGCTCCATCATTGCTTATCCTGCCTGCAGGGAGTTGTAATACTCCCAGTCAAGGTGAATCACGTTTATCATGCACCATGCGCCCGTACGTAAGTTCAGTACGTAAATCTGTGCATGTGTAAGTTGTCACGATCATCAGCAGTTGACTGTAGCACTAGCAGTATCATGCCGCATGATGCAGTAACCTGTGCTGTGATCGATCGGAAAATGAGTCGGCCGCTTATAAAGTTGATGTAACAGTTTTTAATATAAATGGAATATTGGTCTTGGATAGAGAAAGAACTTCTTTAGATATCGAAAAGTGATAGTCTGAAGTGAATTAATGTGGTGCAATTGTGAGCCATTCCGGCAATTTCATTCGCAAGATGAGCAACTTTGAAACAGCATAGGCCTAGCCTAGGTCTAACGTTAGGCCTAACGTTATACAACATCGTAACGTTAGTTGTTACAACTTAACGTTACAGCTATCGCAAGGTTTTGTAATCGGGATTGATGGATATCTTCACCACTGAGACAAGTTTTACAGCGATTGAAGAACTGTTCAACTTGACATGCTTCAGTGTAGGCTGGGCCTACTTAGGGTCTAGCCTAACGTTAGGCATAGCTTAGGCTAGGCCTAGCCTATGCCTAGGCCTATTTTGACTGAAAACTTTTCTTGGAGTGTTTTATTTTACCAATGTACTGATTAAAATAGGCCTCCAAATGATGTCTTGAATACTCTATTTTCTCAGAGCTTCCGGGGGCTTCGCCCCCTGGACCCCCACCGGGGCTTAGCCCCTGGACCCCACCAGGGGCCCTAAGGCGGGCCCCTGGACCCCACCTGTTAAAGCGGCACGCTTTGCGCTCTGAGTGACGCCTTAGGCGTCAGTCATGTATGCCCAGCAATGTTCAGTGATTTTTTTATTAGACCAGGCTCATCCCTGATACATACATGCCTTCAGCTGGCTGATGGGCTCACTCGGCGTGTATCGTTAAAAGCGCTCAGAGAATGGGTGTACTTGAATTGGCAATAACATGACACCCCCCTCAATAATTACGTTAGAAGCGGGGAACAGGCTTGGTGCGATTACATCTCAATGTAATCAATTACGATTGCAATTTCTTCATATTTTACGATTGCGATTACGATTACGATTACAGCTTAAATTGAAAGTAATTGATTACGATTGTGACTACATTGCAATGTAGTCATGATTGCAACCGTGATTAAATTTTGTTTCCACATAAACAATGTAGTAGGCAAAACAGTCCAGTGCCCACATTGGTATAAAGGCCATGGACATTGCTCTAGATAAAAAAATAACATCCAAGAAAGAGGGACAATTAAATTTTGTCATTCCAACAGAAGAACAAAGCACTGAAAAAATTGTTTTGTAACTTTACTTCTTTGTTCAATTCAACTTCAATGTAATCAAAAATGAAACCACAATTGGGATTACTTTGCCATTGTAATCATTTTGCAATAACTTTGCAATTTTCACAAAAGTAATCGATTGCGATTACAACTACTTCAAAATGTGTAATCAATTGCAATCGATTATGATTACTGATTACGATTACCCCAAATCTGGCGGGGAATCCCCAAACTTTTAAAGAAGCCGCTTCATTCATAAACGCAAGCAGCCAATCAGTGAGTACGATTCTTCGTAACAGAAGTTTGTTCGATGTACAGCACGAAGCAGCGGCGTATAAACAATTTTCAGCCGACTGCTACCGTGTGCAACTGCTGCTATGTACGCTGTTGGTCTAGATAAACAGCAATCGAAACTTTTTTGAAACTTTTTTCAGTTCATGACTTACAAACACTCCTACGTGATACAAGGACAGGAATATCATGGCTAGAAAGCTGAACTTGTAATTTTTTGAAATTTATGGATTTCAAGTTGAAATTTTGGGAGACGTACACCAGTAGCAAATTGACAAGTGGCTGTTGAAATTGAACTATTACGGGGAAGTGCACAATAGCACACAGGGTACTTAAAAGACACTGTGGTGTACGCATACGTTTAGTGCTTTCAAATTTCATTGTAAATTATGTTCATTACAAATATATTGGTGGTGTTGAAGTAAAGCCTGTCACAACAGGTTTCGTACTTTGGGGTTCACGCCATCCCCTATGACACCGCACACAATCACATGTAAACTAGCGGGGGTTGGGTGGATAAAAGGTGCATGTCAAAGCTCTGCGCCATTTTTGAGCTTGTTGTTCATACTGTAGACATGGTATGCATTGTCAAGGCAGCTAAACTTGCGAAGAAAGACGATACATTGTTTACTTAACACAAGTCAGAGTCCCCAGGCATGAGATGCGATTAATCCAAGTAACATTTTACTATGCGATTACTTGGCTCGGGATTAATCGGCGATTAATCGCTAATTGCTGACAGCCCTAGAGAGTAAGCTAGTGAGCCACAACTGGGAAAGGTCCTTGGCCAGTCAGACTTTAGCCAAATGGTTAGAAACTGAGCCGCTTAACCTCATCTAACCAACTGACTACATAGTTTAGTTTATTATGAAGATGAATAAGGTCTCTGTCATTCTGTAACTTCAAGTTCCCAATTACGTAGGATACCTGCATGCACACTCTTGCTGCATAAACCTTTTATTAAGCAGATCACAACTTGGAGCCAAAAACTGGAAAAAGCAGCTCCAGGTTGTATGATTTTTGAAGGTAACCGAGAGCTATTATTCCAGAACCGGGAGCTGTAACAAAACATGAAAAAAATGTGTAATTTTATCATTTTTATGTTTCTTTCTTACTCACAAATCATCAGAACACATATCAACATAGTATGTATGAATTACAATTTGCACAACAATGCAGTGCTAGCCCTAAAACCGATAAACTTTCTATTTAAATGCCAGTTACTCACCTACACCAAGCCAGTTTGAGGTATCCCATTTACTAAATGATGTACTTGACACAAAAAGTCACAAATTGTGTTGTAACTATGGGACTCCTCATTAGATTTAAACTTGTAATTAATCCTGAGAGAGTTCTTTACACCTTATGAATAGGAAGCAATGGGAGACTAAATTTTTCAGGAATTAGTTCAACATTTTATTTGGAGATCTGTTTTAAAATATACTTTATAAAGGACTTTTGCCAAAAATATATTTTCATATGGTGAAGGATCCAAGGAATCATGCAAATTGAGTCTATTGTTTTTAATTGCTGCAATACATATTATTTGGCTTTATGCCATGATACACTACTGTATGTGACAATTTGGCTCCCACACACATTGCTGCACTGAACATACATTCTGCCACACATTCTGTAAGGCTTAAGGGGCAAAGTACAAACAGTTTTTGGCCAATGAGAGAGCTGTATCATAAGCTGTATGCTTTGTGTGCACATAACGTCCCCATTCAGGGCACCAATTGGGGAAGTGCTGGTTTGTAATGTAACATAAGGAAACACTTATGGTTGGGGGCCGGGGGGGCCGGGGGAGGGGGGTTGGTATAGAGCCAAAACCTCATTAGTATTTTAAAGGCTATGTCATACTGTAGTTGCCCATATCTATTGTTGAAGTAACTCAGTGTATAATTTTTTTATCTGCTTAGACAGCCAAAGTCAAGAAACCTGGGAAAATTGCTCTCTATTGCAATATCCCCAGTTCACCTGCTCAGCACATTGTCATGTGAGAAAAATGGGTGTGTTTTCCACACACAAAAACCGGGGATAATTTCACTAGAGTGTTTATGGCATTTAATCAAAGCTAAATTTACACAGATTGCGCTGAGCAGGTCAACTGTGGAACTTGCTTGGAACTATATAATAAGCAGAGGGCATGCTACTTTGACTCCATCAGGCACATTTGAAGTGATACAAAAATTGGGGATATCCCTGATTTTTAGTATGTCCCCAATTTATGTAAGAATAGCCTATGTGTCCTCAAAAGGGACCCTTTACAAAAGCCAACAAACATGGCCGTAAGTCGTAGTGAACTCTGTACTACTGTAAAGTGATTGTGCTTTGAATGTGCGTGGTGTCCAAATGGACAGCAGGTAAACACTGTGGGTGCAGAGAGTGACAGAGACAGCTGTAACCAAAGATTCCAGGTACTTTTTGGCACAAAAAGTGAAGTACATCACTTTAAGGGGAAAAAAATATATAAAAACTTAGAAAAAAAATCAAAACAACATGACATGACTTATTTTATCTTTATTTTAATCTGCGCTTTAGCAATTTGGAATTGATTGTAAGTCAGGGAGCTGAAATCTTAAAATCACTAACATCTGGCTATGCTATGTCAATTTTTGGCTAAATAGAATGATTTTATCTTTGGGAAGCTTCTTTATCATTCCATTTTATCTTAGTCCAGTGGTTCTTCCCCAGTATAAGAAACTGTTCTATTTTTACCAATGGCAGGGATGCAGAAGATGCCAAAAAAGGTAAAGATAGGTTTGATTATGATGGTTACAATCTCCGAGTAGAGTACCCTAAGAGCTCTGGCAGAGCAGGAGGTGGTGGAGGCAGCTATGGTGGTGGAGGCAGTGACAGAGGAAGAAGCTTTGGAGGTGGTAGGCCCAAGGGACCCCCACCTAGACGCTCAGATTACCGTTGCTTTGTGTCAGGTGAGTTCAATGTTTCTGGGGACTCAATTTTGTGACATAGGCCTATATTTTCAAATTTGTCACAAAACACATAGTTACAAGAAGCTGATCATGTGACATCTCATGTCTTCAAGTCAATCTAAACCCATTGAAGTTGCATTTAGTCATTCTGTAATATCATTTAGGTGTACAGGGAAGAACTTACTGATGTTCACCCTCACAAAACTTAAACTCATGCCTTCTCCCCCCACCCTTCCCCAGGCCTCGATTGTCAGAAAAATTTATGGTGGTCCTTCGGGCAACCAGTTCAGTATTTTTAGTTGTCCTCAAGAAAATTTGGTTGTCCGAAACATTTTGCACACAATTACAGTACAAAACAGTCATTGTGTTTACCTATAATTGGTCTTGAAGAATAAAAAGATTTGATCTTTGCAAGACAAAAACACATTAAGTCTGAAACTGTATGATGGAAAATGTTGTAGAGTTGATCAGTCAGCATATATAGGCTTGCTACTTCTTCAATCAGATAAAAGTAAGCTTGAATATAATTCATTGTGAGGAAAAAATGGTTGTCCATCGGACAACCAACTTCCAACTTTTGGTTGTCCATATGGAATTTTAGTTGTCCCGGACAATCGGACAACCACAAAAATCGAGCCCTGCTTCCCCCACTTGGCCACTTCTGAAGATCACCTCTACCAATGATCCAAAAAGATACTCCAACAAGTGTAAAGCTGGCAATGCAGGAAAAGTTTGGCCAATCATGATGACAGCTGCTACTTTTTAAATAAGGTTGTGTCAGTTTGTTAATATTTTGTTTGATTGTTCATATTAAGTGGTTTGTGTCACAGTCCCCAAACAAGATAAGCTGTCAACTACTTTAGGGATATTTTGAGAGTCAGATGTGTCTTGTGGTTAGACTGCAGGTATGAGGAGGGCATGATACAGGTGATAGGGGAAATATGCAAAATTATAAACATTATTTGCCTTACATCTGACAGGTTTGCCAGCAACTGGAAGCTGGCAAGATTTGAAAGACCACATGAGAGAAGCTGGTGATGTCTGTTTTACAGATGTTTATGAAGACGGGACAGGTGTTGTAGAGTTTCTGAGACGAGAGGACATGGAGTATGCATGCAATACTCTTGATGATTCAAAGTTTAGGTCACATGAGGTATGTTTGTCACAACTTTTAGAGGTCACATGGAGTATGCATGCAATACTCTTGATGATTCAAAGTTTAGGTCACATGAGGTATGTTTGTCACAACTTTTAGAGGTCCCACAGTCATCATGGAGATCCTGGAAAAGGCATGAAAGTTTTCATTAATTGAAATTGTTCCTCATGCATAGTCAGTTTGCTTGCAAATGTTTGTATTTAGTCAAATGTTACTAGTGTAGTCTGCCTGTGTCTCAGACATCTCCCCAAAATCTATGTGAATTGTAGTCATATCACAGCATAAAAGATTTTCCTTTGGACTTTTCTGGTTTTCTGTCCTTCTTACAACAAGTAGTGTGGTACATTGCCATTTAGTTTCAAATAATGTGTGATGGGGAATTCAGAGGCGAGTTCTAGTGTGGCCCCTTTGCTGCAGCCTAATGCTTGCAGCATTGCATGTAACACACTTCAAGCACAGCCTAAGCTATTTTCGCAATTGCTCTTATGATTCCTCCTCATGTTATGGTTAGAGTAAGAAAGAATGATATCATCAAAGTTTCATGTTAACTTAAATTTTGGAGCACATGTTGTAGGAGTGGGATTGGTTTGTTTATCCCTATGTTTTGGAGAATGTGGGTATGTGCATAGCCATCTTCTTCTATCTTCTTCCTTTTCCTGCTTAACATTTTGAAAAATTCTAAACATCTGTATCTAACATAGAATGTATGGCAGAAACTATACTTAAAATTGACAAACATTTGCCTGCTGTGGTGGATACACCCTACCTAACCATTGCAGTGACATTTCATGAGAGTGTAATGTTTTCTGTGGTAGTACAAAACTAAGGTCATTGAGTGAGATCTATGCAAATTTAACTATTTCTGCAAGCATATTGCTTGCAATGCAAATTTACCTATCTGTATTTCTCCATGCATATTGCTTGCAATAATGGAGTAATAATGGGTTAAACTTTAATCTCTTGCTTTTATTTGAGATAGGTTGAATGTCACTTTTTTGTTATAAATGCTATGTTGGGTTTTCACAATTGCAGGGATTTCAGTTCTTTGCCACAAATGTACCCAAAGTCTTGGTACTAAATCCTGATTTGGTGACATAATTATTTAATGAAAGTTTAAATTTCTTCTCTCGGAAAATTCACTCACAACTTGCATCTCAAAAACAATAAGTACAAGTTGATATTGTGCATTCTGCTTCTTTGAAGTTTTACATCGTAAGAGAAAGTGATGTTTTTCAATGAGTTGAGTAGATTCAAAGAAATATACACAAATGCTTTGATTTATTTCTGGCACTTATACTTTCATATGAGATGGAAAACAGTGGCTAGCTTCAAGCGTATGTGACTGCAGGTAGTAAGATGGAGTTTTGTGGCCCAGTTTCCACCCATTTGCAATTCCAGTTGAAATATAAAGAGGATTTTCAA
This sequence comes from Holothuria scabra, assembly GCA_037179385.1. NCBI lineage: Eukaryota > Metazoa > Echinodermata > Holothuroidea > Aspidochirotida > Holothuriidae > Holothuria > Holothuria scabra. The sequence goes on along the minus strand of CM074183.1, from coordinate 49,961,217 downwards.
GCAACGTACTGTCAGTTACATTTTGGTCTGGAGTTGCAAGAAGTTTGTGTGAAACGTCTGGAGCAGAAACCAGGGGCTTGCTACCACTCATATTGAAAAAATATAATAGGAATACATTCATGGAATGACAAGTTGTGGGATCTCATGAAACTATTGTGCATTTTGGAATTAGGACACCATTCACTGAAGTTTTCTCCAAATTTCCATGGTGTTGACGTTTGGTGATGAGCTTTAAAGCTGCATTTCTAAGGCTGAACTAATTTGACCACTGAGCATTTAGTTGTTTATTTATTGAACTACTAGTAGCTTGTGCTTGGTTGCATATTCAGTACTTATCTTGTACATGGTTATGCAGGTTGTTCTGGTCCTTCCAGATACAGCTAGTTGAACAAAGCATTTAGAGTACTCGCACTGTATGTTTGTTTAGATGATCTCTACAATCAGCTAGTGGGATGGGAAGTAGGCTACAGCAACAAATCATCATGTTTTAAAGCTGTTGTTCTATGGCTGAGTTCATTTTGCCTGCTGAGCATTTAGCTATTTATTTCTTGCACTTAAAGCAGTGTGCTTGGTTGTGTATTCATTACTTTATCTTGCACATGGTTATGCAGGCTGTTCTGGTCCTTCCAGATTCAGCTGGTTGAACAAACCATTTAAAGTACTCAAACTGTATGCTAGTTTAGATGAGCTCTGCAATCAGCTGTGATCAGCTAGTGTAAAGGGAAGTAGGTTTGCTAATCTACTGTGGAAATATCATCCATTCTGTCCAATTTTTCACGAATTGGCCAAGCCAACTGATAGCAATATAACTGTTTTGAGTTCAAGTACAGTACAGTAGGAACCCTTTCAATCTCTGTGCTTTATTTTGGTCAGTACAAAGCCATGCAGTGTTTACCTATGGATTTATAGGTACAACTAAATGTACTTTGCAAATTTTGAGAGGTTTATATGTACACCATAGTTAAGATTATAATTTTATCTTACTGCCTAATGCCGGTTAGAGTACACAGTCCAGGCTTTCATGATTTGAGAAGATAGGCAGTGACATTTAGATCTGCCATAACACTATGTCAGATGTAGATGTACATGCAAAATCACAAATGTTTTGCCTTCACTCTTCTTTATTTCCTTGCATTTAATTTTGTAATGGAAAGAGGTTGTGGAAGTGGGTGAGTAAAAGATAAAATGTGGTTCTTTGTGTTCCTGTTTTTAACAGTCAATAGAAGTTGTGTGCACTTCACAGCAGCATGTCTGTTCTAGTCTTAGAAGTGCATTTTTCTAATATTTGTGATGTTGTTTTTTTTTTGTCTTATAGGGTGAGACTTCTTTTATCAGGGTCAAAAGTGATGACCCCAGTACATCCTACCAGAGAAGCAGGTCAAGAAGCTACTCTCCAAAAAGGAGGAGGAGAAAGGCTAGCCCAGGGTATAATGCAGGATACCATAGGTCAAGATCCAGATCAAGGTCGCGCTCCCGAAGACATTCATACTCTCGATCCAGCTCTAGATCACGTGATTGATTGTACATGGCAGTTAACCAGTGTGAAGTAGTCTAAAAGATGAATCAAGTTGACATGGATTCTATTTTCCTGCCATCATTGGAACATTGTCTTTGGTGTGTACATAGTAACAACATTTTATGTAGGTCATGTCATTTTTGTAAAATCTTTTGCTCAAGTTTTAGCATTTATTTCAAAGCACTTTCAACATTTATTTTTTTTTTTTAGTTAGTTTAGCTATAAATGTTCAGTGAACATATGTAATAATTTTCCTTCCAAATTTTGTACATTTGAGGTTTCTTCAATTACTAATGAGTCAACCTGCCCTCTTCTATGTCCATAAAAAACACATAAGAACTTTATAGGACCCAGAAAGCATAGATGATTAAGCTGGGCGAGCTCTTTTTGTAAAAAGTTTTCCACCAAATGTTCATACAAACATGAACCATAAGCTGTACATCAAAGCTCTCTATGGTCTTTACATGCCTCCTGTCTTAAAGGGTCTAAGGCCACTGATGTATATAAGCCAAGGTCTATATCCTTGCACTGTTCGTTGATTATGTGTACAGTAAAATATGAATGTCAGGTTTTGTTTGAATTAATGGATAAATTCTTAAATGTTGGTGTCCATTCCCATAAAACTCTTCTTGTTCGCAGAAAACTGTTCATGTAAGTTTTTCTGGTACATTGGTTAACAAGTATATTCTCTTACTTTAAACCAAATTTTGAGTCATAATTCTAATTTCACTTGTTTTTTCTTTCCTTTTTTTTTTGGGGGGGGGGGGGAGGGAGTGGAGGGAATTAGGTGAAGAATTGTCCAAATTGTAGATATGGCTGCCAAAATTGGCCAAAAAGTTCAATGTTATAGCAACTGTGAGTAAGCACAGATATTGGTGCATATGACTGTTGTTTGAAAACATGAAAAGAGTAAAGACCAAAATGCATTGATTGGAAATTTGTATGATACGTCAGCAAAGATGGAAAAATGGACCAAAATAAAGTGGGTGGACAAATATATGATATCGTCAATATTGGTGGTTGCATGATAAAAGAATAGGATTGAATGAAAGATGTTGACAATTTCTAAAACTGCCAAGTATATGCATTGTTAGATAGACACTGTACAAAGTTCATAAAACCTAAATTTATTTTATGATTGCAGCAGGTAAGTCTAACTCCCCTCACCACCCCCTCGCAGAACCATAGCTGGACACAGTTCTGCTCACCTTTTGTAATTTTTGTAATTTCATCAAATTTAGTTTGTCAGTCACTTGCACATTTATTTTTTGTGAAGGGTTATATGTTGTTATCTAAAAATGAAAGTGTGATATGAGCTGGTGAAAATTGATTGATAGGGAAACGTGTCATAAAATGTTCCAGTGACTCAAAAAACTTTTATGCTTATGATTGTCAGTGTTTTGTACAAGTCTCAAATCTGATTGTTACTCAAAGAAAAAATAAGCAACTTTCCAGAAGGTGTTAGACTTAGTGATGTTAACAATTTGAGTGAATGATGTTTATCTTTTAATGTATGTACTCTCTGGATGCTAGTTAAAGGATATTTGGCAGTCTTCTTTTATCATGGGTAAGTGTTCATTGTCTATGTTGGCTTGCATTGAAATTTTTACAGTATACTTTTTGTATCCATGATATTTAATTTAAACTTATTTTCATTTCATTGTGAAATATTTGTGCACTTGTGGCAAAGTTACGGATTTTGTCGGCTGTATGGCTGCATAACTTCTTAGTGTTACAATGTAAAGAATAAATTGATGAATAAGAAGCAACCTTAAAACAGTAACTTAACTTTTTCATTCATTTCAGATTTTGAATGATTTATTAAGGAGGATTAAATAAGGAACTGGTTTGTGGATCAAACATTCCAAAATGGAAGGATCTATTACATATTGGAGATATTCTCATGGATCCTAGCACTTTGGAATGGAATCATGTTGGAGTAAGGGATTAGGGAATGGCTTAAGCAACAAAATTGGAAGGGATTAAGGCACAGCAAGCATTTTGGACCAAACTGCAGATTTGGATCTGAATAAAGTAGGATATAAAGAGCATAGTATTTTCCAATCTCAAAATGGAAGGGATTTATTGGATGGAGATAGGGCTGAGAGATAGGCAGTTCCCCCAAAATAAGGAAATCAGGAAGCGATCTTGTTCTGGAAGCTTCGATTGTGAAAAATATATCATGGTAAAATGGAGCAAATGTTAAGATGGAAATAGTGGAAGGATTCTGTGGATCCAAGTGATCACCCTGATATCAGGATCTTGTAGGACTGAGGTGTAGGTAAGTTAAAAAAAAAACAGAACAGAATGTTAATTCAGTTAAAAAAAAGTGGGAATATCACCATTTCCCATAAAACCCTCGGATCTGCGCCAGTTGGATCAGATGTCGTAGGATGGAACTAAATAACGAAATGGAAGCAGTCAAATTAAAATTTCCAATGGAACTAGAATTTAAATATCATTGGAAGTGGGATTAGAATTTAAGCCAAAATCACAAAAAGTGGGAAAAAGAGCAGTCTCTTGGAAACATTGGATACTTACCAATTGGATCAGATGCCACAGGATGGAGTTATGCTGGAACAGTGGATTTTGAGCTGTCATTGGAAAATAGGTTAAACATAGGATAATTAAGTCAAATAAAAAAAAAAAAGGTAGAAAGATATCCTAAAATATCAATGGAATACCTGATTGAACTGGAATAGATGCTGTAGGATGAAGTTAGTTTTCAAAATGGAAGGAATCATTCAGAAATTATCAGTGGACTAGATTTGGGAATGTAGGATGTAGGCAAACTCGAATGAAAGCAGGAAATGAAGCAAAAAGCAGGAAACTTATTCCCTTGGAAACCTTGGACCCAATCGGATCAGAAGCTGTAGCATGGATCCTCTGTGTTGATGGAAAAGGTTATTTTGAATGTGTCAATAGAGAGGATTGTCTAATTTAAAAACAGGGTAGGTAAGTTAGGAACCTAAAGTGGAAATGTGCTTATTTGGATGAGGATCTACAACTATTGGACACAGCATTTGAGAAACAAAAACCAGGAATTTCATTGCTTCCTTGGAAAACTTACAAAAGGAAATTGCTGGTCACTCAATTGGATTGGTAATCTTGGATTATCGTTCAGCAAGTCATAAGAAAGATGTACCCATTGAGTGAATTCAAACTCACATCAGTGAAAAATGCTCCATAGATGGCATATTTGGCATAGGTGGGGAAGGGACCTTTGTTACTCTTAATCAATTCCTGGCGCTATTCTTCAACAACTTTCTTTTGGAATCCTGGAGACCTTTGAGAATTTAAACACTTCAACTCATTTGGAAAACTAATGGTTAGGCTAACAGCATTATTTCAAATGGATAGTTTTAATAGTTTTGAATCTTAGGGAGTCATTAGCAAAGAGGGACATGAATGAAAAAAAGTCTAAAAGTCTAAATTTATACTTTGAAGTGTTTTCTTGTTGCCCTGTCTATGGTGTAAGTATTACAGCTTGGTTAAAAAACCAAGGGCATCAAGCAGGGCTTAATAAAGGTGAACAGGTATTAGCAGGATTAACCATCCCCCCACACGGAGTACAAACCTCTGTCATTTATCAGACAAATTTGCCAACATTTTCCCTCAAAAATATTCTTGAAAAATTTTGACAAATTTGCCTTTGAATGACAACATAAAATGTGTCGAGGTATTTAAATGAAGTCATTGTTCAGCATCTAGGCAGCTATTAAGAACCTGGGTTTGTAAGAAGGGATTGAAAACTTTGCATCTTCCAGCTTCATACTCATGTCATCCCCATTCTGGCATACTTATGAATTGCAAATTGGGGTGGTGACAAATGTGAAAATTTGACAATTTTGTCATTTTGATGAGTGCAGTATTTCCCTATTTCTGTTTATCTTAGCACTGAAACTTGGAAAGACTTTGTAATAAATGTTATTTTGTACAATTTCAAACATAAAAATTACAATTAAAGTAAATATTGTCCAACTGGGACATCTGTCACTGTGTGAAATAGAAAATCCACAAATTTGTAAAAGTCAGAAAGGGGAATGTGTAGAGTATCTCTTGGACAAAAATGATAATGTTGCGTATAAGTCATGTTGGGCTTTGAGGTGCAGTTTCTATTTCTCACAACATGGGGCCATTTGTCCCACTGGGAAACCCCTGTCAGTATTAACTTCAAAGACAGCAAAACAATGAAAAGACCACAGGAAAAAACATTTCGGATCAGTGTGAGGAAGTGATGCTGCCTCACTGCTTGCCTCAAGCTTCCTTTGGGCCATGGATTTGGTAACCTCATTTGCTGATAAGTCAAGGGCTACATGAACAACTTCAGTGAAAGTTCCACCAAATTGTGGAGAGTTCGACCCACTTTAGTACATGAACAGCATTTCTTTTTTTTTTATTGAAGTCCTTCATTTTATACAGATACCAACACAATTATTGAAGCCGCCTTGTGAACAAAAGTGACAGCATGCCGATGATTGAAAGATGGGTCAGGGATATCAAATAATGTACATTTTACATTTTTCATTCCTTCTTTTCTTCCAATATTTCTTAGAAGCCCTTTTTAACCTTCGATGTTTCTGTTTTATCCAAAGTTTTATGTTTTCGTAAAACTTTCCAAGTTTGTCATTATTTTGTGTCTGGTTTATGTGCACGTCTCCCCATCTCTCTAGCAAGCCATCAGAATCTCACATAATGCATGCTGCAGTGTTGACCAAAGTTTTTAACATGCTCTTGGTATCAGTTATTTGATGCTGAAAGAATCATTAGATCTCCCACCCATTGTCTAATATTTAATATCCCAACATTGGTGAGTAGATGTTACCTTTAGACAATGTCAGACAGAGCTAGATGAAGTATTAATGGCATTTTAGGTTAATGTGCTTTGTGCACATGCAGAACATTAAAGAGGTCCATGGAAGCAAGGATTAGTTTTCTGAAGGATATGAAGCGGAAAGTGCTGTCTGGTGTAAAACTAAAATTCTGTACAATGGAAGCTTGAGCAGTACTTAAAGTTGCCACAGATTTTTTGCTCAGAAAACAAATGCAACAGCAGTGGTAGTTTGTAATAAGGACAGAAAAAAAGGTATTTTGTAGTTCAAATGTCAGATAAGTGGTGGTTACATTTTACCAAACATTACAGAATGGCTTAAGCTTTTAAAACTTTTCTTCCAAGGGTGTTCATGTATTTTAGTAATGCACAGTTGGTGAATTTTATCCATAAGTAATAATGACACTTCCCATTCCAGGGACTGCTGTTTGAGAAGATCAAAATTATCATGTGTGTGAGTCAAGATATTTAAGTTTTGGCACGAGTATTTTCCAAAATGGCAATTGCATAGCACAACTAAGACTTTTGGCAATACAAGCAGACCAAAGGTGTTTGTAACTGCATCCTCTTTCAACAGTTAATAAAAGGTCAAGGGATTCTGCCAGAAGCACAAAAAAAGGGGGGGGGGGGAGGGGGGTATTTACAAATGCTACACCTCATGTCTATATTGAGGCTGTCCTAGGCTTAAATTAGGCTTAAATTGACTGTAAGACGCAATTTGAAGGGTTTTAAAAGCATTGTCTGCTCTATAGTACCCTGTCTCATTGGTCCCCCCCCCACTTATTATTTCATCTCAGGGGTTCCCCTTCTCATTGTTCCCCTATCTCATGGGTCCCTTGTCTCATAAGTCCCCCATCTCATTAGTCCCCTGGGTTAAGGGACCAATGAGACGGGACTATAGACATCCCTTAAAGGCCATTTCTTTATGTAAGTTCAAACATTGCTGCAAATTGTCCTCTTTTTTAAGCTAAAAACTGAAATATTGCCAATTTTCTAATTTTTGTGGAAGTGAAAAGGGGGGGGAGGGGGGGCCACAAATCACCCATATCCCAATCTTGGGGAAATCCTGCATCAACCTCATTGACTGTAATTGCTGAAAGGGTGCACATGGCATTGTGTGCTAAGATGTATTGTAGGTGCTTGTAGGGGTGAGCAGAAAAATGGTCTCATGCATCCATCCAAATCTCTGCATTCATCTTGTGCAATCATTTGGTAGGCTTAGGGCTATTATAGGCTTCAGTATGTAAAAGCTTGGGTGACCGACAAGCATACGGTTGGTGCATAATGCTTCCTTTCATACAACCAAATTAGCATGGCTGGCCTTTCAAATATTGTGTTATAAAATTTTATTCCTTTTTTCACTCTAGCCCATTGCACGTCAAACATTAGGAATAGAGAATCATTCTCACTGAAAAATCACAGAGTCAAGGTCGTCATAGTGTTTACTTAATATACATGTAGAAGACATGTCCTGCTATTTTTCTTTTTGATTTGAAAGACCTTTCCTGCCAAAATAATGTGTTTTTGAAAAAAAAAATTGCTCAAGAAATAGATTTCTCCAAGCTAAAGTGCTGTAGCCCCCTGATTTACACATCCATTAGAGATTTAGTGGCATTGTAATGCCCATTCCTCCTCATACAGTGAAACTGCTCTGGGAATCAACAGAAAATGATATAAATTGGAATGTTGGGTTTAGTAAAGCTATCAACCGAGAACGAATATTTTAAAGTGTTAATGTGACCACTGTGACATTGAGCTAGTCTAAACAATGAAACCAGAGGAACTCTTCTCATGTTTGTTGCTGATGTTGTCCCTCAAGCTACATTTTATTTGAGGTTCAGCAATAGGATAAAGGTGAGGTAAGAACATAACCCCATCCTGATACAGACCTTATTCACACCAGTATGTGATTGGACACTCATAGTCTCCATTATGCAATTGGAATTATCAGTGATAAAAGTGCACCAAGAACCCATAAATTTGACTGGTTTTAATTTTGGGGTAAGTAAGGAACTGTATGTCAATGAACTGGCAAAGCACTTTGTTAAAATATTTCAAAAAACATATTCTACTCTCTTCACCTCCACCTGAAACCCTTACCTTAACAATGACTCATAAGTCTCTCTAACCCACGGACTTCCTACACATGGACAGAGCATACCATACAGTAGATTGTCTCTATCGTAGCGTGAGAAAAAGCGCACCAAGATGGCTGTCTGCTATGGTTTGTGTGACAGTTTGGACTTGCTCAAGTTTGTCAACAGATTTTGCAAGAAATTTGAAATACTTTTGAAATATGGCAAGTTAAGGTCAAAATCATTTCATGTATTGCAGGAATATGGTATTTTTCCTCATTCAAGTTTAAATTTTGTTTAAAATATTACAGCGTCATCATCAAAACACAAAAATTATAGCCTCATGGCAGCCATCTTGGTGCACCTTTGTCCCAGTCGGTGGCGACCATCTATGGATAAGACGTACCTGTTACACGTACATGTGTATAAGTCTGTGGTCTAACCCAATTATCAGGTTTGAGTGTTAGAATGCAATGCGTAACTCAGTTACAAGTGGTTTCAAATAATATCCACAATTGGAACAGGGAACCAAGCCTGAAGAAGTGGTGAGCATATGATATCCCCCTCCCCCCCCTCCCCCTTCCAAAAAATTAAAAGAAGAGAAAAATGTTCATGGAAATTGCCTTGTTCAGTTGTGGAGATATTTATGTGGCAGTGCAAGATGAGGGATTGCAGCAGTAATTGTGAAGGCACCCACCAGGGATACACCACAGTTAACATGTCAACTTCTCAGTCATTGTCAACCATTGAAACAGAATAAAGTGGAGCATGGGACCTTGCAAACATTAGGCAACCCCTCCCCCTCCCCCCTCCTCTCTACTAAAATCAGTGCCATATACTTACAGCCAGTAGATATTTTTCCCAAAAGACTGCATTCTTAGTCCATAATCAAAAACCTGTACTACCCAGATTTGCCTTCACTCAGTGTCCCCTCTTTAGTCTTGGAACTCACATGACACCTTTTGAAGTAATTGCTTTGAAAGAAGTGTGTTACTTTCCTTTTGTGCCATTCTACTTGAAAAATGTAAACTGCTGTCATACCCCAATTATTGTATGGTATACTGTATATACCCTAATCCACATTTGTTGAAATAGAAGTCAACCCCAACAAAGTTACAGCAAGTCAGTGCACTTTCAAAAGCCAATTTATTTCCTGTCAAAATTTCTGTGTTTGGGGATTCTCTAGATTTCTCAGCATTATTGTGGAATTTATCTTTTCATCCCAATGGCAATGTTTCCAATGAACTATTTAATGTGTATACATTAAATGGTGAATGTGTAATTTGTATTTTTCTTGTATGTTTATTATTCTCTTGAAGTATTGTGCAGGATGTCTGACTGAGAAATCCTACAAAGGTTTGGCAGGCTTAATTAAGCATGATTCTATTATTTGGTTTCTTTGAAATACCTATTAAACCTTTACATATCATCATGTTTATGATGTGTCAGTCTTTGTTTAAAATGGTAAATAAAGCCAGACTGTCTGTTTTAGAAATCAAGTTTATTTTTTTTTTATTTGAATTTTCAATCTTGTCTGCAGTTACTTCATTGGTATCTACTGCCATTGTGCTTGCAGCTTATCATAATCAATGGAGTAAAGAAAACAAGCCAGTGAGCCACAACTGGAAAAAGGGCCATGGCCAGCTTGACTTCATTCAGTTAATTGGAAATTGGGCAGTAAAATTATATCAAACTAACTTCACTGGTGATTTTGTTTATTGATCAAGAGCAGTCCTCCAAACTTATTTTGAAGAAACAGCTAATTCTCACAAATTTCGTCATATTTATCTTTAAAGTATCGTTCATCATATTTTATGACTTAAGTATTTCATATTCAGGATAAACCCAGCAGGTACGTGTTGTAAACTTCACATTTGAGGAGGAAAAATGTTGCCACATGACTCTCAACAGCCAATCATGAAACAGGATAGTCAACTACTCTTCTTCATGTTGGGGTGACTGCTCTTGCCCATTAATCTGCATGTGATAACCACATTCATGTTTTATATTTGAATGCCCATAGCCTACAATAATTTGAGTGATGTTTTAAAGTAAACTTTTAACATTAGGATAACAAGTTATGTCAGGTTTTACACTTCATTCTCCTGGTTTAGTGTATCACTGCCTACCGTGAACCCTTTTCTAATATGGGACAGCTGGATTATTATTCCTGCTCCATTGCATATGCTGTTTTGAGTGGGTTCCATATTACAGTCTAATTTGGTCAGAAGGATTTCAAGCCCATAGCTATTTAGCAAGGGGCCTTCTTACAAAGCACCCATCAAAAGAAGCTGGGACTTCAAGGAAATGTACTTTCAATAGTCTAGTGAAGCTATCCTATTTCATACGTGGTCCTTAAGCATCATGTGATAATTTTCTTGCCGTATTGTGAACTCTCTGTATGCAATATTTATGCCACTTATTACAACAAAAAGTGTAACTAGGAAAATAAATGAGTGAGTCTATTTTGCTGCTCACTACCTTGTATTTACATAAACCATTAATTCCCACAATAACCCTCAGGCAAAAAACTAAAAGCAACATGGTAACCCTAACCATAGATATATTAGAGAATGCTTGATGCACAAACTACTTCATTTTTGCCTCATAGAGTTGATATAATAAGTTTGGGGCAAATGCTTTTAGGGATCTCCTTATATCATGGCAGTGGAAATAACCGTGTTATCACATATTCTCATTTACCACTGTACCAAATGTGCTTTTTGCAGATTTTTCCCCCGTCTTATGCATACACTGAATTGTAAATGTGATTTATCCACATACACTGATTTAGTATTTCCAAAAGTGGAAAGAAAACAAAAATCACAATCACAATACAAATCATTTTTTGATTGGAGCTCTCAAAGCTGTTGTATTTCAGACACGACTGATAGCATAGATCATACAGACAATGTATGGATCATCAGAAACTAACAGTATGGATCGTACAGGTGACATAAAGATCAGACAGCACACATTTAAACAGCTATCACACAGACACAATACATTTGTACAGTGGAAAAAAGCTGTAATTTTATACATTAGTACAAAGTCATTTACAATTCAGACTGATACAAAATAATCAGCAAAAATATCCACAGGATCAAATGATCTGGATTCAGCATAGGAATCCTTCGTTGGTCACATTGCATCACATAAATCACCAGGAAATTGTTCAGCATAAAAATGCCCTTTTAAAATAAATATTTCCCAAGAACCACCAGGACTAGACTACTATTTATTGGCATGATTCATAAAGTTGATAAAACACTAATATTTTTTGGCAGTCCCAATACTACCCTTCATTCTACAGACCATCAATTTGCAATATCTGAAAGAAAAAATTGATTCTTCAGACAGATTTAAGCCTGCTACAAGTGAAATGTTTCTCAAGACAGCTGCCAAGGTAAAAATATCAAAGTTTACACAGGACTTGCACAAAATATTTCAAATGTCTTTTATATAATAATGTGAGATGTGACATGAAGCTGCCTTCCAGAAAACCCCCTCCCCGCCCAGCAAACTAATCGCATGACAATGCATGTGCACACACAGTGGACATGGCAAACAAAATCTATCGTACATGGTGGAATATATTTTTCAAGAAAGGAGTTGTCTTCATATTTGAATTGCTATACTTCCCCTAGGAAATAGATCTCTGACTGTGAGCTGACATCTACAACAGTTGCTTTCATATAGTAATTATATATTTCATACATTAGCTGTGAATATTCTCCATGAGTTGCTCTCTAAACCTGCAAAGTTACCAAGCATACATTGACTAGTAAATGAGTTGCAATGAGAGAACACCTGCCAGCTACCATTAGACACAAATCAGTAAGAGGCATGTTAAAAAATAGAAATTACACTTCCAAAAACTAAACCCTGATGTCACATTCATCCTGCTGTACAATCCTATTTTGTTACATCCCTAAAACCAACTGGTTGAAAACTGGGCCGAAACCTACCTTCAATTAGGTGTGAGTGCTAGAGTTTTGGGGGAGGGGGAAGGAAGGGGTACATACGTCTTGAAGTATCACTTATTTCACAGCAACTGTTTTCACAAGGTTGCACCCACCTGCTCTACAACTTTGCTATTTGACCATGGTAAAATGTTACACATATTTCTGGTTCAGTCAGTGCCTTCAATGGAGTAAATGAACTGGGAAATTAAAGCAGCTAGCTTGCAAACAATATTGAACAAAATAATTTATATTGATTTTAGACCAAAGCAAAGTTTGTGACGTCAGGTGCAATTTGTATAATCACTTTGTATTTCAGAAGAAATGCAACTTAAATCTTCACCAAAATACCGACACCATGCAAAAACTTCATCCTAAAATTCATTCTAAATATCCCACAGAGTTAAATCCCAAGAAATTCCATTCACCAAAAGTACCTGTTGGTATTCCTAGTACGATACAGAATCCAGAGATTACAGCAGGGATCTTTTCAGAACCTTGTTATAGTTTTAAACCTGAAATCAGATTTACTATCAATATTCCTTCCATATATCTTTCAAATGCAACCTTCCAACAATTCGTAAAATCTTGATTCTGTTCTAAATCAAACTTCTAGTCAAGCTCAAAATTTTTTAACAATAGACACATGCATGCATGGAAACACTGGTGCTTTAATGCTGAATTCTTACTGGAGATATCCTTTTATCTCTGGACAACCATATTGTGCATATCATACCCTGCATTTGTTAAAAAAAAAATCAAGAAACTGCAACTCTCTATGTCAGTTACTACTTCTACATTACAGCAGCACCAACAGGTCAAGATGGAGTGGACAGTTTAGACACATCCTCCCACTTTTGAGAATAAATGCTGCTTCATACCATTCTATACTAAACTTTCTATAGTCCAGTCCAAACAAGTTGTACCTTTAAAAATAAATTATGCTTCATGAAGGAAAAAAATAAACATGGAATTTTCTAGGCAGATAAAACTGGCAAAAACTATTGCTGTCTCTTTTTGCAAGATTTGGAGCAGAGGAGGATAGTAATCATTGAGTAAAATGGAAAAGAAGAAAAATTGGAATGTAAAACAATCCCATAAACCATTCCTATAATAATTCTATTACTCTTACACTAATGAGGATGAACAAGAAGCTTTTTTAGAGGAAGACCACTGGACAGACTGAAGGAAGAAACTGCCCTTGCCAGCTTTGTAATATCTGATGATAGGTCATTGACTTTATTGGTTTAAAGTTTTTCAAAGACCAATGCCAAGAGTGTGGCCAATAGAGTTTGAACCTCTTTTTCAAAGCATTTAAAATCTGAAAATTTTGATGGCAGAAATCCCAGATGCCACTCAAATCTGTCAGAATGACCTTTTTTTGTAATGACTAGAAATGATGTTGTGGTTAAACATGCTTTGTAAAGCTATGGACCAACTTATGGATGGCCTTGCTTGGTGGACCAACACAGAGCCCTGCTAAGCGGAGAGTGTAGTACACACAGCTCTCAAGTAAACAGTTTATGTAACAAAGGTTTTGCAGATTACTGTGTACAGGGCCTATGGCACAGATACATCATCAGTCTGAAACATGGTCTGTGGAATTATTTAACCAAAAGCAAGCTCCAGTACAGGGGCTGTGAAATGGGTGGGGAGGGGCTTAAGACCAAAGTGGCACAATATGTTAGGCAACAATAGCCCATGGCAAAAAGTGGAAAGGCTTCAGCCCCCCCCTCCCCCCCCTACACAGTCCCTGTAGCAGTAACTATTTCTGTTGGCAATTCAAGTAACATTGGAGATGTTAATTAAGTCCTTAATAAGAAACAGCTAGGAGATTCCCTGTTTCACTCCAATATTATGGAACTGCCTCATCAGTGGCACTTGAAAAAAATCTTTACAGAAAAACAAACTAATACTGTTTGAAAATTATAAATGTAAACATTCTTTAAATTTACAAGATAAAAAAATGTGAAATATGTCATGATAATTGAGGTACTGTAGGCATCTAAGTTATGGGAGCTATCAAAAAAACTAAACCATTTTTCTTTTATAACGGCAGGATGAAAATCTTAAATAATTTTATAGCAAGGCTACCACATGCAAGGGTGCATTCTACAATTTACTATTTTGGCAGTTCCTGGTGTCATAAAATTATCTAGGTACAGTGAATCTATGACATAGGAATGAAACATCTTTTATCAACCTCTGATGAAATTAGAATTTGTTGGTGGCATACATTGTATATATAAGATGACCTGTTCTAGCATTATTCTATTATTTATTTTAAGCACACAAAACAGGCATGAAATCTAGAAGAAGGCACAGATTGAAACAGATTGTTAAATTACTTAAAGGACGATGAACTGCTGATCAACTATAAGTAACCTTCATTTAAATATCATCATGCACTTTATATAGCTGCAATCATGTGACCAATGGCATCTAGTCACCCAAAATACATTTTCAGTATGGACAGCATGGTCTTCCAGGCCAGGGATAGTAGTGAATTCTTGTGACTGCACTTTTGTTAAGACATCTGAACTCTTTGCAATATCTCTGCATGTTCCCACAAGTCTTGGTTATGACTGGTTAGGTTAGGCTGAAAAGAAAGAGGTGCTTTCCCCATACCCACATGAATGCAAGTGGTCCTGTAAGCTTATGGATATCTTTTCCATAAACTGAGCTTGGGAGATACCTGCAAGTTAGTGAAGAGTAAGACATCCAATATGGGTTTCCCATCCTCTTGATGGGGTTACCTTGAAATGACTTTAGGTCAATCCAGGCCAAATGCTGAGATACAAGAGTTTCAATCGGTTCCAAGTGGGCCAAAGGGTTTTTCAAAAGTGTTTGGTTTGTGATTTCTTTCATTTCCATCAACAACCAAAAGGAACCTTTTCAATGCAAAAAATTAATTTGAACCTTTTGGGTTTCAAAGGGAATTTTCAGCTGTTTAGGGATGAATAATCTCCTGTACTATTTGACCTTCTCCTCAATTAAAGTAACTGTCCATCTGCTTGCTGAGTAGCTGGAAATAAAGCATTGGGCTCCTATCAAGTTTTTAACAATGGAGTACTTGGGAACTCCAACATCTAGCCTAAATCACTTCACTAAAGATCAGCATGGATGGTAAACTGTGTTAAAATAAATGATATTGTCTCTTCAAAGTACATGATTACCTACTGTAATGATAAGTTAAGGGTTTGTGTGTTAATTCGGATATATATGCCTGGGGCTTCATATCAACCTTCCAAGTCTATACCATCAAACCACAACTTTCTAACAAAAGGTAAGGCTTATAACGCAAGTGTAACAAAGCAAGTTCCATTAGCTAGTACTTTTACAAAGAGAGCATACATTTCAGAATAGCTCACCTCTTAATCAGACAAAAAACTCTTAAATCATGTCTCTACATTTATAGTAGCTGTTGTTAATTGTATCAGTCACATACATGGAAATAGATAAAGTGATGACTGAACATCCATTCAAAGTACCAGCCTTGCATAAATTGTTGCATCAGTCAAAAATAGAAGTTAGTAATTATATCAGCTATTGATATGTTCTTAAATTGAACCAACTCATGATAAACCCATTGCTTTGTTTGCTTGTAAGCTCAGTACCTTAAGGTAACAATTTTGCATATCTGAGATCCAAAGGTGTCATTGTACTTGTTAAAAAACACACATTTCTAATTCTCAGATAAACTTGGTTATGATATTCATGAAACTTCTTGAATAATCATTTGAAGTGACAATCTTGTTTAACAGCAATGCATAGTAAACATATGTGATGCAAAGAATACCTTTAATATTATAAATAGCTATGTTTGAAGTAAATTTCAAAGTAGCTTCATTTCTTTTCTAAATATTTTTAACGTAACACCTATGAGACAAAGAACTTCCTTATTTTTGTTTCAAAAACTTCACAGCCATGAAAAGAAGGCAACAGTGTTCAAAGGTTTTCCAAAGAGGCTTAATTTGTTGATAATTTCAAGAGGCTTGATTTGCAGATAATTTTTCCATTAAAATCCAATACACTTTAAAAAACTTTTATTCCATTCAACAGTTATACTTGACCAGCTGCATGATGTGCACATATAACTTTGGACTTGAAAACAAGTTAAAGATTCCACAGAGCATTGAACCAATTACATATGAGAGCTCCTAATAGACACCATGATTACATGAAGCACACCCACTGACATACTGAATGACCAATCAATGATAAGGACAATATTTATTTACTTTTTAATTCCACCATACAAGATTTGCATATTTTGTTGCATTTTCAAATGAAATTCAATTTTAACACCAACCTAATGATGTTTACAAGGAAGTAATTTTCTTCACTACATTTACACTATTATCACTGTCCAATTTTCATTGCTTCTACTAAATTTACCCTTAACATTTACTCTTAAAGGCTATCTCTTAAAGTTCAAACATTGCACATCATGGTACCTACATTGCGGCTATAATCAATCTAGCTTTACTTTTGTCCAGCATGTTTCAGGTCCCCTGGGGTGAAGAGTGACCTTATGTCATGACTTCCTGTTTTTATGTATGCCTGCCTACCCATGTTTTTTTCTAGCATTTTCTTTTGCTTACAGATTGGTGCCCTCACACATGTGTCTCTATTTCCTAATTCATTTGGTGGCAACTTTATTTGCTGAAGCATTCATCATGCATAGAGGAGGATCATAGTATGAGACAAGTGTAGAATGCACCAGGATCAAGCAATACACATAGTTTCATATGCTGATAAGACAGAGGCTCAGATCCAGTATTAATGTAAACACATCAATAGTCTCTGTAACAACATCAAATATATAGCTCATGCTGAATTTGAGCAAATTGTAGCTATATGACATAGAGCAACTCTCCTGATCCAGTCACAGTTGTGGTTGCCATGGAAACCTTTACAAAACTTAACTTGATGCAGTAATGTTCAAAGTAATGTTAACATACTTTGAACCTCCTACAAGATAATCTTGCATGTGATGTATTAATCATTGCACTGCTTCGAATGGAACTGCCTCATATAGGTCACTAAAAGAATTGCTGGCAAATTCTGCTATTAAGTAAATGGATTGCACTATGTTAAGACAAAGCTTTACGTTATTCAAGGATCAGGGATCCTACATCCGTATAGCTAACCCTATTACAGACCACACCTCCCTGGCAGCAGTATATATTATATTCTAAGGAGTATTAGGTGATGTCACTAACCCTAGTGGAGACAATACCCTATAATGAGCATTATCTTCAAATCCTGAATCATGATGAAGTTCACCTTTACTGGAAGGGGTTGGGGAAATAGATTCCCTACTGGTGGGACTGTGAGAGAGAGTATATTGGTCAGTACTCTCTGAATCTGCATGGTCATAAGAACGTGTCTTCAACCAGGACATCATGCTGGCTACACCTGTGCGGAGATTCTCCACCTGCTGTTGTTGGTGCTCCATCAATCGCTTGTGCTGCACCGGCATTGGAATTTTCGATGGTGGCCCCAATGCTTCATCCTTTCGCATTGGTGTCACCACTTCAGTGTCCACTTTCATGTTGCTTGGAACTGGAGTCACTGGTCTCAAACGTGACAATGACTTTGTAGATGAGTTTGATTTGATGCTATCTGTTGGTGAGGTGCGTCCGCTTCTACAATGCAGCATATCCAAGTCTCCTGGCTCAGAGCAGAAAGAGTTGCTTCTTGAACGAGGCTTTCTTGGTGTCCTAAAGAAATTCTCGTCTCTTGGCAAGGATACCCTTCTCCCTTCAGTCGGTCCATCATTCCTACAAAGAGACTTCGATCTTGCAGACAGGTTTTTGTTGTTGTTCGAAAAATTTCTTTCTAAAGAATTGTCTCTAGAGTGATATCCTGCTCTGCCAGAGGAGACACTTCTCTTAGACTTCTGAGCATTGATTAGTCGTTTTGAAGGTGAATATACTTTCTGTTTGCTCTCTGCTTTAATACTTTCTTTGGATTTATCTTTAAGGCTTTCTACAGAGTCGCAGCTGCTGTTACTGTCAAGACGATGTCTCCCGGCAGAATCCCTTCTAATGTACAGCATGATGTTTTCTTTATCTTTTGCATTAAAGCTAGCAGCCTTTCGCAGGGGGGAACTTCTCACAGCAGGGCTTAAACTTCGCTCCCTTGAACCAACAGACAGTCGCCCATGAGCAGTTGCACCCCTTGATTGCCTGGAGGGACTCCTTGATAGTTTTGGTTGTCCCCCCTTTGCTCCTGTTACCCGCTTTAGCAGTTCACTTGGTGGGTTATCATATTTTGCAAGCTCTGAGGGAAGACTTCTGTTTCTAGTAGGACTAGACGGCGCACTGCGGACCCTATTACCTGCTGACAACTTTCTTTGGGCTTCACGCTTTTTCCTTAGAAATTCCTCAGTTGCACTAGATGGTGGTTTGGATTTTGGAATGGCCAATCTAGATTTTCGTCCTGTTCTTGGAGAGCCTGGAGCACTTCTACACTGTTTCTCCTGACGAACAGGTTTAAATTTTGTCCTGCTGGAGAAGCTCTCTTCAAATTTGCTTGAAGCTTCAGACGACGGCGTTTGACTGTCACTTGACAGTGAGCCCTCTGTGGGAGACATACGATGCAAGTTATTTCTGGCAGAACTTCTCGAAGGTAGCTGCAAGGTTGTTGGTCGATACTTTTCAGGGGTTGGTTTAGAAGGCAGACTTTTGACAGACTCGGTCTCATCACTGTCATTAGCAGATGTACTGTCTGACTTAAAACTCTTTGGTCTGTTGCTGACCCCTTGATATGAAGCCCTGCAATAATAAACAATGTAAAGATAAGGTAATAGAATCAGAATACCAGTTTCTTTCATGTAAATGGGTTATGAAACAAAACAACTTGCAAAATGCTGCAATATAAACTACAGTTTCATGAAAAAAAGGACAAAGTTTCACCAATTTACCGTAAGTAGCACAATTGGTTTGAAATTCAGAACCATGAAACAACAGAAGATCCATGTCAGAACCTGACAGTGAGTATGCACTCTCTGTTCCCATTCCAAAGTTGTCTCACATGGTGCAAAGGTAGGTTAAAGCAAAAAAAGACAAAAAAAAAATCCACAACTTTTTCTAGCAAAAAAAGAGTCCACAATTTTTACATTTTTTGAAAAAAGTCAAATGACCACTCCTGATCTCCAGAGTCAAGTTTTCTTTCAAATACCAACAGTTTAAAAAACTCCCTAAATTGTCAAAGTGTACCTTCAGTAGAAAAATTTAAAGATAAAGAGCGTGAAAAATTAATTCAGACTAACAGTCCAATGCTTATTTTCATAGGACATTCCTGAGCTGAAATGTAAAATGTTGAAGTTAATTCACTCAACCTAAAATGCTGTGTTGTACATAATTTGTGTTGTTATTTATTATTGTACAGCTCAAATTACAATCTTTGTATTTCTTTGATTTTCTGAATGTTACTGCACCTTGTACCAAGTTATGAGGTTCATTTTTCTTGTTCTTAAATATATATTTAAGAATTTTTCTTACTTGAGGTCCACTCAGTATATAATTGGAGAAAGATATCAGTTAAGATGATAATCTCAATGAACGAGGTCTATGGACTATAGGAGCCACTATGTGATGTGATGTCATGGATTCACATTGTTGTCCAATGTTTTGTTTTTCTTTGTTTTGCATCCTATTTGTTTGACTGTCAATTGATTAAGAATGCTGTTTTTCTCCTGTGGCATAAAGATTTTTCTAAAAATTATATTTCCCAGGGTTCACTCATGGCATCAATATATCAGATTTGAGATGCAGAAAATTGTGGAAAGTTAAAATAAAAAAAACAGAACATTGATGAACAATGTGAATTCATGACATCACACCTGCTTGCTTCAAGTTCCCTTTTTATGAAAAATGTGTCAGTTTCCAATATCTTGAGAACAAACATTGGAATCAATAAAATGTTCACCAGAGTGCTAAGAATATGTTCCTCTTTAACATATCAAAAATAAATTTAGCTCTGGACTATTCTTTTAATAACATTACACTAAAAATCAAGACATGTTTATTTAGCTTCACGCACCTTCGAGGTGAAATATCTGCATAGGGACCCCCTGATCTTGGGATGCTTCTTGATCTTGTAACACTGCCAACTTTATGAGCTGTGATAAAAGAGAAATGAGAAATATGTAAATTATGCCGATTTTTTAACTGTTTAGACAAACCTTTGAAATGTAAAAAATTGTAATCCATCACTGGAAAGCTTGGAAACATTTGACTGACATGCTTCACAAGGTTCTGTTCAACCATTTAATAAAATGGCCAATAACTGGGAACGTTTAAAATTTACTGTGCATGAAAAGGAGAAAGGCTACATAGACTTTAGCGTTTTGAAACTGCTCTGATTATACATCCACTGAGATGAGTCAACATATATTTTAGGGGAAACTGACAAATTGTATCTAAAGATACAGGCCAGTTATGCATAATGACTGTACTTTAGATCACAAAACGTTTTTGACAATTATGAACAAATGTACAGCATTTACTTAAGTGAACTTTTCTTGTTTCTTGTAAAGTACCTTGAATACCTTTTGGAGCTGATTGGTACAATAAAGGCCTCAGTATTAATTTTATCCAGCAATTTATAACATAGTCATAGAAAATTAGACAAGCAACTTTCATTCAGATGAGGAAAGGAAGACTTTGGAATAAAATAATATTTTAGCTGATTTCCATTCTCCCTTTTAATACATGTAAGTTATCTGAGGAGCAGTGAGATAAGTGTAAAGCACTCAAAATAGCATATTATTCATCAATCTTTGTCACTGAGAAGCAGATGCACCTTCTATACTAGAAGCTAAGCACCTGCTGAATGAATCAATCTTCCATTATTTCCTGTCATAGAATAGACTGCTACATGTACCATCACATTATCATCATTTTATCTGTGACTCATCCTAGGACTAATACATATCTAGCAGTACAATAGATCTAATACTGTGCATTGCATGAACCTATACTCAATCATACAATATAAGGCAGCATTCCTATGTCAAATGATTATTCAAATCTTAGAAGTACCATTGCACTCCTTGTCACTGTTAGCTTTGTATTGTAAAATCAAACAACAGTTTCTGGATGCAGTTTAAAATTATTTGTGTGAACATTTAAAGGCATATTTTCATCATCCCAAACAGTTCCAATTCTCCCAACCTACTTACTTCTAGCCCCTCCCACATTTATTTAAAACTCATCTTTATCCAGACACAATCCTAGTTTATTGCTTCATGGCTTGTCCCAGTGGGCATACAAGTCCATAATGTTTAATCAAGACACTCTCAGTGCCCATGCTGTGTAATTTAGCTATGAAGCATTGTTTGAATGTGATGCCAATCAAAGAGCTGTACCAATTGAGAGTTTTGGTGTATGCATACTGAAACTGTAGTTTAGGGTGACGAATGACTGCCTTTAAGACAATTATTGAGTCAAATCAGCCCTAGTAATAAACTTAAGGAAACAGGAACCATTCATTCATTAAACTTCTTGTCCTTTCTCTCCCAAATTTTTCCAAATCAACTACCTGCCCCTGTCCGGCTACAAACTTCTGCCTACTTTATGCCCACTGAGGAAAATCTTAACAAAACAGCCCTTTTCAGATAATACCCCACTTCTCTCCTTAGAATCGAGCAAATCAAGAGCCAAAGCTACTTATGTAGCTTTCACTTTGTTGCTATAGAAACATGTTTTGGCTAACTGTGACTTCCCAAGAGTAAGCAAAGACATGGTAAAAGGGGGACAGGGAAATGTACAGGTATCCCCAGGTATGGGGACCTATCCCCTAGATAAAGAGGTGAAGTATGAGAGCTTTGATATTAGGGGTGGAGTCACAAGTAGGTGTGCAAGAACAATCCAAATTATATATTACAAGGTATACAGTATTTCTACGAAGTAAATATTCCCCAAACTTAAGAAACAGTCCTTTGACTTAAATTATTCACACATTAATATTTTTTTTTCAAATTTCTGTTTTTGATGCCACCAATGTTGAGAACAAATTGCCATGCTTGATGGCAAATAATGGGACATGAGGATGTAGAAAATGCAGTATGATTATTCAATATATTTATAACAAATCAATTGTCTTTTTCAAAAGCAGTAACTAAAAACTGACAACCAATTGCAGATGATGAAAGCTTTTAAAGAGAGAGACAGACGTTTTACCACACAGTGCCATATAAAGTCTACCCACTTGGTGGGTTGAGCTAAAAATGTAAGCTGTGCAGGGTATAAAATCCTGCCGTTGCAAATCATAAGTATGTAATGTCCGGGGAGTAATTTAATTTTCCATGCTTCACTCCTTTATTATCACCTAAATCTATTTTTTGCAACAACTTTCAGTGATTCCACCAAAAACTGAAGGGGGACAAATCAGCCCCTTGACATTTAAAACTGAATTTTACCATATTAACAACAAAGAGATCAAGATCCTACTTTGTGACATGCTGAGTAAAATTAGCACAGTGGTATTTAAAGAGTATAGGCCTACTGTAGAACATAAAGTTGCCATGACAATACCAATATCCATGCCATGTGTGTCCCCTTAATTGTCTCTGGCCATGTGCACATATTCACCCCCAGAGAGGATCGCATTTCAAACCAACTGTGCCCCTTAAGGTGCTTTTATACACTGAAAAACCATATAGAGTATGGAGGAGTCAGAATTCCAGGTTATATGTATAAATGGCTTTCAAAGGGATCGTGGGGTGGGGTTGAATGGAGTTGAATACATAAAAGGCATGGTGGTGCCATATGGATGTAAAATTCATGGTACTTCAATATTTGGCAGACAGCCCAACACACCTTATCTATAACAGCTAAATTAGACTTGCTGTGTTGTCAAATTGAATAATATTAACAAGTGATCATAAAAAGAAAAAGGCAGGTCCTGCAAAATTCTAAGAAGAGAGGGTATATTCCTCCTGTTGCACTGATAACTTATAGCCTATCTTCCATCTCCACTGTGCTGTAAGTCTGGGGATCTAGGGTCTAGTAGCTGGTAGGTAGGGTTACAAGGGTAAATAAGAGTTAAGGAGGGGTGATATAGATTAAAAAGTACTTCTTGTACTTTCCAATCAAAAAATACTTCAAGAAAACAATTCTAACCCTCACTCCCTCTACTCTCCCCTAACCCTTTTATCTGGCCTATTCATTAAGGTACCACAATTGTTTCCTCTAAAAGTCTAGTAAACTCCAGTTTATGTTCCCTTCATTACTGCTCAGACAAACCTAGCTAGTGACATCATCAAAGTGAGTCCTTTCCAAGACTTTTTTTGTCTTTTTGCAAAAGAATTCTACAAAAACTGCTGATCTGCAATTCTACAGCCATCATTCTTTATAATCATTTATGGTATCATGAAGACTGCTGATAGGACATTTTAATTCACTTCATATGCTGTCACACACACACAACAGTAAGGGAACAAAGAGGTGGACACCTACATAAAATTAGATGACTTGCAATTAAATGTTAATGATGTGGTATCCTCAAGTTAATTGTTCATAAAAAATGCAGTGTTGAACAGAAATGTGACCCTCTGCACTGCTTAGATATCAGGAAGGAACATGAGGTTTACATTTGGACAATGTAAAGACCTATCTCCTTAAAAGTCCAGAGGAGTCCCCGTACATATTTATACAACCAAAAATTTCAAATGGCAATGTGAATTGTAGTGTTACTTCATAATCACTGAAATGTTATATGAGACCTTGCCTCTTTTACGGACAGTTGTAAAAGCACATGGGGAAAGACCTGGGGCTTGTATCCTAGCTTCTAGCTTTCCCCCATGCACCCTTTATTCTCATTTATACAGGATACTGACTATGCTTAAAAAATTTGGCAGTTGTACAACTACTGATAAGTTGGTGTGTGGCCCCATTCATCCTTACCAAAAACACTAGACCTACTGGACATAACAGAACATTTTGGCCCAAAATGATCATTGCTTTTTCACTGCTTGCTGCATCACGGCAACCTTTTTTGTGGTTTTTATGCTACACCGCACACACCGTAGCAACTCCGTATTCCCCATTGTAATTAAATCGGGAGAGTCCATTTGAGAGCAGTATGAATATTTCTACTTTCTGCTCAATATTTGATGTAAAACGGTTTAGAGTATTCGTTTCTAGGCTCACTGCACAACACAGTACACCTTTCATAAAAAAATTTGTTTATATAGTTGAAATCTCAATGCATCGCGCACATGATATTTTGAATATATATTTTAACCCCCTAACATTTTGCAATGGTACGTGCCAAATACCCACGCCTTAACTGCCATTCAATGCATTTTGAGGAGTCCTAAATATCCCTCGATTTTTCCACTGTCAATCTAGTTTTTCGAATCAAGAAATTTACTATTCCATTAAGGAAAAATTCCTCAATCTGATGACTTTTTCTTAAGGAAAATGGTTAAGGCTAAAATGGGATAAGGGCAATGAAATTGTAAAGCACTTCTCTAGGTCTGTGCAAGCGAAACAGCGTCAGTTTGAATGCCTGCCTGTGACATATCACAGCAATTTGGACCAATTCAGATTTTGAAAAAGGCGTAATGTTCCCGTTAGTCAAAGTGGATGATACTTGAGCACGGTGAAGATGAATACTCATACTTTTAGCGCCCGCTTGAACTAGATTTTTAGGACCATCCTAACAAAAGTTAGGTGAATTTAAGTGGAGGAAAACCGTTCAAAAATGTCCTCTTTGGAAGAATCTCCATTGAAAAACTTTGAGAATTATATTTTTCATTGAAAATTGGCGTACCCTTCCACCCATTGTATCGAGATAATAGTTACATGGATAGAAAGGAAAACATTCTAAACTTTCAAAACCTGTTTGAACTAGGTTGGTACCTTCCGATTTGATCATTTGAGAGACCAAAATGTAACAATAACAACACCTGCAACACAGTTAAGGAGATGGCTCGGCTGGAATGATCACAATGTTCTGTTATGATACTACTTCAAGTTCCACCGGCAAATTGAAAATTATTATAAACTGCTTCCCTCTTTAACATATTTTGTATCAAGAGTAAGTGTTCCATTAAATCAAATGAAGGAAAAACATAGAGAGTTTTAGTTGGTAGGGAGGGGATTCTTGATAGTTGGATGGGACTATTGATCAGGCTAGTGACCAACCTAAAGGCAATATTTTCAGCTCTTGAAAATGTGCTTTTTGACCAACTATCTAAACAGTGAAAAACCTATTTTACAAAAATTCCCTTTTACTTACATTAATAGCCTCAATAATATAGCCTATCCTGCTTCATCATATGCAGATTTCCCAAAACTCCCTAGTTTGGGAATGTGCAATCCCCGATACCATACTCCTGTTTACACTTGGTAATCCCTTCTTACCCACAGTTAAGTCCCAGAAAAGTTTTTAATAGCCCAGTGGCTCTGGGTGACAGCTTAGGTCACCCAGGGCCACTGTGCCATAAAAAGCTTGTCTGGGACTTACAGTCTGCACGAAATGTAAGTGGAGATGGCGATTGCAAAGTGTAAACAGGAGGTAAGGAGGGGGGAAGTAGATTTTCTAATTACCTTGACAGCGGCATGGGTCGTGCTTGTCTAAGTAGTGTTCTAAAGTATCCCAGCCACCACCAACACGTACCATGACATGATTTCTCAAAATCTGCAGGAGAAAAAGACATAAATCATAAATTTGTAAGATATGACAGCAATGTAACTCTCAAGCTATTATACATGTTCTTTAATAAATTCTGTAATAAAATCATAAATATTCCCAGTACTTTCCATCGCATTCACCTGTTTTGCAAAACTGCAAGCCCCTGCACTAAAACCTGATCTTAAAGTGTAACTTAAGTCAAAAAATTCAAAAATATATATTAAAGACAATGAAAAAGAGTTCTAACAGTCCAACCTCCATCTTCACAGGACATTCCTGAGCTGAGATATTAAGTGTTGAAGTTTATTAACTCAAACTGAAATCGTACAGTTTGCAATAATTTGTCATTTCATTCTTGTACTACTCAAATTACAATCTTTGTATTTGTTTTTTTTTTTTCAAACATTACTGCACCTTGTCCCAAGGTGTGATAGCACTCTTATGAAGTGAGGTATTAATTAAGCCCTCCCTGTGTAACATGCTATGCAAGCAAACAGGAAGTGTTCAAGGTCATAAAAACATTTTTACTTTTAAAGGAAAACAAAGCATTTTATGTGAGTTGTACAACAAGAAAGTCACAAAATATTGCACAATAGACCAATCTGTTTTCAGTGAATAAACTTCAACATTTTAGGCTATATCTCAGCTTAGGAATGTCATAGGAAGATGGGAGTTGGACTGTTAGAATTCATTTTTCATTTTCTTAAATTTACATTTTTGAACATTTTGACTTGAGGTACACTTTAAGTTGGGGCACAAACCCTGCAGCAGATTCAGCACATTTTCACAGCTTGATGAACAATATATTTCAAAAGCAAAAAGGATTGCATCCTCTTATTGATAGAAATTTTAATTAATAATGCCATTATATCATTGGTGTAACTGTTGTTTCTCATTATCCAGTGCATGGCTTTCTCTACCCATCAGAACTAAAGATGGATTACTACTGCACATAACTGCTTCAATCTCCTGAGCAGTTTATGCTCATACTTAAAATAACCCAGTTTCCACAAGCAGCTGTTCCTGGAAAAAAAGGGCACAAACAGCAAAACTTTATTTTAGTTGGGTAATTAGTTCAACTACCAATCACTCCAAGTTGTCAAATCTAATTACCACAAAAATGTTGCATATGACTTCAAAACAAGTGAAACATTTAACCAGAAATGGTAACACAATCATCAGGAAAGTTTGACCTGGATCAAATACACCTTATGAAAACATATCAACCACTGGATAGGGGGTATCTGTTTTTAAAGTTTAAATCCCCAAATGTGTGTAATTTTAAGCTACCAATTTCATGGGTAAACTACTCTTCAGAGCTTTATTGTAAGTAGCAACAGGTGTCAGTGATAGACATTCAGACCTTGGGGGCAACATCCCTGAAACTGACCTCATCTAAGGTCATCTGGGTGCCCATGGGATTTTAGATTTCTCAGGATAAAATGACTTTAGGACTTATTTGCTTTGGGGTACAAGCAGCTCAACAAGTGGAGTGTATCTCTATACTATCAGCATCACACATCTATTTACAGCCTTTATAGGCTTTAGTGAAGTATATGAAGGAGAATGTCAAGTGATTTTTGCTTTTGAGACATATTCCTTTTCTTTAGAATGAATGTTTGCAACTTGAAAGAAGTGTTGGAACTAAGCCTGA
This sequence comes from Holothuria scabra, assembly GCA_037179385.1. NCBI lineage: Eukaryota > Metazoa > Echinodermata > Holothuroidea > Aspidochirotida > Holothuriidae > Holothuria > Holothuria scabra. The sequence continues at coordinate 49,933,526 of CM074183.1, read as the reverse complement.
GGTATACAATGTTGGAATTCTCACACTCAACTCAGAATTACAGCAAAAAAAACCAGAATGCAAAAATGCATTGAGGTTTCGATGATACATACATGCTCTTTTCAATAAAATGCTACATTTCTTGTAACAACTGGTGACCCAAAATAGCCTTTGTCTCCACCTGTAAGTGACTGGTTTTTCTTTCATACTGTGCCTTAAGATATTCTGCAAACAAAGTTTTCAGAGTTTGATGCCAGGTGATACCAGATGACCATTGACCTCCACCAAAAACAACAGGCACAGTACTTTCAACTCACCATAACACATCCACATACTAATTGGGAAATCCATCCAAGTTTCCTACCTTGAGATATCCCATTTTGACAAGTTTTTCAAAGTTTGACCGATCATGACCCCAGATGTCCTTTCACCTCCACAAAAAATAACCTTATACAGACCATCTTCTCACCATAATTCATTTACATACTAATTTTGAAATCCATCCACCTTTCATACCTTGAGCTATCCTAAACAAGGTTTTCTGAGTTTGACCCCTATGACCCCAAATGACCTTTGATCTCTACCAAAATCAATAGGGTTCTTCCTCCCATCATAACGCATCAACATATCAAGTTTGAAATCAATCCAAGCTTCCTACCTTGAGATATAGTGTAAACAAGAAGTTCCGGGTTTGACCCCATGTGACCCCAAATGACCTTTGACCTCCACCAAAATTTATTGGGTTATTTCTTACATCATAAGGCATCAACATATCAAGTTTGAAATGAATCAAAGTTTCCTACCTTGAGATATAGTGTAAACCAGGATTTCGGGGTGTGACCCCAAATGACCTTTGACCTCCACGAAAATATATCTGGTTCTTTCTTACATCATAACGCATCAGTCTATCAAGATTGAAATGAATCCAAGTTTCCTACCATGATGTATCACGTAAACAAGGATTTCAGGTTTTGACCCCATGTGACCCCAAATGACCTTTGACCTCCACCAAAATCAATAGGGTTCTTCCTTACATCATAACGCATCAACATATCAAGTATGAAATTGATCCAAGTTTCCTACCATGAGATATTGTGTAAACAAGGATTTCGTGGTTTGACCCCATGTGACCCTAAATGACCTTTGACCTCCACCAAAATCAATAGGATTCTTCCTGACATCCTAACGCATCAACATATCAAGTTTGACATTAATCCAAGTTTTCTACCATGGGATATCGTGTAAACAAGGATTTTGGGGTTTGACCCCACGTGACCCCAAATGACCTTTGACCTCCACTAAAATCAATAGGGTTCTTCCTTACATCATAACGCATCCACATATCAAGTATGAAATTGATCCAAGTTTCCTACCATGAGATATCGTGTAAACAAGGATTTCAGGGTTTGACCCCACGTGACTCCAAATGACCTTTGACCTCCACCAAAATCAATAGGGTTCTTCCTCTCAGTATGGGGTATCTGTGTACCAAGTTTGAGAACTGTCAGATCTTCCCTTCTTAAGATATCGTGTAAACAAGCAAAGTGTCACAAACACACACACATACACACACACATACACACACACACACGCACATACACACATACATACACACACACGCCATCATGAATGCATAGGTTTCTCTTTTCATCGAAACCAAAAAAATAATAATGTGTCTACAGGTGGGAATTCCTGCTCTATAACTACAGAACGTAAGGTAGGGGTGAGAGAAGGAATTCAAAATTCTTATTTCCCAATGACACCAGAGACTCAGCCATATCACAGGCTGAGGGGGGTGAGGGTTCGGTAAATGGAGTTATACAGCTTAGTTTCTAACCAACTGGTTTTAAAAGTACGCCCATTTTCCAGTTGGGGTTCACTCCTTGTTTTCCCTACTCTATTGCTTATATGTACTATGAGTGTCAGCACAATGGCCACTGCAGTAGGTTTCCATTTTTAAAGTTGTCGGCATGACCTGACCAGGACTCAAATGACCGACTCCCCAACTGCAAGTCAGATGCTCTGACTACTTGACCCTGCACTCAGGCAAAAGAATCACATCCAAATATTTATCCCTGTGGCATATTATTTTGTTGTGCATTCTGGAAGGGGTCACGAGGGGAGAATGAGAGTGCCTTGAACTGTAAAATGATTGAAAGTCCTTTGTCCCTCTCTCAACACCCCTTGGTTATTGGGATGTTGGGCCATCTGATTTCCCATAAATGTGATTGACATTTATTTTACAATTTATCTTAAAAAAAGGCCATTCTCTCACTCCAAATATTACCAATTCTCCTAACCTTCTTACTTAAGTCCCTCCCACATGTGTCTGAGTTCACCCTTATCCAGACAAAATCTCAGTTTATATTGCTTTCAGAGGGAGTATAGAAAAGTTCAATGTGTATAATCAAAACACTATCAGAACAGTTTGTGCTGTGTATATAGCTTTAGTACTCTGCATTGTTTGAACTAGCAGTCAATCAAAAAGCTGGGCCAATGGAAAGTTTCTGTTACCCCATACAAAAAGTCTAGTTTTGGGTGAGAGGATTGGCCCTTTAAAATTCCCTTCTGTGGCACTCGTGGTGAGTGTTAAAACTGTACCACAGGAATACACACCTATCTTTATGATACACTCCCATGCCCATGGTACCAAAATTGGTTTCCAAATGAATTGTGTAATAAACTTCTAAATTGATGACACACTTTAGAAGATTTGAAAGATAAAGCACCACTAACAATGGACAAGGAGTTTAATTGTTGCACATTTGAGAGATCATTCAATGCCATCAGTATACTCCACAGTAATTGACTAACCACATGGAATGAAATATTCAGTGGGAGAGTGACTAAGACCTTAGAAACAACATGAAGTACATCCTGGAAAAAATGATAGTGATGAACCATAAAAATACTATCCCCCCCCCCCTGTATTTACAGTATTTTACTAAGATTTACTTTTTACGAAGATTGTGTGTTTCTAAGTTGTTCCATACAGGAGGTTCCTGTAACTATGGAGTATTTACTACAGGCATAAAACATGCATGGAAGATACAAGATAAATTACAAGTGTGGTTAACTTTGTAGTATTCGACAAATTATTTCACATTTACAGTAGTTTGGGATATCCCTTTTGTTGAATATTAACAGAACTTCCTGACAAACTTTGCAGACTTTCATTATCACTGCCAACATTAAACAATTTGATGGGATTAATTTCTTGTAAAGAAACACTCAAACTGCATACATTTATGTGACCTTCCTTGTCTAGCTCCACACAATTAAACAAAAAAATTGCAAAACTGATCAAGTCAGTCTATTTATAATATTTACAAAGGCTTGTGGGATGGAGTTTGATATACACTAATCAAGTTTTGCCAAAGCTAGTACAAAGTCTCAGACAAATACAGGCTTTGACAAACTCGTTTTTCATTACATGTCCATTGGGCTAGGGGTTCTCAAAGCCTACTTGTCCGCATGAATATGCAGTTAGTCCATATCTAATTATCTAGTACTAGCCATTGAATTTCTATGCAAAGAAGACTTCTGTGCTCTTGCCTGGCAGGCTACAATATTGAGCAGTTCACTTGTCGGAGTTTTATTTTACTTGCCCCGGGCTGTCAGGCGGGGGGATTTGTCGAACCCTGACAAATATACACACTTCCCTATGAAGTATCAGCACACAAAATCTCTAAGACAGGGTAAGAGCAGTATCCCCAGTTTAAGGTAGTGCACTGTAGCATACTGTCCTGTTTTGTGATTGACTCTTTAGAGTCATGTGACAGTATTTTTTCTCCTCAAATGTGAAACTACTCAAAGTCACTGCTTGGTTTACCTTGCATGTGTAATATTAAAGTCCTAAAACATTATGAAAGCATGGATACTTTGATGAGAACTGAGAAGAAAATAGTGAGATTAAGCTGATGCTTCGAAGTAAGTTTTGGATGACTGCTCTTGCCCTTTAAGATCATGTTTTCCCCCCTGCTAGAACTTCTCCAAGTAGCATGTGGTGTGCAAGTAATATGCAATTAAGGTGTAGCAAGGGATAAGTAGGCTATATGTCAGCAATGTGCATTAGCTACAGTATGCTACTCAGATGTCCATAATGTGAAAGTAAAGCTGGCGTGCATGAATGCTGTTCAAAAGTTCAAAGTACACAGAATTGCCTCTTACCATGCACTTACCACTGCTGATGAAATAAAATAGCGCAGCAACTTTTCATAATTACATGGTTTCCACAAGTAATAAATAGCTGATCAAAAATATCTTTATGGTCATTGCTACACTTTTCTCTCCAAGGGGAATTCCTGTAAATTATGAAATATTTCTGTATAAAAGCCAAAACCACAAGGCTGCTTCCTTGTTCACAATTAAGACCTCTATTTTTCTTCTGTATGAATGCATTTCTAAGCCTTACTCCCTAATTACTGTACATTAGCTTCCTGAAGTTGTACTAAGACCGAAAAAGGAATTCATCTCTGTATTTGAACCAAAGAATTGTAGCAGACTTACATACTTTGAAAAGCAACAGGCACCACTGTCCTATATTATAACCCTTTCCAAACGTAAGTTCAAGTAAATTTTCAAGGCAACTTACCCAATTTGGTTTACTTTGCAAAATATGAACCAATTGACCTATCCCCCCTCAACCAACTTACAAAAAATCATTGAACTTCCCTTACGTTTACTAATATGCCAATTACTTCTAAAACATCTGTTTGTTAGGTCTGAATTATTTGCAAACAATGGCCATGCGCTTGATGGAAATTATGAAACTCAAAGTTTGTTGATGAGTGAGTCCGTGACAAATAGTAAGCTATAAGACTTATTTTTCTGATGCAATATGTAAGTGTCAATGATACTCAATCCTTTCTTGCCTTCTCCCATGCACCCCTCTTCTCCCTTGGGTGACCACCATTCTTCCCAACCCCATCATTGTTGATAACCAACTTGTCATTTTCTTTTGAAACTATCCTCTGTCCAGATAAACACATGTCATCCAGTATCGAGGAAGACAACATGGGTGTAAATCACACTATCAATTTTAAAGGATTATTTCCTGTTAGGAAAACCATCTAATTACACCACACAGGAGTAGTTTGGTGCAATTAGCTCCGTTAACAAACAGGATGGGTGTTTGCTGATGTCATGCCTAGTTAGAAACAGCTTATTTGTCAACAAGATGGTAAGTACACTTAGAAAGTACACCCTTATTTCTAAATTTGATCTTCTTTAGAGATTTTCTTGTTCCCTTTGCAATAAATAAATTAAATCATACTGACAAATGAAGTAAATTACACCTGAGGTTTAAAGGTCAGTGAGCAGTATGATACAGTCACCGAGTTGAACGATAAAGCAGAACCAGATTTACACCATGGAGCTTACACTTATATCATACAGTCTGCCGAGATCTACAAAAGTATAAAACTTTAGTCTTCTTGTCTTCTTATAGATCCAATGTCCTCAACCTACCCCCTCAAAAAAAAAAAAAAATCTAATTAATTTAATATAAAATGTAATTTGTAAATAAATGGTTATTTTAATTTCATATATGTTCATAATTCGATGCTCCACTGCAATAATTTAATTTTGTAACCAAAGTGTGAAACTTTTGTCCATAATGGGGAACTTGCTCTTGTTGGTATAGTTATAGCAATCATCGCAAAGCCTGCGTAGCACCTCTGCGGCTACAGCACTTTGGACTGCGGCCCCTCAGAGCCTGTTGGCAATAGTCAAAAATTACTTTCAATGAGCCCAAAACTTGATGGCCCTAGCTAATATTCATGAGCACTCACCACAGTTGGTCTTTTCCTGAGGAAGGCGGTGCTCAGTGACCCTGAATCTTTGCTTTGCAATGCTACGATGACCACAAAGTCGTTCAAATCAAACAAAAACATTAGCTTATTGCATTCATTAAAGCTTCTAATTCAGACGGAAGTCTTTATCATTGGCAGCCTCTTACAAATGATGACAACTTTTCACCAAAGAGTTGATTTAAAGGTTGACAAATAATCTTTGGTTGAAAAACATCGAACTGTCATTTCCCATGGCTGTGTGCTAGGTTATTAGTTGTTACTCACTACACCGTGTGTGTATGTTTCCACTGTACCATACAATACCAGTGTCAAATTACATTGACCATTGTGACCCCTACTGTTGTTCAATGGTAGCTGTTTTTCTTTTAAATAAACATTTCATAGCCTTACTCCAACCAATCCACGTGCAGCTATGTAAATGAAGTTTCCGTTGGATTTCTACTCAGTTAAAATGATTTTGGCTCCAACGCCGGATGACGTTGTTTTTTGTAGTGATGAGCTGAACAAAAAGACTTCCCTCGTTACGCGGGCTAATCATTCACTGTTTACAGGGGTTAATGTTCTAAGGCTGGAAACACCCAGAGCAAGAAGAAGACTGGGTCGGGCGCCCGCACACCTCAGTACATGGTGCCAGGATGCCCTCTTCACTATGATCTAGGTTTACCAGGGTTAGTTGCAGGTAAGTAGGAATTACATAGGTAAATAGGAGGTAGGGGAGGGGGAATGTAGATCACAGGGTTTAATGTTCTCAGGCTGGAAAAACTGAACACATTGCTGGGAAAATCAAAACCTGGAAATGAAGAACCGTAATTGTCATCACCTCCATGCAACAATGAAATCACTATAGACCAGTAAGCCTTTTGGCTTAGTGACTCCTTGCCGAAAAGGGGTGCTTTGTTGTCCTCATAAACCACTGAAAATGGTGACCTCAAATGACCTTTGACCTCTATCAAAAACAATAGGGTTCTTCCTCTCAACATGGCAAATCTATATACCAAATATGAAAAGTGTCAATCATTCCTATCTCAAGATATCGCGATTACAAGGTTTTCGGTCTTTGATCTCTGGTGACCTCAAATGAATTTGACCTCCATCAAAACAATAGTGTTCTTCCTCTCAACATGGCAAATCTATATGCCAAATACAGTATGAAAAGTGACAGTCAATCCTATCTGAAGGTATCGCCATTACAAGGAGTGTCACAAACACACACACACACACACACACACACATACACACGACATCACCATCGCATAGATTCCTTGCCTGCCTTCAGCAAGGAATCAAAAATCTGGAACATCGATATCTTTAGCCTGGGACATTGAACCCCAGGAAAATTGCATGCACCTTCAAAGCATTACATGCCCAAAATACCAGATAGGTTTGTATTTTTGTAGGCAACATCCAAGAAACTGTGTAAGCAAAGAAAAGAGAACTACTATTCTGGTGAATTTTCTACAGGTTGAGTCATACCAAAGACTCTAAAATGAAACCTACTGACATTGCGCATGATGCTTAGCATAATTAAGCAATGGATTAGGGAAAACAAGCCAGTGAGCCACAACTGGAAAAAAGGCTGTGGCCAACTCAACTTGAACCAATAGGATGGAAACTAGGCTGCAAAACTCTATCTAACTAACTAACTAAGTGTTGTATTTTCTAGGATCTGTTTTGAAACAAATTTAATATATTGGCCCTCTCCTTTCTTTTGCAAATTTGAAGATCTGCCTGATCTTTTAAATATTTATCACACTCATACTACCCTTTAAAGGATAATACTGAAGGTTGTCTTAACCTCAGCCCACAACCCCACTCCAAACCCACCCAAAACCACCATTTACAGAAAAAATAACCTTGAAATGACTTCAACTACTACTTTTAAAATGGTTCTTGAATCAGCATTATTATTAGTTATTCATTACACACACCCTACCATACGTACTGTACCATTAACCGAAGCTTTTACATGGTACCAGTGCCCTTACTTACCAGCCTTTTCTTCGAGAAAATGTCCAAAACATAATATGGACAGCCAAAATTGCAAGGAACAGCTGAACCAGCAATATTAAAAAAAAATAAGAAAACTAAAACTGAAAAAGGGGGGAACTGTAGGCACAAATGACATGAGTGTGCAACATAAACATAAATTTTGCAGCAGAAAATTATTTCTCTTTGTGTTTGCTATCACTTTAGTGCAGCGATGATTCAGTCACATGATGTGTAATTTAAATTAAGCTCTTAATTCAGCATTTTTTAACCTTATAATACTTAGTTCCTTGTACAACAAAATACAAGAGCTTTAGACATAGGTTTTCTATTTGGTATGCTACATGGAGCTTGACTTCCTGGGGACTGAGATGGGCCCTTGAACCTACCATCATTTTAGAATTTATGCTTTCAGGCTCCAGGTACTGTACTTAATAATAGTTAGGTCTGTGGCAAAGTAGAATGTGTTTGCAGCGAGGGCGATGTAGTTTGTAAGTTAGTCATTTCTAGCAACTGGGACTAAATCAATTCTTAGCTAAAGGCAAGTCCATTTATTACATGAGGAATAGCCTCACTAAGTCAACCTGAGTTCCCCATTTGGGCCTCTCACAGTACAAGTATATTGCAGAGAACACTTGAGCATCAGAGAATAAATGATGAGGTCTTATGATGGCTGTTTTCTTTGTTCTAAAACATTGGGCAGTGAGAATATTCAGTACATAGTTACGTCTTCATATTAGAATGTAAGTCCTCTGCTTTCACTCTAAATACATCACCAGGACTTTTCAGCTCTGCAAAAGGTTTTATATTGTTCATAAGTGAGGGGCAGAGTAAATCGATAAATTTCTTCATAAAATGCAACTTTTCACACAATGTCATAGAGAAAACACTGTACCACATGTGCCATGAAGAAATTTACTTGCAGGGCATTTTGCCAGGTGATATTCCTGCATACAACAAAAAGATCTGTTGATAATTATTCTAGTAATGCTTGTTGAAAATTTGTTGCAGTTTCCAACCAATTCATGGTTCAAGTCGAGCTGGCCATGACCTTTTCTTCCAGTTCATCTCACTGGCTTGTCTTCCCTACTCCATCCCTTTTGCTGAGCACAAAGCACAATTGCAGTTGGTTTGGTTTTGCAAGTCTTCAGTATGACCTGGCCAGGACTGGAACTCCCACCCTCCTGACTGCTAGTCCGATGCATTAACCACTTGACCATGCAGTTGGTTGTCATATTGAAAAAATAGTAATCTTTTCAATAAAGTCACTTAATTTTTCCAGGTAAGGAAGGATGACAGTCAGAAGTACCCGTACAGTAGGAGAGGGGGTATGATGTAGATAATATATGGCTGGGACTGAATGTAGGAAAATTTGCTCATTTGAACCTGGAATACTCAGAAATCTTTTAATACAATCCTTAAGATATCTTACAAATGGGACAACTCAAGATCACCTCAAAACAAACAATTGTTTGTTATTTTACAAAGGAAACAAATTGAACATTATTTAAAGTTAAAGACTGAATTGTTTAAATTTGCACATTGCCATTGTGACAAGCAATCACTGCATCTTGTCTGGGATTCACGGTAGTCTATTTGTGAAAAGAACCCACCTTCACTTGCGACCCCTCTAAATATAGGGTGAAATTTTCAGTTATTCAATAGAAAGTATTATGTGAATTCTTCTCAAAATTCCTTTAACCTCTGTTCCACCTGAGAACTACTGTAGTAGATAGGAATGCTGGTTTTTTATCTATAGACCAAACACATGCTGATCATACTGAAAACCATTTAAATCCAGCAGTCTTATCCAAACACTTCTTTAACTGTTTGTACCTATGGTAAACCAGCAATTTCCTTTGTCTCATGAAAGAATTTCCCCTAAATATCCCAAAATACCATTTCCCAGCCCACCTAAACAAACTTAAGCTGTGAAATTAAAACATCTTCCTGTCATCTATCTTCATTAAAAGACTCTGTCACCATCTGATGGCTTTGGAACAAAATTGAATTTCACACCAAATGACTACCCCAGTCAGAAAAAAAACATCAAATGACTACCCCAGTCAAAAAAAAAAACATGGCTACTGGCGGCAGTCAATGCAAACAATTTCAAACACTAAACAAGCACAGAGAGGAAGTGACATCATCATCTTATGACTAACATTATTCCATTAAATCGTCCACGTACTTCCACATCTCGAGTCGGATTGGATGCTCTTAGTCTTGAGATATTAGCTTGTCATTCCTGCAACCAGCTTTTAGCAATCACGTTTAGAATAAATTTTACATCACTTTAAGAGTGAAGATTGCACCCACTCCATACATTTGCAGTCCTTTCCTCATTGCCTGAAGGATCGAGTTTTATGCTCTATGATGTCACTACAATATTCTGATGGAGCAAATTCTGCAAAACAAATTTCATCATATGATCAGGGCTGCTAAAAATAACAAACCAGACTGCCTCTTATAATTTTGACATTTGTGGCAGTTTTTAGTTGCGGTGCCTGCCTTGCAGGCAGCACCGCAACTAATGCAGTTACTATCGCGATGTCAATTTCTGACTTTTCCGGCACTTTATTTCTATCTCCTTCTAGATGCTTTTTGGTATCGAAATACGGTTTAGTGCAATTTGTAGGGATGGTACTTCTCTTTCGTGTTTTTAAGTTTTGGTGTAAATATGATTTTCGTGAGAGTGTAAAATTGGGGGTTTTTTCACGTAAAATTTGGAAACGTGTTCTATTTTTAGTAACAATCTTGCGGAAAAACCAGGTCCGTGTGTACTCTGGGGAATAATATGTTGTTTAATTTAACACAGCGCCATCATTTTGGTTGTTTTTTTTTAATTCATCGAGGTGTTTAGTGAATTTTGAGTATTTATATGCGGATTTCTTTGTAGAGATTTACTCTTTTCCAGTGACATGGTCGGGGTTGCTGTGGAGTAAAAAGTTTGATAGTTTAGAGGAGTTTTGTTCACTGTTTTTTCATAAAGTAAGTTTCTGTTGGAGGGAAACATTGTTATTGGTAGGTAAATATTATTTGTATGAGATGGCTCGTATTAATATTTGTGTTATATCAAGGTGTCTGGTTATGGTAAATTTGTTATTTTAAAGATTATGAGAATATAACAATGCCCAAGAAGGGCTGCTCAAAGTTTTTTTTTTTTTTTTGTAGAAAGGAAAGGTTGGCAACAAAGAAAAAGAAAGTATGGGGGTGAATTTCAAGATAAAAGTTATGAAGGGGAGAAAAATGATGATGTCAGAGTTGGGATCAAACAAAAAAGGCTCTAGTGGATATGAAAAGAGTCAGAGGTGTGATGATGGGGAAAGTAGGGAACATGACGATCGTGATGTATTATTTATACGTGCTCCTAAAAGATCTACATGTACATTTTATTTTTTCGTTGTTGTGGGTGGTAATTGTTTTTTTGTTTTTTTTTTTTCGGTGTTTGGCATTATTGGTTACAGGGAAGATGATCATCTTTATTTAAGACAAGTCATTGTAAGTTCATTATGTACCTCTCCACATATTTACACCACGAGTTGCCATTGCTCAGAAGCTCCACTAAAGAAGAATGCTTAAAAAACCAAATTCAGAGGGAATGTTCTTGCCATGGGGATATTTATACATTTAGGGAGGAGAGCACATCATAAGATGAAGAAGTGTTAACATGACCACATAGTTTAATGTAAAGAGTATAGTCACGGTAGGGTTTTAACATGCTCATTCATATCTCGTTTTATATTTGTATGTGATGAGAGCAACCTTTTTTTATTACGATGGGCGGTGATCTGTTTGAGATATTGGGAAAAGGTCTGCATGAATGAAGGTTTTGCACAATCATTCAGGGACTGCTTTGGGTCTTCAGTTGGGGAGAAGCCTCTTGAAAACCAACTGATTTGGTCTTTTAAAGGCCATGGATAGTTCATCTCTTGTCAAAAATGTGTTGATTTTGAAATGGTTATTTAAAATTTTGAGGGAGCCATATGACAGTTTGGCTTTCCTTTTTTACTTGAGGAAGCAAAGACATCCCTTGCCTTCTCCGGGATTTACGTCACTGTAAAACAATTAAAAATGATTACCTTATCATTTTTTTATATTTATGTTAAACGAACGTAAACGTTAAATTTGGACCGTTTGTAGAGGGTTCAGATTGTTAGCTTACACAACGAAGTTTTGAACAGGTACAAGAAAATTCGCAATTGTAAATTTTTAGCCAGGTGGTTCATTTCAGAACGGTAAAGTAGCAAGACACTTATTTATAAGCTAGTTATGCTCTTTTTGTTATGTCACTGGCTGTGGTGTTATCAGCGAAACGTTTATTTTTCATGAAGTCCGTTTTTTCTTTGAAAGTGATTTGTTGAGCTATTGCATATGAGTGGTTGGAGTGATGAAATTTGTCTTTTACGGAGTTTTTACTGACAGTGCAGTCTTATTCATAGACCTGGCTTTCTTATTGCTTTTAAATATTTTAGGTTATCGTTTGATCAGTTGCGAGTCGTGGCCATACATAAACTTGCTATATTATTATTTTTTATTAGAAAAAGAAATGCATGGAAATTATTAAAACAATTTTTATATAGTGCAATGGCAACAGTTTTGTTCCGTAGTAAGAAGTCACTGTCAGAAAGGCGACAAGAAGTTCTTGATACAGAGTGTAGGAAGAAGCGAGACTGTTTAATGATGTGATGACAGACGAATCGCAGCTAATAGTTATAAACTAGGGACATCGATATTTTTGGTGTTCGGGTTTCATGAAGGGACGTATAGATGTTGCAATTTATCTTTTATGATTTGTAAGTGATTGATTCGGTTCTCTGATTTGTGGAGGTCAACGTCGTTCAAGTCTATACATTACTAAACTAAGAAGTTACTGGCGAAGGGTTAGTAGTGACGTATGTGTGCGGGATTAATATAAATTGGAGAAACAGTGACAATAGGCCTAAGGCTAGAGTGAAATATCATCATATTAACATTTATGTTGAGAGAATGTAGGTGTAAGTAACGCTGACAAAGGAATTTTTACTTTGCTGTTTTATATTTTTTTTATTTTATTTCATCATTTGTAAAGATTATGGTAAATCTGAGATATCGACATTTCTTTTGATTCTCGTTAACTTGTTATTACATGTTACTTACAACAATTTTTTATTAGGAAAGCTGAGAGTAAACTTGGTGCGGAGCGTACAGAACTTTTTAAAAACCATTAATCTTTAAAAATTCTTTACGTTCAACATTGGAATTTTTTCCTTTTGTTCATTAACATAAATCCATCTTCAACCAAGTGACTACAACGTTACTGTCATGTATATACAGACTCATTATCGTTTTCAACATTACGTCATAACAGTGTACTCCACCTGTATTCACTAAACAGCTAAACAAATGGCATGTTTTTCCTTATTAACTGCACTGCTTAAAATACAATTTTGACTAACGTCTGTTTGGTCGAATGGTCTGTCTTGAGCCTTTGCGGCTTTACCATCTTTTATCAGAAACCCTCATACTGTACAAGGAGTTACTAAGGAGCCGGGACATTAGGGATACCTTATATTGAATGAACAAGCAACAGCTTGTAAAGGACGTTTGAAATGTTACCTGATGTGACGTTTTGCTCTTTCTACAGTTCTAAATCAACTGCTGTATCATCTTTTCCTGATTTACTGTCAACTATGAGTTCAAAATGAGCAAACCTCATTATACCGGCAATCGAGTATTTCTTTGGTGTGTTACACGTTCCACCTCAACCACATTTCTAAAGTGAATGAACAATGTTCCTGGATTACAAGTGTGGAACTTAACTGCTATTGGGCAAAACACAATACAAGTATTTTGGAATGGTATTTGTCCCCTTAAAATATGAAATCACCTTTAAAGTACAAGACGACTTGGTTTGTCGGCACCGCAACTCGTCTAGACGTTCGTCTTGTTGAGTCCTCTAGGTGACTGTTCAAGGAGGGCAACATAGGTGCATCAATATTACATGTGTTCACGATGGCTTTAATGGTTGGCACTTACAGTAGCATTCTGTTTTTTGTAACGATACTATTTTGCTCGATTGAGAAAATCAAGCTCTTTTATTTTTGTACTGTAGTTCTGAAGACTTTGCAACCATGTTTTAGTAATATAGATGATTAGAGCGAAAAGGGAGAAATTTCACATGTTGCACGGTCATGTCTATGCACAATTTAGACAATGAATAAGTATGTGGGGTATGGGCTTCATGCAATGGGTATTAGATTAGAGCTTAACAGGTAATGATCAGGCCAAAGTAGATTATAGATGTAACAGTAATATATATGTTACTGTAGGCTAGTCACTGGAATCGAACTTTCAGTGTAATGTGGCATGGATTTAATTATTAAATCATTATAATACATGCATGTAGACCTATCTTTTAGGCAGGCTTCCACCAATTCCCCGCCCGACAGTCCGGGGAACAAGTAGAAAATGACTTGGACAAGTGAACTGCTCAATATTATAGCCCGCTAGGCAAGCAGCACAGAAGTCTTCTTCACATAGGAATTCAATGGCTAGTACTAGATAATTAGGTATGGACTCAGTGCATATTCATGCAGACAAGTCGACTTTGGGAATCCCTAGCCCAATGGACAAGTAATAAGAAATGAATTTATCCAAGCCTGCTTTCAGGGGTATTTAAACAAGTCTCACACAAAGCAAAACCAATTGCATCTCAATGAACTGCTGCAGTGCTGTTTTCGACATCCTTCCACGACTACAATTAACTGATCGAGCATTATAATTTATAACCACAATACCTTTGAGTTTGACAACAAAATGGATACTCATATGCACATCAATTAGGTGCATTTTGTATGAAGTCTTCACCCAGTCACCTCCCTCCCCTGAGAATAATTACTCCACTGATAACTAGAGCAGTAAGCCTTCAGTATACATTCATGGGTATTTCAAAAGCACAGCAGCTAAAGGTACTGGGTTCCTTGTAGTGTAAAATTCTCAAAGGCAAGCAAGAAATTTTCCAAGTCCTTTTCAACCAGTTATCCCTCCTAAGCAAGTCATCACAAACACATATTACCAGCATTTCTCTAATTCTTTACATAGGGCCAAGACCTCTTGACAATATGCAGATTACTGAGTCACACTACCTGCATATATTTAAAAATCATATAAAAATTTGGGAACTGTGATAAATTTATATGACCTCATAAACTCTGCACTTTTCTTTATCATTTCCCTTTTAACTCTCAATTACAAATCAATTGCTGACTGCCTTCCTTACCATTTCAACACTGCATATCAGATGACCAGGTAGAGAGCTGTACCTACCTAGGCTACCAGATTAACTTCCAATCTCTGCTGAACTTTTATACCAAGTAGAGCAGGTTAATCTTTCAGAACCAACTTTCATGGCAGGGAAATACCAGTGACAGGGGTGTCAAGTTTCTGTGAGTCATTCACAGCAGACTTGTCGAAAGATGGTAGACGCTAACTTATCAATGCAAAGATGTTAACAATTTCAAAGATTAATTAGGTTTCGCATGAAGGAACCCGGTCACAATTGACTAAGCGCATCTTTAAAGTAAACAATGAAGAAGCACACGTAACTTTGCTGACCATGGAAAGACTTGAAATCGGGGAGTTCTAGGCCGCTTAGGTGACAGCAAAAGCGGATAGATGATCAGCTAATTTAAGGGCTGTACGAAACTGGGTATGCTTCTATTTATAGCTCACATATGAGGTGTCACAAACGAACAAAGGAATTACTCTAATGTATTCAGCAGAATAAGGTTTAATCAAATTATAGAAGTTGCTTTCTCATCCCTTAAATACTCCTTCAGCATCGCTTGCTTAGCTCTGGGGTATGGAAAACGGCTTACTAATAAAAATATAAGGTTGCTTAATCACATATAGTTTGAACAAGAATATTTACAATCATGGCTGCTTCAGGTCCACAAAATATTTCTTTGAGGTTTTATGTGGTCTTTTATGTAAGTCATTGTGCATTTCACACAACAGGAAAGTCTTGTGGGTTACTAACTACAACCATTTTGAAATTTGGGTAACAACGTAGGCCAGAAGGCCAAGACCTTTTAAAAATTGAAATGAACATTCTAGTAATGTTTTTAGTGTCCTTATCTCCCTCTTTTACCAAAGTAATATTGGAACACACTGTTTGATGCATGGGTCATTGCCTACATCATTATAAGGTATCAAAGTTGAAATTAAAAGAGACTGTAAGGCAATGAAAGTACTGCATACAGTGTGCTATTTTAAAATGATGAAAAGTGGTGTAAGGCTCTATGTTTTTTATTATTTCTCTGAATTTGGTGCATTCTTTAGCACTTCAAGTCAATGTATTTGTGACCAAATATATAGCATGGAGAGACAATTGTTTAGTTTTCAGAGCAGAAAATGGACTATGAATGCTTATTTATTTGACAAGGCTATTTGCAATGAAAATGAAAAGCATCAGCTTTTATATCCACCTGCAAGATTAAATAATTAAACCATGTTGATCGCCTCTATAGGCTTACCCGGGTAATTTTCTATAATGGAGCAAGGGCATTTTTTGCCAGACTAATGTCACCTGAGATCATATTTTGCCTGAATAGACCAATAACTTTTTTGCCCAAATTGGGAGGGGGAGTGCCCCCCTACACCCCTGTCTCGTACGCCTACGTAGACCTTTGTGTTAAATTTTATTTCTTCACCCGCCACAAATTTATGAAACAAGAGCCCAATGGGCACTGTGGTGCCTTGCTAGATATTATGAGAACTGTACAGCCAGTCTGTGAAATAGAGCTACACAAAAGTTCATACTCAATGTTTGTATTTTAGTACTAATTTTACATGAAATCAAAGATTAAATTTCTGTGGCCTTACTGACATTCAACTTTTCTGATGCTTGGTGATCCTTCAAAAACACTACCTCATTTCCATATGTATTTATGCTTGTAATCAAATTTGATATTTTCACCAATAAATGATACACAATGTGGTCAGAGAATGAAAAACACCCCTTGTATTTCTCTCACAAGTTATTTTTACCTGCTCTCAAATAAAACTTGCTGTTACTTTAAAACAATCTACCACTGGTCCTGTTTGCTACCTCTACACAGAAAACAGGGTTTATTCAGCAGTCAAGCAGAAAGCAAGTGATTAATGAAGTGTGATAATAGAATGAGGATAAGGTTACCCCACAGAGCACAGCAGTATTAAAGAGACATATTGTAGAATCCATGCATTGCTTCCACTGGCAGAGAGACCAGTTTAATGCAGAGTGACCTGTGCTCAGTGAAATCTACAGATTTCAGTTGTTGCCCTCTTAAAACTTTGAATGATCCAAAATATGTGTACAACCCGAAGGAATCATTACTGAACGAACAAAAAGGACAAATTTCTAAGGTGTTTGAGTGCGTAAGCATGCAAAACCAGGTGAGATAAAAAATCTATTGAAACTATCTTTATCTAGCTTACAAGATTTTCTATATGACGTTTCCAGCAGTTGACCTCCAGTGACCTTGATGACCTTTGACCTTAACCAAACACAGATTGATTTGAAATCTGTCCTTTCTACCTTAAAATACTGTGTTAAAACATTTTTCAGTGTTTGACCCCTGGTGACCTCAGATGACCCCTTGACCTTCACCGAACATATCCAATTTCATCCTTACACCATAACACATCCACGCACCAAGTATGACATCTATCCAAGTTTCCTAACTAGAAATATCCTGTTGAGAAGGTTTTTAGTTTTTGACCTCTGGTGACCCCAAATGACCTTTGAACTCCACCAAAAACAATAGGGCACACCTTCTCCCTATGAAGAATCTATGTACCAAATCCAAGTTCCATCCAACCTTCCGTTGTTGAGTTAGAGCGTACCGAAGCAAGTGTCACACACACACACACACACACACACACACACACGCCAACCTGACTACATAGGTTCCTTTGCTACCGCAAGGAACCAAAAAGGGGGTTGTGTCAGACAGTAGTTACAAAAGCTGAAGAAGAAAAGTTCTTGCAGAAGTGTTTCCTGTGCAAATATTGTCCACGTGCAGTATTTTCAAATATTTTACTTGATTGTGCTGTGTACTAGAAGAGAAACTATTTCATTGATTCAGAAGTAAACACTTACCCTGACGAAGATGAGGGTCTGAGAATCACCTATCTTGTATTTGCCTTCTGCCTCTCGGATCATTGGAAACTGGTTTGGACATGTACACAAATTAACCAAATCCCTTACCTATGAAATAAAAGGAAAAACGATGTATGCAAGTTAAAAAAAAATACATGCATCAACTCTTTCTTTTCATAGCAAATTTTACAAACCAATGGTCATTGTCATACAAAACTGCAAATTTATGATTCCACACCAGCTTGTCCATGATGTACAGTAATAATTAAACAGAAGCAGCTTTTCTATGCATCATTTTGGCCTCTTTTTCTCTTTTTTTTTCCAGTGAAAATGCACAAAGAAAGAAACATTTTTAAGAGATGACAGGATTCTTACAGTCTCACTGTACCAAGTTAGATCTAACATACTTTAAAATTATGAAAGTTTAATGTTATTGAAATTGACTGTGAAATTACAGATCAATTAGACCTATTAATTAGATGTCCACTGTCTTTAATACAATATCTGTGGGAAAAATTTAACAGGAATCAACAACCAAGCAATTGGTTTTACAACATGATAAGAAAGAAAGAAAAAAAATTCAAACAGAGAGCAAAGAAATTCAGGTGACAAGTATGTCAGCTGTATGCCTTTAGTATATAGGCCTATAAACTGCTGGTCCCACAAGGAGAGAAAATTATGGAAGTTGGTACAGTACAGTGTTTATATTGTACTGTGATTCAGTGAGAGAACATTTAGACCTGCAGGATGCATTAGCATAAATCCTGGGAGGACTGGAGGAACAGAGGAAACATGCACTCCCCCCCCCATTTTGGAAATACATTCTTTGACTTTAGAATTATACCCGTAAATATTTGAAAGAAGTGGTCATATCACCCCTTCCCCTCAACATTTGAGTAACAGTTAATGTTGGTAATAAAGAGAGTGATGTTTGTAATCATACACCTGCACTGTATAGGATACCTTTATCATACATGCTCAGTAGTAATGAAACTTAAAAGATACTTCTGTAAACACACAAATTTGTTCATGACAAATATTCTAAAAAAGATATGCTAGAGCCCTTGCTTGCACTACTTACTTAGGGCTATTAATAGTACTACTGTAAAAGGATTAATTGCCAGTTTACTTCTCAAAGTATAATGGCATTTATTCTCCCACTAAGCAAATTTAGTCTGCCAAATTTCCAGTTATACAGTTATATAATAATGCAATGAATGATGTGGGATTGCACGTACAATATTGTCTTCAGACTACAATACATTTCCTTATTTGTAACTTGCATTGGTGGCTTCCTGCCATGACGCATTTAGGGCCTATACATTGTACAATGATTTACACAAAAACAATTAAAATAAGCTAACCTTTACACCATATGTTAAAATAACAAAGAACAGTATTTATGACTAAAGATTAAATTTTACAGAATGGTATTCTATGATGTCATCAGAGGTGCATGTAAACAGCATAATCCAATGAACATAGATGTTGAAGGTTTCACTTCAATCTAAAAACAAAAATCTGACTTCTCTCCTCCAACTTTTTTAAACTGTTGCAAAAATGTTGTCACCAGGGGTATACTGGTATTTAAATTAATTTTAAAGACCTTACAATTTACTTGAAAGAATGGGAAGTTCCCCTTGGGGCAGAGTCAGTGGTGTACAGTACCTTCCCTCTTAAAAGCTGTTCATCCTTACATATACAGAATTTTCCTTCATTAGGGCCCTGTAGAGTCTGCCCATTTCTCAGCAGGCAAGGAAGTTTGATTTGTGTAATATGTTATTCACTATGCTGTCACATAGCATACCCCTTAATCATAGCAGATGTTTACGAAGAGGTCAAATAGCAAGAATATCTTGGGTCATACTCATGCTTGTACACACACTGAGTTTCAAGACCTTCAGATCTCCCTGCTCACACATTTACAACCAGGGAAGGAATAGAAGATATACCCAGTCTAGTGTCCTACACAGGCTACAGTCTGCATTGTGAGTGCACTGCAGGTAAAAGAATTCCAGGTAACAGCTGAGTGCCTGTTTGTTATTGTAGGGACATTAAAAAGGGGAAGACTAAAAATAAACTCTTTGTGAAAATTGAAAGTGAGGTCCAGAAGAAAATTTTTTTCTATGGATCATATCTTCAATACCTTCATCACCAATAGGCCCCTATTATATGCTTGTCATATTTGTATGGTACAGTTTACTTTCTTCATAAACCATTGAAGAGACTACTCTGGATGGGACAAGCTTTAACCCAAATATTCATAAATGCCACAAATACCCTTCACGTTTCTAAATGCTTTGCATTTAGAAATATTAAATAGCCCTACATTCAATTACCAAAATGAGAAATTTGCAGAAATTTTGTATAAGTACTGTAAAAATGTTGTCACCTCAAATTGCATTACTGTACATCGTACTATAGTATAGTTTCCTTTCATCTAGGATAAATTATTTGGCAGTAGGTTAAAACTGAAGTTATACATCTACTGCAATAATTTGTCCTTAAAAACATTTCGAAAGCAAAAAGTTGTTTTCAGAAAAAATGCAAGAAAATTTGCAACATTCTCATGTGCTGTCATTGAATTTAAGTTTCCATACTTAGTATGGAAACAGACTGGTGGGGCCTGCAAGACTGTATGGGTATTAACCATTTACCGTTGTTTGGGTCCTTTTGGACCCATACGGAAAGCGCGGCTGTCACCCATCTTTACTGTTTCACGTGGAGCTTGAAACTGCGAGCAGCTACCCAAAAATTCGGCCACAACAACGAGAGGGACAATAGTTTAAGGTCACGGGGTCAATAACCTACCGAAGCTGATGCGGGGCGTGCTACGTCCGCTTTTCCGTCCACTCCCAAGGCGCGCAAATATGCCCAGATTGAAGCACAACGGTAAAGGGTTTAAGTTTAAATGAAATGGTATCAGTCAAATTCAAGAGACATATGGGCCTCTTCTTTTGAATCCTTCAAATCAACCAATTTTAACACTTTTATTTACTTTCGTTTATTTCATATTTTGCTGCAAGGAAGTTTTGGTTTAAGAGCATTTTATTCGTCAAAAGAAACAACACACAAGACAAACCCATTGTTCAACACTTGTAGCCTCTTCTGTACATGCACCTTTGTGATTATAAGTCTAAAGATGAATACTATGGGTATATTTCACAGTTTGGAACAAAATACGGCACATAAAGTAACAAAAGCTGCATTCCTACAACATATTGCTGATGGCATTAGTGATATTTGAGAAGCTCCCCACTACTTTTCTGAACATGATGGTATTTGCTACCATGCATTTAGTTTACGTAATGCCTCTAGGACAGCTAACATCGAGAGGTCTGAAGTCTGGATAAAACAGTTGGTAAAAAGACTCAAAATAAACTCATTTGACAACATTAAAACAGCCTCAGGGGTTGTAGCATTTAGACCCATCACAATGAGTTCAGCTATTCCTAGTAAGGATGTACTGTAGTACCACACAAGTTGGGTCTGAAGCACATTATGCAGAGAGTCAAGAACTTGGGAAATAGACCAGACAGAAAGGAGTATGGAGGTGTGAGTGTGACAGAGAGGATTGGGTCAGCAATAAATACAAACAAACAGACAAACACTGTGAACTAAAGAAGTATCAAAAAATACCTGCTGTTTATCAACCCAACAGAATCAGTTCATATTAACTGTTCCTGCATATAAAGAAGGGTCAGTCGGTGTTTTTTTTTCTTTTTTTAGTGTTCATTAGAAAAGACAAATCAAATAAATTGATAATAAGTAAGAAAAATTTCCAATTTTATTCATGGATCAATATAATACCAAAGGATTCTTGCTTGTATACAAACCACAATAGAATTAGTCTAACACTAATACTAGGTATAATTCCCCTAAATTGGTCTCACCTTATAATTAATCCACAACACTATGATTCATTGAGAGGAATTACACTACACATATCCTACCAATTGATGACCTTGTTGTTCCCTTTGTGTATACCAAATATCTTATCTACCCCATAAAACACAGATGGTATCATCCAAAAAGTTTTCAGGTGTTTTCTCTCATATTAGCTTGCATAATAAATTAATAACTGTAATTTACTTTCCATAAGAACTAATATTTGACACAAAGAAACAGTTGACTTAAAAGCTGAAATCTTAATCTTGCATTTATATGTGCTTTTACAATTAGTTACATGCCATGTTTTACTCTTAACAGCTGTATACTCCATTCCCCATGCTGCTTTATCTCGCTTGACCTTTTTATTCAATTTTATTGTTCATGACCTTGAATGGTGAAGTTTCACCACCAATTTGGAAGGGAACTATTTTAATTTCTCAAGTTAACTGCAGAAAATCAATTGATAAGCTCCTGTAGAGTACAAAAATGTTATGACTAGCATAGGATCAACAACAAAAATAACTTTAATACATAGCACAGGGAACTGGGAGACTTCCAGCTCCCTGCACAGCATTCTGGTCCCAGATGTAATGATGAACAAAGCAGTACTGCTGCAGGAGTTTAAAGATTCCAGTGCTGCAGGAGTTTAAAAATTCCAGTGCTGCAGGAGTTTAAAGATTCCAGTGCTGCAGGAGTTTTTTTTTTTTTTTTATGTTAAGCATGATCATTAATAGAAGTACAGTATAAATATGTTTTACATTTTTAAATACAAAGTTGCTTGCAGGTGTTTTCTTTGTCACAGTCATGGGCGCAAATCCGGGGGGGGGCAAGGGGGGCTTCGCCCCTCAAGTGAGAAAGTGGGGGGGGGCCAAATCGTAATTTGGCCCCCCAAAAATTTGAGTATACCTAAAAATATGGTCACCTTTTTTCGTTTTTTTTCATTCGAAAACAGTTTTTCTGAAGCTTTGGAAATGCCAGAACACAATTAAGAGCTTCCAGGGGCTTCGCCCCCTGGACCCCCACAGGGGCTTTGCCCCTGGATCCCACCAGGAGTCCTTTGGGGCTTCACGCTTCGCGCTCCAGGTGCCCGCCAAGCGTGCACAGTTTAGTACTCATGGGCATATCATAAGCATTTTTGCCCCCCCCACTCTCAAACAGAGATTTGCGCCCCTGGTCACAGTGCTCTAATCTCTGGGGAAAAACATATCAAGCAATAAAACCATCTCTGAAACTACCAGACACTTGAGCAAACCTGTACATATAGAGCTTCTATAGCTCTAGGTGTACAGTGGGATGCTGTATAACTGCATAAAGCGAGACTGTCAGGGAAAATATGACAAAAGAATCACAGGCACAAAAAGACAAAACCTGAATTACATCATATCAAACTGTGCCGAATGCCCTACTCTTTTGAAATGTAAATTTATGCCATTTCTGTAGACATGTACTCCACAACATACTTAGCAATTCATTCCCATTACAGATCCATGTACTTGAACAAACTTAAGGGATAAAATCACATTTTTATGATGATGTCTCTGGGGATGTCTTCCCCAATCATTCTAGCTATGCATATCATACAAGCTTACAGAAGTATGATAACACCCTGCAAAACAAGTGTGATATCCCCCGGTAGAAAACCAAAGCACTGCTTGCAAAACTCATGACCAGAAAGTAAGGAACCAAATGTTGGTAGACAGATACCCTGGAGGGCATCAGATGTAATCAGATAAGAGGTTAGTTAACTGCTTGCCACAAATAATCACCATAAGGTATTGGGCAGGAGAATGAAACATGAAACATGGCGTTGGGTATTGAGGTATGTTATTAACGCACCGCTTCATCCCGTGCGGTGGGATGCCAATTGCAACTCTATATTTGAGGTTCATAAATATTGCATAACTCTTAATCATCAGCTGAGGTATTCTAGCTTAGTGGACGGTTTTTTAATGAATCTTGGACAATTTTTATAGCTTCAGGGCAAACTAATAGGGTTGAAACTCTTCATCAATCATACCTTTGCGATTTCACAGCTTTGTGTATGTAGGAGAGGTGACTAAATCAACAAAGTAGGAGCAAAGAAGATGAACAGACTCATCACCACTGATGTAAATATCTAATGTTTCTTTCACAGATGGCCAAAATACTAAGTTAGAAAATTCCTTTGTTCTCAAAATCAAAGCACTTCCATTTTCAGGAAACTGGAAGACGGTTTAATCAGGACGAACACCTTTGCAGGACCATATATGCTAGTAGAACTAGGTAGTACTCTCAAGTTGCAATAAGTGATATGTGACCGCTGGAATAACTGACTTTGTTTAAGGGGTCAAGTTCCAAGGTTTTAGGAGTGTCACTCCCCTAAGGGGAACCCCTTAGACCCCTTTCAAAGGTTGACAAACAGACCTCGCAGTTGGCCATCCCCCTTCCCTTAAAGCAATTGTTATTGCAGACCCTCAGATGCAATCAGTGCAACATAAAACTTAACATGAAGTAAATAATATTTTAACCCCATTACACTTTTTTTAGAATTTGTAATGGGAAGGGATGGTCTTTGGGCAATCTCTGGCTATGTCAATGTGTGGTATGTAAATGAATTGAAATAATAGGAACATTGTTGGATTTACTGTATGCTCCCATACCCTGGTGCTATGGCAGTAGGTAGGGACCATTGTACAGGATAGTAAAATAGGACACTGTAATATTAACATCTATATATAATACTAAAAACAGAAATGTGGTTCAGTCAGCCATGCACATCTGTCTTCATAACATTGCAACATAGGGCTCACAGTTAGCGAGATGTCACAGCAGCTAAACACAGGACAGGTGCACTACGGAGGCATGAAGTCATTCCCCAGGTGCTTAGCTGACAATGTATTACCATAACTGATCTTTAAGAAATTGACTGTATTATATTAAGATGTACATTGACAGTAGCACAAGACAGGCAACTGTCTTTGCCATATAACACTTGAAATATTTCTAGTAGGTTGAGTGCTTTTGGAATGGTATCAGTACAGAAGGTCAATGCGTCTATATAAAATACAATGGAACTCGTCCAGTAAATGCACCTAAAGCCTCTATAAAAGATTTCAGAAAAGTATAAAAAAAGTAAACCAGGAAGCCTTTTACAATACACAAGTTTCCAATCTTATAGGTCAAGAATTTTTACCTGTGGGCCAAATATCATAATTTTACCGAACGAAAAACACCCTAATTCCTAAATCTGTTTATACATCCTTTTCCTTTCACCTAACTGTAGTGCCTACTCTATTGATGAATAGAGACCCACATTCCACCTCTGTCAATTTCATCAATAGCTGCTGTTGACACGCTTTGGTTCTATACACAGAATAATTATCTCTAGCCAGTGTGAAGGGAATATCATCATTATCATATACCTCTAAAGCACAATGCAAGCATGGCTGAGCAAAGTTTTACACATCTTTTCAAGCATACCAATTTATAGATCCTTAATCAATTTCAAATCCATAGCTTCCATTTTGAACCTTAATTGAAAAAATCCCCTTGCATCCTTATCTATCGTTAAATAATATCAAGCCATAGATGGTCTATGGGTTCTTCTTTCAGCTTTATAAGGTGCATGAATAATATTAAGAGAATAAAAAATTTTTGTTCCACAGTGAATTGATGCTTGATATCCCTGACCATGATCTGTCAATGATGTAAATTGATTCAATTGGATTCGGTCACAGATCCCAATGCTTTCCAAGCAGACTTGTCATAATACCCCAGGCAAATAGGTGAAGAACAGACAAGCTTCTTGGTTCTTTGTGGTAAATTTCATTTTAAATTCCCTTTGATTGGAATGCTGTTGGGATTTACACTAACTTGAAAAATGGAGGAAGTGTATGGATGGAGATGTAACACTGCAGACATAAATCCACGATAAAAAATAGCTTTGCCGACAAACTTGATGTGATAGTTGACAAGAGTATACTAGATAAAATATTTATCTGACGTGCACCAATGCAAGGAAGAGGCTGCATACCGTCTGGATGTGAGGGTTGTGTTTATTTTTAGATCTATGTTGTTTAGCAAGCATGACTCCTTTAGTAGGACAGTCCAAGCATTTTGATCAAAGGAACAAGGCATGGATATTTCACTACACCAGCATCCCATCTTGAATGGTAATGAGGAAAACAAAAAAAAAAGTTTAGATGACATTTGATTGATTCCTTTGAAAAGCCAGCTTTTGGTTGAAAAACTGAATTGTAGCTTGTTCTTTGGTAAAAAAGTTGTCTCACTTTGACCCAGCCCGAAATAAAACCTAAAACTTCTGATTGCTAATGGACTTCATAGCTTCAAATGCTAGTCAGCATAATACGTCTTGCCACAGTGCTATTTTTATCTTCTTTTGTTGTGCATTATACACCCACACACATTAAATACTTCAAAGGAAATCCTACACACATTAAATACTTCAAAGGAAATCCCCAAAACAAGGAAAAAACGAGAGAGCTGGAAAAACGTGACTTGAGCATTCCGCTGGCAATGAAACAAGGGTGTGTTTAGGGACGGTTCCTATTAGGGTATAGCGCCACCTGCAGAAGACATTGCCAGTGGGTATTCCATGGTAAATGGAAACAGTCCATTTGTGAAATAGGTGAGGTAAGAAGGGGTGTAGTAGATTACATAGCCTTGTTTTTATGACTTAGATATTCCATTTACTAGTAAAATTCTTGCCAATTAGCACCTAGAACAGCTACATTTTTTGTTCCTGATTTGGCACTACTTCAGTCAAATGTAATATGACTATCACTTCAAAATGCTTTAGCACTTACAGTATTCCATCAATGACACTTGCAAACATCATGTATTAGCAGTAAAATAAAATGTTAAACTCTAGTTCACAATGTATTTAGAGGTTTTTATTCTTACATCAGTGATGACATTGTCTCAACTCCTTCGAGTTACAAACTACAGTAACACAGCTGTATGCAATGAGAGTGCATTTTCACAACAAATTGTACTTTGCTCATTTTCATAAACTTCCACTAAATATAAAATGCATACTATACTATGCATGTGTAATATCAGTCATAGTAAGAACTGTGAATGGAGGCATGAATTGATGGGTCATAGAAATAAATTCCAATATCTTCTGAATATCCTATAAGACGAGATTCGTCTTAAGATACATCATTCCAGACACTGCAAGTCTGTATCCAAGATATTATTTGTAAATCTCCATAAGATGATTTTCTTTGAGGTACAGCAGGAGTAATGATTGAAGGAGAAACTGAGAAAAGAGGAAGCTCTTTGACATTACTGTAATATATCTTAACCCCAAAACATGACACAACCTTTCAAGAATGTCTGACATTACTCTCATCGCCATCTACAAGACAATTTCTCCAGCGACTGTCACCAGGAAGTGATCTCCAATCTCAACACTGACGTCACATAGGTATATGACGATATAAATGATAACCTTGCCTGCCTCATTCTATTTCTGGATTTATTTACATCTTGACTTCTTCTTTGTCATCAAAACATGCCAATCATGACATCACAGCTGTTAATGAGTAATGCTGACACATTACAATACTGCCATTCTGAATTTATTCACTTCAGTATCCTTCTGACTTTTAAAGTAAAATTGGGGTATGTAAGCCCATATCCATGGCTATTCATCCTAACAAAAAGCATCAAACACTGTAAAATATTGTGAAGCACCCATCTATTTTCTGAGGCTTAGAGTAAAATATGTTTAACTTAAACTTTCACCTAACAGATGGGCACATAAAATTTTGGCTGTTCACAGCCACGAGCAGTCCCTGTCCCCACACTTATTTTGAAGCACCAGCTAAATAATTAATCACAAGTTTCTTCTTACTTCTCTTCAAAGTATCTTTCATCATATTTTATGACTTAACTATTGCAAATTCAAAGAAAACGAAGCAATAATTTCTAGTAAATTCTGGATTAGACAAGAAAAATATTGTTACATGACTCTCAACAGCCAATCATGAAACCGGACAGTCTACAACACTACTTCAGCTTTGGGTGACTGCTCTTGCCCTTTGAATTTGGAATCTCTCTTGCATGGAATTGAATGCTAGCGTTTGCACGGGTAACCTGGGTACCCGCCCGCCATCACGTTACCTGGTTCCAATTCTATTACCCGAAGTTAAAAAAAAAATGTATGCGAAAAGGGTCACCCCATTTTCGCCATTGCCCACAGTAATGCACTAATATATTTTGCCAATTTGTGTAAACGTTCTCCGAGACTGAGAATGAAGAGAGCCCCAAGAAATTGTACTTTGTTTCACGAAGTTGAAATTTTTATCAGCGTGCAGCCCAATTGTGCTATCTTCACATAGTGAGTTATTCCTCATATCACATGTACAGTATATCACTTAATATCTTGCACGCAAGCAAGAGCTCTATCTGACTGTGATTCAAAAAACACCATGCTGTTTCACGCAGAAACTAGCAGGCATATCACCCCTGCCCACTGCAAAGGCAGGGCCCCTCATGCTAGGTAAACTAAGCCTTGCATGTATATATGCCACCTCGAGTATAATACTTGAATGTTTCACAGTGGTTAAACGAGTCAGTATTACGCAAATCAACACAAGGCCGCTATCTTAAAGTACAAAGACATCACTGTAATAAGACCGTAAACATTTAACAAAAAGGTTTTTGAAACAGGCCATCACATATTACAGTACTCCCCCCACCTTCCTGGTGGGTGTATTCACGAGCGACTATACTTACCCCTTGCTACATCTTAATTGCATATTACCCGCGCTCCGCGCGCTACTCGGAAAAGTTCTAGCACCGCGCCCTCACTTCGCCCCGCACAACTAGACGATCGTCCTCATCACCCTGAAGCGCAAGGCGAGGAGGTTATCCCCGCGAACACTTACCAGAGTGAGCGGCCAGAAGCAACCCAAGAGACCGGAGGGACCACAGAGCACTTCCGAACCAGGGCCGCCCAACCGCAGCCAGGAGGCATCGCCAAGTGAAGACAAATTTGGCCCCGAATTTGCCCCCGCCCGAAGACCCAAACTGAATCCTCACGAGGTCTGAGGGCACTGGACACTATGTACAACAAGAGGAGCAATAGTATTTACATATCTACATCTGTTATGTACACAAAGGAGTATATACAGATAAAACCGCCCCCGGCACCCACGGGGGAGGGCTGCAGGGAATGTAGCAAGGGGTAAGTATAGTCGCTTGTGAATACACCCACCAGGAAGGTGGGGGGAATTCACATCGCTGACATATACTTACCCCTTCTTAATTGCATTAGACTGACACCGAGCAGTTGGTGGGGGGAGCCTGGGGGGCGCACAAGGCCGCCCGGCAGAATGCCGCCTCTGCCGACAGAGTATCCGATAGGTAACAGGCGACAAAGGACGTGGGAGTCTTCCAGGCAGCCGCTTTGAGGATATCCTCGATTGGCACGCCCGCTAAGAGAGCCCTCGATGCCGCCTGGCCTCGGACCTCATGTGCCTGGACCTGTTCATGAGTATGCGGTTGGATGACCTCGGACAGCCAACGGGAGATTAGAGGCCGCCGTGTGCGGCCTCCTTGGGAGGACGAACAGCCTCTGGGAGGCCCTGAGGTCTAGAATTGTAAGTTCGTTGAGTGGAGGGTCTCCTTGCTCCCGCTGCCATAGAGGCAACGTTGTCAGGAAGTCCCTGTGCTCGGAGGGAATTCCTGACAGCCTCCAGGCAGTCAAGTGCAGATCCTGTACCCGTGGGTTAGGACCCTGCCCCAGTCCTGGAAGACCAGGTCTGGGGTCGGGGGAAACACCACTGGGTGATCCACCAGCAGGTGGAGGAGTGGGAACCACGGCTGCCTGGGCCACAATGGGGCCACCAGCAACACCCGGGTCCTAGATGCTCTGATCTTGAGCAGGACCCTGTGGAGTATCGTGAAGGGTGGGAACGCATAAGCATCCATGCCATCCCAAGGGATTGCCATGGCATCCACTGCCCACGCCCGAGGGTGGAACACCCTTGAGCAGAAGGTGGGAAGCTTTGCGTTCTCCGCCGTGGCCCGAAAAACCTGCCACGAGACCTCAAATGGAAACAAGAACCGGTCTACAGCATTAAGGAACAGTAAGTTAACAAAATAACGACACTTAGCTGAATTCCTGAACGGAAGAAGTGCAGAAAGCTGACAAAATCCGGCCTCACGATAACCTCCGAGGTAGCAAAGACTAGCGCGGAAGGGTAATGAGGACGATCGTCTAGTTGTGCGGGGCGAAGTGAGGGCGCGGTGCTAGAACTTTTCCGAGTTGCGCGCGGAGCGCGGGTAATATGCAATTAAGATGTAGCAAGGGGTAAGTATATGTCAGCGATGTGAATGTTACATTACCCCAAAATGGTGCTTGTGCAGACTACTGCACCAAGCTCATGTCTATAAGCTATGTTACCCTGCCCGGATGTCAACACGAGGCTACTACGAAAGAACGTACATATCCCTTTAGTGATAATTTCAATTCACATAGTACAATAGTGTGAGGGAAGTTCGCAAACATGACGTCGTTTGTTTACAATTGCTATTTTTGGACGTGCAAGAAAATACCATACTACAGGGCTTAGACTGGTTGATATTTTTAAACCAGTGTTTCGAGCTCTTAGTATGCTTGCTTTTCAAGTAGGAAATTCAATATCAAATTGATAAAGGCCTTGGGAAGTACTAATTTTCTCATTTGACTGTTTTCTGTCACGTTTCGTTTACTTGTAATTTTGATTTGAAACAAAACGAGATGATAAAACCTTGTGATAAATCAAATGTTTTTGAACTTAGGAATGTGATCGCTACCTCTCCAATACAGCTGTAAACATTATCATGCATGTCTTATGGAGCATGCCCAGCAAATAAAATGTTCTCATCTTTAAGCCACCGGGTACCCGGGTACCCGACGGATATGGCGATCAGGTTCCCGGGTCCTATTTTTTAGTACCCGTGGAAACACTATTGAATGCATAAACAGTTTGTATCCAGAAGCAAAACTGTACATTCAAATGACACGAGCAGTGATAGGGGAAAGGGGGGGGACATTTTCATGCATCACTGAGTCCATTGTTCAGAATCTATGTAATAAGCATAATGAACCTTGTGGCACAGACACACCAACATTTGCTACAGTCACAAAAAGTCAGCATATATGGTCTCAGAAGCAATATAGGCCTATATTATAATTTTTTTTTTCACTTTTCACACATCTACGTGACATCAACAAAAGATGCTCACAGACCTATCAGAGTGTTGGCAAGGTAAATAACCAAAATTTCCAAAAAGAAAGTACACAGAATTATATGAGTACTGGTATCACTTTTGGCAACAATATGTGCAATTGACAAAACAGATGTGTGCCTATACTCCATCATGTATAGTGCTTTACAAGTTTGTTATGAGGAAAAGGGTCAAGAGAACATCCAATAGTGAATACCACATGGTGTAAAGTAGTAGGGCTAGGAGAAAAACCAGAGTTGCTCATGAAAAGTTCTGCTGTTGGTACAGGTATAGCATTAAAATAATAATAACCAGCAGTTAACGATCATTAATAAAACTGAACCAGAGAAACAATTACACTTCTGGTGTTACTTGTTATGATGTCGCATGTAGTGAGCGCTCTCTTTTCAAAATTTCTAAGAAATTTTTGGAAACCATTATCCAATCAACAACCTGGGAGATAGCATACAATAAAAGATGAAAACATTCAGTGGATGGTCAGTTGGTACATTTAGGGGATGGTTCCATCTTTTGTGATAAATTTTTTTTCCGAACACAATACTGAAACTCGAAAAAGAAAGCTGTCAAAAAAGATGCGGCGTCAGCTTTAAAGATACAGTATTGTTTAAAATCTATTGTAGAACTAACAAATATATTAAAGGCCCATTTCTCTCACCCCAAACAGTAACAATTCTCCTAACCTTCTTACTTAAGCCCCTCCCACAATTGTCTGAAATTTGTTCTCATCCAATTTCAGTTTATTGCTTCAGGGTGAGTAAAGAAAAACTCAATTTATAAAATCAAAATACTCTCAGTACCATTCATGCTGTGTAATAAAAGCTTTGGTACTCTGCTTTGTTTTAATTAACTGTCAATCAAAGAACTGAGCCAATTGACAATTTTTGTACTCCTGTACCAAAATTGAAGTTTGGGGTGAGGGTTTTGGCCCTTTAAGGAACAAATAGATAATTATGATTATTGCAGTATCGAAGGAATTTTAATAAATTGCCTTCCACTCCCAGTCTTCATTGAATGAATTAAATTCAAAATTTCACCCTACAACAAACTTTGGATATTATATTGAGCCTGGCAGGAGGCTTGTGGCTCACTAGTCCAGCTGGGCAATGATATAAATTTGCACAAGATCAACTGCTGAAGTTTCAGACTAGTAATATACTTGATTAAAACATGCTCTCTCTCCTTCATGCCACCAATTATTAATAGATTGACAGCATTCCATATCTGGAAACTGTTCCAAGGTTCTGTCAGCTGTTACTTCATTGCCATATATTGGTTTTCTGTTGGCTGATATGAAAGCACTCAATTTTCAAATACCCGAGAAAATTTGCTCCCCTCAAGCAGAATTTTTAACATACAATTAAGCATGCACAACTGCAAAATGACAGAAAATATTAAAGCATGTGTGGAGGCCCCGTATTACTTGGCCTCTCTATCAGCAAGCAGTAGGAGAAACATGGGCACACCCAACATATAGACAGCAACAGTATAATGTACTATTCCACAAAATTAATGGGGCCTAAACAGCAACAATATGAAACTATTTAAATCAAAATAAGTTAGTAAAATTATACCACAGTTTCATCCTACATATTTTTTATCAGAGTAAGCCAATCTTGGGATAAAAAACCTCTGAAATTGTGGTTAATAAGTTATTGATTCAAAATTTTGTTCATAGTGTCCATGGTCATGTACACATTTTCATTATATTTCCCTTGAGCTCTATGCTACTACAAGAGATTCATGAACATTACACACATGGCATCATATCCGAACACACACATGCCTACTGTAAATTGTTTACTCCTTCTTAAGTCCTTCTGACCCTCTGGCAAAGGCTGTTCAGTTAAAACCAAACTTTAAACTGCTTCCTGAAGCAGAAGAAGGACAAAAAGCTTATTATTTACTAGAAGAGAGGAAGAAAGGAATATTTAAGAAATTTCGCTTTTGGACCTCTGGAACCCAGATGATGATCCTAGGAATTCTTGTGGAATTTTACTTTTTGACATCTGCTGACCCCAGATGACCTTTGACATTCTTGAACATGGTTCTTTTCTTAACCACACTGCATCCATTGCATCTGCTCACTAGTGGAAAACATGAATAAATTTCACGAAAGGATTAAATTCACGATGGAAGCGTCTTACGAATCAGTCACATATCTCGACCTATAAACTATTTTCAAAGGCAAGAACTTTGAATCTCACGGGCGGCTGGACACAAAAGTCTATACAAAGCCTACAGAAACCTATCAATATCTTGACAGGACTTCTGCCCACCCACTCTCAACTTTTAAAGGGTTTATAAAAGGAGAGATTTTAAGATGTGTGAGATTGTCAAACAATGAGAATGATTTCGTCTCTAAGAGGAACGCTTTCAAAGAAAAGCTCATTGCACGTAACTACACGGGCCAAGAATTTGATCACGCCATTAAAGGCATTAATTTTAAAGAACGATCAAATTATCTTTTGCCCAAACCACGTGAAATAAACATTCCACTAGTTTTCAAAATAAAATGTACACCCCATTTGAGAACCAAAGAGCTAAAAGAAAGCCTGCTAAGACACTGGCACTTAATATCGGAAGACACGAATTTGTGCCAAATTTTTCCAAAGCCACCGATCCTAGCCTTTGAGAGGGCGCCCAACTTAAAAGACTATCTAGTTAATTCTAGATTGAAAAATGACAATGAATTGGAAGTGAATTACGAGGACGAAGAAGAATGCTTTCTCGATGCCCTTATCGAGACACTCTGAAAGAGCATAATTTTTGAAAAAATTCTTGTTTTCGAATAAAGACCAGGACAAATGAAAAGTCCGACTACTGATGAAGCTCAACATCTAAAACCAAGAGCAGAAACATGTCTAGTTAAAGGTTTTAGAAACCTAACAGAGCAGTACTTCAAAGTATCTGTGGTCTTTAACCCCACATCACAGCACAAAGATGCTATCTGTCTAATTACAAGACAGAATGTCCGTTAAGAACGCATAAAAATGTAAAAACTTTTGAAACAAGGGACTGAATACGTAGTATCAGATATTATGCTACCGCCTTCCCTTTCAAAATGAAATCTAGATATTTCAAATATGATAAGTTTCAGTCATTGCTATCTTGAGATATCATGTTTACAGCATTTTTGGTTTTTGACCTCTGTTCTTCCTAGAGCTTGATATGATAAATCTACAGTATGTATCAAATATGAAAAGTGTCAGACATTCCTATCTTGAGATATCATATTTATGAGCAAAGTGTCACAAACACACACACACACAACATCAAAATGGCAGCATTTCTCAACTGCATTCCGTAAGGGAGAAAAAGCTCTTCAAATAGGCCAGTCCTTCACATACTAGTAGACATCTGGATTGAAATAACTTTTTTTCTCTTTGGACTTTAACAGACATTGCCTTGTGCCAACAAATCATTCTCATTGATGTAACAACTGAACACAATGCAAGTCAACATACTGTTTGTAACATCAATTGTGTCATGCTTTCCAATCCTCTTTTTACTGCAACACCATCATTTGTTCCCTTACAGTTTTTTTTTAATATTTATAATGAGACAACACTTCCAGGAACTCAGATAAGGACATCATAATAACATCATAATGCTCCATATATATAGCTAAGTGACTGGTTTAATATACAACGTGTAATAATTGCACACACTTATGGCTATACATCATATAGTACAACAGTATCACCACATATTTTCATCTAATTTAATTAGGCCTGCTGCAGTTCACATCAATTATCATGCCAGAAGTAGGATGAATATGATACGTATGGATGTGAAGTATCATTTCACATTCCTACTAAGATCAATTTAATTCATTATACACAGTCAAACGTGTGCATTGTATATGCAGCACAGCAGGAAAAATTCTGTCAAATTTCACGATGCACTTTTTCTGCACTGTACTGTAAATACACTGCATTTTTGTGTAAATGTTCATAAAATACACTGATAAAAGAATGAAAGTTTCTAGAAGAAAATACAAAACCACATTCAATATTTATATAACAACAAGAAGCAAAAGACATACCTCTCTCAAAAAACAGACCTCATTCAAAATTACTTTTTGGAATGGGATCAAAGATCTACAGTATTTTTTTCTGAATTTTTTCTTTTTGTCAAATATCCAGTGCTGCCACTCAAGATTTTGGGACAAAAATACAAAAATTGGCCAAAAGTATACACTTCACATTAAAGAGCGGGTTCAAAATAGTACAATTGGGTCCTACTTACCATTGTATTTCAGCATACCTACTTACAGACTGCTTTTGGTGTGTCATACAGCTGAGTGCCAATACTGCTGTTTCTTGGCAATTGTCACTGTATACCTTCATTTTTATTGCTTGAAGATCTGAAAATATAAAAGTGTTAACATTCATTAAATTTATGTCACTTACAGTCAATGTAATTGAAAAAAAAAAGCGATCAAGCAGCTATACATAAAGTACCCACTGCTGAAAACAGAACTGATGCAGCTCGATCAGGCTGCAAAATTTAAACCTTCAATAATATTAACCTTTTCAGACACAAAATAATTTTTATGCATACCACACTTTGAGCAACAACTACTGTATGTAATTAACTGCTGTAACTCAGGCAAAAAGCGATGCACACAACCATACTGCCTACCTGTGGCACCATTTTAGTTTGGGGGGAGGGGGGAGAGGGGCAAAATCTAATTGGAGTGACTGCATGTCCTCTTTTATAAATTAGCAATTTAATACCAGTGGTAAAAAATTGTCTGAATGCTCAAATAAGACTCCCAGAAAACTCTAAATAAAAAAGACATTCAAACTGTATGCCTCATATAGTGAGCAAATATGAGAATATAATGAACAAGGTTTGCATAACGGAGAATGATCTCAACCCTTGAGAATGATCTCAACCCTTGAAGCAGCCATTCTATCTATATACTGTAGATCTCTTCCTAATATGCCATGTTAATTCCCTAAGAACCAACAGCAATTTAAACTGCTATCAAATAAGGATTTTGCTTTAAAACAGTACATAAAATTTATAACCATTTTACATGATTTTGCAAAAGACATTTTGACTAAACTCACCAATATCATTTCCTCGGCAGATTGTGAAGGCAAAGGTAGGTAATTCTTTGTTATGCACTGGCACTCAATATACTGTATGATCACACCCAATGGCAGTCTGAAAAGAAACTAATAGACTCAGACTATTCAGTTAGGGAGTAAGGAACTTTCAAGACCCTTTTCCATTTTTGCATTTGACATGAAAAAATACAATCATACAAAATGCCCCTCAAGAAAGAAATGTGAAAAAGTTTGAAAAAAAAAAAGCAAGAGGAAGGCCAAAGGAAGTACCATAATTTTAAATGAGCACAGAATGGCAGCACTGAACATCAGATATCACATCAATAAAGTTATTGTCTGCTTTTAGCATCATCCAGTAAATGCAGTGTACATACAGTAGGCTATATTTAGCCAGAAACAGCACACCTGGTTCAACCTACACTCTGAGTTTGAAACTAGTTCCATCATGGTCAAGTTCAAGACTTAACCACACAATTCTGGCTACTATACTATCAAAACAACAAATATGAAAGGTAATGACTGATAAATATAACCTCAGGGTGAACTGAGGTCATCTGAGACTCATTTCTGTTTTCATTTTTAGTCACTGACAAGTCAGTCCACTGTCCTATTCTTTGCTCAGTGTGGATGGTTAGACA
This sequence comes from Holothuria scabra, assembly GCA_037179385.1. NCBI lineage: Eukaryota > Metazoa > Echinodermata > Holothuroidea > Aspidochirotida > Holothuriidae > Holothuria > Holothuria scabra. Next base: position 49,896,775 of record CM074183.1, on the reverse strand, counting down.
GGATTTGGGGATTAATTGGAGTATCAGTTGACCAGAGGTGTGAGTAATTATTGACAAATCTCTCACAAGATATGTACTGTCCTGAAGAGGGTAAACACTTGCAAACCCTCACAATACAGCTTGACAAACACAGATCTCTGGAACACTCACACTCTTGATGCAAAACAGCACTGGTCACTGTAGGGCAAGGGCAAGGGTCAACTTCACAAACTTGTTTGAAACAACAGCTAAATCTCTTATTTCCCTCCAGAGTATCTTTCAAATGTTTAGACTTCAGTGTTATGACATGATGGAGATACCCCAAGCAGCTACTCCTTGTAAATTTCACATTTGTGGAGGGAAAATATTGTCACCTGACTCTCAAGAACCAATCATGAAATAGTCTACTACATTAATTAAAGTTTGGGTTAATGCATCTTTAACTTGGTTTAGATACTAGTTCCATCCAAATCAGAATATAACATTTACATCAGAATACAGTATGAAAACAAATAGGGATAGGCACATTCATTCAAGATTTTGGGATGGGAAAAATGAGGGCAAATAAAGTACTACAACTGGAAGGTGTTCATTATGCTACGATGACGGGAACCGTTAACTGCAACATTATTGGGAGGGGATTTCCAACCACACATCTGTAACCTATCATTGGGTGTCATCCCAAATTGCAATAAATGAATGTATCATAACCCACCATTATTTTAAAGCATAGAGGTAGCAATCAGGACTACTTAATGCAGGGTAGGGGTGGAGTCAGTAGTGGGCTAGTTAGATGTAGTTTTACGGCCCAGTTTCCAACCTATTGGTTCAAGTTGGTTTCCAGTTGTGGCTCACTGGCTTGTTTTCCCTACTCCATCGCACGATGGCAGTAGGTTCCTCTTTAAGAGTCTTTGGTATGACTCCACCTGGGAAGGGATCAAGGGCCTTACGCGTGAATGACGGATGCTCTACTGTTAGATTAAACACTCGGTGGGATCAGTAGCAAGAATTCCCCCAAGTAAAATGTGAAAAATTTCAAATAAAGACACTTGAAATGACACAATATAATAACATTTATGACCCTTTACAAACACAACTATCAACGCACTCCCCTATTAGCAATCTTTTACCTACAGTTTACAGTATGTAATGATGCTGTGATTTTTCCAACTAAACAATGAAGACTTCCAAGGGTGCATGAGCACATCTTCAGGGTGAGATCAAAAAGCTTGGTTGAACAGAGCAGTAAGAAGTGCATCCTGTATGTCTCACCTGCTTCGACAAATACAGTGGAAAGCCTATACATTTTTCAGTGGGTAGGTGGACAAATTCAGTTTGTTGAAAAATATTATGAAGCTTTTGCAACTTTCTTTGAAATTTAAGCTACAGAACAGTACTTAACATGGGTATAAACCTTTAACCTTTGTTAAAAGATCTTGGACAACACAAAGTCAATAGTGAGGGACAGAGATCTTTTTCCACGGAAAGAATGAGAGATTATTTTGGAAGAGTAAAACAGACAAACAATGTGCAATCATCTTTTAAGCACTTGTTAAGGTGACTCAACACTGGCAAAGCTAGGGTGGTGTCAGGGCAAGAAATGAAATTGGCACCCCCACCCATCTCATGAATACTAAAAACCTGAAATATCAATTTCATGCTCATGGAAAATGGTAAGTCAAGTCCAACCATTTTTTTAGTGATCTCGATTTGGTGCCCCCTAGAGGTGACGCCAAGGGCAGCCTCCCCCACACCTCTAGGCTGCTGTACCTGAACGCTTCCAACAACATTTGCCACATTGCGGAATGACCTACCACAATTCATTTTAATGGAAACTTTAAAACCCACTTTAAAGGCCCTGTTCTCTTACCCCAAACAGTACCAATTCTCCTAACCTTCTTACTCAAGCCCCTCCTACAATTGTCTGAAATTCATTCTCATCCAGATAGAATCTCAGTTTATTGCTTCAAGGTGAGTATAGAAAAACTCAATAATCAAAACACTTTCAGTACCATTCATGCTGGGTAATATAAGCTTTGGTACTCTGCACTGTTTGGATTAGCTGTCAATCAAAGATCTGAGCCATTTGAGAATTTTGGTACCCCCGGTACCAAAATTGTAGTTTGGGGCAAGAGGTTTAATTGGCCCTGTAAAAATCATTTGCATCCATTTGTCATGTTTTCTGTTTTTCTGTTGGGAGCTGCTTGTCTAAAGTGTTTTGATGTTGTTGCTGTCTCTGCTCTTACATCATTGGCACTATTGGAATTGATGAACACGACAAGGTGCCATATCCACCCATAACTCAAAAGGAGAGGTGCAATGTCTCAATGACATCAAGGACACCTACAGGCCCAAGTCAATGTGAGCCACGCAGAAAGTTACTGTGGTAGGATTGTCTGTTACTCTCCAGTCTTCTATTGCCTACAGTTGTAGCTGTGACCTGAGGTGACCTCCTTACGCAGATATACACCATCATCAGCTGGACAAGTTTCCTGTTAGTCTGCTGTATCTATCAAACCGCAAGCCATGCTATTTTTATGAGACATTCAATCCTTTGTTGAGGGACTCCAGGGACTTCACCAAAGTCTATGCATAATGCATTTGTGTAATATCTGTTGTGAGCTTAACTTTTTATTCATGACTATCATATTTAACAAAGTTATAAAAAATTATGCAGCCCTATAAATAGTACAACTAAATGATAGTTTTGAATGTACTTTGCTTTCAAAATATAAATGTTGGTGAATGCATTTTTAAATTTATGAGGTTTTAAAATTAACAATCTGGAACCATAAAATATGATATAAATCTAATGTAAGGGATGAGAACATTACAATTTGAAAAACATACCGCTCCTTTAACAAGTGCAGCATGTTTAGGTTTGTTTTGGTATAAATTGGAGTTTAAACAGTAGTCATATGCAGATGCACATGTATGCATTAATTTGAACTTAGCATCTCCCAACATGAATATTCACTTCTATCAGGCTGCTTTGAGGAAGACTATGAGGGGTTGCCCGCACATTGAGGATGCCACCATGTCCTCTTCACTGTCTAGTCTGGGCAAATAATACCGTATTCACTTCTATCAGGCTGCTTTCTAATAGAGGAAGACTGCAAGGGGTTGCCCACACATAGAGGACACCACCATCTCTTCTCCAGTGTTTGTATTGTACATTGGGGTGATGTACTGTGATACAGTAACCACACATATACAGCATTGCCTAGGTATGATTTTCAATTTGCAGGTACATGTAGCCTGAATAGAAATTGCCCTCTTAATAGCAGACATGAATTAAGTCTGGTTATGGTGCAACACAGACAAGCATGGTCAATGGAATCTAGAAAGTAAGTGCTTTCGCTTCAAGTTCAAGCTCACAAAATGAACTTGACTTCCTGTGTGCAGGCATTTCAGTCATAGGCCTCATTCTGGAAACATGAATATTCAGATCCAAACTACAGTAATCAACATTCAACAGCCAACAGTCAATTGTGATTCTACTTCATGATTTCAGCAACTTGAGTGATTACAGTAGTGTCATTGTTCACAGATGTTTAAGTACATACTTCAAAAGTGAAGAACAATTACGTGACACCTACATTGAAATGGAAACTCGTGGATTGTAAACTCTGGTACAGTCACTTGTGCAATACTACACATATACCTACAGTAATGTTCACATTGCTTCATAGTAACCCAAACTACTGTTAGCATCAACTAACTTAATTCCAGCAAAGCTGAATATGTTTTCCAATGTAGTTGGCCTGCATACTTTTATTAAAACAACAGTCCAGCTAGTACTTTGAATTAAGAAAGGATCATTACCTGTCAAGCAGGTGATGTACGTACTGTACCAACTTAAAATTTTATAGAAAGTATAGTTACTGTATGGCCAAAATGGACTTGTGGTAACAGCCCTTTAATTTTTAATTTTCCTGGTGTGCTACTGTACAAATCTAACTCCAAATCTAACTAAGTATATTGTAATAGGTGTGCTGTTTTAAACATTCATCAGGGTTCTCATTCTTTATCTACGTAGGTGTGCAATCAATTGCACTCCTTAACCCTTTACCGTTGTTTGGGTCCTTTTGGATCCATGGAGAGAGCTCGACTGTCACCCATTTTTACTGTTTCACGCTGAGCTCGAAACTGCGAGTACAGTAGCTACCCGAAAATTCGGCCACAACAATGAGAGAGAAAATAGTTTAAGGTCACCGGGTCAATGGCCTACGAGCCGATGCGGGGCGAGCTACGTCCGCTTTTCCGCCCACTCGGACTCCCGAGGCACGCAAATATGCCCTGATCGGAGCACAACCGTAAAGGGTTAAAGTGATTTGCGGTGAGACTGACACACCTCAAAATTCAAGGCCTGACTTAAGACCAAGCATCCGTAATCTGTACTGTTGTTTTGCACACTGTTTATTATAAATTTGTAACACAGTTGTATTAAAATTTAGTGCGTCAGCTAAGATAATGTAATAATGTACAGTAAGAGGAGGAAACAAACTTTAGGTGACCTTTCTTATTTGGAAAACATTGAAATTCTTGCAATTCCACAACCTGGGCTACACTTTAGACATTGCATTCAACAAGTGTGGCACACTGTGGAAAACAACGGATCTACAGTAGCCCAGAATAAACTTTCCACTCAGTGTTGGGTCAGAACTTAAAATGACATGAACAACAAACAACACAAACAACATCGTTAGAGAGATCTATAGAAATTAGCTTCTTATACTTGAAATACTCCATGGCCTCAAGAAACCCTTCAGCGAAGGCCTTAAGGCTTTCTACTTTGTTGTTATAATATATCACAAAGCTGTATTACAATGTTAAGTACACTTTCAATTGAACGAAAATACAGTAAAATGAAGACACATTCTACATGATAATTAACTGTAATTAGTATCTGCAAGAATTTTTCTGATTGAGTGACAACTGTGTCACTTGTTTTTGGAAGCCTGTGTCACTCGTTTCTGAAAGCATGTAAAAGAAGTTTCTTTCCTGATCCTGACAATTTGCCATAGCTACAATACAAACATTTAATCATCCTGGAAGAAAAACATATCTCTCTATAAAAATGTTTATTAATAAATGGAATCTTAGTAAAGAAAACATCAATACTAGCCATACATATCACAAGCCAAAAAAGTTAAAAATAAAATGGAGAGCTGAACACCACTGTCATATTTACAAACAGTATCCATGGTGAGCTAAAGTGGTGTGCAACAATTTACAAAACCTGTACCATATGTATTGTAAAATCAATATGTACCAATCTACCTCATAAAATGTGTCATTTTTCACAACTGATGGTTAAGTAACTGTGTAGTAATTCATCTCACACCAGAAGATGATAGGAAGCTAGACAGTTAGATTTAGTTCATACCCAAGCATCAAGGTGATCCATCAATAATAGCATTCAACAGAGTGTCATCCTGGAATGCAGGGTCTCCTGTATTATTGATGCATGAACTAATCAAGATGTGGTGCTGTCTGTAATGCTACAGTATAGTATCCTATTATTAATAACATAATATGGCCTAAAGACAATGGATATATATGGACCAATGGATGTATGGAGAGTCCAAGGAGCTGCCATTGAAGGACAGACCAGCAATCCTGGACAAAAATGATGGGACCCTTTTGCCCCAAAATGATGGGACCCTTTTGCTCCAGTGGCCTTTCAAAATCCCCTCCCCTCTAAACCCATGTTGTCCTCCATAAGATATACCCAAAATTTCAAGCATTCCAGCATTGAATGGGGCAGCGGGGAACTTTCCCTGTACTTTTTTCCAGGACTGAGTGCTCTCCACTATACTGTACAGTATACCTCAGTGACACTTTAAAGTTGCTATAAAATAAATACTGCACTTTCTCTCCCTCATCACTGTATGCATAGAACTTTCTGGACACCGTCAACAATTAAATTTTTTTATTTCTTTTTGCACTGAATTTATAGTGGCTATTAAAGTGACCCTTTTTGTGTTTTTTTTTTGACAAAATTATGGCAAAAAAGGCATTGCCATTAAGATTAAGTCAAAACACCAATAGGACCACTGCACTGAACTAGCTGTGTCTCCCGATATTCCGATGAACAGTTTTCAGAAAATGGAAGTCTCACATTACAAGAACTTCAGTTATACAGTATCTTTTTCTTGGCAATCATATTTTGTCCTGGAGGGTAACAACTATTAAGGCTACCAAAAATGTTCATAGTGTAAAAAGAACACAAATTCTCTAGCAGCAAACAGAGTAAAGAGTCTCATGAATGCTATGTTATAAGACGCATGCACACCTCAAACAAAATATGAAGATCCAGTCAAAGTTTAAGATATTTTTGGTTGGAGTGGAGACAGGGGTGTAGCAGGGTGCATATGTACAGTACCTTGTACCACATACTAGAAAATTCATTGAATGACCTTTTCATTATTTTGGGGGGGATGGGGAAGGAGGAAGGGGCTGGCCAATTGTTTTTTTTATTCCTTTTTTTCCTTCATTTTTCATCATACTAGTTTGACCTTGAATTGAACTTGGCCCTATGGCATATCAAGTTTTTGAAATTCCATTGTTCCAGATATGGTATCAAGATAGATCAGAGTTAAGTTGCATAAAATTGGTGGTAACTTAGAAATAAATACAAGTTGGCCAACAATGTGAATTAATCCATCACACTCTTGCCTGCTTCTTCAAGTTCATTCTATATGGAAAATTGATTGCTACATGCATTCATCTGCCAATATATCTCCAGAACCAAACGTGAAATGATTCAAAATTTCACCAAAATGCCTATGGTAGATTATGTCTTTCAATAAATTCAGCTCTGGACTATAGAGTAATTTAGCTGTTGCCAGCTTCTAGGCTTCATGTTGCCAAACTGTACAATGACAGAGTTGGACTGACAGCAGGTTAAATTATGTTTACTTTAATAGAAAAATTATACAAGTAATTAAGATGCAGAACTCTTGTGGATATATATTCAAATGTTACAAATTTATACCCTACAAATTTTTTCTGCCAAGTCCTTGCAGGATCCATTGTTTAACACTGTAGTACCCACACAGGGAGCAATGTGGACAATATTTATACAGGGTTCGTAGCCCTTCATGGATTCAAAATTCAAGGACTTTTCAAGACCTCTAACAAACTTTTCAAGTACTATATAAAGGGACTTTCACTTGGAAATTTCACTGAGATCAAACAAGCGCATGTGCATCTAAACTCATACTTTCAAGTATCAGCTGTAATTTGCTTTAATGTTCAAACAATTAAACTGAGAATGGAAGCAGGGTCATGTACTGTATGATGCTGGGATATCTTCAAATACTATATGAAAGAATCAACATTTACATGAAAGATAAACATATACAAAATCATATACAAAAAACTTTGAAAAGATAACAATGCATACAGCGTGGCCAGCTGATCACCGGTTGCACGCGAAGACCAATTTGTGACAGAGCCTAAGTGTTATAATGTTCCATTTGGTTAAAATTCCCTTTGAGATATTTTGTTTGCATTTTTTCAGTTAAGAGTCCCTTTGATTTTTTGCTCTTCTGCTAGTATGAATCATGGAAAATTCCGATTTTATAAAATGAAAATAGCCTCAGACTGTATAGCTGGTTTTGTACCTGACGTGCCGCATCGTATGTAACCTGCATGGCAAGCTGATGCAAACACAAGCCTACGAAGCACTAGTGTGGTGTAGGAGTAACGTATGCCTGCCATGCAGGGCATCTTACTAGTTTTCGACCGATTATGCTATAATCGGTAATACCCGATTATTTAATTTAACAATCGGCCCGATGCCGATTACCGATCACAATTATTGGAAAGAGGGAAGTCACGTGTTTGTCACTTTAGTACGTGCCCTTTGCTTCGTGCATATCGTATTACCATAACCAGTTCAGGATGGAAAATATTGGGACTTGATAGTTCTAGATATCATTTTTGTAGGCGAAATATTTTCACTTCAAAAGTGGGGATACAAATCAACCTTTAATACTGTACAATTGTTTGCAGTCGATGTCACATGCCCTTTGATAATTTAGTTCTAAGGCCAACATCTCGCTCTGTCTAGTTTTCATCCCCCAATCATGTCGGAACATTGCATTCTTTTACTGTACTGGGTTGTAGTTGCGTTAATGTACTGTAGCTACTCTCCCGCTTTAACGAACCCCATGTAAAGCAATCATGATAATCTTAGTAGTTCTGGGCACCCGTATCCCCCGTATATTTTTAGCAATTCTCGTCCAAAACTTCCGTCTTGTTTAAAAAAAACCTGCAACTGAAATGCACTGAAATATTTTAAGCAGTTCTCCTCCAAAACTTCCGTCTTGTTTAAAAAGAATCTGCAACTGAAATGCACGTAAGTCCGATCCCCGAAAAATCCACGTACGCAGAGATTTGTGATGCCGTTTCTAGGTGAATTTAGCACGGGGCTCGCCCGGCTTCGCTTGCCGGCATTACAAGCGCGATCGTCAGAACACAAACTCAACGGGAAAATTTGTCGCGAGACCGAGTATTTTCACCCACTAAATCACATAGGCGAAGGCGCGAGTTGTGATTGGCTGCCTAGAATCAACGCAATTGAACCAATCACGAAGCAGGGGCCAATTTAAATTTTGCAATGGATCTTATGCATATGATGTCACCGAGCAAAATATAATGCCTTATTTGGCGGTAAAAACGTGCGTGGGCAAAGAGGTTTGCTGCAAGAGACCACGTGCTTTACTGTTTTCGTTTGCAATGACGTCGTATGACAACATCGCTTAAGTCCTACTGTAAATAACATTACGGAAGGAATGCTGGGAATGGCTTAATTTATGCATGATTATAACCACCGAACTTCACAAGATTCTAGGTGCTAAGTGTACAAAACGTGCACAGATATGTATGCAAAGCTTGTGGATTTGAAAAAACGGCGAAACGGTACAGCTAGATAGTCTGTACTATGTGTTTTGTGCAGAACAGTTTGTACAGCAACTTACGCGGCGCTTTCTGCAAGACAGCAAGGAAAACACCTTGAATGCTTTTCTAAATCGAATTCCAAGTAATACTACCGGGTTATAGAAAACTTAAACATCAAACGATCATTCCCATGGCAGGGGTAAAATTTATACGTTTGCGATTATCAATGCATCCCGTTTTGAGTATTTACGGGAATTTTAACGGAATTAAGAGCAAGTTTCAAGTATATTTAGCCCCTTTTTCCAGTTTGCAAATAATCGGTGGTAGTGATCGGTTGAATGGCAGAACTGCCGCTTATTTACCGATAACGGAATAATCGGCCCCATGCCGATTACTTAACAGATGATCGGTCGAACACTACATCTCACCTGGAAGTATGAGCCATGCTGTTTGAACCTAGTACCGTATACGTACGTTCGGCCTCAGTTTTTATTGCACAACATACTAATCTTACGGTACCCACATCGAACGCGGCGGCTAGCACTTTTGGCAAAGCTTAACAAAGACACTGGAGGCCCAATATTCCAGCCGCTGGGATATAAATGTGTTTTCTTTTCGACTAAGTTGACATTAATTTTGTTTATGTCGGTATGAGTTACAGCTCATGCAGGCATTTAATTCCCCCCCAATTAATTCAGAGTTCTATGGATTTCCTGCATCATCAAAATCATGCAAATGTGAAAGTTTTCATATCAGTTGACATGTTATGTACGAGCACTGCGCAATACAATATTGCAGTACATGGATTACGTTCTGTCGTAATCTCGTAACATTAAGGACCTAACGTTAACATTTGCCAAATGGTCATGCACACAAAGCAGGGACTAACAATATGATAGGCTGTACCTCCGATGGAAGAAGCTGGTTATGCCTGCTGCAATGATACCCCTGCCCCAAGCAAACACGGCAAAGATTTCAGCAAACCTGATTGATCAAAATTACGGCTATTAATTATGAAATCTTGTAAGAAATAAAACATACACAGACAAATTGTACACTCCAGAACTTTATTTCAAGGACATTTTCAGGACTTCATGACCTCATTTTTAAATTTAAGGACATTTCAAGGACTTTTCAAGGCTCACAAAAATTCAAGGACTTTTCAAGGTTTTCAAGGACCGCTACGAACCCTGTTTATACAGCAAAGATACTATCTATAAAAGATGAAAGATGGGATTCAGTCCTCTGAGCCAACTCCCAGTGATTTTGGCAAGAGCAATAGTCCACTCCCAAACTTATTTTGAAGCAATGGCTTGATCTAAAAATTTTGTCCTTATTTCTCTTCAAAGAATAATTCATAATATTACAGGACTTTAATGAAGCATATCATTCCAAGGTAAACCAAAGAGTTGCTAACTAATAAATTTAACATTTAGGATGAAAAAATATTGTCATATGACTCTCAAAAACCAATCATGAAATGGTACAGTCTATAAAATGACTTCAAGTTAGGGTCAGACTGCATTTGCCCTTTTAATGGGCCCACTTGTACTGGTTTTATTACTAGCATCAACATTTAAAAGAGAAAAAACAAGATGAAGGAGAATAATCCATCAAATAGTTGCAGAGCAATTAAACCATCGCTAGTGAAACTAATTTACATATTTACCGATGTCTAGACAGACCAGCTATTATGTATACTTGTGAGAACCATCAAATGATTGTTAGTACAGCAGGGCTGACTGGCTCAATGCTGATTATGTTCAAACAGTCTTGGAAAATGCATCCATTACAAGGTTTTACTTCTTTCTCTAGAGCTCTCCCTGTCTCTCTTTGACAGTTTCCTCTGAGGTTAAATATGATGACAGAATGAACATTTGACATTTGAGTGTATAGAGAAAGCGTCAAAATGCATGAAAAGAGTCCCTCCTTTCCATGCTGGGGGTGCTCCATGAATGAGAGTCTTGAAGATATTCAACACATCTGTGAAAATTCCACACTGTAGACGCATAAGAAGGATACAAAAACATGAAAGAAGTACCTCAGACTAGGTTTATACTTCCTTGGTACGTCCTCCTAGTACTGTATGCTGTCCAGTATAATTATTACCGTACATTATACTGTATTCACTGTACACAAGTTTCCTTATTGGATTTAATTCAAATGCTCACTCATATGGGTGTGTTGTGATGTCTGTTTGGAAAAAGTGTCACCTAGTTACTTTCAAAAACTTTTAAAATCATGATGAGACTATTAATATTTTGTTAGAACTACATTACTTATTTCTGATGCCCATGTATGTAACACTGTTCCTATACCCACTTCAGCCCAAAGTCAACAATAAGTAAATTGCTTGGGTATCTTCTCAAAGTCCTTACACAGTACATACGCGTCCTGTTGCACTACAGAAGAAGAAATGAAAATGGTAGGGGGAAATGGGGTTCATGTGGCACTGTTCATATTTAAGGAGAACCTAACAGCACTGTAAAGCATAGTAGTGAATAGGGCCTAACCGATGTGGATTTTCACTGCCGATCCGATGTCCGATGTTTTTTCCCCAACATCGGCCGATATCCGATCCGATTCGATATTTTCGTCACCCCGCCGCATCTATGCATTTAGCCCACAGTTTTTCCCCGTTTACTAGAAGGTCTAGATTTTCTTGTTGTAACTATAAGCAACGCCTCTTTATGTACATTGCCCGCACATTTACTCCTATTTAAAGTCATCTTTAAAATGTCTAATAGTTTGCAAATTAGTATGAATTTAATCAAGACTAATGAACTGATCACCTGAAATTACATTTGAGTTTGAATGTTGGTTGTACTCTATTTCATTAAGTTGAAATTTTCACCCGTGCGAGGGCTGATCATGCTGATGTACAGTAGTGTTGCTTCTCAGATCAGTGTATGCTACAACGTACACTAACTTTAAAATCTGCATGCAAGCTACAGTAATTCATACCGTAGCAACGAGTGCGCCAACACTGCAAGTCAGTTCTTTTTTGTGTAGAAACTTGCAGACAAGGTGTACTGCGTGCCGTATATTCTGCAAGAATCTGTAACAACTCTATCTAAACCCGACCCTGCGTACTGTAGACCTAATACTAATGGCGATTTTCTAAAATACACAATATGGGATGCTACCTCGAGTATACCAAAATGAAAACCAAACCTTGAAATAAATCCGAGCCCTGAATTGGCCGATAAAATGGTTTATTGTGTCAATATAATGCAAACGAACACTTTTCCACTATATGTTTAGTGCCAAGATATGACTGCAATGATTTCGTAAATATTGACAATTTAAGACACCAGGATTGTTGGTTTGTTTCTTCACCACGAAGCAAATTAACCTCGTGTTATGTATGAAATACTAGGATGTGACTACCAACACTAAAATTGTTTGGGAAAAATAACGATCTAACAGCAAGATTTCATTATCTCGTGAGCCCCAAAATATCTCCATTTACACACGTGTGATGGAGAGTTTCCTTTTGACAGGAGTCTGAAGGGTGTCCCAACCTCAATGGCAGGGCGGTTATGAATGAACCTATGTAGTACTCCTAGGTACGCGACTTCCTAATAAGGCCACGATAACGTGGGTGTTGGCACACGTGCACGCTAGATGTAAATTTAATAAGAATGACGTCATTTTTCGGATGTGCTAGAGAATACTGTAAACAAATGCTGGGATCGGTAGATATTTTTAACTTATGTTTTGAAAGAAGTAACACAAACAGCTTCGAGGTGGAGTTAGCAGGATTGCTTTTTGAGTCCAAAAACGTTCAAAAATTAAAATATGAAAAAGGCAAAGGTGTAAAGAAGTATTGATTTTCTTAGAAAGGTTTTTTCTGTCATATTTCTAATATCTGTCAGTTTGATTTGAACTTGTGAACGTGATCGCTAACAGTTGTTAATTTCTCATGCATATACAGTACCCAAAGGAGCATGACCAAAAAGTTGCTATCGGTCTACTTTACTCATCTTCGGGAGTATTGCTTGTCTTCCCCAAAAAGCTCTTCACCAGAGAATCGGGAGGACTTAAGAAAAAAATGGGTAATCACCCAACCTGAGGGCTGTTGCGAACGGGACCATTTTTTGAAACTTTTTTTTTTAACAACACAGGCAAACACTAGGTCTTACCCATGCCAATATTGGATCATTCCATCATGAAAAAGGCGGAGCAAAGTTTGTAACAACACGGAGTAACTCTTGAAAGAAATTTAATCATACAGTTTATGTATTGCAGGTTTGTTCTTTATTTGAGCATAAGGAACGTATGAAACTGCCATCAAATAACTATGGGACAAAAGTGAAGGGAAAATGCAACTGAAATTTGTAAAATATTACATACGGAATAACAACTTTGCTAGCTTGTTATTACTAACGTTTACTTATCCAATAGTCAGCATTCACAGAGTGTCATTATGTGTCTATAGTGAAAAAAAAAATGTCCCCTGACTCTACGCCAGGGAGGGGAAGGACTTTCAGAGAAAAGAAACTTCTTGCAGCTGTGGCGTAGGAACTGGCTTGTATATGGTTGCGTAAGACCACGCAGTAAAAAGTTCCTTTCAAACTTTACAAAGTTTTCAGGATACGAAATATCTAGTGTTTGCACGGGTACTAAAAATTAGGACCCAGGTACCCGATCGCCATACCCGTCGGGTACCCGGGTTACCCGGTGTTACATACGGTGACTAAAAGATATGAGCATTTTGTAAGGCATACTCCATAAGACATGCATGGTAACATTAACATCTGTATTGGATAGGTAAAGCGATCACAGTTCCCAACTTCAAAAACATTTGATTTGTTAGAAGGTTTAATCGTCTCGTTTTATTTTAGATCAAAATGACAAGTAAAAAAAAAAACGTAACAGAAAACAGTCAAATAAGAAAATAATTCTTCCCAAGGCCTATATCAATTAGATATTGAATTTTGGGACGCTTTCCTACTCGAAAAGCCAGCATAGTAAGAGCTCGAAGCTTCTCTTTTTAAACCACTGATTTAAAAATATCAACTAATCAGAGCCCTGTATTATGGTATTCTCTTGCACGTCATAAATTACTGATTGTAAACAAACGACGTCATGTTTGTGAACTTCCCTCATACTACTTTGCAATGTGCGTTGGAATTATCGCTAATGGGGTATGTACGTTCTTACGTAGCTAGCCTCGTGTCGACATCCAGGCACGGTAACATAACTTTCACACATAAACTTCGTAGTCTGCTCGAGCGCCATTTTGGGGCAAAATAACGTAATATATACTGGCCTATTTTAAAAAAAAAAAAAATTGTGAATGTTCACGGTGTTATTACATTGATGTCGTTTTACTTTGCAGATAGCGGCAAAGTGTTGATTTGCGTAAAACAGACACCTTTAACCATTAAGAAATATTCGAGGATTATACTCGAGGTGGCATACCGTATTGATAATAAGATCGTATATACCTGCAAGGCTCAGTTTACCTAGCATGCTGAACGTTACGGGCATTGTCTTTGCGGGCTGGGCGGGGGTGATACAGTATGTCTTGCTATGTCTGCGTGAAACAGTACGATGTGATTTTGAATCGGCCGTCAGATAGCTTGCTTGCAAGTTTATAAGCGATATACATGTGATGTGTGAGAAGTAACCCACTACGTGATGATAGCATTATCGGGCCGCACGCTGATAAAAATTTGAACTTCAGAAACGAAGTGCAGACAACTATCAAACTTACACATAATTTCTAGGGGCTCTCTTCATTCTCAGTCTCGGAGAATGTTTACCAAATTGGCAAAATATTTTAGTCCATTACCGTGGGCAATGGCGTAAATGGGATGATCCTTTTGCATGCATTTTTTTTTAAGATTCGGGTAGTAGATTTGGAACCGGGTAATACGATGGCGGGCGGGTACCCGGGTACCCGGGTTACCCGTGCAAACACTAGAAATATCGGTAAACATCGGCAAGTGAACTTAGCTGAATAATGCCGATCCGATACTTTACCGATGGTGGCGAATATCGGCCCGATCCGATGTCCGATCCGATTAGTGTGAACAGGCAAATGACCCCTCTGCTTCCCCCCATCCCCACTCTTTGTGACCTGAGGAATATGATAGAGGACCACCTTTATCAGTGTACTGGATATATATTATCATGAAATTGAATGCAGAAAATCAAAAATGATGGAGAAACGAATAGCCTCCACCCTGGCCCCCTGAACAGTAACTTGCATTGTGTGAACACTGCAGCGCAGGTCTGAGGTTTGTGCCTGTACAAAGCCTGCAATTAGAAACAAAGAACAGTCAGCATCTAATCTATAATTTGTTGAGTAATTAACTGGTTCCTTTGTCTTAGAAACTGAAAGGTACTGCATATGCAATAGATGCTATCCCACTTCCAGTGTCCAAGTACATCATTAACCATTTGAGAGACAATAATTCTATTATACTGTTGCCTGGAGACAGACAAAATATTAAAAAGCTAATTTGGTTAAACAAAAACCCAGAGGGGAAATTGTTGGACAACAAAGAAAACACAGATGAAAATGAAATTGGGTTTGTAGTAACACGGAATATACATCATGGTTTGTAAAATGAAAGAGATAATTTAGGGTACTATAGGATGACTTGTTGCTGCAGGGTTTCAACACAGTTTTAAAAGAATTTCCAACGAGTCATTGTGTCTTTATTTGAAAGGGAGGCTACTGTCTTGCAATTACAATGGTTTCTATTAAATCAATTTGGTGACAATAATTCTGATAGTATTATGTTCAGGGGCAGCAAAGACAAACTGTTATGTAAAACAGGTTCAAACATTCGATGTATAGCTACAGTACTCTAACATGCTGGCATGGTTAGGGATGTTGGATTTTAATTAGTTTTATAATGAGGTTAGACAGCTTTGTTTCTAACCAAATGGTTTAAGTCGGACAGTTGTGGCCTTTTTTCGACTTTGTGGCTCTCTATGTGTTTGAAGTGAATCCATGGGGTAGCCATGTCTGTGAAGTGGTTCCAAGGGGTAGGTGTCTGTAAAGTGGTTCCAAGGGGTAGTTGAGTCTGCGAAGTGGTTCCAAGGGGTAACTGTGATTGTGAAGTGAATCCAAAGGGTAACTGCATGTGTCTGTGAAGTGAATCGGAGGGGTAGTTGTGTCTGTTAAGTGAATCAGAGGGGTAACTGTGTCTGTGAAGTGAATACAAGGGGTAACTGCATGTGTCTATGAAGTGAATCAGAGGGGTAGTTGTGTCTGTGAAGTGAATCCAAGTGGTAGTTGTGTCTGTGAATTGAATCCAAGGGGTATAGCTGTGTCTGTAAATCGACTCCAAGGTGTAGCTAAGTCTGACTGTCTGAAAAGTGAATCCAATGGTCTAGGTGTGAAGTGAGCACTGTCCTGGGGAGAGCTGTGTTGGCAACTTGAATCCAAAGGGATTCCAAGCACTTGCATCTGTACAAAACTTTCAATTGTTCGACAAGACCTAAAAGCAAATGGTGCATAACCAAAAGTGTAATACTCATTTTCGTAATTAAAATATTTAATCTGCTGTGAGGTATACTATATAGATAGTTTTTGTTCTGTTCAAACTTTGGCTCAATCAACCACAATAATCTAACTGATATAGTTTCAAAGATCTTTCCTGTAAACATTGTAAACTCCAACTTATGTTTGCACACAGTGTAATTATTGTAACTTAAAACATTAGTATCTCTAAATCTGCTGCTCCACCTCTCTATCATGGGGCACTTCTGCTTGACTGAATAAACAAAATTCAACCTTTCATATGGTGAAAACGACCTCCAATGATTATCAAATAAAGTCATAAAGTTTACACTACTTGTGACTTGGTATGAATAAACCAAAAGGAAAAGTACTGTAAGTTTACCTTGCCCAGTTGTGTAAACATACATGTATGGAATGTCATTTTAAAACTTTTAATGAACTTGTTGTAAGTTAAACTGAGATTGATTCATTAGTTTGAAATTAACAAGCGCACTGGGTTAATCTGGCGAGCGAACAAGCTTTGTACGTGGATCTTTAGAATGAAGGTTTGAGGGAAAATTAATGAAGGCAACCTGTCAGTAGTACTATGCTTTGCAAGATCAAAACACTTAAAACTGAACTATTTTAATAAATTTATATCCCAAGTAAATTTGCCTGTATTTTGATAAACAGTGTAACAGGCCTTTACTGTACCTACCATACCATGATTAACTCACACACACTGTTAAAAACAGTAACGAACTTCAGCAAATTGAGTTGTGTAAAGGCACAATTAGGGTTTACAAGACACTTGAAGTTGATAGGTTGGGGGGACTAAGTTCTGGCAAAATCCACTGAAGTGGAAAACTCAACCTCTCCCCCTTTACCTGAAAGCCTTGTAGGGACCTTGTAGGGACCTTTGAAAGAGAAAAATACATGTTACAGTAAATAAATTGAGGATATTAATGACACCTACGGTAGCATGTGAATCCTGTCTGCAAGATGTTGAGAGAGTTGTACATGACTCAATAATGAGCTATTAGTACTGTGGCATTTGTAGGGTACACAGTGCAAGTATATTGTAAAGTGTAAGGATTTGTTTTAAATAATTCTCTCCCTATTATGATTACAAAACCAATTATTGCTATGAAACTGCCGATCAGCTTTAATAGAATTCTACACTATGCCTACATACGTGATTTTCTATAGTACTTGTCCTTACAATTAAATTAAAATTTTTTCAGGATCACCACCATGTGTCTTCTTGAACAGTTTACTATTAACTGAGCTGAAACCAATGAGTCCAAATATGTACAGTGTACGATGTGAACAATTCTTAGAACTAATTTCGACCGTGTGTTTGGTCTAACGGAGCATCTGCCTCTCACGCAGAGGGCCCAGATTCTATTCCCAGGTCAAGTCATACCATAGACTCTAAAATATAACCTACTGCCATTGTGTGTGATGTTCCCCATGGAGCTGCATGGTGAGCCACAACTGGAAACCAGAAAGCCAAAAGGCTTAGTAATTCCTTGCCGCTGAAATGTAAGGTGTTTTTTCACATTGACATTGCTTTGCAATGTTTTTCAATTAACAGGGTTCCATAATGTGCCCACAAAGTACACATGCAAGGCATCCAATCTTCCTACATTGAGATCCCCCTTGCCCGTTGTGAACCCAAATGACCTTTCTTGAAAGACTGTGCAGGAAAGCTCGTCAGGCTTTGAACAGCTGACTCCAGATGAACTTTGACCTTTGGGAAAATCAATAGGGATCATCTACTCAATATGACCAATCCACACATCAAATATGAGCACAGTCACATGTACTGTTCTCGAGATATCGTGCTTACCAAGTTTTGACCTTTTGACCTCTCATAACCCCAAATGACCTTTGACCTCCACCAAAAACAGTAGGGATCATCTACTCAATATGGCCAATACACTCGCCAAATATGAGCACAGTCACATGTACCGTTCTTGAGATATCGTGTTCACGAAGTTTTGACCTTTTGACCTCTTGTGACCCAAATGACCTTTGACCCCCACCAACAACAATAGGGATCATCTACTCACTATGGCCAATGCACACAAGGAATATGAGATTAGCCACACTTACTCTTCTTGAGATACCGTGTTTACAAGCAATTTCTAAGGAATTTACCTATTGACCTCTCGTGACCCCAAACGACCATTGACCTCCAAGAAAATCAATAGGGATTATCCACTCAAAATGACCAACCCACACACCAAATATGAGCATAGTCACGTGTACCGTTCTAGAGATATCGTGTTTACAAAGTTTTGACCTTTTGACCTCTGGTGACCCCAAATGACCTTTGATCTCCACCAAAAACAATAGGGATCATCTACTCAATATGGCCAATGCACACACCAAATATGAGATTAGTCACACTTACTCTCCTTGAGATATCGTGTTTACAAGCCAAAGCGTCACACACACACACACGCACACATACACACGACATCACCATCGCATAGATTCCTTGCCTGCCTTCGGCAAGGAATCAAAAAGGCCATGGCTGGCTTGACTTTTACCAAAAGGTTGAAAACTGGGCATAAAAACTCAAACTACTGTAACCATTATAGAACTGATTTCTGATAAAATTCTGTACAGGATATTTATTTCATTTTGTTTTCTTTGAATCACTGTATACCTACATTGACCCATTTCTTTAATACTACTATTTTTTTTATATCTTTTTTTTTTCTCTCCAGCATACCATAACTCACTCTTCAGGTTATGCACTATTTAACCTGAAACTGGACTGTACTGTAATTATAGATCATTTATCGATCTTTATTGTCCTGAAAAAAAAAATTAAATGAAACGAACCATCAAAATAAAATTTCATTTCAAAGAGGCTGTGCTTCACTTAGACGTGATAAATTTGCTTAAATTTTCTTTTTTCCAAATTACAAACATCTCTTAAGCAGTGTTCACACTAAGGTGCAAGATTGCAGGAATCCCTGTTTTGTAATTTCCAATCCCACACAAAAATAATCATATGTGGGAAAATCCCGCACAATTTGCTGCAGCTGGGAATGTTACCAGGCTACAATTATAATGCACAGATTTAATTGCAATAAATTGCAATAGCAACTACCTCCTTGATTTTGAAAGCCCCTCCCAAAAAAATTTCTAGAGAGGGAATTCCCTCTCACGTTCCACGGGCACACTGCTCTTACAGTAAGTACTCATCTGACATGCTGTAAACATAAGTAATATAATAATAATAATATAACAGTTCTTATATAGCGCCTTACACAAGAAGTCTCAAAGCGCTAAAACTATACAACATGCGGTCAATAAGACAAAGTAAACAAATGAGTTTTCAAGTTAGTTTTAAATTGTCCAACAGTGGAAGAGTTCTTGACAAAAGATGGAAGGTCATTCCACAGTTTCGCAGATACTGTTGAAAAAGCACGATCACCATAAGAATGGGTAACAGATGACGGCACATTTAAAAGAGATTGAGTACCTATCACCCACAACTGTTTACATGATGGTTATGACACTCTGTACTATAATTTATTCTGCAACATATGACACATAGTTGCAACAGCCAACCATACCCTTGTGCATACAACTTCTGGATTTCAAAGCCTAGATTTTACAAAGAGAGGAGTTGATGTTTGACCAATAATCTCACAGCACACAGCATGATCTCAAAATTACTGGAAATGCTGGATAAAAAGGTCAATTCATGCCAGGAAGGAAATGAAGGAGGAACTCTGCTACTGTTAACAGGAAAAGAAACTGATCCAGTTAAAATGACAAGCAATGTCTGCAACCAATGAACATTTCAGTGTGCACAATCATGGACACTTTTAGAGCAGCTAATTGAGTATAAATGGGAACAAAATGGCAACAATCCAACTCATAACCAGTCAAACCAAGAATATAACTTTTGCACTTCCTTCATATTATTTGGAAAATGACTAAGAATTCACAGAAAGAAAGCCATCTCTATGATTCTTCACAATGTCGTCATCTTACAAACCATAAACTTCGATTTAAAAACAGACAGGTTTCACAATGAAAATGGCAGGTACAAGTAATTTTTATTCCCTTGAAGACACAGAGGTCTAGAGGTGCTACACTGCAATTGCTTTCATATGTCCAGAAACACAACATACTGTAAGCAGTGAAAGAAATTGTTATCTGGGAGGCTCTCTTCCTGGAAATTTTGGTATTAAGGGGAATGTTTTTCACATTACAACATGGAAGTAATTTCCGAAAATTTGACTTGTGTGCTGGACATTTTTTTCCAAGCCCTTAAAAATCGGACTGCAAAGACTTTCTGATGTGCATGGGGTATGGAGGATTCTGTACTAGGGATGTGAAGGCAGCAATGTACAGTTCAAGTGTCATAGGGACAAGCTGCAGTGAACACCAATTTAATCATGTTCTTCATGAAGTCTATTTTGTATCGGGGAGGGGGATAACAGAGTGCATGTCATCTGAACCAAAGACCTGACTTTAATTAATCCTCAGTAAGCCCATGTGCTGCTATCCCTGCCACTATCCCACCCACTCCTATGACATATGACCTTTTCTACTCCATACGTTGATCTTGCTTCTTGAAAATGCAACATTGACACCCCAGTAGATCAAAGGCAGTGTGGGGTGTAACCATCAGCATTTGTTGGTCTGTGCTCTTAAAATGACTTCATGCTTTCATTGGGTTCACCACTGCATGAATGAAAAGCAATTAACACATGCTTGACTGCATGTTACTGTAGCTGACACCAAATGTTATGTACAGTATCTTTTGGGGGATTTTAATTACTGTCAATCAATTATTCAAATGTGAAACTGATTATATCAAGTGTGCATGTACATGTACAGCCATCGGACAACAGGCGAGTTAATGAGCTGAAAACCAAGTTTTCTTGTAGCCCCGCCCCCAAAAATTGAAGCAACTGATGACATTTCGCGGAACTAATACTGGATGTATCCTTAGGTTTACGTTGATCAATAATGCAATAGAAGGCGTAACAAAGTACCAAAACATGGTAATTCGAATTTCGAAAGTCTTATTTTCCTAGAAAGACTTTGAACATTTTTCAACTGATCGTAGTAAGTGAAAAATCAGGTAACGAAATAAGGTGGCCTTTTTCAAGGCTTAAAAAGTTGCTGCATATTTGCCGTGAACTTGACTTCGTTAAAGAACTAGAACAGCAATGCTGTTGTGAAGCTCACACAACCTGTTTTGTCTGTTAAAAACAGGAACTCAAAGCTCAACCAAATTTTATTTGTTATCTGTTTACTAAACCTCTTTACATTGCAAAATTAAATGCAAGGAAGTAAAGAATAGTGAAGACAAAACATTTGTGATTTTGCATGATTGTAAATCTACATCTGATATAGTTTTATGGTAGATCTAAATATCACTGTATATTTTCTCAAATCATGAAAGCCTGGACTGTGTATTCTTAAAGACATGAGGCAGTAAGATGAAATGAATAACTTATGTGTGGTGTACCTGTAAACTGCTCAGGTACTGATCAAGTTTTTTTCTAAAAGTTCCCTTGACTCTCTGGCGAAGTGCCAAGGGGCGAAAGCCAAACGATTACTCCCGGAGGAGTTCTGCTCCCTTAAGGAACTAAACGTCCCAAATGGACAAGTACGCCCTCCAAAGGGCTAACATGCGTGGTCCTGCTCTAGACTGATTGAACAGAACAGAAGCCACAAACTGGTACTGTTCAAGTACATTCAGTTGCACCTACAATTCCACAAGTAGACACTGCATGGCTCTGTACTGATCAAAATAAAACACAGAAACTCAAAAAGTTCTTACTGTACTGTGCTTATTGAACTCAAACAGTTATGTTGGTATTGCTTGGCTTGGCCAATTCATGATCAATTGAACAGATCTCCACAATAGATAAGTTACAACAGGGTCTGTTGTAACTCCCTGGTTACAGCTTATTCTCTCCACACCAGCCGACCACATCTGATTATGAGACTACCTAGACAAGCACACAATGACAGTACTGTGAATGCTTTGTTCAACGAGCTGGAACATAAAGAACCAGGTTAAATAGCCTGCATATATGTGCAAGATGAGAACTGAACACACAACCAAGCACACTGCTATTTGTGCAATAAATAAACAACTAACTACTCAGCAGGTAAAATGAACTCAGCCCTAAATAAACAGCTTTAGAACACAACTTTAATTTCCTATACTAGAAAGCATGAAGGTAGGTATGAATGCTCTCCTCCAAAGCAATCATACACCAAAATTTCAGCCCCAAATCTCAAAAAATGAGGAAGAAGATGACTTTTGTTCAAAAATTGACGCCATCTGCCCCATTTGATAACCTCACACATGTGTACATGTGTGAGCTAATAAGAACAGATAAACTTGGTAAAATCAGTTAGAAAAGAGTCTAAGCTTCCTATTGGTATCAATTTTGCGATTGGATATGATCATGCAATGGTGCCTAGAAAATTCACTTGAAATTCGATAGTTTTGCGTGTACATTTGCACAGGTTTGTATGGGACGTTAGTGGTGAGCCAGCAACGCACGTTGTAAGTATGCAATTTTAAACATGCCAACCAATACAACACTGAGTCATAACAATACATAATGTTCATCTGAGCTACAATCCTCGACAAAAATGATGGGACAAAACAAGCAAAACAAGCAATGTACGGAGCACCATTCCCCCACTCCCCAATTCAATGTTGTGGCAGCCCAAGGCGTCCTGAAACTTCAACATTGATACGGGGAGCCGGGTTTGTCCCATGTATTTTTGTCGAGGATTGTCGGAAGCCTGTACAAAGGTATAGGAATTTCCAAATTTTCGTTTTAAATGCTCTGAAACGAGTATAGTTGCTTTTTTACTTTTCAAGCTACAGGAAAGTAGTAACAGTTGAATTTGTCCGACCAGTATACTGGCGTGTTAGATTAGCGACGGGCGCTCGAATAAAGATTTGTCTTCCTCAAGTAGCTCATACGAGAAAGGGGGAGGGGGAAATAGTACTCTGCCTGGTGAGAGATTTAATTTACTTGAAAAATTTCATGTACTGTAATGGGGAAAAAAAACGAAGTTTTTCCATCTTATTTTTCATGTTAGGGGTTGGGGGTAACATATTTCACGATATACCCAACGGTTAACCACAAAATTCTCTCTTTTTTCGCATAAATAAACATTGAATGATGATTCAAACTACAATCTGGTTAAAGACGAAATTGTATGTAAGCATTAGGGGTAGTGAACGTGACAATTAACGTCACGATTTCTCGAAAATGAAACGGTTAACCATTTTTGCACAATGAAAGTTCCCTATAAATAGAGAGATCTTCTACTTGCACGATTAACCCTCGACAGTCATTGAAATAGTGTGTAGGTCAATGGTTAATCGTGGTGAGGTCAACGGTAAACCGTGGCGCTAGTTAAATATTCTTAGTAATGGGGAGCAGTGACGAGTTCTACATAGGGATAACGAA
The DNA here is from genome assembly GCA_037179385.1 of Holothuria scabra. NCBI lineage: Eukaryota > Metazoa > Echinodermata > Holothuroidea > Aspidochirotida > Holothuriidae > Holothuria > Holothuria scabra. Next base: position 49,872,940 of record CM074183.1, on the reverse strand, counting down.
TAAATTAAGCGATATAAAGCCTACTTTCGGAGCTTTCTGTAGCAGTTCGGTTTCAAAAATTTAAAATGCCGCGTTTGTCCTGTATTATATCTGCAATATCTGTTCCCCCCTCCCCTCAAGGTTGTTTTGATCTGCCCCCTCCCCGAGAAATATTTCTGGCTTGAAAGCGACCCCTCCCCCTCCCTTCAGTACCCTGCGGCAACGGGTCTTCTGAATAGGTTAATGACAAAATAAACGACGTTAAACCAGCCATGGGTACCTTACTTTGATCACTTCCCGGTCCTAATTAGAAAAACCGAATATGGACAGAAGTCCGTAATGCGTGATAAGTTACATTTCTTCCCCGTGAAATATTTAAAAAGCCGCTTTTATTGTCTTGTCATGCAGCAATTGTTCTTCATAATGCTAACACCGTGACATTTGTCTTCTAATCACTCCTTTCAAAGTACACAACCTTTATTCACCAACTGCCATTACGTTGCCCATGACCGAAAACTTCTTCATATACATTTGTACAGGTGTCCGACAATCCTCGACAAAAATGATGGGACAAAACAAGCAAAACAAGCAATGTACGGAGCACCATTCCCCCACTCCCCAATTCAATGTTGCGGCAGCCCAAGGCATCCTGAAACTTCAACATTGATACGGGGAGCCGGGTTTGTCCCATGTACTTTTGTCGAGGATTGTAGCTACAGGCCCTCGCTATACTACTAGTTTTGTGGAATCCTTAGAACAGTTGTTCCAGGTTATAAGGTGCATGGTCATTCTTTCTAGTGTCTTTAACAAGGTGCCTATTTACACAGGAATTAATTGTCCAGGCCCAGTACATGCAGTGCTATGTGTCACTGTGTGCTTGTTTGGTACAGTGCATTGCTAAAAATCTCTACACTTTTCAGTAGCCTGGGGATCATAAACAGAGGACTGGATTAGTACCATTTTTCAGTTCATGTACTGCTAGAATATTTATTGCTTTATGCAATAAATTAATGTAAGTCTTCCAGACATTTCGGTGATCTTCTCAAGTCATGATTTCTACCAATAAGTTGCATATGAAACTTGAAGACCTATAAGTACAAAACCTAAAGGCCATGTAATTGTTGGGTTTATTTCTTACCATGATATAATGACTCACAATAATATTTTGTAGAAATCCGAACTTTATCTGTGGGCAAATGTGAGAGTTACACCTAAAATAGTGTGCGCTTGAATTGCATATCTTTGCTTGTCATTCTGGACTGAGCATTGCACATTGCAACAGTCAGTCTGATGAATTAAGTGGTATGTGGATATATTTGTGGGAAAGTGTTGCACACCTTTAGCTAGTTGCTGCCCAGTTCAGTCCTGTATAGGCCTAGAATTTTGAAGGGAACAGCTAGCAGCAATTAACATAACATAACATAACAGGTTGAAGGGCAAAGGAGGGCTGAAGGGAGCACACCACCATTAGCAAAACAGCCTTGCTGGGAAAAGTAGTTCCAAAGTACACCGTCAGTTTTAGGTCCTCTTTAAGTGTGAATTGCTCAAGTTAAACTAATCAGATGTGGTTGTTTTGTTTTGGATATGAAAGAGGACGTGTAAATGTGTGAGTGTTGCCAAATTGGGAAGAATTGAAGGTGATTTAGACTGTTTAAAAATTTGGTGTGAAAAAGACGTTTTTTCCGTCACCTGCGGATTAATAGGGTAGGGTGAACAGACCCAAAACTTCATCCCCTTTCATCTCAAAATCTAAACGGTCATGCTATGGTGAATTTGTGATGCCATGATTGGCCAACTCACTGGCTTTCATGTGAGGGGTAGCTTTAGTGGGGTGTGAACTTTGACTGGGCTGCAGGGGGCATTTAATGCGGGCAAAATAGTGTGTAAGTCAATGGAGAAATTAATGGTGGTGTGCTCCCTGAAGTCCCATAAGATGCCCTGAAGTCCAAACCCTATCAAAAGTCAAACCACCAAACCTAAACAAACAGCCCCAAAATATCAGATTCTACCAGTCATGGAAGAACTTGTCAATGTTAACCTTAAAGCAGTCACTGTACCAACAAGGAGTTAACTACCCTGCTGGTACTTATCAGTAGAATAATTGCAGTAGCAGGATTACATGTTATACTGAGAAATAGGGGGTAGAGCCTGATATCCCAGCCTCAGTCAGTGAAATATAGTTTCCTCATCAAATCCTAAGACAAAAATCCTAAGGCAAAGACTAATTTTTCATCGGGCATATTCAAGAAATAAAGTGCATCATTTGCTTCCATTGATATGTTCCTCCAGGTTTATTTACTGAGATGTTAATTTCAATATAAAGATTCCAGTGTCAATTTGAAAAATCCTTCCCAAATGCTTATGCATGAAGTGATCTTGCATTTAACAGGAAATCTAAGAGAGTCTAGTATTGCCCCTTTCCACACAAAGCACCCTACCACCACACTCAATACCCCCTCCCAAAATAAATAGGATGAAACATGCTAACTGGCCTGAGAGTTCTACCTCTCAGGGCCTAATTACTCTCTACTGAGTAAGATCAGTCAATGACACAGTTCTGCCAGTTGCTCACTAGAAATCATGTTATGATATTTGCTGTTAGTTCATTATTTTGAACAAAGTTTGCAGTCCATGGAACCTTTACTAGCATTTTTACATTTATGATGTACCCCTTTTGAAATAAAATCACATATCTTCTTTTAAATTTTTATTTTATACAATGGATATTACGTAGCCAAGGGCCACCTTGAGTCGGTCATGAAACAAGTGTTATCCCCTCATTTGATTATTACGAAAATGACCGACTTACGGTACCAGTTGACTCAACATACACTCTTGATATACTGTACGCATCGAATTATTTCGTACAATCAGTACGTGCAGTACAATGGAGAACAGTGTGGAGGTTCTTGTTCACGAAGCCACTGGTCAATCGCCCTGTATTTGCCGTGAACTTGACTTCGTTAAAGAATGGTTAAAAAAGCAGTTTATTTGAAATTGTAGATTAAGAAATTTTTCATCGAATATGCAAGTTTGTAAAATTGGAAATAGCGTGATTAAATAACAAAAATCGAATTTTCTGAACAGTTCAGATGCAGCTACGTAACTTTTCCAAAATTTGGTCAAAATGCACTTTGCAATGCTTGAAGTTACCAGTAATTGGCAAAATTTGATTTTCGCATTTCTTATTAGTAAAATTCAACCATTGGTTTACTTTAAAACAACCTAATAATATAAGCCCTCGAAAATGGCAAGTTTTATCTAATTACGTATTAATGAGCTATGACGTCATGAAACGTCATGCATATATCCCACAAGAAAAGAAAGGCTTTTTCATACCGTTGTCTACTGGCTGTGTAGAAGCAATAAGAGGTAATCAGGCAGAGAAGGAGGGTGCAACAAAGAGTAAGAAGGAAAGTTTCATCATCTCCTCCCATACTGTACAGTACCAAATACCCAACCACACATAACCCTATGACATTTAAATGCAATGTGACTGCATGGTTCTATTTTACAGTTGAGGCCAATGCACTGTAATGTACATAAAGAGGTCATTCATCTGAGTGGGAAACATCAAGTACTGTACTGTAGCTGCTCATGTTTGAAAAAGGTCATGAACCTACAAGATGTGGTAAAGTAACTATCTGTTGCTGGCAGCAGTTTCACTTCCTCTCCTATTTCAATTATGGTGAAAGCTTCAGGCTTTATAGACATTTGCTACAGGAAGACAAATTGTTTGCTCAACATGTGTTATGTGCTGGTTCCTCAACAGATTTAAGTATGCGGTACAGTAAATATACAAACTTGTGCACAAGGAAGAACTTGAACCTTTGAAGCTAGCCATACACTACACAACTTTGCATGCCCCAACTCAATTCAATTGTTGCTACAACTGCATTTGGCAGTTGCAAGACCAGTTTTTAGTCGCACCAACTCTAATCGGGAAGAACCAACACATATTGGTTCTTCCTTACTGAAGTTGGAACGACTTATAACTGGTCTTGCAACTGCCAAGCATAGTCATAAACTCACATACAGTACATAACTGTTGGAAATCCAATGATCGGAGTTGAGTTGTGTTGTGCAAAGTCTTGCAAGTGTGCAGCTGGCTTTATAAGCACCAGAAAAGTTGTGAACAGATTGTGTGGGACACTGCAATAATACTGTAAGAGGCTTTACATGTATAATTATGCCTATTTTACACAAGCCTTATTTCTCCTCTCTTGTATTTTCCAAGGATTTCTGAACAGATTGGTACTTTATAATTGCACCACCTACAGTACTTATGTTTGCATTATTCCAATGAGTCTACAGCAGATGCTGCATTCACAATGTTGGCAAGCTAGAGTACAAGGATCAGTACCTTAATTTTGAAATGATGGCATACATCAACACATTGGTCAGTGAAAAATTATGAGGATACAGTATTAGCTGTGGTGTAAATCTAGACATACAGTAGGTTGCCCAAACAGATCAGTAAGTTCAGTGGGGTAAGTCCCATACATGTACTAGGGTCAGCAAATTAAAACTCTTGATAAATGAGGGTCATTTTGACACCCTTCAGAAGTGTCTTATCATTTCAACGTCTATATGTTCAATAAGTTGTACATGGAATTAGTCAAATAATCTGACAAGACAAACAAAGGGATTTTGTGTCATCTGACAAATTTAAACATGTACTTTGTTCCACCATTCAAAGAACAGACTTTAAAATAATCCACTACAGTAACTGTACATTAAACCGTCTGTCTGTAAAAATAAATGTATGCATTTACTTACACAATGAATACAACTTGAAAAAGAATGCTTTGTGCAGCAGAATTCCTAAGGTGCCCCTATAGGCTACAGTAATTGCATCAACGTTCCTCAGATTCACTTAAACAGCTTGCTTGTTATTTATTGTCCAGCCTCATTTTGTAGAGCTGAAACATATGCTACTTCAGTATTATATGTTGTGGAATGTAACGTTTAAAATTAAATGATAATAAATTAATACAATACAATTGTAAAATGACTCTTTCTATTGCATCTGTTTGATGCACAAACTATGAATTACTTCACAAACTTGGTCTTACCATACTTGCAGTACTGTAAGTCTTGGCCATCACATTTACAGGTAAGTGTGTACTTCTTAGAGTGCCTCCATAAAAATTAAGATTCCAAATAGTTATAATTGTAACTTTAGGGTAAAATTTACTGGCAAATATGCCCCCAAATATTAGAATTTTGGAACCCTCACTATACTTGTGTGATTTCATAATTTTTAATGAAGTTTACAACACAACTTCTAATCTTTTCTTTAAATCAAGTTAGCCTCAGTTTAAGCTAATTTTGTGATGGTCTTCATGTAGAGTAAGCACCACAGCCACTGAGAAAGCAAGTCGAGTAGGCTACTACTTACTATACAGTACTACTGTACTGCTTAGGTCCTTATATTTTGGGGTGAATTGTTCTTTCACTGAATGGTGGCTGATATTTTATGTTCTCCTGTCAATTATGATCAACATCCTAATGGCCAAAGCCCAGGAGAAGACCAGGGGTCCATTCCACAAAGAGTTCCGCACGATCTTAAGTATGATTTACTGTTGGCTTAAGTATGGTGAATCAAACTTAAGATTGTGCGTAACTCTTTGTGGAACGGCCCCCAGGACCTTAATCCCCCACAAGAGGGGGTTCATGCAGACATTCCAAGGTCAGGCCATGGCCAACTTAAGAGTCTATGTACAGTAGGTCATGCACCACAGAGCAGTTAACTTCATCCTTTCCTATAGTGTGTGTACCTTCCTTTGCAATCATATATATGGCATGCACCTGTATTGTACACATACTTTTCCTTGGATTGCCTATACTGTAGACACTGTAGTAAGCTTACAAAGTATCTCTTGACTATACAGTATGCATTACAATGCATGCAACCTAGCACTACTGAAGAAACTTCCTCAAAAGTTGTACTTATGGAACTGATTTTCTGTGGAAATACTCTGCTTTGTACAAACCAATTACTTTAATAACCCGCCTCCAAAAAGTCTTGGTAAGGCCACGGTCAAATTTTTGCTGTGGAGGCCAGAGGTACAAGACCTAACTTAGGCCTAAGTCTACACAAGGCAGAACATGGACGAGGAACGAAAAATTGTACTTCGGCTCATCTGTTTTTAAAAGCAATGCAATCAAGAGTTGGCCAAGAAAATAGTGTTTGCACGGGTAACCCAGGTACCCAGGTACCTGCCCGCCATCGTATTGCCCAGTTCCAAATTTCCTACCCAAATCTTAAAAAAAATGCATGCAAAAGGTCACCCCATTGCCTACAGTAATGGACTAAAATATTTTTCCAATTTGTTAAACATTCTCCGAGACTGAGAATGAAGGAAGCCCCTAGAAATTATGTTTAAGTTTGAAAGTTGTTTGTACTTCGTTTCCAGGGTTGAAATTTTATCAGCGTGCCACCTGATTGCGCTATTGCACATAGTGAGTTACTTCTCACACATCACATGTATATATCACTTGTAAACTTGCACGATAATAAGCTATCTGACGGCCAATTCAAAATCACATCATACTGTTTCAAGCAGACATACTGCAGCAGACATATCACCCCCGCCCAGCTTACAAAGACAGTGCCTGTAACGTTCGGCATGCTAGGTAAACTGAGCCTTGCATGTATGTGATCTTAAAATTAATGCGGTAGGTCACCTTGAGTATGATCCTGGAATATTTCATAATGGTTAACATGTCAGTTTTACTATCTATTAAAGTAAAACGACATCAATGTAATAACACTGTTAACATTCACAAAAAAGTTTTTGAAACAGGATATTACATATTACGTTATTTTGCCCCAAAATGGCGCTCGCCCAGACTATGAAGTTTATGTCTGAAAGCTATGTTACCATGCCTGGATGTAAACACGAAGCTAGCTACGTAAGAACGTACATACCCCATTAGTGAAAATTCTAGTGCACATTGTACAGTAGTGTAAGGAGTGTTCACAAACATGACGTCGTTTATTTACAATCCATAATTTTGGAGAATACCATAATACAGGGCTCTGAGTGGTTGATATTTTTAAATCAGTGTTTTAAAAGGAGAAGCTTCAAGCTCTTAGTATGCTTCCTTCTCCAGTAGGAAAGCGTCCAAAAATTCAATATCAAATTGATATAGGCCTTGGGGAAGAACTAATTTTCTTATTTGACTGTTTTCTGTTACTTTTCTTTTACTTGTCATTTTGATTTAAAACAGAACGAGACGATAAAACCTTCTGACAAATCAAAATTTTTTTGAACTTGGGAGTGTGATCGCTATACCTCTCCATGTTACCATTCATATCTTTTGGAGTTTGCCTTACAAAATGCTCATATCTTTTGGTCACCGTAACACCGGGTACCCGACAGGTATGGCGATCAGGTACCCAGGTCCTATTTTTTAGTACCCATGCAAACACTACAAGAAAACCACAGGCACTGAAGTGATTACTATGTAGTAAATCTTGGGTCAGCACATTGTGGATGCTTACAAATCATGATGCTAGACATTGAACCAGGAGTTGTGTCCACATGTCACAAAATACTCCAATTGGTTAGTTAGTTAACCCTTTACTGCTGTTTGGGTCCTTTTGGACCCATGTGGAGAGCTCGGCTGTCACCCATCTTTACTGTTTCACGCGGAGCTCGAAACTGCGAGTAGCTACCCGAAAATTCGGCCACAACAACGAGAGAGACAATAGTATAAGGTCACGGGGTCAATGACCTACGGAAGCCGATGCGGGGCGGGCTACGTCCGCTTTTCCGCCCACTCCCGAGGCGCGCAAACATGCCCCGATCGGAGCACAACGGTAAAGGGTTAATCTAAAATATCTGCACCAGTCGGCTGAAGGATTGCGTGCACACACGCAGACAGTGGCATCAGCTTTGCAGTAAACACACTCCACAGGCTTATGTTAACCCTTTACCGTTGTTTGGGTCCTTTTGGACCCATGAGGAGAGCTCGGCTGTCACCCATCTTCACCAGTTCACGCAGAGCTCGAAACTGCGAGTAGCTACCCGAAAATTTGGCCATAACAACGAGAGAGACAATAGTTTAAGGTCACGGGGTCAATGACCTACGGAAGCCGATGCGGGGCGGGCTACGTCCGCTTTTCCGCCCACTCCCGAGGCGTGCAAACATGCCCCGATCGGAGCACAACGGTAAAGGGTTAAAAATAAAAAAACAATCTCACCATGCTTTGGTGTACAGTATTATTATTTTTCAAAATTTTGTACTTCCCAAAGGGTCTACTACTGTATACATCTAACACACATTACCATCTTCCAATAAACTGTCCAGAACTGATTTTTGTTACAGGATCACTGTTACTTTGTGTCCTGGACACAAAACATTTGTTCTACATTTAATGCATTTAGCACACTCTACTAGTAAAATCAACTATATTTCATGGTATGGCTTTAAATCAATCCAGCCCTTAAACCAAACCATCCTGTAGCTTACAAGACCAGGTCAGACCTTTAACCTAGATGAAAATGAAACATCTGTTTTTAAGATGACTGTCTCAATGTAAGAGACTGAAAGTGCAATTAACCTATTTTCAGAGCATGAAGGTATTGTAACAAACAGTAAAGGCTATGTACATAAATAAAACCCTGCAAATTTGGAATCTGTCAGGACACTCAGACAAAAGATACTGTTAATCCTTGGATGATGCAAAAAGTTTGATTATAAACAGGTTCTGGAAGTCACTCTGTGAACAACCAAATAGTTCTACCAAGTGTAGAGTCTACACAATAATAAATATTTAAACTTTCACTTAAAGGCAGTCAACTCTCACTCCAAACTACAATTTTTCTAGTTGTCCACAAAAATTCTCAATTGGAAAAAAATAGAAAAAACCGACCAACCATGCATGAGAACTTGTGAGAATGGAGTACAACTTTTAATCATTCTCACTGTTTCTGAAAGTTGTGCAATGCTGCTTAATTTGATTGTACTCAAACATTAGCAAATGAGGAGTACAGGAATAAAAGGAGCACTCCATTGTAACAACCAGAAACAATTTTGCTTGTACTCATGGTCCACAATTAAGGTCTGCAGACCTATGTTTGACCTATTAAACATGTACATTTACTATGAAAGGTTGCCGCCAGCATTACCTACCACAAAATGCAGTGTACATAATAATTGATGTACAAAATAGATCATCAATTCCTCCAAGGCATGCACATGACTCCTTCCAGCATCTGGTATATCAATCCCTTTCAGTTTAATCTAAAACACCAAGTCTCCTTTCTGGTCTTGCACCTACTCTATTGTTTAATGAACTTTACTTAATCACAATTTAATCAAATCTCTGCAAAAGCCCCTCCAGTAAATTATATTTTCATTTACCACAGATTGTTGGCTATTTGCAAGTGTTCATGTAATTTAGTAGCAGATGAAAGCTGGAGGCATCATGCCCCAAATAAAGAACCTCATTAGACTGGTGGATGTGAGCAGTAAAATAAGAAGTTGATATTAATATAAAAGGGGTTTTCTTCATCTTCCATCATATGGGAAAATTAAAGGATATAGGCCTATATATATACTTTAACATGAAAAAGACAAATCTACTGTACATGGCACAGCACAGCTGTACAGCAACAACTCCATCCGATGGTGACCTGATGTTGCAGCTGTGGTTTAAGCCAGGGATTTGCAGTTAGATCAGACAGCTGTTCACATTATTTTGAAAGTGTAAGGGAAGGACCCCTTAGCCCAACCCCCCCCCCCCTTCAAAATTCGGTCCCCTGACCAAGTTGACTTAATGAAAGACTACACCCGGACATATAGATCTAATCAGAATTGTGACTGCAAAACCCGTACAATCTTTGGTAATATCCTGATATTACAACAGTATAAGATGAGATTAGGAGATTGTTTAATGTAATGAAGCCTGTTGTCTTGCTCACATTAAGTAAACATCCAAAAACTTCCTCTGAGAAAAAAGTCCAAAAAAGGAATCCAAAAATTGGGAACACAAAATGAGAGTTACTGTTATACATAACTTAAGCATTACACCGGCAATGAAACAAGGATGTGTCTAAGGGCGGGTTCCAGTCAGGTATAGCTCCGCCTACTGAAAAGATTGCAAGATAGCAGCAGTCTGCAGTAAATAGGATAGTCTAGTTGTGAAACAGGTGAGGTAAGTGTGAAGCAGATTAAATAAAACAAATTATGCACAAAAAACCCAATTCTTAACACATCCTTTGTAAACAATGGCCAACAGTTCATTTTTGTCCATACACGTCCTCTAAGGGGTCAAAAATATTGCTCACAATTTTGTTGTTCCAGACCTTTGAAAAGAACTTTACTTACCCTCTCATCAAGTGTCTTTAATATTTCTTCTGAAAGTCGCACTTGAACATATTCTTCAGGTTCTTCTTCTTCCCTCTCCTCGTTTATGTTCTTTGGTTGGCGCTGAGGTGTGAAAGGTAATCTTTTTGGAATGCTTGATCGAGTCCTTGATATTTTACCAACAGGAGGCTCAGGCGAGGTGTCCATGGATCGTCCCTCAGAATCAGCCTCTGATGGAGATTCAGGTTCTATGTCTGTGGCAGTGGCAGAACTGGGGTTACTACTGTCGGTAGACCCGAGGGAATCTGGCTCTGAAGGAGTCTCCCCATTAAGTTCTCTATCTATCTCCCTCTCAAACTGGACCAATAAAGGCACTGGCATACCCACAAGCCCCCCTCTTCGAGCAACCTCAAGTAAACAAAGGATGAAACTACGGTCATTCTTCCTGAGTACCAGGTCATCTGTTTCAAACATTAGGACACTATTTATTTTTAAACAAGTTCTACACCAGTGTATGAAATTACTTATGTTATCCCTGGCTTGAAATGTGCCTGATTTGGCAGAGGCACGATACTTGATATCCCCCGTTTTAAAATCCATCCCCGTATTATTAATGACATTGTTAAGCTGTCGAAACTCCAATGCCAGTTTTTGTACTTTATTTCCATGCTTACATAAAAGGACTCCATTATCCAAGCTATCAAAGAATGTCTCTGGAGATATCTTTAGGCTGTACAAATCATTTAACCATTCTGTAAGGTCTTCTCGCATGGCATACAGATATTCATCTTTTGTTTTGTATGGACGTATCGGTTTAGCTTCCCAGTGGGTGTTGTACCTTTCATCATATGGGTCAGAGTATTTACCATTACATTTGTTATTGTTTCCGCACTCATCTGTGGTTGCCATCGTCCAACCATCATTGCTTCTTCAATTCCTGGGAGGAAAAAAAATATGATGATAAGCACAGAATACAACACATACCTATATTGATACTCTGTTCTAATTGTCCTACTATTCAATTGTTTTCCTGCAGAGCTTGACTTCACCACAGAAACAAATTGAAACAAATAGTTTAATGGATTTGTAAATGAAATGATGATTTTTTAGAACCTGGTTAATAAATTTACAAATGACAAAATCCTGGTATTTGATCTTCCAAAATCTACTAATCCACTGTCAGAGGCTATGATTTAAGGGTAGTATCATTGAATGTGTTACTATCTAGGCAAAGTAATGAATGATAAATTGATAAGCATGTTTGGCAAGGTCAACTTCAACATCAATAGCCACATTTTAACTTTTTTGGTTGTTTGGCTGTTTTGCGTTGTTTGTTGGTGTGGGTGTGAGGTTATTTTAAGAAACATATCATTCAATTTCTAGACAACCAGGTCGCTCTTAGGTAATAATCAGTTCATGATTTATTCACTAATGTATATCCAAGTTGCAATGAAGCTCTAAGAACAGTATTATTCTGAATGATAATATAAACCCCTATAATGCCAACCTTAGTAGTCCAATAATACCCTTCTGTATATGTGGTGCTCATGACTGTCCTTCACAGCAACAAATAGACAAATCATTTTTTCAAAACCAAATTGGTGATTTTTGAATCCTGAAGCTTTTCACCTGTACTCTAAATTCTCTTATTTTTCTGCTTTCAGTTTTGATAGTATGTTATCATCCCTTCACTTTTTTATCTTAGTTTATCTTATACTAGTTTCAAATTCCTTTCCTATTTAGATTTGCCATGATCTAGTTAATTTATCTTTGATGCTGCATATGTACATTCATTTCTTTTTATTTTTTATTTTTTTTTCATCTTTTTCATTTCCTTTTATTCTACTTGTTTCAAGTTTTATTAAAAGAATAAACTTTTCTGGGACTTTTTTGGGACTTAATAAAACTGACCTTGAAGTTTAGACAAAGAGACATGGAATATCTTGAAATCCAAGGGTAGAATAGCAAAATGCTTTAATATATTCCTTTCTACCGTTTAGCTACAATAACAGAAGAGTACGGCACTGTTTTGCACATAAATTATCTTCTACATAAACTAGATAACTTCCCCTGGTCATTTAGACTTACTGTACTTATTGTTAAATGATGGTCAATATTTACAATTACATGAAAAGTACCCACAAACACCATCTGTACTGGAAAACAACATTCTCCTGGATGATCAATACAATAAAACTTCATGTCAGGATGCACATGCATACAACAATGTCAGCTATAAACATTAAACAACCCCAAACCTATACTATACACAGACACATTTACAGTAACTGAAACTCAATGCATGAAAGAAATGCTTAGTCATACAGTATGACAGTCATGAAGTACGTACATCATGAAACTCATTCCAGTCCAAAGGTGGTGGGTGCATCAGCATAAAATACCAGTCATTCCAAATATTTGGCATTGGCAGTGCTTTTAAATGGAGAAACATTTAAAAATAAGTTTTCCAAACTTAAATTTTGTCAATAATACCACTGACTGCATACAGTACATGTACTGTATGTTTAAAAGGATAGCTGAAGGCAACTGTCGGACCACAGACATATTGACTGCATAGAACTGCACTGTACTGTACATGTCAGCCACTTCAGTACAAACTACAATGAGGAATATAGGAAAAGGAACAAAAGTTAGAAACCCCTCTGTTGGTCTGGTTTGCACAGTTACCATGGAAACATAAGAAGCTTTCCTGAAAGTTCAAGTGGGGATGTAAACAAGAAATATAGCAGTAGGGATCTTCAACATTGTATAGTACTGAATGCCTAAAGTTACAGTAGTTCAAAATGTGTGCAAACTACAGTTACTTTCAATAATGAAATAAAGCAATATGCACAGAAAGAATTAGAAGAATTATTTAAGAGGCAACCTTGTGAAAATGTAACTTTAGACATAAAATACGAAAGTTTCTGCAGTACAGTCAATGACCGTAAATATCGCGCATCCCAAAAATAGGATATCATACAAATTTCACTATATCACAGTAGAAACACAAAAACCTAGCCATTTGAAGGTTAAATATTAAAAGCGTGACATTTTTCATCAAAATAAATCCATTTTGAGTTCAATTTCGCTTTTTTCTTTCAGGATATATTACCTCATTTTCTGCTAGGATATTTTTTTGAAAAGCTGTGGAAGCAGTGTCACAAATCTGTTGTTTTCTTGGTCACACGATGTTATTGTGACGCCGGGAAACTTTGATGGTCTGTTTATTTACATGTTGTGCATGTTTACATGTATCAGTTTTGCGAAGCAGAGTGATGTAAAGTCTTTTTTGGCTTTGATGGCAATTGGGGTAAAAAACATTTGTCTTAAAATTTGAGGTAGTGTCACGGGGTGCAATCAACATGCTGTACATTCCAATCATTTATCCCGTCCTTAGGACATCTATAATAATACTGATGTTGATAAATTATTTCTTGGGCATAAACGACATTTATTACTATTTTCACTGTTACTTGGTGCTATTTTGGGGGGTTACACTAAGACAAATTTCACTAGGCCTTTTGCTAAAAATGAATGGAAAATAGTCATCAACTTTGTCAACAAAAACCAAGTTTTTATCAGTTTTAACTCATTTAAAGACTGAGAAATTGCCATAACACAATTTTTGGCAACATCTGACAAATGTAATGCAGTATGTTTTTACTCCCCCAAGGGACACCAGGGGCCCATTCCACAAAGAGTTACGCACGATCTTAAGTATGATTTACTGTTGGCTTAAGTATGGTGAATCAAACTTAAGATTGTGTGTAACTCTTTGTGGAATGCCCCCCAGCACTAAAATTTATGGTGTGCAAAACTTAGGAACATAAAACAAGATGAAGTTGTGACAGTAGAGCCCAACTTCAATCAGCCATTACTTCCTTAATTTCTATGTAACTTAAGCATGTTTCATATCAAGATGGAGCGAACGAATGATAGTTTGGCCTGTTTAAAGGTTTTTGACTCAAAGGGTGAGTTGACTTTGATGTTTACAAAATGGTGCTGGAATGCATGAAACTTTCATATAACCATGCTACTGCATGTGGAATCAGTACGCAAATGGTAAACACCAATGTGCTTCCAATTTAAATACTTTTTTGCCTGAGTGATAACTCTGAAGTATATGAGAGAAGGGATCAATTCAATTATCTAGGTCAGACTGCAATAACTTCTGTAATCTCAAATTGAGAGTAAAAAGTATTCTAGTTCCTCCTAAGCCAACACCCAATTTATACTGTGTACTTCAGAATATATAGGCCTACTGTATACATCTCCAAAATAGAAATTGAAAGGTTATTGGACAGTTATTTGTCAAGTAGCCCACTTGAATTTAAATCTGGAAGGTATGTATGTATGGTTTCAAGGGGTCCTGTAATTCCTTCTGTAAAAAATAACCAATGCATCTAGTCCTAGAATCTAGGACTTCCAAGATCTATGGACTGTAAAGTTAGAAGAATGTAGCCTATAAACCTGAAAGTCTTCAAATGAGTCTGAAGATGCCCAAGTCCATGTGACCTTTAGATGCAGCTAATTACAGCAGCTAAGGCACATTAATCGGATCTCAAACATAATACTGGCCTCCTCTACAACTTATATCACATGTGACATATAGCACTGTACTATATCCAAAGTGTGTGGCATGCTGGGAATCTCTTACCGTATGAGCTCTCAACATACCTGTAGATCATTGTAAACAACATATAATTTTAACAAGAATGCACCTTAAATCTTTAAGAGATATGGCACACACTACAAGAGTTCTTGAAAACACAATGTACATACTATAAAATATTCAACATGCGATTAAATTCAACAACAATCAAATAAAACCAGTGTCAAAGTACAGTATCACACATTTTGTGCATATTGTAAATACACATACCCACAATGTAATCGTACAAAAGCAGCCTATACCTTTCTCTAATTTTCCTTCAACCTGGAGTACAGCAGTATATTGAATACAATATTATTCAGCTCCATACATCAAAGTAGTATACTGTACAGAGGTGTTAACTAAGCTCTCTGTGCTAAAGCACATGCGTATCTGCAAGAAATGATGGTACCCGCCTGTTTACCTTTAAACTCGAAACAAAGAGTCATTTAAATTTTGATGCTATGCTACCACAATGAATGCTACTACTAGCTCATGCAAAGTATGCCTTTTACAAGTAGAATTGAACCAAAACAAAAAGTTGCTTGCCTAGCAACCTTCCAGACTTGTCTCCTGAGTTTTCAAATGGGCAAAAAGTTGTGTCTTCAAATACAAGATAAAAATTAACAAATGCTAAGAACACATCCAAAAGCCCTACAACATCAAGTAGTTTTGCACGCTTGGGGAAGTCATATTAGTGATGGTCAGTAACTCTAACATTCTGTGGTGTGAGTCCAATGAGTTTCATCATCACTAATGTGCTCAATTCAGAAATATATTCCTGGTAAGGATCCACTGGAAAAACTAAAGTGCAAAGCCCTGCAAATCAGCACACTGGGCTGATAGAGCTCGAGACTTGCGTTTTGATCCAACTTATGATCCATGTTCAGATTCTACAAGACTTTGGGCTAGAAGAATTTTTATGTCAAGAAAAATTCAATCCTCTACTTAAAATACTGAGTTACTAATTTATGATGGCTCAATAGTAACTAATACAATACAACGCATTACCTACTATAGACCTGTAATTAAGTAGTATGCCAGCTTGGTGAAAAGATCTTCTCAACCCATAATCCACAAATAGTATGTTGACAATGCCCTTCAATAGAAGGAATAAAATTTAGTTCTACTGTACTCATCCAAATGGAATTTGGGATTTTTATCTTTTTAAGTTTCCACTAAGGATAATATTTGTTGCAAACAGACAAAAACAATTACTTCAAAACATAAAACTTGACCCTTCAAACATAAAAAAAAAAATGATTGTAGGACATCTAGTAAAAGGATCCAACAAGTCTACACTAGCTACATGCTAAAAATTACAATATTACCTGAATTCAGTACATAGCTAACAGTGCACCTCAATAACTGTGAGCATGGAAGTACTACTGTACCTCGGAGAAGTACTTCCATGCTGTGAGTGTGAGGTACCGTATCTACACAGACAGTCAATGTTGTAAACTATCCATGCTGTAACAGTTCGATTGAATTCAATCCAGTACTTTATCAAACAGCTCCAGTCAGTCCTACTGCAGAGTACCTCTAAAATACAGAAAGCTTCCTGTCAACTCAACCAGTACTTAACCAATTGCTTTCTATCATAGCAGCCAGCACTGTGCAGGTGTAATTTTTGAAAACCTACAAGAATAAAACTATTGAGAAATCTATCAAAAACTCTTGATCCTTCAAAGACTGTTGATAATGTTTTTGGATAAATTCTGGTTATTGGTCAGTGTTTTCCAGAGGTCCAGATTTGTCCAGGCACTTGTCTCTATCTCGCAGATGATGCTGATTGCCCTCCTAGGAGGGGGGTCTATGGGGAGGGGGCCAGGGGTCTCTTGTCCCTTTAAAAAAAAATGTGCACTTAAGTAAATGAGAAATGGTGCTACATGTGGTGATTACTTTCAAAATTTCTGTCGGGGGGGGGGGGGGTCAAGATTCTGATGCAGGTCATAACACTAAGGCCAGGCCCTGACACAGGCTCCTCACATTTTGTCTTGGCAGCACCCCCAGACTACAGGCAGCACACCCAGACAAAATGCGTAGTGGAGAAAGTGGTTGGTATCAAATGAATCTTGTAACACAGATATTCATAGTAAGATACAACACTTTATGTCAATGATGTAAATGTGGTGGAGAGCAGAATACATGAACCAGCTCTTTATATCCTTCTGATATGTTACATCAAACAGCATTTGCATCTTCAAATAGATTTTACCCCTTTCCCTTCTTACCCCTACACCTTCCCACCACTCCCATCCCCATTTTGAATAGTTACAAAGAATAGCTTACAGAGTGTACAGTATGTTAATCACAGGCTCACTACTTCCTCTCATCTCCCTCTAACACCACCCCATCCCAGTGCTTTGATATATAAGGTACCTCTGTCATGTAAGAAGAACGTAGTACTTTGCTTGTTGGTTCACTAGTCTGTTGTAATACCATGTACCAAAACAAACTTCACAGGAATGGAATAGGAAGTAATTGAATTAAAACAGGTAAATATGCTAATGCTGCTCTAAAGTGTGAGATTAACAGCAGAAATAAAACACAACAAAAAGATTTGAAACAGGAAGTTCTTGTGTTATTCTTTTTGCATTCGCCATGATGGACTGCCTATTCAATACAACACAACACACAAGTGTTCAGTGCGTGCACTGTAATGTAAAATTGCATGACTCCCTGGTTAAATTATTACTCCTGAATCACTAGTGGAAAATCAATTTACCTTGTCAATCGCCTTCACCCTAGAGTTTGAAATAAGACTGTACTATAATGAAGTCTGGTCAAAATACTGCACTGTACAATACTACCAGTGAAAGGGAAATAATTGCAGCCTGTCTAGACTATTGGCTGCCTTGAGGAATTATCCTGGTAAATAAACAAAATGGACACACTGTACATATGTGAATCACCTATCCTGGCCAGTAATGACCACTCATGCAGTACCACTGCAGTGTTTTACAAATTTGTACAGTACTACCCTCGTACTTTATGACAGAGATAGCAAATGTGGTTCAGAACCTCATGATCAACACTTTTGGAGGACCAGCTTTACTTAACTTAGGCACATTTTCATCATCCCAAACAGTTCCAATTCTCCCAACCTACTTACTTCTAGCCCCTCCCACATTTATCTGAAACTCATCTTTATCCAGACAAAATCCTTGTTTATTGCTTCATGGCTTGTCCCAGTGGCCATACAAGTCCATAATGTGTAATCAAGACACTCTCAGTGCCCATGCTATGTAATTTAGCTATGATGCATTGTTTGAATGTGATGCCAATCAAAGAGCTGTACCAATTGAGAGTTTTGATATACAGGTATGTATACTGAAACTGTAGTTTAAGGTGACGAATGACTGCCTTTAAACTTAAACAATATCATGCAGAAGCCATCTACAGTGGTCAATAACACTGATCAACCTGACTTGAAGCAGGCAGTACTTCCATGCTTGAAGCAACAACACTTGCAAAATTGTAAATTATATCCTTCCAAAGATACAGACATGTTCTGTAAGCGGGATTTGGAACAATAATAATACTTTCACCCTCTGAAAGAGGAGATTGATCATATGCAAGACACTCTTGAAAACCTCATTAGTAATTATCCAAGTCCCTACCATGACAAGATGTAGTTGTGAGATGAAATCTTGAGAGTAATTACTCCAGGCTGACTGGACATAAGAAATGTAAAACCTACAGGAGGTAATCAATTAAGTTTATTGTAATGAAGGAGGAAGTTATGTCTACTTACTGTATCCTCTACTGTGTAATATGAAATCTCTGAAAAAGAGGGACAGTGCTCAATGCCAAGATTGAAGGCAGACATAGTCAGATAAACACTCAACTGCAAACACCAAAACAAAACTCAAGGCAACACTGTACGTCTTAAAATTCATGATATTTTGGAGTGGCACAATATTGCCCTAAAAAGAATGAGTGACAACTAAGGGCTGGGGTAAAAAAAATTGGAAACTACTACTGAATGACCTTGAAAAACAAGGTACAGTTCTATTATCCACCAAGACCACCAGTGGGTTAAAGGCTCAGTTCTCTCACCCCAAACTAGGGCTGTGAACATGTAGCGATTAATCGCTAAATGATCGTATGTGTAATAAACATTTAGTACAAAGCTACAAGCGATTAATCAAAAAACTTGTTTTTGACATTTTGTTAGAGTATACAAATGGATAGAAAAAATTTTTTATTCATTTGTATACTCTGATAGTACCTGGTTTTTGTTAAATGGAACATTCTGGACATACTTGAACTTAGAAGGCTCCAAAGTTTCAGAATAATTTGATTTCACCATGCAAGAAAATAACAATTACTACTTCTGCATTACATTCAGTATCAATCACTTCATACTGAATTTTTTTTTTCGTGACAAGGTAATTGCAATTAATCGCTACTTATCGCAAATTTTTGAGGTTAAATGTTTAGATATTTTGGTAAATGTTCACAGCCCTACTCCAAACAGTACCAATTCTCCAAACCTTCTTACTGAAGCCCCTCCCACAATTGTCTGAAATTCATCCTCATCCAGATACAGTCTCAGTTTATTGATTCAAGGTAAGTATAGAAAAACTCATTTATATGATCAAAACACTCTCAGTACCATTCATGCTTGGTAACCCGTAACAAAATTGCAGTCTGGGGTGAGAGGTTTGGCCCTTTAAGCCAAGGAGATGATTATCTGGTCATGACAGGTAACTTTGAATAATTTGTGCTTGTTGTGATCAAATACCACAGCCAAATTATAACAATGTATCAACTTAGTGACCACTAAAATATACAAAGTACAGATTAAAAAGTGCTGCACAACCGCCTTAACGAGAATTAAGTCTTTAAACGCAACTTTAACTGTATGGGAAAGAAGGTGAAACTCCTTACAGAATTGAGCACATAATTACAGAGCTTGGGCCCAGCTGCTGACAAAAACGCATCATCACCCTGCATTTCCAAATTTGTTCTGGGAACAGCTTCTGTAAACTGTTACAGTAAATTATGAACTTAAAGTGTACCTCAAGTCAGAAACTCGAAAACATTTATAAAACAGCCTGCAAAATGAATTCTTCCAGTCCAATTAACATCTTCATAGGACTTTCTTGAGCCAAGATATAAAATGTTGAAGTTTATTCTCTCAAATTAAAATGGTACATTGTGCAATATAATTTGTGATGTCACTGTTGTACTAGTTTCTCAAATTACCATCTTTGTATAATTCCTTTGTTTTTCTGAAAGGTACTGATGCTATCTTACTCTTACGGGTTGATGTAATTACTTACGTTTAAGCTTTCTCTGTGCAACATGCTATCGCTATGCAAGCAAACAGGGAGTGTTCAAGGTCATAAAAGACATTCTTAATTTAAAGGCAACAAAGCAGGTACTCTAATGTGAGTTGTACAACCAGAAAGTCATAAATTATTGTGCAAAGGGCTAATTTGTTTGAAGTGAACAACATTTTATTTCTTAGCTCAGTTATGAAGTAGACAGTTGGACTGTTAGAATTCATTTTTCATGCTGTGTAACATAGAATTTTTTGACTTGAAGTAACCTGTACACATTAAAGTATGAACTTCTGCAAAATTTTGCAGCTGATGGTTTTGAATGCTTTCACTGTTGTTACACCATATGAAATGGAATGCAGGAAATCACATCTAGCCTACTTTAGGTATTGATTTTGGATATCAAGCCTGGAGTTATCTTAAATTGTATACCATCACTCACCTCAAATCACTGTGAGGAGTGAGAAGTTTTGCACACCTAGATGGAGATTTGGAGTTGAATTTGGATTTTAATCTGTTTAGGTTGAATAAAATAGCACACTTACCATAATCCTTCATTCTCTGAGGATTGTGATTTTGCATATATAGGCAAATTTAGAACCTAACAAAATACTGAGAAAATTTGGCAACTTACAGTATCACTTGTAAAAAGTGCCATCCTTTGCCTGTGGCCCATTGACAATGGTAGTGCTGAGTGAAATATTTATGAGATGGTTTGCCAAAGTTGTGACTGGTGATGCAGCTTGGTGTGTTGAATTTTTCCAAGTGTTGCATCAAAGCAATTTATTAACTAGTTAGGCATGCATGCATCAACTGCAAGACACAGGGTTTACACTTTACATGCGTCCTGGGCATGACGTTAAACTGCATCCAGGTTGTGGCTTCTGTTCTATTCAGCCAGTCTAGAGCAGGACCACTCAGTGTTTGCCCTTTGGAGGGCGTACTTGTCCATTTGGGACGTTAAGCTCCTTAAGGGAGCAGAAATCCTCCGGGAGTAATCGTTTGGTTTTCGCCCCTTGGCTCTTGGCCAGAGAGTCGTGGGGACTTTTAGAAAAAAGCAGGGTTTACACTTTACACGCTATGATGTTGGTATAAAATGTTGTAAGACAGAATGGTGTGTCAATGCACACAAGTGTTTGACTCTTCTAATTTTAATGAATGGGGGCCAAAGAGTGCACTTTATAGGTTGGGCTAAGTCATTTGTAAACTTGTGAAGTACAGTAGCCTACAACAGTATTACTACAGTATTAGGGCCTATGTGAGAAAATGTTTCAATGTTGGTACTTCCCATAATAAATAGTTTGCCATGCGAGACATTGTTGGACATAGTATATATTTTTCACAAAATTTATTAAAGATCAAGCATGTAAACTAACAATGGGTCATTCTCAAAATTATTCATTAGGCCTAGTCTAGTAGGCCTAGCCTAGAGGGCCAAGGGGATTTGATGATGTAGCTTAGGCTTAGGACTAGCCATTCAATTTCTTAGGTAATTCTTGAGGGAAAGGGTATTCTATGATTACTCCGACCTAAACCGTGAGGGTTGGCAAGGTTGGTGTGGGTTCCAGAACATGGTCCTGTGCTAGCCTACTGTGCTACACCAGTTGGGACTCTGTGGGAGTGTTGCCAACGTTACATGGTTAGCCTAGAGAGGCTACCAGTACCATGCTAAGTAGAAGTTTGTCCTAACATAGTCAGTGACAAGGCTACAATTCTTAACAAAAATGATGTGACAAAACAAGCAATGAACAGATCACCATCCCCCACTCCCCCATCTAATGTTGTGGCAGGCCAATTCAGACGCCCTGAATCTTCAGCATTGATATGGAGAGCGGGGTTTGTCCCATGTAATTTTGTTGAAGATTGTCGGAAGGCTGTACAAATTTTCCTTTTAAGTGCTTTGAAACCACCAGGTTGCCGTTTTATTTTTCAAGCTACAGGAAAGTACAGGAGTTACTGTTGAATTTGTCCTACCAGTATCTTGTCGTGTGACATTAGCGCTGGGCGCTCTGATAATTTTGTCTTCCTTATTTTTCATGTTAGGGGGTGGGGGTAACATATTTCACAATGTTGGTTAACCATAAAATTCTCTCTTTTTTGGCATAAATATACACTGAATGATGATTCGAACTACAATCTGGTTAAAGATGAAATTGTTTGTAAGCATTTGGGATAGTGAACATGACAATTTATGTGAAGATCTGACAAAATTGAAACTGTTTCATCTGGGTTTCAACACCAATTAATATAACCAACCCTGCACACCAACTATCCTCCACGAATGCCTTTTCTGGGCACTTTGGAGTACCTCAAAGAAGTTCTAAGGTTAAAACCAATTTTGCACAATGGAAGTTTCCTGTTTATAGAGAGATCTTCTGTTTGCACGATTAACCCGTGACATACAATGAAATCGTAGTGAGGATCGTGGTCTATGCTATGGTTGAGTTGATAAAGGCGGTGGCATTTGAAGCCATGAAGCTTAGCAACCGGGAGGTCTAGAGTTTGAATCCTGGCCGGGTCAAAGTAAGGTGGGTTTTTCATCCAAGAGCAATCTAGGGTCCCATCTGAACTGGCCTTTCTAAAAAAATACCAAATTTGATCCAAATTGTTGAATTGATTGCCCCCTGAAGTGAAGTTGTAATTCATAAGCCAACTTGGCTGCTCCCACATTCGTTGGTCTCTTAGCATCGTAAAACAACTGCCCTTCAAGGCCTGATTATTATTTTTATCAAACAGTGCCACTGATTAAATATTCTGAGGAATTGGAAGCAGTGACGAGTTCCACATTGGGATAATGAATAAATTTAACATTATGAAACCCACTTTCGGGGCTTTCTGTAGCAGTTCAGTTTCAAAAATTTAAAAAGCCGTGTTTTGCCTGTAATTAGATCCTGTGCGGAGTGGCCAAGATCCTGTACTTTATCTAGTATATCTGTTTTCTCCCTCCCCTGAAGGTTGTTTTGGTCTGTCCTCCTCTCCGAGAAATATTTCTCGTCTGAAAGCTATCACTCCCCCCCCCCCTTCGGAACCCTGCGGGCAACAGGTCTTCTGAATAGGGCCTACGTAGATTATGACAAAATTAATGATGTAAACTATCCAGGGGTACCTTATTTTGATCACTCAGTCCCTGTCCTAATTAGGAAGACTGAATATGGACAGAAGTCCGTAATGCCTAATAAGTTGAACTTCTTCCTGGTGAAATATTTAAAAGCCACTTTTAGTGTGTTAGGCCTATTGTGTTGTCATGCAGCAATTGTTCTTCATAATGCTTACACTGTGACATATTGTCATTGAACCACTCCCTTCAAAATACACAACTTTTACATTCACCAGTTGTCATGCTTTGCCCAAGACTTAGAACTTCTTTATATACATTTGTACTGCAGGCTTCCGACAATCATTGACAAAAATGATGGGAAAACAAGCAAAACAAGCAATGGAGGGATCACAATTCCCAGTCCAACTCCAAGGCATCCTGAAAGTTCAACATTGATACAGGGAGCAGGGTTTGTCCCATGTAACATAACATAACATAACATAACATAACATAACATAACAAGTTTAAGGGCAAAGGAGGGTAAAAAACCCCATAAGATGCCCTATAGAACAGACCCAAAACCAACACCTAATCCAAACAAAGACTAAACAAATCCAATACAATCAGAACCTGCCACTGTCACAGTAATACTTGTCAATGTTAATCTTGAAGCAGTTGACTGAAGTGGAATTAACAACCCACTCAGGGAGACTGTTCCACTCATTGACAACCCTATGAGAGAAACTGAACTTTCTGATGTCAAGTCTAGAGAAACACTTTAACCAGCTTCTTATTATGGCCACGAACACGGGGATCAGCACAAATCTCTAAGCAGTTACAGTTAGACAGAGAATCATAACCAGAAAGGAACTTGAAAACCTGCAGCATATCCTCCCTAATCCTTCTTAACTCAAGAGAAGTAAGTCCTAGACAATTGAGCCTATCTTGATAAGGGAGATTACGCACATTGTGAATAAGCCGTGTGGCCCTCCTCTGAACCTGCTCTAAAATAAACTTGTCCTTTTCATAAAAAGGGTTCCATGCCTGCACAGCATAATCAAGATGTGGCCTAACCAACTGCTTATAAAGATTTAGCACAATATCTTTACTGAAATTGCTGAAATTCCTCTTGATTAAAAACCAAGCACCCTATTAGCCCTAGCAGCAGCTGCTGCGCACTGCCTAGAAGGCTTCAAATCGTTTGAAATGACAACACCCAAGTCTTTTTCAGAAGTCACATTACCTAGAACACTACCAGCCATGGTATACTTATGACCCAAATTCTTGGATCCAAAGTGAAGAACTTTGCATTTATCAGCATTAAAAGACATCTGCCAAGTCTGAGACCAAGTAACAAGCCTATCTAAGTCCCTTTGCAACAGAGAAGCATCCTTTCCGTCATTAACATTCCTATAGAGCTTAGTGTCATCAGCAAACTTACTAATACTCAGTATTACTAATAGTAATACAGGATGAGAGAGAGCAATCGATATCATTTATAAAAACTAGAAAAAGAATTGGGCCCAGAACAGAACCTAAGTTGTGGGTACTCCACTTGTGACATCATTCCAAGAGGAGAAATTACCATTTACAACAACCCTCTGTATCTCTGTCGAGGATTGTAGTCTAAATTACTGAATCTTCATGTTACTTACCACAAATACATCCTTTTAACAGTTATTCCTTTTAAATCCACCAATGGTTACATTCAGTGGTCTGGCGTTAATTGTGTCACTTTGGGTTGAGCACAATGTTATTACCAGACTTTGTAGTAGTAGTACACAAACGTATAGGCTATGAAACTGAAAAGCAGCTGCAGTCAACTTGGCGAGTTGAGTGTATCCGGACTTGAACGTGATGGGATTGAGACTGAGAGAGCCACACAAAACAGCTGGTATCCTGAGCAAGGAAAGCAAACCGCAAAAGAAAAGAAAACCACACCAAACTTTTACAAATATACAGATATTTTACGTCTGCGTTGTCTTTGGTTCAACCCATCATAGTGATTTTGGCCAAGACTTATCAGGTAAATGTAGCTCCCTCCTGCTTCCTACGGATCCTCTAGGCTAAATATTGACGTTAGTTTGCTACACTGTCAAGTTATCAAGACGTACCGCAGTTTGCCAGCTGTACTGAAACGTGCAGTAACCTGCGCAGCTAGTCTTTGCCCTTCTCTAATATTGTGAAATAATTTGCGCGTACACTACGGACTTTGCGCAGTTCAACAGACGAGGTCGCACTTTCTAAACTCGTTAGGGTCCGCTGAATCAGACACGGCAAGTACAGTTATCAGCACATTATCGACCAAGCAGTGAAGGAATTGGGGCCGCTTGAAATTTTGACGATTGAAAGGGACTGTAGGCATTTCAGGAAGACGACGAAATTGGTTTCAATCATAAAGATGAATGAAAATGCCCAAATTTTTGGTGGTTTGACTCTTGATTAGGGCTTGGACTTCAAGACATCTTATGGGGCCTTGACCCTACTTTGCCCTTGTTATGTTAAACGTTATGTTAAATCTTGTGGAAACTTTGACTTGCTTACAAAGAAATAAATATTCCCTCTTCCATGCTACTCACAGGACCGTCAGCTTATTGGCCTTGTAGCAGATGCGTGGCTGCATTTTGAGGGAGCCGTTACTGCGCCTGGGGCTCTGAACTTTGAAAATTGGGAGATTTGCCATGCAATGTACTTCGGCGACGCCAGATCAAGTATTACACTTTCCACAACACTGCAGAGTGTGGTTTTTCCAACTATCCTCTTAAAAAGTTTTCTATGTACCCTCCACCGATACTCCATATTTGTAATTAGTAGTTTAAGAGAGCAAAATGTTCCACCCGCGTCGCAAATTGCAACTTACCAAATGCAGCTATACTTAGAGTGTTTGCGGCAGAAATCAGTTTTGGAAACTTTCGAGCCCAGCAATCTGGAAAAGAAAAAAATCGAAAATTTGCCTTAAGTGACACTGAATCAGGCTAGAGGCATCAGTCAACTTATACCTCCTGCTGTAAGTTCCTCAGTCCTGTATTTTCATTCCTGAAATTTCAAATTTACTTCAATCTATATTGGCCCTTTATTTCCGTCCTTAAAAGGCAAAATTTTTGAAACATGCCCTTGCTCTGGAAACTAAAAAGAAATCTCAAATCTGCCAGCACTTGGCACCAGATCTTCAAATCACCAACCACACTTCCTGAAGTTTTCCTAAATTTTCTTTCATAGCGCCAAGTACACTACTATAGGCTTTTGAACTGAAATGAGAAAGGCAACAAAGTTGTTGAAACTTTTTTAATGTCGTCGGCGAGTCTCAGTCGTCACTGTATGTAATCTCAGATCTGCTAACAGGCCTAGTAAGTGCAGATTCTTCGATAATCCACAAACTTTTCAATTTTTTACCAAGAATCATGCAATCCTAAGTTTCTCAAATACAAGAGGCATATTTTCAAATATTTGTTTTGAAAAAAGCCAAACTTTTCGCGCAAAGAAAATTGCGTTACGTTGAGTACTGTTCACACTCTAGGGAAGATTTGGGTATCAAGTTGCCACACCCTACCCTGGAACCCCTTCGGGGAACCGTGGAAAAATTCCACTGTACCTGTTACTGGCGTGTAAGGTTTAGTCAGATTTTGTTGGGGTTTCAGGTTTTGGGGATTTTGACTGGTTTTAATGGGTTCAAACTAGTTTTGTCAGGTACCTGACACCAATTACCTGTTACCTGACTGGAATTTAATCCTACTCATGGATGTAAGGTACCTTTTAAGACCCGACATCAATCCCATGTTTCTTGACTGGAATTACTACTCTGTTTTAACAAATCTTGTCAGGTACCTGCTAAAACCTGACACCAATTACCATACCTGTCATTGACTGCAATTTTTAGCAGTGTTAAGCTAGCTGCTCTCAGTCGGGAAGAAGATACGTTTTCGTCCCTCGGGGAGTATCACCTATACGATTATAGATGTAGGCCCGATCCCGATATAAGCTTCAGCCCCCCCCCCCTTCCGACCGACGATAGTCTTGATTTTGCTCACTAGACCATTATATACTTCATAGAAGCTCTCACAGTTTCCAATTTCCTTTACAAACAACCCATTTTTTCAACACCAGCTCCAGATTTTCAAACATTTTTAAAGGAAAGTAAAAAATGTCTTTTAACGGTACGACAAAACATTATACCTCAACTCATTTTAGTCTTTATTTTGGGCAGATTGATTTTCAGTACCGAAGAATTAAATCTTTCAATCTCTTCTGCAAGTAAAACAATTTTTTCAAATTTTCTGTCATAAAATTCCTGAAACATACTTAGGCTTAGCTTACGAGAGGGGTAGCGGCGTATAGCCACGGAAGGGGGGAGGGACTATAGCGTAACTTCCATCAGAGCCCAATATTCTCACGTTTATGTGCTAAATGTCAGTAGGACATTAACGGGTGGGGTATAAGGGCAAAGCTTCCCCAAGCTCTTGGGTTTTGATGTCTTAAAAACCCGGAAGACTGTCTAAAGACGACAAATATCAGAGATAATGTTGGGGTTTGTGAAACGTTTGGAGCACGAGGAAATTTTGGTAGCCAAATAGTTTGAAAACCATTTTGAAAATAACATGATTAAACTGTAATTATATTAAAATAAACCTGGTCGAAGACTCATCAGCCTACCCATAGAAGAATATATAGCTTAAAGGCATTTGGGAGTTTGAAGAAATTGGAAATTGATGGGCATTTGTCATTCACCAATCTGCCCATGCTCCACTGAGACCATGGACTGTAAACAGTTTATTTGCCGACAAGGCGTAGCGAAGTTTTGCATTAGAACTATTGTAAAATCTGCTACCGTTGAACACTGTGGATGCTATGGAGATGCATTTTAATGGATGAAAAATAGATTAAATTGATTTTATAAAAATTGGCAAATTGAACAGTTGAAAAAATAGAAATAATCTAAATTGACAAATGAGATCACAGGCGAGCCGAAATTATATATTAAACCATTTATTGCCATGGCGGACTCTGCGCCTAGGTATTTTTTCGTTACATTCTCAAAGGCTGTGATCCTCCATAATCTTTTATTTTTTGTGAAGATCTCTTCCTCTTTTTTTGCAATAGAGCACATGTAGCTTTGAGCAGGACATTGAATGTCAGCCATTCAATAGGCCTACAGCTGCAGGTTTTCATAGACTTTTTACTTTGAACACTTCTTAGACAGAAGGTAAATTTTGAAACAAATTTGTGATAGGAGTACGAGTTCAAAGTTGCTAAGTATCCCAATCATCATGTTAAGCATCTTAGTCTAGTACCCAACGGGGCTGCTACATGAACTCCCAAGTGGTAACGGTAAGAGCATCCGCCTCTCACGGTCAGGGTTCGATTCCCAGGCCGAGTCATACCAAAAACTCTAAAATGCTCTTGTGCGTGATGCTTCGCATAAGCAATGGAGTAGGGAAAACATGTCAACGAGCCACAACTGAAAAAAGGCCGGCTCGAATTCAGGGGTGGCCTCAGCGGGGGGAGGGGGAGGATGGTCCCCGTGGGGGAACACTGCCCCCCCCCCCCGTCGGGGAAGGTCGGCGGTTTCGTCGGGGAGGCCTAAAAAATAAAGGAAAATAATAATTAAAACCCCACAATGACTGAAGTTACTGGATGGGCGATTTTTGTTTTGTAAATCTATTTTAATACATATCGAATCGATTTTAAATTTCTTGTTAACTCTGTTAAACCTCATTCTATGTATCTTGTCCTATCTCTTTCCCCCGTCGGGGAAGGACGGCAATTTTTCGGGGAAGCCTAAGCATGAAAACGTAAAAGACTAAAGTTACTGGACGGATGACCATGATTTTTTTCTTTTGGAACTATTTTTTTTGTAACGCTATTTTAATGCATATCTGAATCCATTTTAATCACATCTTACTAGCTCTTCTATCGCTCATCCCATCTTCAATCCGTGCGCGCAAGTCATGCCTCCGTCGGGGACGGGCTACCCACCCCCTGTTGTTAAGAAAATCCAATTTCGTCGGGGAGCCTTCATCTTCAGACCCTCGATAAAAGATGTGGGTCTGTACTCACTCGGACGACCTTCTTGATCTTATTTACTAGAAGACCATATTCTTCAAGGAAACTCACAATTTCGAATTTGCCCTACAAAAACGGACTAGGGGTTGTTTATGTGCGTGCAGTACCCAACCGTCTGCCATCTGGCCTGCCCCGACAGCCGAATTCTCACAAAGGTAATGCATATCGGCCATGTGCTTTTCAGCTACACATAATGATAAACAGTGGTGTGAGAAAATCTCCCCATAACTCTGGCACTTTGTAACGTGACATATTTTCAAATACGTTGGGAGTAAAACCATTTATAGTCTGGAGTTCGGACAGTCACGTTAAAAATTTCATCTATTTAGTGGACCTTGCAATTGAATTGGCGTCCGGTTTTGCGTTTGCGATTTGATTAAGGACAAACATACTCTACACTAATTTTAGGGGGAAAGTTAGTTATAAGTTTTACGACCCAGTTTCTAACCTGTTGGTTCAAGCCGAGCCGACCACGGCCTTTTTTCCAGTTATGGCTCACTGGCAAGCCACAACTGGGGGCAAAGCGAAAATGTTGAAACTACTCAAAATTGAACATGTGATTGATAATTTGAGAGATTGCATTCTAGGAGATCCAAAGTGTTTTGGGATATTTTGTCAATAGATAGTTCGATTCAAAATCCCGAGGCACTATGCGTGGGCTCTATAGGGGTCCCGGGTCCACAACAGGGCTCCTGGAAACCCTGACATTTTAGGCCTTTCAGGTGACTTAATGGAAGTAAAAAATGACCTTTGTAAAGGTATTACTTACTATCGTAAAAGGGACATTATTACTGAGGCAAATGAGTGTCATTGGGGACAATGAGGAGATTGGGGACATGCCCCTCGCTCAGTATGTTTAAAAGGCCCTGATTTGAGAAGAAGAAAGATAATTTGAAAAAGAAAGGTAGCTTCCAAAAATTTTGTTATAACTGTTTGAAGGGCGAAAGTAAACTGTCCTATAGGTTATCGTTAAATAAGGGGGGGGGGGGGGAGGTCCGGGGAGCGAAGCCCCGGGAAGTTTTGCAACTTTTGCAATCTGAAAAGTAATAATTGATCCACAGAATAGCCGAAATCTAATAAAAGCAATATCTGTCAGATCCACTCTCGTCAGAAAAATTATAAAAGAATAGCCGACTCTCCAAAAAACCTGTGACGTGTTCGCAGACCGATATGCTCATTATAATTTAAATAGTGAGTTCGCTTTCAAATTCCTGTTGAGGGATTTTGCCCAGAAAAGAATAATTAGCATCTTTCAGTGATGTCTTCAATAGGAAATTCAAGGTTTGAGTTTTTTAAGTGGTTTTTGGACCTTGTTAGGTAACAAGCCATAACATGGTATGTTATTGCTAGCTGCGTTTCGCCCTGAAAGATTAAAATCGGGGCTTATCAGTAGCATGTTATATAGTAGTGGTAGGCAAGCAATGGATTCAAAATATTCGGTTGCCTGGATTGTCCAATTTTTTAAAAAGTCTTGTGAGCTCCTCACTGTTCAATCCGATTAGTGTGTCAGTCGAATAGATTACGGAACAGAAAATTGCAAGGCTTGCACATCAGTTCCATTTTTATCAATATTAGGAATTATCTTTTATAACTTTGCTAATTTATTTCAAGTGCTCATTTTATTTATATATTATTATATTTTATTATTATATTTATATTTATATATTATATATTATTTATATCATTGTATTTATATGTATAACGAGAACAAACGGTGACTGTGTCGAAGCCTAGGAAATCCCATTTCCGGCTATCTGAGGGGTAGCGATTTTTCAATATTTTCTGTGCTTTCCTTCCCAACAAATGGTGGCGTCCGCTTAGATATAGTCGGTAAGGGAGGATCCATTTCTTGGGCAAAAATCTTTAATTGAAAAATCGCAGACATGTGATACATATTTTAAGGCTCAGATCCATGCAGCTTAGTAACACATTAGCCAGAAAGTGTTTTTCCGGTTATCATACGGGTTTGTTAAGTTAAGCATTTTCTTGTACAGTACAATCCGGGCCACACAGTGCAGATGGGAAGTCCACTTAGACAGTCGTCCTCCCATGAACTCTCTCTTCGCCCAATTATGTTTTCCTTTTCGCGGCTCCTGATAGAGGGCAATGTCTTTGGAAAATACTTTTTGGGGAAATGAGATACAATTTTGTTCTAGAAGAAGTTCCAACACCCTCTCCATCTAATTGATTGAAACCTTGGAACGCCCCTGTCTCCCGTCCATTGTTTTCATTCTTTAGAACTGTCTCAATCGCATTGAGATTTTTCAACCTACATGATTTTACAACTGTTCTGGAGCAAGAACTCTGCCTTCCTTGCTCGCAATTACCCACTTCATTCTTGTGTGTCAGCCGCGACGTGGGGTCAATAAATGCGCATGCCCCCTCCTCCCCTACAATTTCCATTTTTTCTATATACCGCATTTGTATAAGCTATGTTTCTGTAGTGGAAGGGTGAGATAGAGAGAGCTAGATTAAGATTAAGAATTAATTTTGAACAGATAGTAAGGTGCATTAAACACTTGTTACTTTCTATTTCAACGGCCAGATTACACATTTTTCGCCGGAAAAAATGAAGTGGTACATGTTATGTGGCAATTTTCCTAATCGTATTGTAATTTAATCATTTCTTATTGAAGTGAACATTTTATTGCAAGTAACAACTGTTAACACCTCCAAGTTGGAGTCAATGGTCTGGCTGGAAATACTATTTTTTTTTCAATTTTTTGTGCACTCCGTAACAACTATATTGACGCTCCTCCTAGATTTTCAGGAACATGAGTACTTTTTCAGTGCAGCGTGACGCGAACATACAGGGACGGAGCTTACTGTTGATGTTCTTACTTTCTTGCCGTGAAGACGCAATAACATGATTATTAGCAATAAGCACTTCCTCAACCCGAACACGAAACATTTACTAGTCAAAACCAATCGCTCATTGTAATCAAGTAGATGTTCATTATCTGTTTGAGAAAGGGAGGGTTATTAAGAGAAAAGCAACCATAAAATGTCAAGATGGCTTTGACTTTCCTCATTATTATCCCGCTATACTTTCATCTAAGTTCAAACTGAGAGCAACACCTCACCTCAAGCAAAACTAAGAGTGCAATTTTTCAACGGGTCCGGGGGGGGGGGGGGGGGCTATACAAGCTTAAAAATGCCATTTCTGGCAATTTGAAGGTTACAGATTTTTCAAAGTTTTCCGCACGATCCGAACGCTAAATGATGGTGGTGATGCTCCGCTTTGATAGTCGTTGGCCCAGGGAGGTGTGATTAGAGTTACACCTCCCTCGTTGGCCTAGTCAGGCTCTAAGACTTGTCCGCAAGAATTCAGACCTGCAATGTTTTAGATTTTTGTCACCCAGCAAAAAATGTCTGTTTAGGCCTTGCTAATACAAGCCTGGTAAATGCCATTTCCGGCTGTCTGAGGGGTTGCGATAGTCAAAAATTTTTGACGCCTCACGCCATCTGATAGCGTTCCAATAAATAATCGTTTGAGAGATGCCGCAAGTCGTACTGAATGGCCCCTTGAGCAAATCGTGGTACCGTCCTCTAGACTAGAACTTTACACATTAATTACTTCCGCTAAACGTTTGCTCGATAATTCCTTTGTTATTACTGTAAAAGCCATACTTTTGTAGTTGTATATTTGTATGTTTAAGCAGTTAGCAAATGAACGAAATGAAGTATGAGTCAAATGTGTAAATGTAGCGCAAGTTTGTATCTTATAGCTTCCCTTTTCAAATGCGAAATTTTCAAAGGGATGAGGGCTCCACCGCTCCTTAGACCCTTCCCAACAACCATGGACCATGACACCCCTAAACGGTCATATAGTAGAAAGGATAAATATCATGGAGGTTTAGCGCCAACAGGACTATCTAAGCGGGGCGCCACCATTAGTTGGCGCGGAGCGTACAAGAAAAATTTTTACTCCTCTTTTACTCCTCAAATGGCCGAAAACGGCACTTCCCGAATGAGAGTGATATAAAAAGGTGAAGATATTTTTGTTTGTGCGTAGAATGACTACATAAAAACTAAACATAAATGCCACATTTTGAGACTGACACTTACGATTGTCATGCACTTAGTGTAAAAGTAAAAATGTCACTTATGTTTAATATATATGTATACCTCTCAGGTATTGAAAGTTACGTTCAGAATGTGGCCACAAGAGGGTTAACACAGGCAAAGGTGTACAGACGGGAACATTTGAGTAATAGCGGAGGGGGGACAGAATATACTCTGCCCCAAAATGCTAAAGTGTCCAAAAGAATATTGAAAGTTTGAGTGAATACAAAGAAAATTTGAAAAACTTGCAACCCCTCAAACAGCCAGAAATAATGTTGCCTGAAAGCACTGGCGTACGGAGGCATTTCAGTTTGGGAAGATTTTATGTCCGAAAAAATGAATTTCTGCCCAAACACCTGCTTGGCCCAGCGTCACCATCGGATGGCGCGGAACGTACAGAAAATTTCGAAAAATCGTACTCCTCAGACAGTCGAAAATGGCATTTCCCTGGCTTGCAAGGTGGATTCAAGCAGACGTTATTTTGAGTTTTCTTTCGCAGAAAAACTTTCAGTTCAAACCGAATTTCAGCCAGAAAAACTATCTAAGCAGAGGAGCGTACAGAAAATTTTTGAAAAATCGGAACCTTCAGGCAGACGGATATGGCATGTTCTAGGCTTTTAGGGGGATCTAAGCATTTTCTATTTTGATCAGAAAATTACCAGATAAAACCGTATATTGCCATTAGATGATGGGCTTGTTTCTTTTTGAGGGAGTTCTAACAGAATTGAAAACATTCTTTTATTAGTAACAACTTTTGAAAAAAAATCACCTTACGAAATGCGTTAAATGAATTTTCACAAAGACTTATGGTAAGACATTCTCACACTGCATCATTATGTTACCAAAAAACAACCTATAGGCCCGATTATCATTATCGTTGCCCGAGTTTCGGCGCCGCTGGAGGATTAGGGTAGTTGGCAAATAAGTTTTCACTGCAACTGAATGCCATCTCGTCTGAGAGTAAAACTGATTTGTCAATTGAAAACATCCCAGACCTTTTTTCAAATTTTTTCAAATTTTTTCGAGTACCATTTTGGGCATTTTGCAAGACTACAGTATGAGTGGGGCTTAGGAAAACTTTTTCCACAAGCTTCCCAAATGACTCAAAAATGTTCCAAATTTTAATTCGAATATAGTCTGTTTTTTTCTGGCAAAGATTTGAAAGTGTCAAAATAAGCGGTCATTTCGGGCAATATGTTGCAAAACCAAACTGAAGAATAGCTGTTTCTTTTGTACCTCTTTAATTTTTTTGTAAATATGTTACCCTTACCATGATACTTTTCTATTTTTTCGAGCAAATGATTGAAAGAAATCGTTTAGTTGAGCATTTTGGGCATTGTAAAAGGCTGAGAAGTAAAACTCACGAACGTGTAGCGATTTTTTTTTTAATCTAGTTGATGTTCCGTGAAAATTTTACTGCGGTTATGACGCTTCTTTCTTTTTTTCAGACACATCTTTATAAGACTTTAGACATGCTTAGGAATTTTCTGAAAAAAACTTTTTTATCAAACTTTTTCAAAATTCCTGCCAGAGGTTTTCCCTAATTCCGAATTTTAAATTTTGCGGATATGTTTGGGGAAGCCATCTGCCTCTCCACCTCGTAGGCCTATTTACGTGGAGCGCCGCAATCAGTCGGTGCGGAGTGTTCAAAAAATTTTGGAATCGCAACCCCGATTTGGAGTTGTAGACACCCGGTAATGGTATTCCCCAGGACTTGTCAGCCGATTTTATGCAGTCATATCCTATCGTTATTTTGAGTTTTCTTTTTGCAATTGATGAAATTTTAAATCAACAAAAAGAATGAAAAGGCGCAAAGTGATTAGAATGTTACCAAACTGCATGTTTTATCTGTTTAAGGGAAAACAGATACAAGGGATACAAGGGGAGGGTGTCATTAAACAAATATGACACGTCACATCTAAAGGTCTATTTTTAGGGTCTTATTTTTGATTAATGAATTGAGAAAAATTCAACCTTTTTTGGAAGGGGCGGACCCCCAGGCTTCCAAGATAAATCCGCCCCTGTCATGCCTCCTTGTATAGTTACGCAGCTGCTAAACAGTCGCCATTTTCAGCTTTCGTAAGAAATAAAATTTTCACTCAATAAAAATGAGCAAATTTCAACCTGATCAGAAAATTGAGGCCAAATCAGAAGTGCACTCGGTATACACAAAGTTACAGCTGATCATGCGCATTCAAAAACTTTTTGATTTTTCATGAAAATTTTACAGTGACTATCAAAATGACGCTCCTTTTGGGCTATTCAATTACATTAAATTTAATGTTTCCAATTTTTAAAATCATCCATAGTTCGAATCGAGACTGAATTTCTTGAAGGTGGACACACCGAAAGCATACTCGGATATGCTAGTTGGCACCAGGGAGTTGCAACAGAACTCGCTGGTTGCACGGAGTATAATATATGCGCTGTGCAACCAGGGATCGGCAACTCCCTGGTGCAAACTCCCCTGCCACGCCGCCTTTGTGTACATACGGGGAACGACTTGTGGTAAGGCGATTGGATAAAAATAGGCTATTATATCGCAGCGCCTATGAGATAACATTCCAGGGTGACGATAGCGGGATGCGCGAATGGAGGAAAGCAGGGAAAGCACGAAACAGGGAGACGAAGGTTTTTGATCATGATTGTATTCAGATTAGGAGCGAGGAATAAAAGGGGCTTTCTGTCCCGGGAAATGGAGGCGGAATTAAGCATGCTTCCACCCTTCATTTTTCACTACCTCCCCGCAAAAGGTTCATTTTTATGCTAAATTTTTCTCTTTTATCTACGAGGAAGAACGTTTTTTTTTAAAAAAAGGAGTTTTTTAAAAAAAGAAAATTTCAAAAAAAAAAGAAAAGAAAAAAAAAGTTAAAAAGAAAAGAAAAGAAAACAACATATCCAGATCTTTCTGCAGCAGTACGGCATCATCCCAAATGCTAATCTTCATATAAAGCTTAGTATCATCTGCAAACTTACTTATACTAGTAGATGTAAGAGAACTATCAATATCATTGATGAAAATGAAGAAAAGAAGTGGGCCAAGGGCAGAACCCTATGGTACTCCACTTGTGACTTCTTTCCAAGAGGAGAAGTTACCAATGACAGCAACTCTCTGAGATCTACTATAAAGCCACGAATTTATCCAATCAGCACAATTGTCCCGAACTCCTAACCTATGCAGTTTAACCATCAGCCTACCTAATGGAACCTTATCAAAAACCTTTGAAAAGTCAAGGTAAAAGACACCAACGCCATACCCAGAATCAAGACATGAAGAGACATCTTCAAGAAATCTCAGTAAGTTAGTAACAAGATCTGCTTGGCAGAAAACCATGCTGAGACAAATTGAGTAACTCATTATCTAAGTCCACTTTAGTAAACCATCCTTAATTAAAGATTCCATAACTTTGCACACAACACTGGTAAAATGACAGGCATGTAATTGCAAGGCGCGGCGCATACTTCGATCCCCCTTCTTAAAATGGAGTAACATTTGCTACCCGCCAGTCAGTAGGAACAAAACTTGAATCCAGACACTTCTGAAAAATGATGGAAAGAGGAACTGACAAAATCTCAGAGCATTCACGTAGAATGGCTGAGTGAACTGCACGGAACATCTCCGGCTCATGGTGTATGACCCACCAGTGATCAAATCAGATCAGCTTTTAGTACAGAAAATTAAACCCTGAAGAGAGGGCAGCATTTCTGTTTGCTTAAAATCAAACTGCACAGCCAGCTTATTGTTCAAATTCCACCTGCGCACTGAGTACAGTTATACTCGCGACAGCTGGCAAACAAACGTCTCTGAGCTGATAATATAATCCGAAGCGGCAAGTTCAAATAGTCAGCCATTCGATCCCAGCTAGCTGTAAGTTACGAATACCGTAAACACAACAACTTGCGTGACATGAAAGACCTCATTTACTTTGCCTTTGCAGCTGGGTGTATAGACTAACGTTAAGTGTTTCTTAGAACTTTTGTGAACAATCCTAATCAGGTAAAGAGTATACCGGTGCGAAATTAGTGATTGAATTGTTCAGCTGACATTGACCCAGGCCCTGGGTCAATGTAAAAATAACGTTAAAACTGCTAGGCCTAACCTAGCCTAGGCCTAGGCCTAACGTTAGGCCTAAGTGCCGTACAACGCAACGTTAGGCTTGACCCCAAGCCTAACGTTTCATAGCCAATCCCTAACGTTAGGCCTAACTGTTATTGTTGTTTGATTAATGGAATAATGGTTGGTACACAGTAACTAGGCCTAACGTTAACTGTTACTGTTAGACTATAACTTATCAACGCAAACGACAGTAAAATCATGTAGCCTAATGGGCCTATGGTAAAAATAAAATAGGCCTAGGCTAGGCCTACCTAGCCCTTGAACAGGACCCAGCATTACGTTCCTATGCTATACACTTCATTTCTGGGCCCTTGCCCGGTATATACAAAAACACAGCTCACTTGCCTACTCACGCGTGAGTAGGCATCCCTCACGTCCCCAAAAAGATACCTTTTCTCACCAAACTTTCCACAGATGATCTTTGTCATCACATTCACCTTCCACACAAGTCTGTTAACGAAATGAGACCTTTAAGAGGGAAATTTTGGCTGGATAATTCTGCGAGTAACGTTAAGCCTGTGCAGATTATTTTTTCAGTCGAAGAAGTCAGTGTTTGTCATGTGATCTCATTTAAAACAGAGAAACCTACGCATTGACTGTACTATTTTGTAATGTACAGAGAGCTTACTATATGAAGTACAAGTATTGACTAGCCGCGCTTACTAATTGGTCTTCGACAGCTTGTCTAGCGGAAGTCCTTCCCATCATGCAACACAGTAGCACTGTAGCAGACGATCAAGATGTCCATGTTACTGCGAAGGATGGCACCACATTTTTCCTGCCTTTTGCTATGAATTTACTGGTATTAAACATTCCAGAAGGTATAAGTAGTATTTAAGAATGCTCAAAATCATTATATTAACTCAAATCTGTTCTATGAACCATTCCATCGTAATTATAGCTCGGTTTGTTGTTTTGGCTTAAAACGTTGTTACCTTTGTACATGTAGGCCAGTGACCGTAGTAAGGAGTGACTACAAGGAGCGGATTATACGGTCACGTTCAGTGACTAGGCCTACCCAATACTCAATCTAATAATAGAATTTTTGATATATTCACATTTAATCTTTGAAAGCAACCCTGTACTTCCAATTGCTGAAAACAAACCAGCCCAATTCAATAAAATTGAAACTCTTTTTTAGTCATTGTTGTATACGGTGGGATAAAGTTCATAAAAGCCACTTTCCTTAAAAGGTAACTAAAGACCCCAAAGTTGGTGGGACCCCGAAGTTGGCTCACTGTCACACATTTCTCGCTATCACCGTAATAACGTTACTTTCACAAACCTAACTGTTTTGAACCCATCCAGCATTTTGTTTTTCACGATAATGAATCCATTTCAGATACGTGCATACAATAATATGATCAGTCTTCAATATTTTTCTACCTACATCCTACCGTTACGTGTATATTTCACAATCGAAAACATACTCCACCAAAACAACGAAAATTACCTTGCTATGGTGTACACTGCCCTGAAGTACTACTCCATACAATGTAGTAAGTTGCGTATAGTGTGCTGGGTGCACAACCTATGTTATTTGGTTATTTTGCTTTCTTAGTGATTTGACCAAACTTTCCGTCTTTCTTAGGCAGGTTAGGTCAACAAGGGAAACAAGTTTTGCACTGTACTGTATGGCAGACTAAAAAACGCCGCTCCAACAGAGCAGGTTCAGTTGCTTCACTACGTCCGTAGTTCCCTATTGATAGGCGGCAAGGACTAGCTTGCTACGTAGGTATCTGTACGTAACTGTACAAAGTCAGTGAAAATAGCCGCACACTGCGCATATGGCAACCACGCCACTATCGGGGGCTATTTATGACTGACATCAATAAAAATTTCGAGTCAAATTAAGCTTTCTCTCACGAATTTCTGGATCGGGGTATAGGAACTATTGGTAGCAATATATCCATCAGTTACATCACATTTTGAAAATGGAAACAGGAAAGGATTTGGATTTACCTCATTGTGTATATTAGCTTTGCAAAAATTACGGCCGCCATTCATAGGCCCACCACTATACTTTAAGGATATCCTGTTATAAAACTCTTAATTTTTGCCCAATTGAAGATCTTGCCTTCTTCAATATTTGTTTTAACTGAGAAGTGAGGTTAGCCAAATCAGTCACAGACTAGAAAAATTTCAGTTTAAATGCTATGTTTTCAATTTCAGATCTGGGAGAGGTTGAATACTGGGCTCCACTTTCAAAAGTTGGGCCCAGTATTTGACCGTACATAGGCTATGCATAACACAGTTGTGGTTGAATTGTGGGCTACAAAAATTTTGATAGCCAGTATAAGACTGCCCAAAATTAATTCCTTCATTCATTCCTTAATTTTCTATTGATATTAGACAATGCTACATATAATTTAGATAAAATATCTCAGACTTTGTTTTTAAAGTAATTGCCAATAAAATCAGGCTTATGAACTGACAATAACTAATACTGTGGTCGGGTTCTGGGTTGATGAATTGATTACTGGTCATACTAGGTTGGATTCTGGGCTGTTAGAGTCTGAGGTTCTAGTGGCCTTCTTCATACCAATCCTTGGAAATAAATTTTAATTTTCACATGAAATAGAAAGGAGAAGTAAAGCTGGAAAAGATAGTGATGGTAATATTCTGTTTTAGTTAAAACTGTGGAAACTGGAACAGTAAATCTTTAAGCGGTCAGGTACTGGGCATTTTACCCTAGGGCCTATATCATGTGTATGGCAAGTTAATGATAGGCCTAATTGTTCCCACACTTGGTAGGGCTATGGCAGTACTGTAGGCCTAAATTTGTTTCAGAAGTTCTGGAATTCCATTGATAAAACCAGCAGGGACTAAGTTTGAACACCTCATTTAAAATCATTCAGTTATCAGCAATAAGACAGTGTTTTCTTCAATTAATTAAAATACCCT
The DNA here is from genome assembly GCA_037179385.1 of Holothuria scabra. Lineage (NCBI taxonomy): Eukaryota > Metazoa > Echinodermata > Holothuroidea > Aspidochirotida > Holothuriidae > Holothuria > Holothuria scabra. Next base: position 49,832,513 of record CM074183.1, on the reverse strand, counting down.
TAAAAGATAATTGTGGCATGATATGTTTTGGTAAAACTGACAATTATTTTGCATTGATCAGTGAATAAATAAGCATTTAAATTAGGTGTTCAAATTTAGAACCTGTTTGTACTTTGAACCAACCACCATACTGTAGGCATAACATAGGCCTATGTAAAATTTGTTTCAGAGTTCTGGAATTCCATTGATAAAACCAACACAGATGCTTTGAGAAATTTTTCCTAATACTGTAGTTACGTACTGCATATCAAAATGTTAAAACAGCTGGTTTTTTAATCTAAAGGTCATTCTCTGCTGTGTCACAATTATTAGAGCAAGTTCAGAAGAGAGCTACCCGACTCATACCTGACTCCTGAGGTTAGAAATCTCACCTTATCCCCAAACGCAAAGGCTTAAGCTGCTTGGGCTTACCACTTTGGAGCTGAGAAGGATTAGGGGAGACATGCTCCAGGTATACAAATTTCTATCTGAAGGGAATCCTTTGTTAGCTTGTAGTTATTTAAAGGTCCAAAGTAACCCTCGGGTTAGAGGCCATTGTAAAAAGCTTGAAAAGTCTTTTGCTAGACTTGACATAAGGAAGTTCAGTTCCTCTCATAGGGTTGTTAATGAGTGTCCTAGCCTGCCTGAGTGGGTTGTTAACTCCACATCAGTGCACCATTTTAAGGTAAATATTGACTAGTTTTTTCATGACTGTGGTAGAATCTAGTCTTTCTGGGCTCGTTAGGTGTTGGTGGTTTGCTTCTGTTTTTGGGGGGGGTTTTTTGGATTACAGGACATCTTATGGGGCCTTTACAGCCCTCCTTTGCCCTCTAACATGTTATGTATATGTTCTGTTATGTTATGTTATGTTATGTTGTGTTATGTTATGTGTCATGTGCAGCACTACTGTGCCCAGTTATCACTTCTTGACAGTGGTGAGTTAAGTACCTTCCATAAATACCGATTGAAAGGAGCTTTTTCAATCAAGAATTTCCATTAAAGCTTCAAAAATTGCAAAAGAAAAATTGGAAAGAAATAATACAGAATGCATATGCTCAAATTTTTATTACGGAAGAATTTTTGTCATAAAACAACTTCTCTTCAAATCATTACTCAGACCTAATTTTGAGCCATGTATTGTGCAACTTTTGTACTTTTATGTTCCCGTACAATGTCACGCAATCTATCGCCTCAGCAAAATTTTTGCCGATGTCCAATTGATTTGCCTCAGCATTTACTTTGGCACTGCCGAACGCCAAGGCTATTTACGAAATTACGAGGGTTGCAGTCCTAACTCCAACTGTTTTAACAAGGGGGATGATCGGTAGGCTTGGGGTGATTACATGTCAATGTAATTGATTACGATTGTGATTACTTCATATTTTATGATTTCGATTATGATTATGATTACAGCTAAAATTGAAAGTAATTGATTACGATTGCGATTACATTGCAATGTAATCATGATTGCAATCGTGATTACATTTTGTTTCCACATAAACAACACATAGGAGGCAAAACAATCCAGTGCCCACAACAGGAGGAAGGCCATGGACATTGCTCTAGATAAGCCTGGAAGGACACAGGTTGAGACATAAAACCCTATCTAACTAACTACATTTTGTTTCTAACATTTTCTTTTGCAAAAAGTATACCTCTAGAGTAACTTTACTTCTTTGTTCAAGCCAACTTCAGTGTAATCAGAAATGAAACCACGATTGCGAATACTTTGCCATTGTAATTGATTACTATTGCACAGGCTTGGGGCGATTACAGCTCAATGTAATCGATTACGATTGTGATTACTTCATATTTTACGATTGCGATTATGATTACGATTACAGCTGAAATTGAAAGTAATTGATTACGATTGCGATTACATTGCAATGTAATCATGATTGCAATCTTGATTACATTTTGTTTCCACAAAGACAATGTGGTAAGCAAAACAATTCAGAGCCCACAAGTGGAAAAAAGGCCATGGACATTGCTCTATATAAGCCCGGAGGCAGGGGTGGTATTTGATCTCAGAAGGTGATGGGGCAAATTCGGGCAGACTACCAAACGGCGCCGCAGGAGCCCGAAGCGTCCCCCCTAGCAGCGTGGGGTCCAGGGGCCAGACTTAGGGCCCCTGGTGGGGTCCAGGGGCAAAGCTCCGGTGGGGATCCAGGGGGCCAAGCCCTGGAAGCTCCTGGGTATTTACGAAATTGAAGGCATTAAAATGATGCATAGTATCTTCAACTTTAAATTACATAAGATGGGCACTAATATCACAATTTGGCTTTCTTCAATTATATCCTTACTCCGTATGATTAAAGTCAACTGGAATCCATTAATGCTGAGGGTGCAGGCAGGGAGAATGGATAACCTAAAATTAAGGTTTTTCAGGGGCTCCCCTATGGTGCCCCAGATCTTCTTTTCAGGAAGCTAGAGAGCTTTTCATGTGATGTGAATTCACCCCTTGTCTATAATGGGGCAAGCGAACGCCGAAAAATTTAACGTTTGAGACATCTCAGTAATTAAACTGTATGAAAATTAGAGAAATTATAGGCCACTTTTAACCTTAGCTGAATAACGGTCACCCCCTAAAGACATTCTTACTGAAGCACAAACATACTCTGGTTTCCTATATAGTCTTTTCAAGGTGACTCACAGAGCTGTTACCTGTAAAGGGGAATGCAGAAAAAATGAATTTTCACTTCATCTCCATAGCCTGAAATTGAAATAAAATTAGACAAAGAGTGGTCCCTTTTCGCTACAGCTGAATAAGAGTGACCCCTGAGGATATTTGTAGTAAGCAAAAACGTACCGTTGGCTTCCTATAGAGTCATTTTCGTGAGATTTTTATAGAGTCCTTACCTGCAATAGGACGCATAGAACATGCCGAAATGGACCTTTGAGACATCTCAATAGAGAAATTAATGGAAATTAGAGATTGAGTGGGCCCCGCCTTTTCACTTCAGCCGAAAAAGAATGGAGCTCCAGATTAGGGTCAAATAAGATCATTGTCCTTTCAGAAAGCTTGGGAGCACTTGGTCAGGGAAGGGGACCAAAAGACAACTGCCTCATTGCCTCCCCCTTTCACTAGTCAGTTGTATACGGCCTGGGCACTGGTGATATTAAGTTTCAGTGACAATGGAAGAGGTGTTCTACAAGAAATAACCCCAAATCCTGAAATATTTAAAACGGGTGCACGCGAAGCGTGTCGAAAAAACCAGCGTTGAGACATTTTTTGGAAGAATATTGTTTTTATTTAGTTTTCAATGCAGTTTATGACCTGTTTTAAAAATATACAACATAATCACTCGCGTAGCTCTGTCAGTTCCACTTTATATTTTTGTAGCAAAAGCAACCAAACTAAGACGTAAAAAAACCTAAGTCCTGGAAGAAAAGGGGGGGGGCTGCCCGTGCCCCCCCTAATCCCACTTATGCCCGGAAGGATACAGGTTGAGGCATAAAACCAGTATCTAACTTACCACATTTTTTTCTAACATTTTCTTTTGCAAAAAGTATACCTCTAGGGGATGATGTAACTAGACCTACTTCTTTGTTCAATTCAACTTCAATGTAATCAGAAATGAAACCACGATTGCGATTACTTTGCCATTGTAATCGATTGCAATTGCAGTTACTTTATGATTTTCACAAAAGTAATCGATTGCGATTACAACTACTACAAAATGTGTAATCGATTGCAATCGATTACGATTACCCCAGGCCTGCTATTGCAATTACTTTGCAATTTTCACAAAAGTAATCGATAGCGATTACAACTGCTTCAAAATGTGTAATCGATTGCAATTGATTACGATTACCCCAAGCCTGAGGATCGGTGGTTATTTTACTAGTTGAAATTAAATTTCTCCTAACAGCAAATTTTGGGCATGAAATGCTCACTTAAGGCCATACTGTACCTATTCTTCTGCAAGTCTTACAGGAGCAACCAAACACTTTTAGATCACTGAAATGTTCTAGGAAGGGTCAAAACTTTGGAATGAAATCACCAACATCTTTGCCTTGTGGAATTTGCTTTTTTACTATGTGTCTACAGAACTTTGTTTGCAATAGTATGCTAAAGAGTGTCGCTAAATCATCATGGACAACTTGCTCAGTAAACTTACTGTACCATAGGGGCTTATGCCAACAATAAGCATATAATGTTCATAGTGAGGTCATAATTGTATGCAGAGGAGTTGTACTGTAAACTAGTATTTCGAATGTGATAGTAAATTTTTGTAAGTTGCTAAGTTGATGATTTTATTCCAAATTTTCTGACCTTTTAAAAGATTTTAAGTCATCAAAAAATAGTTGCAATAGTTGTTGAGATTTGGAAAAGGTAATTTGTGATAGTAATTTGGATTTTATGTCCTACCTTTGCTTTACAAAGAAAATAAATTTTGTCTGGCTATGTGCCTGTTGAAGACCTGCAGTCTGCAACCGCAAAATCACAGTAAGGACTGCAATTATGCGACCCTCCATACAAAGTTCTTTACTGAGGGTTAGATCAAATGCTAAAGGCAAAAAAACTCTTACAGAGTGATCACAATGGTATGCATGAGGTGTTCTAGTGACAATGTTTGCAAATATTTCAAACTTTACTGATTACAGGAACTTTATGGAAGTTGCAAAGTTATTCCAAACTTTTGGACATTTTCAGAAGTTTCAAGTTGTCCAAAGTCGATCTTGGATAGGCCTAGGTGCTAGACATTAGCCTAAATAGACTACAGTGGTAGTAATTCTGCACTAACCTAATTTGGTGCATGAACAACAAAAGGTTTTAACATGTTCAAATTTCTTCCATTTCTACTTACCCATCATTGAACAGTTTAGTCAGTCAGTGCTGTGTATACTGTAGTATTTGCCAACTAGGCCTACAGTACACACCACAAGGGCATGCAAGCACTGATCATTTACTTAATTACCGTATAACCTTGGATTGGTAAATTTATATCATGAATCCATCAATCTACTGACCAGAAAATATATCAGAAATGTGATAAGTTGAATATCCATGAAAATATATGGTATTTCAGTTATCTGCAGTTTCAAATACTGTACTAGTAAAGGTCACTTGTCTCACCATCCTACAATTTTAACATGGATATACTGAATTGCCAATTGGCACGTCTTTCTAGTTGAGATTAAATTCAAGTAAGGCAAAGTAGCTCATGTTACAAATCATACTGTTACACTGAGATTATAGCCGAATCCTGACAGATTGTGCTGGTCTGATTTTAGTGGGCCATTATTGGGGTCCGTCACCGTCCTTACCCATTCCATTGTTACTTGTACACTGAAGTGTATGATTTTCTCAACTTCACTGAATATGAGGATTTGAAATTAACACAGACAATAAATGGATACGTTAAGAGGCTGATGGACCCCACAAATGGCTGCCTACAGTCACTAAAAAAAAGCGCTAATCGGATTTGTCTATAAGATGATGTATTAAGTTTTTAGTTGTTTGTACAATGTTTCTTTACTAGGTTTGGTGGATCATGGAACAATTAGAAGAGTATGATGATGAAATTCCACTGTCTCATCGATATTGTCATCAGATGTCCTCTGAGGAATATGAGATGCAAGCAGCAAGTACAACTTATGGTGCTCTGGAGGTATGCAGGACTGATTTCCTCTGTTTTTTTACTTTTAATACACTTCCTAATGCACTGGGTGTGGGACTGATATAAAACATGGCAGGTGTGAGGATGAATAGGTGTGGAGAGGACTGATGTAGACCACCTGTGCAAATATTTACAGTTCTGAGTTTTCAACAACTGTTATGGGAAGTCTTTACCAAAGATTTGGCCATAGAGCAGTCCAGGAGTCGATTGAACCCCATGAATTCTTACTTGCCTATTATGTAGAGTGCACATCGTTTTGCAAGAATTTCAATAGTATTAGGCCTACCTACTTTTGGACTCCCTCCCTGAATTCATCATTCAAGCAAAAGCCTAGCTGATCCTTACTCAATATGCCTACCACTCAATGCTTTACACTTCAGTCTCTAGATAGAAAGCAGGTTTGAAGACCTGATCCTGTTTGTCCACTGTGTCTTTGAGAGGACCAAAACATAATGAAGAAAAGGACAAAATTGTATGAAACAGCTTTGGAGGTGGGCAAGAAAACACCAACAGTAAAGTAAACACAAATCAGCCCAAGAAAGTGATACTATTCACATACTTAGCATCCAGAAAGATTACATATGTACATGTAGGTACTACATGATACATTTAGTCAAGTGGATCAAGGCATACTATTGCATTTGGTATGCTACATACCTAGAAGGTTATCTTCCAGGGACTGACTATCACCTGTAAGGCTTTCCTCCATGCTGTGATGTACATCAAGGCTGAAAAATAGATTTATTTCCCAAGAAGGGAGTGAAATTATTTCTAAGGAAGAAAGCAATTTTTCCCACATTTCACTGCATGTTTTCAAATTTGCACAGTACCAAAAGACATTTCCTCCCAATGCCCAAATTTCCTGGAGAGAAATCATCCAGCTTCCCAACTTTTTCTTTCCATTGATGTAGATTGTAAAATTTTTGTCAGTAACAGTGCATTGAGGCTAAATCAAGTTCAAGTCTGGCAGATAGTCAAGACTTTTCTTGATCTTCCCACCCACAGTTTTTAGGCTAGAACATATTCTAGTCAGGGTTGTTTGATTTAAATCACGCTAATTGAAATCATGATTTTAATTGAAAGAAATCATGATTTAATAAAACAAAAAAAAATCTGATTTAAATCGATTTATTTGATTTAAATCATAATTTTTTTTAAAAATCAAAAAATTCAACAACCTTGATTCTAGTACTTATCACTTATCAGGTTTTATCATATTTGTTTTATTAATTTTTAAAAACTTTTTGAACCACTCTTTCAGATTTAGGACCATTAAAAGAATAGTCCATAGTTAAACATTTGCAAAAAATTTGAATCCATGACATCACACCTGCTCGCTTGAAGTTCACTTTTCATAGAAAATATGTCAACTTCAGTTGCTAATATCTGGAGAATGGAACATGGGGAATGAATGACACTTTCATCAGTATGCTTTGAATATGTTCCTCTTTAACAAGTAAAGAATAAATTTGGTTCTTGAATATTCTTTTAAGTGGAAGTCCATTTGATTTATGGTTGTTAAACATACAGTAATGTTCCTTTGCCTTGTATGATGTTGAACTGTTCTCTTAATTTGCTGACAGGGTTGAGGTGTGGGGGATAAAACAGCATGCAAGCATACGTGGGGTTGAGGGAGGTCAAGAACCAACATAACACCGAAGACCATATTGAAAATTACACTTCAGGAAGAAAATTATTATCTCTTATCAAACCTGAAAGTGGGGTCAACTAAAATTGGTATAAATTTCAAAATTCAGTGAAGGTTTAATCTTTATACTGTGATTCAGTCACTGACTTTGGCAAAATTCAAAACATATAACTTGAAGAAATAGGCAGTTGATTGAGCAAAATGATGAGAATACTTTTGCGTAAGGAATGCACATACTGTATTACTGTAACAACAATATTGGGAGAAATTGTGAAAATGAATCTTTTAAAATTTTAAGAGATAGAGAGTTGATATAATAACACCCAAAACAATGCCAATTTATTTTTTTGGCAAACAATTTTACATTGTCTCAAAACTAGGTTTTAAGGCCTTAACATGCCAACAGCACCTTTCTGGCAAAAGATGATGAAAGCTGTACTGTTTGACTGCAGGGAATTAAGTTTGGCTGCAGTGAGTAAACCTGTAAGAGTAAGTTGAAAATGCTCAGTTTTACTGTACAAGGTTGAAAAGGGTCATTCCTTGTTGAATCACCTAAATTTGAAAAAAAGTTCCTCAACCGTCTCAATTTTTTTCAAAATTTTTCTTTTGTATGTTATTTTTTCCTTTGGGAAGTCTTAGAAAGATTTTAATATGCTGTCTCCAAAGGGAGGAAGGGGGGGGGGTAATCTTATTGCTGCTGCAGCATGTGTTAATGTAGCCTGCATTTTTATTCTTACTCTCAGGAATTGCTGCAATACGTTGAGAAAAACCCAGAAATTTACAAACGAATTATTGCAAAACGACGTATAGAGGAGGAAGAAAATGCTGGACCATTGTCGTATCTCAAGGTGCAGTATGCATGCAATATGTAACGTAAAGTACCATAAAGTCGCCATGTACATAAAGTCGCCACTTGTGCTATTTTGTATCTGTTCTCTTTGGCTAATGGGCATATGCTTGGGATAAATAGTAAAATAAATTGGGAAATTCTTCTTTAAGGTATTTTCCCAAGTTGAGGTGACTAGCTGACTATTAATTTTATTAATTCTCAAGCTCTTTGCACACATGTGAAATTTTGCGCACAGACGATTCGGCCAACTTTTGGTCATGTCAACATACTGTGATGACTTTCATGCATAACTAGAGGGTGCTATTGTGAAATCTTTTGAAGATGGTAGTTTTTGGGCTCTACCAACATGCCTGTGGGGTAAATATGCCCAGTAAAGGCCCTCTCCATTTTTAAATGGGGTGGCGACCTTATGGTACATGATTTGACACCAAAAATTCCCAACTCATTCGATGTAATAAAACATCAATTCAGGAGGCTTTGGCCTTTGTTTTGATTAAAATATTGAAAAAAAACCCACAGGGACAATTTGGTAGACAAATATGGCCTCCCAGGAGAGTATTTTTTTATCCAGTGCCTCCCACATGAAAGTGGTCATTTCCATACCTTTTCCCATTGACTTATTGTGTTGTGGTGACTTTATGGATGGGGGTACCATAAAGTCGCCATTTTGTACTTTCGGTCTTTCAGTCGCTCTCATACCTAGAGATTTCAAGGAATTCAGCTGTTTCTATGAAATCCATGTAAATTAAGAGTTTTTTCATTTATTAACATGGAAAATGTGGTAAGTTATTCAAGAAAGTCATTTTTTCCTCAAGGAATGCTTGCTTAAGTGGCGACTTTATGGTATGTTACGTTATTCATTATTGTACGAGGATGTAAGTGGGTACACATATTGTAGAGGTACAGTATCTGAGAGGGTATCCATTTTCAACTGATACTTGGACAAAAAGGAGCTCAAGGCTGTCATTTTTTAGTGGCAATAGTATGTTAATTTGAATGGTATTTACTAGGGTTGGGGGTACTGTGAAAATATTGCTACTGGTATCATAAAAAACAGAACCAGTATTGAGGCAGTACCGGTTCTCAACTCTCAGGTAGGGAAGTCTGGTGGGAAGGAGCCCACCCCACGCATGGCCCATGTTATCCTGCACATTAATGCATGTGGGTGTTTGATTGGGTCCTAACAGTTACTTTTTGTCGGCGAATAGAATGAGACTGGTAATTTTTTTCAAAAACCTTTTTCAAGAACACACCAAACATCTTCAGTATTTTCATTACCTGTACCTCAAATACTGATATTGATGTCAGTACCGGTATACCACCCTACCCTAGTATTTACAAAAGTTGATTTTATTCCAAAGACTTTGATGTATGTAGTGAACATTCATGTGATCTGTCAATTTGTGTATGGAAAGTATATAGGGTGTGTATGTTGGTGTATGTAACAGCCAGTCTGTCAATTTCATAGGATGGAAAAGGTCTGCCTACAGATGTAACCTATTCCTGTCAGTACAAAACAGTCAAGTTTTACCTCAATTAAGTTAATACTTCAGTTACTATTTTTACAATGTTTTGGTTGCTTGGATAAGGACAATGTCCCCGGGCATAGATAGATTTCAATTTCAACATCTGTCATCAGGTCTGATTATTGGTATGATGAGGGTTAGAACCTACCCCTTTTGCTCATACTAACCTCAAAAGGATACTTCTCAGAATTGAGAGGAATTGGAACAAAGAGATGTTGGAAGGTAGAAGTTAAGCCATGTGAACTCAGAGGTATTTCACACCATTTTGAAAATTATCACATTTTCTTCTTAAGAATGGGAGTATTTTTGTGCATCTTGTGAGCAAAAACATCTCTCACTCTGTTTTCTCCTGAACCAAAAGCTTAATCGATGCCAGTGTTAGTGGTAGGTCTAAGTTCCTGGTCATGAGCACTTGCTTTTATTTACTGGAGTACTAAAAGTCTCATTCTTCCTTTTTTTATTTCACCAAAAATGAATTTCAATGTTTTCATCAGGTGAAACTGATGGTTGCCCTCCAGGGAGAGGAGTACGCTGTCGAGTCCATCACCAACACAGAGTGTGAAAATGAGATCAACAAGTTTCAAAATAATATCTGCCAGGTGTTCAATTATGCCCAGGGTAAGTGAAGTATGTACAGTGAAAGTAGTATGGGTTTGATATGAGAAAGATGTACTCTATTAAACTGGTAATTTCTTTTTGAAGACTATTTGAAAGAGAAATATTGGACAATGATCTTTTTACTCTGCCTTTGAGTATAGGAACCAGGACAAGATACCAGTGCAATGGGTGTGCTGTGCTTCCTGATTTTGTAGGTTTTGGTAGAACCAGACACCACAGTTTTTTGTGATAACCAGACCAGGAGTATGATTCTTCAAATTGCATGCAAATCTGCATTCTTTAGCTTGATGAGGATGCATTTCCATGGCTCCCACGTGAATACCCAAGTTGTGTAACTAGCTTTTAGGCGCTAGTTGCAACATGTGCCTAAAAATAGTGTTGGGCAAAGACATGAAGTTAGGCCCACTGTATATCGAGCACAAAATGAAGGAAATCATGATAAGGAATACGAATATGTTGCCTTGTGTGCAACTCATATTTTTGAAGTAAAACAGGTACTATGCCAAAAGTAAGGAACTTAGAGAAAGTGATGTCTGGTGCTTACTGAAGGTAAGACTCATGCTTCCAAGTGACTCAAAACCTATTACCTTCCTACTTACTTTGCCTACAGATGTATCCTATGTGATTTTGTACCCCATGTGTCACCCAATTTTGTTTATGATTAAGTATTTAATCGATGATTAGAGTGAATTCACAGGTCTTGCCTTGAAGTAATCTAGCAAAAAAATTTGAGAACTTTCCTGCAAAGCTTAAAAGAAGGGCTTGAGGTCACAACAGGATTTGGTATGTTAGAGGGGTTCTTATAATAATTCTTAGCATTTTGGTGAAATTTGCATTGAAATCAGGTCTATGGTTCTCAAGATATGAGCAAGTAAAGTTTGAACATTTTTAAGAAAAGTGAACTTGAAGCAAGCATGTATGACATCATATCCCGGCAACAGTCTTTTATTATCCTTTAAAGGGCAAGAGCAGTCATCCCAAATTAAAGCAGTGTAGTGGACTGTTTTAGTTTCAGGATTGGCTGTTGGGAGCCATGTGACATTTTTCTGTTCAAATGTGAAATTTACCAGAAATACCTGTTTGGTTTACCTTGAATATGCAATAGTTAAACCATAAAATGTAATGAAAGATAGTTTGAAGAGAAGTAAGACGCAAATTGTGCTGTTTAGTTTTTTCTTAAAACTAAGTTTGGGGAGACTGCTCTTTACCTTTAAGTCAATTTTCTCCTCAACAATCCTGTAGTGTTAAAATATGATTGCATAACTGGCATGAGAACTTCACAAACTTTGTATTCTCCACATGGAGGTCCTATTGGGTAGACACACACTGTTTAAAATAATGTTTCTTGATTGGCTGTTGCTATTATATTGTACCCAATGTTTCCCTTAAGTCGCTATGACACGATTTTGACGCAATGACTTATCGATTTGACGCACTGATGTTTGTGGTGAAAAATAAAGAAAGAGGATTTCATTTTGCTCCCCTGGTAAATAATCGGCGTAGGTAAAATTCTGCCATTCAACCGACCATTACCACCGGTTGTTTGCACACTGGAAAAGGGGCTAAAACATACACGAAACTTGCATTTAGTTCCGTTAATTCCCATAAATACTCAATCCTTTATCTTCCCGCCAAAACGTAATGCATTGAAAATCACAAACATATTAATTTTACCCCTGCCATGGGAATGATTGTTTGATATTTACCACTATAACCCTATAGTATAACCTGGGATTAGAGTTGCAATCAAGGTGTATTCCTTGCAGTCTCGCAGAAAGTGCCGCGTAAGTTGCTGCATTCCTTCAGTAATGTTATTTACAGTAGGACTTATGCGATGTTGTCATACGATGTCATTGCAAACGAAAACAGTGTTTCACGTGGTCTCATGCGGCAAACTTCTTGGCCAACGAATGCAGTAGACTTATGTGCGTGTTCGTTTTTACCGCAAAACAAGGCATCATGTTTTGCTCGGTGACATCATATGCATACGATCCATTGCAAAATTTAAATTGCACCCTGCATCGTGATTGGTTCAATTGCATTGATTCTAACCAGCCAATCACCACTCGCGCCTTCGCCTATGTGATTTAGTGTGTGAAAATACTGGGTCTCGAGACTTTTCCCATTGAGTTTATGTTACGACGATCGTGCTCATTTTGCCGGCTTCGGCAGACGGGCAAGCCTCGTGCTAGAATTCACCAAGAATCTGCGGCACAAATCTCTGCATGCGTGGATATTTTCGAGGATCTTACTTACGTGAATTTCAGTTGCAGATTCTTTTTAAACAAGACGTAAGTTTTGGATAAGAACTGCTTAAAACATACGGGGATATTATATCCAAAAGGAACCATAGTATACATTAATTGATTGCAATGGTTTTGCTGCCCCGAACTGCTAAGATTATCATGATTGCTGTACATGGGGTTCGTTATTAAAAGCGGGAAAGTAGCTACAGATCATTAACGCAACCACAACCCAGTACAGTAAAAGGATGCGAATATTCTGACATGGTTGATGAAAAATAAACAGAACACGATGTTGGCCTGAGAACTAAATTATCAAGGGCATGTGACATCGACTGCAAACAATTCGACTGTATTTATGGTTGATTCGTATCTCCACTTTTAAAGTAACAGTATTCACCCTAAAAAATGATATCCCGTTCGTCAAATGAACGGAACTATTCCCAATATTTTCCGTCCTAAACTGGTTTTGGTAATACGATATGAAGGAAGCAAGGGGTGCCTACTATAGAGACAAACATATGACTTCCCTCTTTCTAATAATTGGCATCGGGTTGATTGTTAAATTAAATAATCGGTAATCGGTCATCACCGATTATAGCATAATCGGTCGAACACTACTTTGTATCATCACCTAGCATAAACATACAAAAAAAAACAGGAGCATTGTGAAGAAATTTCAACTCTGGAAACAGTCTTTTAAGGCCTTTAAAACCCCTAAAACTCAAGAGCTTCCGGGGGTTTTGCCCCCAGGACCCCTACCGGGACTTAGCCCCTGGACCCCACCAGGGGCCCTAAGGCCCCTGGACCCCACCTGTCAGGGGCTCACGCTCGCATGCACAGCTCCATGCCTCTAACAATTCTACTGAGTCGAAATTTTCCAAACTGGTCATTTTGACCCAATGGTTAATTTCTTAGAGGAAACACTGATTGTACCCATAGTGTTGTGTTCTTTGTTCATTAGGGATTACACTAATGAGTAGGGTTAGCCGGTTGGGAAATTTCTTGTCAAACTGCGCATTGCCGTATCCTGTTCGTACAAACTTCAAGGTCAACACATCAGTGTGATAAAACAAAGAGAAACAAAAGCATTATTTATCAATGTGAGGAAGCCATTTAAGCTCTGCTGCTCTCAAACTCACTTTGGAAGACAAATCTACTGACTTCATTTACTGATATGTCGAGAAATGCATCATGTCTGATCTGAATGGAAATTTTGCCACATTGTTTAAATTCGGCACCTCTTTCACATGCGAAAATTGAATTTTTGCTTAAACTTCCCCTTTAGGGACACATTTCTGAATTTTCAATTAGTGTCCAATTGAGTCTTAACCATGGCTGGAAAAAAACAGCAATTTGGGAAGCTCATTGCAGGGAAATTTTGGCACTAACTTGTCAAATATGAAACCATATAAGAACAAGTAAAGTTATGAACGGTTAAATTCCTTGTCTTATAAGCTACACATAAATGTTCATTGCTCACAAGAAGGGATTGAATTTAGGGAGAGGGGGATGTCCTCTTCAATATTTTGGGGGATTTGCAGTATTACAGAATGCCAATACTGATGTCATAACATTCTTTCATTTTTGGTTTCGATGAAAAGAGAAACCTATGCATTCATGATGGCGTGTGTGTGTATGTATGTGTGTATGTGCATGTGTATGTGTGTGTGTGTGTGTTTGTGACACTTTGCTTGTTTACACGATATCTTGAGAAGGGAAGATCTGACAATTCTCAAACTTGGTACACAGATACCCCATACTAAGAGGAAGAAACCTATATATTTTGGTGGAGGTCAAAGGTCATCTGGGGTCACAGGGGGTCAAACCCCGAAATCCTTGTTTACACGATATCTCAAGATAGGAAACTTGGATTAATTTCAAACATGATATGTTGATGCGTTATGATGTAAGGAAGAACGCTATTGATTTTGGTGGAGGTCAAAGGTCATTTGGGGTCACAGGGGGTCAAACCCCAAAATCCTTGTTTACACGATATCTCAAGATAGGAAACTTGGATTAATTTCAAACTTGATACATTGATGCGTTATGATGTAACGAAGAACCCTATTGATTTTGGTGGAGGTCAAGGGTCATTTGGGGTCACAGGGGGTCAAACCCCAAAATCCTTGTTTACACTTTATCGCAAGGTAGGAAACTTGGATTCATTTCACACTTGATATGTTGATGCGTTATGATGTGAGAAAGAACCTGATGTTTTTTCGTGGGAGTCAAAGGTCATTTGGGGTCACATGGGGTCAAACCCCGAAATTCTTGTTTACACTATATCGCAAGGTAGGAAACTTGGATTCATTTCAAACTTGATATGTTGATGCGTTATGATGTAAGGAAGAACCCTATTGATTTTGGTGGAGGTCAAATGTTATTTGGGGTCACATGGGGTCAAATCTGGAGATCCTTGTTTACACTATATCGCAAGGTAGGAAACTTGGATTCATTTCAAACTTGATATGTTGATGTGCTATGATGTAAGGAAGAACCCTATTGATTTTGGTGGAGGACAAGGGTCAGAAGGGGACAAATCCTGAAAACTTTTTAACACAATATCTCAAGGCGGGAAGCTTGGATTGATTTCAAACTTGATATGTTGATGCAGTATGATGTAAATAAGAATCCTATTGATTTTGGTAGAGGTCAAAGGTCATTTGGGGTCAAAGGGGGTCATACTCTGAAAATCTGTATAGGACAGCTCAAGGTACAAAACCTGGATGTATTTCACAATAAGTGTGTGTATGAGGTATGGTGAGTTGAAAGGACTGTACCTGTTGTTTTTGATGGAGGTCAATGGCCATCTGGTATCACGTGGCATCAAACTCTGTAAACCTTGTTTGCAGAATATCTTAAGGCACAGTAGAAATTTGGCTTTTTGAATATAGAGGTGTTTTGGTTAAAAGAAAGACCAGTTACTTACAGGTTGAGTCAAAGGTCACTTTGGGTCACCAGTTGTTACAACAAATGTAGCATTTTATTGAAAAGAGCATGTATGTATCATCGAAACCTCAATGCATTTTTGCATTCTGGTTTTATCATTTAATATCCTCTCAGTCCAATTTTTTACTTACACATTTATAAATCTTAAAGTGAACCTCAAGTCTAGATTTTTGATTCCTTGCCATAGGCAGGCAAGGAATCTAGATGCGATGGTGATGTCGTGTGTGTGTGTGTGTGTGAATGTGTGTGTGTGTTTGTGACTCTTGCTTGTAAACACGATATCTTAAGATAGGAATGTCCGACACTTTTCATATTTGGTATGTAGATTAATCATGTTGAGAGGAAGAACCCTATTGTTTTTAGTAGAGGTCAAAGGTCATTTGAGGTCACCAGCGGTAAAATTGCGACAACTTCAAAAATAGCTTGTAAACACGATATCTTCAGATAGGAGTGACCGACACTTTTCATACATGGTATATAGGTTTGTCATGTTAAGAAGAAGAACCCTATAGTTTTTGATAGAGGTCAAAGGTCATTTGAGGTCACCAGCGGTAAAATTGCGAAAACGCCGAAAATGGCTTGTAAACATGATATCATCCGATAGGATTGCCCGACAATTTTCATACTTGGTATATAGATTTGTCATGTTGAGAGGAAGAACCCAATTGTTTTTGGCAGAGGTCAAAGGTCATTTGAGGTCACTAGCGGTAAAATTGCAAAAACACCGAAAATGGCTTGTAAACATATCTTCAGTTAGGAGAGACCAACACTCTTCATATTTGGTATATAGATTTTTCATGTTGAGAGAGAGAAGGCTATTGTTTTTGGTAGAGGTCAAAGGTCATTTGAGGTCAATAGCAGTAAAAATGCAAAAGCACCGAAAATGGCTTGTAAACATGATATCTTCAGATAGGAGTGACCGATACTCTTTATATTTGGTATATAGATTTGTCATGTTCTTTCTCTCAAAAAAGAAGCCTATTGCTTTTGGTAGAGGTCAAAGGTCATCTGAGGTCACCAGCGGTAAAATTGTGAAAATTCTGTGCCTAAAATGTAAAGAAAAACCTATCAAACACTGTCAACTTGAAAGCAGGTAAGGTATTTGATGGCAAGGAATCACTAAGCCTTTTGGCTTTCTGGTTAAAAATATATGTTTCAAAGGTTGCAAAGTCAACCTTATTCATTCAACTCCCATTGTCACAGCTTGTTTTGTTGCTGAGATATTAAGTGTTGAAATTTATTCAATTAAAACAAATTAGTCCATTGAGTAATAATTTGTAACTTTCTCATGCACAATTTACTTTGTCTGCTTAGTTTCCTTTTGGCATTTGAAATATTTTTATAACCTTGAGGCTTGAACACTTCCTGTTTGCTTGCATGAAATGTTCACCAGAGAGGGCTTAATTACATCATGCCATAGGACTGAAAATGCTATCACATATATCAGTCCAAAGTGTAGTAACTTTCAGAAAAAACAAAAAAAATACCAAGATTGCTATTTGAGTAGTACAACAATGACTTCAAAAATTATTGTACAATGTACCATGTTTAATTTAGTAAATAATCTTCAGCATTTCATATCTCATCTCATGAATGTCCTATGAAGATTGGGATTGGCCTGTTTGAATTCATTTTTATTTTCATGTAATATATAATTTGAAATTTTAGACTTGAGGTACACTTTAACTGTACTTTTCTCTTTAATGCTGAAAGATTTCCCTTTAAGTGTTCACTTTGTTTTGAGTAAACCTGACTGAATTCTACAGGCTATTAGCAACCAACTTCTATCACAGCAATATACTATAGAGTGATGGATAATTCCAATACAACAAGTTGGTAGTATTGATGTCTTGAAAACATTGATTTGAACTAATTCCACCTTTGTATACAGATTCCAAGCAGAAGGCCACAAGGTTCTCTAAACGGTTAGCAGCTAAAACAAAAAAACAGAAGTCATCACAGGATACATTATCAAATAAAAATGGAAAAAAGAGTACAATTCCACCACCCCCTCCACCCCCACCATTACCACCAACCACAGCCCCATCTGGTAGTGACAGTGTACCAGATGAAAATGATATTGAGCATGTAGTGGTCATACCAAAAGGGAGACCCTCTATTCACAGTGGCATCAAGAAGCAGAAGAAGGGGCAAACAGATGAGGCTTTGATGTCACCTCCACCTCCCCCACCACCTCCACCTCCGTCAGTGCTACAAGATTCCACCAATAGGGTGAGTCACTTTTGAAAGACTGATCATGCAAATAACGTAAATTAGTTAATCGTAAACTTGTGTTGTTTGTAATCCTGTTCATCTTCCCTATTATTTAATAACACTAGTTTGGAATATAGACTCTGATGACTACTCCAGTATCTGCTGCACGTCTAATTGGAGTTGAGACCACAAGCACTAGCAGGTACAATTTATTGGCTACTAGTAGCCTTGCAATGATTATTAATGCTCTAGTAGGCAAGCCTACCAGTGAGTATCAATGTAATTATTAAGTGGGCACACATTGCATGGTCCTTCAATATATAAAAAGCAGAATGACAAATGGCTGATAATTGTGACTTTCATGTTATGTGTAAACTGGTATTACTGCCTGCAGTAGCTTAATTGAAACTTGTAAAAGGACCAAATGTAAAATTCTTTACAAAATTATGTTTGGGCTTTTGTGCACAAGGTCATTTTAAGGAATGTGAGCACATCTGACTCCAGGTCATAAGTCACGTACAGTAGGACTCTAACTGAGCACACTACCTGACTCCATTCCAAGAGCTACAGTAGGGTTCTAAAATAATCAAAGATATGTGTTTTCCACCTTTTTAAGTATGATATAGATTACTACCTTTTTGTTTCCTCATTTCATAGCAAAACCCTGGAAAATCTACTCCCACTTCCAAAATTCCTACTGTGCTACCAGCAAGTGATGGAAAACTACTGACCAGCAAACTAAAAACAAAGTCAAAACAGTTTGGGTAAGCATAATATAAGATCACTGACTAAGGGGAATTTTGATGGTTCCTTCACTTGGAACTGTTTGCTGTGCCCGTAGGGCTTTGAGTATGGGTGTGTGTGTACCTGTAAACGATACCTTGCCGGGTGCAGGCAGCTTAGGCTTCGTATGTCTTTCTTCGCTCACGCTGAGCTCATAAACGGTGTAGCTACCCAAGAATTCGGACACTGCAATGAGCTCTGTCTCGTGATATGCAAGGGCCTGTCCTCACTTGTGACATTCACATGCTGCATGACTTAAATGGCTAAAGGGGAATTCCAACTATTTCCTTACGGGGCACAGTTCTGTGTACCCCGTAAGGCATTGAGTACGGGTATGTGCTGGGCCTGCAGTGTGTATTAGTAAATTGATGGGCGTGTGTGTACCTGTAAACGATACCTTGCTGGGAACAAGCCGCTCACGAGAGTTCAGGCCTCTCACGTCTTTCCTCGCTCACGCAGAGCTCTTAACTGGCATAGCTACCCGAGAATTCGAACACTGTTATGACCTCTGTCACGTGATATGCAAGAAGCCCGGCTTCGCTCTCAGCATTCACGTGCTGCATGACTTAAACAGCTAAAGGGGAATTCCGACCATTTCCTTTCTGGGAACAGTTCTGTGTTCCCAGGAAGGCATTAAGTATGGGTATGTGGTGTATGTGCGTGTGTGTGTGTTTGTGATTCTGATTGTAAGTTGGTTAGTTTAGATGGAGTTTAACGGCCCAGTTTCCAACCTATTGGTTGAAATTGAGCCAGCCATGGCCTTTTTTCCAGTTGTGGCTCTCAGGCTTGTTTTTCCTTCTTCATTGCCTATGGGGAGCATCATGCAGTTGTAGGATATCTCAAGATAAGAATGACCAAACTTTTCATATCTGGTAAGACTGGTATATAGATTTGTCATATTTGGAGGAAGAACTCTATTGTTTTTGGTGGAGCTTAAATATCATTTGAGGTTACCAGAGGGCTAAGACAAAAACCTTATAAGCATACATGTTATCTCAAGATGGCAATGACTGATGGACACTTTATATTTGTTATGTAAATTTGACATGTTTATAAGAATGACCCTTTTGTTTTTGAAGGAGGCTAAAAGGTCATTTGAGATTATCATAGGTAAGCTAGAAAGCCCAAAGTCTAAGGGATTCCTTGTTGACCTTGGTTTTCCTTCTGAAATTTGGCTTTGTTGAAGATCTTGATAATTCATAGGGAATTTGGCTTTTAAGTTGAATTCTGGTGATCCTAGATGAGAATATTGCCAAACCATGAGTTAACATATATCTGTGCATGCTTTTGTGACCTAAATGTTCAGGTCAACTGGTAACAAACACATGTCAGCCATGCATAGCATTTTTTTTTTTATGTGGGTTTACATCCCACCGTCAGCTGTAGTTTGATGGAGTTTACAGCCCCAGTTTCCAACTGATTGTTTCAAGTAGAGCCTGCAGCCATAGATTTTTTTTCTGGTGGTGGCTCACTATCTTGTTTTCCCTACTCATTGATTATGCTCAGCACCAAGCAAAGCACAATAGCAGAAGGTTCCATTGCAAATTTATGTAAAAATCAAACATAAAGTGCCCGTAATTACTATTTTGAGATACTGTGTTTTCAAGCCATCATGATTTAGGCCTTAGTCATGCAAGGTACTGGGTATAAAAATTTCTTGGTGGGAAGGGGATTAGGGAAACCCATGGAGCAAAAATGTTAAGAGCAAATCATAAGGGGAAGTTGAAGCAAAAATTTACTTTTCAAATCAAACCAAATCAGTGGTGTGGTGAAACTTTCATTCAAATCGGACCTGTTTTTCTCAAGGGATCAGTAAATGAAGTCACTCAAGTTGTGGTTCTCAGGTGAGATTAAGGACAGCACAAGTTTTATCACTTTCTCACAATGTGAAGTAATGCTTTGTTTCCCTTTGTTTTATCAGACTGTATTGTTGTCCTTGAAGTTAATAGGGATATGTCCGACCTGTGGGGAATGCAAAGTTTGTAAATTTCTCATGCCCCTTATGCAATCAAATTCAGATTAAATGGACCTGTGGAGAAAATTGGTTGTGAAATTTAGTGAAATACAAAAGATGTTAATTCCCTTACTGTGTGGATATGATGTCGTATGTGTTTGTTTTAAGGTCCTTTTTTGTTGCAAGTGTGACAAATTTACCTGCTTGTATTTTGAGAACCACACTTCAGACTTCAATGCAAATTCCACCAAAATGCTCTAAATAAGTACCCCTGTAACATATCAAAGCTTGATGTGACTTACAATTTTTTTTAACTCTCTAGGGATGAAAATACTGAAAAATAAAGGCAATATCAAGGTTTTTGCAGTTTTAGCTGTGGTCTCCTCAAACAAGGAGTTGTCCCTTACAACTCCTGCCTCAAATGACCTTTGACCTCCACAAAAAACAATAGACTTCCTCTTCTCAACATGACAAGTCTCTAAACCAAATATGAAAAGTACATGGTTATTCCTATCTTCAGATACTGAATCATGTTTACAAGCATTTTTGAGACCTCTGGCAGTTTCTCTGCTAGTGACCTCAAATAACTATTGACCTCCACCAGGAAAGTACCCAATTATTTTTGGTGGAGGTCAAAGGTCAATGGCTCAGTAAAACTGCAGAAACCTTGTGACTTCAATTTTCTTTGCTCCCAGAGAGTTAGAAACTTGGTAACATATCTAAACATAGCAAGACTGGTCATTCTTATTAGAATTTGCATTGTAGAGAGGGAGAGTAGGCTTATTGCTTTTGGTGGAGGTCAAAATGGCCTTTGTACTCTCTGTAAATGACTGCAGTATGTTACAACAATATGATATACAGTTCTTTTTATTGCTACAATAGCAGTGAGCGTGAGTAGTGGCTACATTGTAAGTAATGCGTTGTTGCCCGGTCACTGCATTTTTGCAATAGCACCTTGACCAAACAGCTCGTAGAGTAAAGACGCGCTTGAAATGGGTACCTGCTTGTTATGGATTGTCCATACATGTTCATAGCTGTTCAGTATAGTGTCCGCACCATGTCTTTCTCTTGCACAAAAACAGCTGTTTTTTTTTTTTACATGCCCGCATATGCACATGAACATATTGGCCAATGATATGCCCTGAATCCCCAACATGGTTCCTGCCTATGTATGTTGGGCAAGTATTTTGATGTAATCCTTTTTGTGAAGTTGCTAAGATAAGACAACTTCACCACATCTTGATGCTCGTTCGTAAACAGGGCAGAGTTTGTGTCACCAATTTGGCCATAAAAGTCAGGTGACCTGTTGCAGCATTATTTAAAATTGAGTTTTGAATATTTTTCTTCAAATATCTTCAATATGCTGAATTGTACCGGTTTTAACTGGGGTGTGAGGTGATATTTATCAAATGTTGCAATACACAAAAGCTGTTGTGGCTGTGTCATGCCCACTAAGCTGGGTTCCTAAATGCACCAAGTGGTTTGCATCAGGCTTACAGTTGGAGGTTGGGAGTTTTGAGTGCTGGCTGGGTCATACCTAAGACTTTAAAAATGGAACCTTCTGCCATTGTGCTTGGTGCTCAGCATGAACAATGGAGCAGGGAAAACAAGCCAGTGAGCCAGTACTGGAAAAAAGGCTGTGGTTTGACTTGAACCAATTGGTTGGAAATTGTTGTTCAAGCCTATACATTGTCCACAGATTTTACCAAGTTTCCTCATCATTTAGAGTTTATATTTCAAAGTAAGTTTAGAAGAATCTGACTTGATAAAATGATGTGTATTGTGATGAGCATTGAGTAGAAACATAACTGTGCTGGAGGCAAATCAAGGTGTGGGTCTCAAAAAGGTACATTTTGAATGTGGCATTTTGTTAACTAAATGCTTTTTCTTTCTTTCAGGTCCACTACTTCATTGGCCTCTGTTGGAAGCATCCAAGATGAACTCCGCTCATTTGACAGAAAACTCTTAAAATCTGTTTCATCAGTGAAGTAAGTGTAAACATCATCCTCAACCATTTGAGCATTCAGGTTTTGATAAGTTGTTTAATACCACAAACACCTTTATATTTACACCAAACATTTTCTAAATCTAGATCTGCTGAGGTGGACTTCTCAAAGCAGGGGAAGGGTGAGGTAGGAGAAAATAGAGGAAGGGGTGGTTGTTTTATTGCACTCAAATTTGTGATATCATGTATTGTGATTTGTTTTAATCATCAGTATGTTTCAAGAGTAAAGACAGGAGTTCATTTTTTTTTAAATTATAAAATAGAATTTGATTAGTAATTAGTAAACCACCTTTTAATGGTTACAACATAATCCTCTGTACATGTATCAGCAGTTGGCTCATTTCTCAAGATTTCCCGCCTGAAAAGATCAACTTTTTTCCCACCCACTGGCTCTTTCCTTTGCAATTTGGTTTGGAAGGGAAACACTGGCAAGCTTCAGAAGTCATTGCATATTACTTGACTTTGTTATTGGAAAGAAACCTGGGAAGAGCCACATTGATGGGGCCATGCCTAATAATTGTATGATTACTGCAGAAACAGACATTGAATTAACTCAGTGATAGACCAAAATCTGTCCTGCTTTTTCGTGTTACTTCGTGACGCACTTCGGAGGGTCTGATTGAAAAAAATACGAATCGATGGTAAAAGATGAAATAATAACCCATGCAATTACCACAAGCGATCTGTTTGGCCTATGGATCAAGAAAAAATAAGTAAAAATATCCCTTTAAATTCAAAATCTGGCGAAGGTGAGATAGACACACAACTTCCACGTTTTAAGTAAACTTTTCCTCGAACAGTACTAAAACTACAGCTGCAGCCTCTAATCATGTTCTTAAGGCACTTTAATTATCTAAAATGGGCTTTAATGTTAAATTTTTGAAAAATTAAACAAATTTTAATGCTATTTTTGGTACGTGGGATTAAAAGCGGTAAAAAGATGTTGAAAGAAAAAGGACACTTTTTTGCGAACGAGGAGCTGTATATGTCCCTGCTACGTCGGTTTCACGCGTAACGTTAACTGCGAATGAGTAACTCGAGCTGGATACCGATCCAAATTGTATAATCTGCGTCACTCTGATCTCTGAAAGAAGAATAATACCCTTCAACCCATCTAGTATCATTTTTGTATCGAGGAATGACGAAATCTGAAAGGTTAACAATACGAATATGGGCGAGAATATCACCAAGCTGTATTTCGTGTAATAGGTTCTAATAGGCACCTGCATCTGGGGTGTGTTGGTTCTCAAGTTATTAGAGAATAGTTGTAGCTTTAATTCGGCTTAGCCATAACTCACATGCTATCTAAAAATCCTAAACCGCTACAAACTTACTTAAAATTTGGTGGTCGAACTGTTATTAGCGGCTGGGAACGGTTTCCCTTCCGTAAAATATCGGAATTCGTGTACTAAATTTTCTGGTCCCAATATCAGCCCCCGAGCTCAGTACTATGCCAAACTGAATATGGTACACTGACCACATTTTGTAAAAGCGATCAGCCCTTTCCCAATGAAATGCTTGTTGCGACACTCGACAAAGTAGCCATGTATTAAAATTCTGATCTTTCTGGCAGAAAATCTCATCAGAAATTCCTGCTCCTGGAGACTTGGCGTCATGACATGGCCGATAGCTTTAGACAGGGGCTGGTTTTTCAATAGAAAATCGCAAGCAGACCTTGGCATCTTTCATGCTATTAGGCGCGTAGACCTTTCAGGTGGGGATAGGGGGACTGCACTCCTCCCAGATCAGGGGAAGTGCTTATTTCAGGGCAGTGACACTTACATGTATTTTAGGGCAAGGGGGTAGTATGTATTAGCTAGTCAGTTCGGCCTGCAGCGGACCGTGTTGACATGCGGCCGGGCAAAATAGGACTTAAAAAATATTCAGTTCGTGGCAAACAGGATCCGCCTCTTCCCGTACGCCTTTGTGTATTTTTTGAAATGACGGTACCTGATATATTTTTTTTTTTAAATATATCAACTTGAAAAAATTTTAATTCTATTTCCGCATTTTTAATCTTAGTCTCAGTTGGGCATAACTTTACTAAAGTTGGACTGATGATCATTTGGTATCTAATTATGACTAAATTGGATTCCGTCAATAGTCAGATACAAATCAATCCTTGAAACTCGTTTGAACTTGGTGCGGGTGCGGCAAAGATATACGGAAGGTCACTGCAAGCGCTACTCTGGATTCGATGTCCCGCATGCGGTGTGTATGAGAACATTTGACTACGGTAGGCCAAAGCTTCCCTGCCTGGAATATGAAGTCTTTCTCGAAAGACTATCTTCAATTGGCGCGGAACGTATACAAAATTTTGAAAATCGAGACCCCGCAGACCCTGATGACCTTTCAAAAGTTTCCCAAATTTGTTGTCCTTTTAGACAAAATATTTCAAAATCAAGAATTTTAATTGTAGAAAAATTGGAATTTTATGAAAGACAGTCACAAAAATAGCAACATAGCTGCCGGTGTTTCTTAATGATGTGGTGTCACACAAATGGTAAATATCCGGGTTTGATACGTCCAGAGCTCAGGAAAGTGTACCAAATTGGTCTATTAGGGAAAACTAGTGTACTTATGCTGCATAATGCGGCGAGCAAAGCGCGCCGGAAATTTCGCTGTTTTTTGAGATTTTGAAGGGGTTTCTGACACGGGAAGTGGGGGAGTGGAATCTTGCTTCCACCCCTCATTTTTCACTGGGGGCCGGGGAGGCTTTCTTCCCCAGCCCCTGCTTCCTACCCCTATGCTTAAAAAAGTCTTTTTCTTTTTACTTTTCGAAAGGTATGCCTACCATTTTAAAACAATTGTGCTCAAAGGGTTCCAAATGGAATGGTTACCTATAAAATACATGCAAAATATCTAGCATATGAATGAGTGGCAGGTTCGAACTGCTGGTTGTTGTGATTATATCTCTAGGAATCTTGTGCCCCTCTCCACCTGACAGAAGATAATATATTCATACAGCTCTCACCCCGGTCGGATTTTCACATTTTGTAAACTTTAGCCCACGATCCGGTTCCCTTTTTTCCTGGTAGAGATGCTGGCGATCAGTTCTACTACATGATGCTAAGTTTCTACTTGGAAATTTGAGATTGGTTCTTTGACGATAGATCATATAGTTTGAACTTATACTTGGAGTGAATGACCAAGGCTTCATGGAGATTCGACGCTGGTTCAAATCATGCAGGCGTGCTCACTAGAAAAGGTTATACTTTACAGCCTTAGGTATAGTCAAAGTTTTTTGGCAGCCCAGCTGAAAATTCCATTTGGAACCCTTTTGGGTTAGACCCTTTGAACCCAAAGGGTTTCAAGTGATACCTTTTGTAAATACCCTATGCATTTGGGCAGTCCCTTTGGTAGATGATGGAAATTGGTCAAAACTCAAAGGGAATTACAAAATTACCCTTTTCATAAACCAAACCCTTTTGAAAACCCTTTACCATTTGGAAACCGTTGAAACCTTTTGTTGATTTGGACAAAAGATCTCAATGGGAATTAAGTTCTGCTTGGCCGTAAAGCCTGTCCATTTAGGCCTATCCTCTCAAGTTAGTAAGATGGACGGAGTTTTACGTGACGACCCATATGGCCAGTTTCTAACCAATTGGTTTATGTCAAGCCGCCACGGACTAGCTTTTCCACTTGTAACTAACTGGCTTGTTTTTCCTACTCAATTGCCTTATGCTGAGCACCAGGTACAATATGGCAGTAGGTTTTTTTTTACAGTCTTCAGTATGACCCGGCCAATAGTACTCGAACTTCCGACCTCCCAGCTGCAAGCTAGTCCAGGCGCGGATCCGCACATTCAAAAAAGGGGGGCTGACCTAAGAGAAAAAAGGGGTGAGAGGGAGCTGCACTGCTAATTTTTCATATGTTTTATTGTTAATGTGGCGAAAAAAGGGAGGGCTGGGGCCGTAAGCCCCACCCCTTAATCCGCGCCTGAAGTCGGATGCTTTAACCACTTGACGGCCATGTCGTCGGTTATTTACTCTCTCATAACTCAACTGCAAACCACACTTGGCAAAACAATATCATGTGAATCATCTATTGGTCTCCTTACTGAACGCATCTCTGCTCTCTGTTTCTTGGTTTTTCATGTCATGTGTGTTTATTTTCTTCCTCTTTTCTATTCCAAATTCTTATTCTTGTTTTGTCCTATTTCATTTTCCTTCTTCGCTATCCCTTCGCTATCATCTCTCGTTCCTGTTTTATTCAACCTTTCCTCAGATGAGGGGAAAGTCGTCCTACTCCCCTGCTTCCCCCCTCCTGTCAATTAATTGACATAAAAGTTTATCCCTATCAATTTCACTGACCACTGCACTGTGCACTATACCCGGCATGTACAGATTTTGTACGTGTCAGAAAATTCGTGGAACTAGTATCTACAATGAATGTTGGCCAAAAAAAGCCAACAATTTAACCTCAAATTTCTCTTCGTAGACCAACTCGTTTGCTTGTGGTAATTGATATTATGTTCAAAAGGTTAAAATTGACCTTCGTGGGTAATTTTTATGCCGACCCTCAGATGTGCGTCACGAAAGTTAAAAACGAAAGCACTTTTTCGTGTACGGCCCGCTGCCTATGAAGCCTGTATCAGAAAGCTAAAATCATAACCATTCAACAGTGTTATCGAAGGGGTCCAGGATTCGTGGTTGTGAAATTCCAGAATCTAGCAAAGTAGCATACAAAGCTTTGGTATGTACACCATGTGTTGAAGGCAATGGTTAGGTTAGGTTAGGTTAAATGGAGTTTTACAACATGGCAAATGAAAACACAAATAGGATGTATGTTATGTGCAGCTTGTATTTACAGAATTGTAAGTAGTTATATACATGTACTTGTGTATAGTATGCAATAAAGTTTTTCCTAGGTATCTATTACCTATGTAATTAATTTTTCACTCTCAATCTATAGATCACCTGGGGGAACACCACAGCCGACTCCCAGGACCAAGAGATTGATGTCAACACCTGTTGTGTCTCCCTCCATGCACTCTGCCTTCAACATGAAAATGCTTGACAAATTTAAAAACATCAGAAGTCCACCATCAAACCACAATAGTCCTGCTAGTGGTTTCAACAGCACATCTGATTTCACCCCCTAGATGAAACATCTCTCCAAGAAAGATCAATTCTAGTTACTGCCACTGTAATTAAATTGTTATCCATCAACCTTTATTCCTGTGACTTCAGCTTCTGCTTTGTCAACTTTAAAGGGGCTCATTGACTTGATATCAACAACTTAATGAAAGTGTTTAATGACCCAACCAATTCTCTCACCCCAAACAGTCCCAATTATCCTAACCTTCTTACTTAAGCCCCTCCCACAATTTTCTTAAATTCATCCTCACAATCTGGACACAATCTCAGTGTATTGCTTCAGAATGAGTATAAAAAAAGCTCAATGTGTATAATCAAAACACTCTCAGTACAGTTCATGCAATGCAATCAAGCTTTGGTATTCTTCATTGTTTGAATTAGTTGTCAACCAAAGAGCTGAGCCAATTGAGAATTTTGGTAAACCCCTATAAAAATTGTAGTTTGGGGTAGGAGGATTGGTCCTTTAAGGGCACTACCACATGAAACTGCTTGAAATTAGCATGATAAGTCAAGTTCCATATACCCATTAGTTTTGGAATTTTGTGGTGTCAGTTTTGTGTGTAATTTGGAGAGTATCTGGTCACAAATTTTTAAAAACTGAATTTAGCTGTTAAGTACTCACACATTAAACATATATTTGTAAGTAGGATGTGGACTGATATGTAGAGAAAACTTAACAGCTTTGGAAGAATTTGTTGATTTTCATGAACCCAACTCACTGAGCTGCTTTAAATTTTATTAAAGCATTTTGCAAACTACCAACATTTTTGCTTAAAGAGGCTCATTGAGTTGATATCGACAGTATGAGAGTGATAAAGGGTCACTACCACATCACAATGCTTATAGATAGCATAATAAGTCAGGTTTCATATCCAATAGTTACAGGAAAAGCTAAATTCTGAATTTTGTTAAGTCCTGACTTGTAACGGTTTTGTGCACAATTTGAAAACTTGTCTGGTCACTAATTTTTGAAAACTGAATTGAACCGTTACGTACTCACACATTAAACAATTATTTGCTTGTAGGATATGGGGATTGTCTAAGAGTGACCATTTGTCATTGGTAGGTGAAGAAAACTTCACAGGTTTGGAAAAATTTGTGGAATTTCATGAACCAACTCAATGAGCAGCTTTAAAATAAGGCACGGAATGGAACTGAAACCCTTGCCTGCTAACCTGAGAATCAAAGTTTGATCATATTTAGTATTCAGAGCAGTTTGCTCATCCATTTAAGTCCTACTTGTCAAAGAAATGTGGCTTGACCTAAATTAATCAACATAATCAAAGTCCTCTGAGATCCCAAATTGCTTGTTAAGAAGTTTTTCTTCCATCCCAAACTTCTTCTTACACCAAGATTTGATAGAGAACACATTATCTGCAAAGTAAAACAGAAAACAGTAGGACTTTGAGAAAGTAAGTTCACATATTACACATACATTTTATTGCTTTATTACAATTACTTCTTTCTGTGACTTGTTTAGTGTTTTATATTTAGTACCGTCTTCATTAATCTGATACATTAAAGCATTTGTACATATTTGTAAGAGAAAGGTATAATAAAAAAGGGAAAAATAAAAGAAAAAAGAAAATCATTTATCAGTAAAAATTTATCACTTTTCATACATGTCAACACTGGATAATTGAGCATGAGCATGCTTGCTACATTTGGCAGCCTCCCCCTCCCGATGGTTTCTTCAGCTGACTCTTCCTGAATAGATCTGAATGCCGGGTAGGTCCAGACACATGTAAAAATAGCCTCCTCCCAATGGAGTCATAAAGTTGAGGCAGCCCATATATTCAAAATCAAAGGACAAAAAATAGACCAATCCAGTCAGAGCTTGTGTTTAGTGACTGTAGGCAGCCATTAGTGGGGTCCATTGGGCTTAAATCATCTTCATTTATTGTCTACATGAATTTGAGGGAATTAAGATACAATTTAGGATACAACCATCCACGATAGCAAGGAAATTGAAAGACTAAAGGTAATTGACCCCAGTCATATGTCCTACTAGAATCAGACCACCACTCGACTGTATGGATTTTTCTATAGTTCAGACCAGTGACAACCATCGATTGACTGTACGAGTTGAGTGTACATGGTGAAGTCTTTTAACAAGTCTGACACAAGTCTCACATCATATACCCAGATTATGAGGCCTACAGATTTTCTTCAGGTACAAACCACTACAAATGTCATGACAACACTGTTAATTATATCACTCTATAATGTACAGGATATTAATGTATAAATGCTACTTTTCATTCAAAATTCTGACAGTGCTGCACATTTAATTTCTACTATTCATTTGAACAAAATTGTTTGGCAGTAGTTAACAGTAAATGCACTGTAAAGTAATCCTCTTAAATTATTCAACAATCAAGTGTCAGTCACATCAGTGGTAATTTCTTATGTACTTTGTAAATTAGTGATTTCTTTTTATCTGCATTGCTATTTGCACTGAAAAGGTAACTGCTTCAATAATTCAAATATATGGTTATGGAATGGTACAGTACCACTGTGTTTTGCATCTTTTATTGTAAAGGAATAAGGATAACATATAACCGTGAATTAATATTACCATCAGGCATGGAAGCAGCGGTAACTAACAGCAATAAGGGATTTCCCATGAAGTAGTGCAAAAGAAGTTTTAGTGACCACAACACTCAAAGTGGGCACTTCATACACCATATTCCTATGAAGTCACAAAGCAAAGAGTATGCCCTCCTTGGGGGGGCACAACAAACCAACACTGGCAAATGCAGACAGCTGATTTGTCAACCAGTGAGTACGCACTTAGTCTGCTACAAGTGCTGAGGAAATTTAACTGTGCGGCCACGTTTCTTTGTTTTACTACCAAGGACGATGTCAGCATGCCCTCAATGCATAAGGACTATAGCAACCTTGATAGATATAAAGCAATGACACAACTGTAGCTAACTGGGAACCTTGTATACCTGAATAAGTCAAGACCGTGTTGAATTGTTTTATTTAACCTCCTTTGCATAGTAAACCATTTCCTACCTCAAAGAAACATTTACCACAGAGGGGTTTAAGTAAAGGATGACAGGATGACCCAGAACTATGGTACATTGCTGATGAGCTTTGCCAGACATTTGCTCCTTCACATTTTCTCCTCCCCCAAGAAAAATAGGTTAGTAAAAATAGCTAGGAATTAGGTAAACTGAAAAGTATAACATACTTCTCCTTGCACCCAGAGCTCCCAGGGCTAAGCTCCTGAACCCCCACTCGCAAAAATTCAAGCTTTGTGCTTAGTATTGTGCTGCTCATGGATTGTTTTGCTTCCCTGACATTTTCCTTTGCCCTTAGTTTTCCCTCACCCAATTTTGACATTCTGACAATGCCACTGACTATCTTATGATAAGACACTTCTAAAATGAAGGGGGAAATATTGATGTATCTTGAAGCTAAAATAGCATGATGTCATGATGCATTTGGCCTCTTTACTTTCAGCCCCTCACTTTTGGAGGATGCTAATGTCCACTCATCTGCCCATCAAGAACTACTAGTAACAGTCAATCTCCTTCCAATTCATTCCAGAGAAACTAAGACACTTGTCAAAATGTACTAACCTGTCCATCTGTTTGCAGCCTCGTGTGCTACTATAGTCTGCTGTTTTATTCCTTCCAAAACATCAGGATCAATTTCTTTGTACGTTTCTAACTCTTGCTGCAATTTGGCATTCAAAGCCTCTTTTTCAGACAACTTCTTCAAAATTTCTTCTCTGTTGTCCTGTCAAATGAAAGGGACAATCCTAAACCTGTAAGCTTTTAAAGGTAAAGAACAGTTCCCCTAAACTTATTTTGAAGAAAAAGCTAAATAACTCAATTTCCATCTTTTTTCTCTTCAAAGTATCTTTCATTACATTTTATGACTTTACTATTGCATATTCAAGGTAAACCAAGCAGTTGTGGTAAATTTCACATTTGAAGAGAAAAAAACATTGTCACATGACTCCCAACCGTCAATCATGAAACTGGACAGTCTACTACACTGCTTCAAGTTGGGATGACTGCTACTGCCCTTTAAGCTTCAGAATATGTCTGTGAATTCAGAAATTGGGTGATTTAATATGTAAATTGTCAAATTTGTCAGTCATGGCCTCTACAGCAGGACTGCTTTAATTTCTTTCAAACCAGGGAAGGAACAAGAATTTGTCCAACAGGGGAGACCAAACCCACCCTACATCTGACAAAACCCAAAGGGTATCATCCTATTTAAAAAAAGGAGCATGCCAATATTTTGGCTTCCTCTTGTGAGGATTTGAAAGAGGTGCTTGTCTTTGAAAAATTGGAAAATTATGGATTTGCATTTAAAGGCAGAGGTTCACCCTAACCACAATTCTAGCCAGAGTCTTCCAAATTTCTCCATTATCACAACTCTTAGATTGGCATCGAACTAAAGAAAAGGAAAGAGTTGATCACATTTCACAGTGTGCTTCAGAAGCATTCTGATAACACATTAAGGGCAAGTATGCTCACCAGTGTATGCCCTGAAGTAATAAACTTGGATTGTGCCTGGATAAGGATGAGTTTTGACACCTGTGATTGGGGTGAGGGGAGGGGGGGTGGGGGTAGGGGGTGGGAGGGGATAGAAGTAAATAGGGTTTGTAGAATGGAACTGTCTGAGATGATGATATCTGCCTTTAAAGGAAATTTGAAAAGTTTGGATTTTATGTAGAAATTTGAGTAATTGGGATTATGTTGAGAAAAATTTGGAATTTTTAGAATAGTAGTGAAGAAGCTACGTAAATTCCTTGTAGCAAAATCAAGCAGATCATTTGCAAACTTTGAACTGAGTATTCAAGGAAGAACAGTCTTTTTGTTCTTGTGAACAAATGCTCTGAAGGTTGTTAGTTATGTAGTAGGTTGTAACAGCTTCTAATTTGTGTAAAACAACTGCTTAAAACCGGAACAACTACTGTTGAGTGTGGTGCTCTGCATTAGCAATGGAGTAGGGAAAACAAGCCAGTAAGCAGCTACTGGAAAAAAGGCAGCTACTGGCTCAAATTGAACCAATAGGTTGGAAACTGGGCCGTAAAACTCCATCTAACTAAATTATAACTGCACCCATAAACTGTGATACTTTAACATGCCAAACTATGGCATGTATGCAAATCTCCTTACTTGACACTTGACATCAAAGACATTGATAGAATATTCTCCCAAGATAGGAGACCACCTGGTCACTAAAACCTTTTTTCATGAAATTTAAAACGTAATTTGCACACTAGTGGCACTTTACAGCTAGTTAGTTATAACTTTCTTTTTTAAAGAGAGGACACTTTTTTAGCAATGTTTGGACTTGCACAAATAGATTGCTTTTAAAACCCTTCAAATTGCACAGGGGCCTTGAAGAAAGCTTCTGTCCCCCTGAATCCACTTATAACTTTACCGTAGGCCAGAATCAATTTGTAGTTGGGGGTTTAGCCATAGCCAATCTCCCCCTAACCCTTTTTTATGTCTTTGGCAGACTTGCTGTGGTAGCATCCTTACCACCAATGATACTTGAGAAGACAACAAAAGTCAAATTGTTGCTACAAATGTCTTTTCGCTCTAAACAGAAAGCTACTTTCACAGTGTTTAAGTTCAAAGCATTTTCTCTAAACATAGAAAGTTTAATAAAGAAACTAAGTTAATACACCATGGTCTGCTGCTGCAAAAATGGTTTTCCAGTGAAGAGACTAAGATTTCCATAAAGCTATAAGGAGACTAATCAAGACTGCTTCCAAACTTTCATGACACTGATTACACAAATTTTCATTTTGAATTTTAGCTTCTTTTTTACCATGGACTTTGTCAGTTGATTTTAAGAATTTAGGAATTATCTATGTAGGCAATTTCAACACTGGGCAGCTTAGTTTTAACTTCTAACTTCAGATGCCTGCTCTGAGCCACAAACATGCCAATTGATTCCAAAACTCCATAACTTGAAATGCATATTAGCCAGAAACAAACGTTAGTTGGTAATGTTAGCTATGTCATTAATCTTTTGAGATGTGGAATCTAAGTTACTTATCTAAGGTATTGTGCAAAGTCCTGCAAAGCAAGAAATTTTGGTTTTGAGGTAGGAGTAAAGTATAGTAACATGACAAGAAGTGAAGACACTATGAAGTTTACTCAATGATACTACTGAACTAATAACTCAGTTTATGTTGTATCAAAGCAAGTTTTCTTTTATCTCTTCTTGCTGTTCTTTAGCATCACTTATTACTTCTACATTTTCAGGTAACCTCTGTAGCAGCATCTTACAAGTTCTTTTGGGAGTAAAATTAGAAAAGGATTCAAAAAATTTTGATTGATATCAACACTCTGAACTAAGACATCTGTACTCATGAGTGATACATCTGTACTGATGAGTGGTACATCAGTACTCATGAGTAATACATCTGTGCTCATGAGTGATAAAGATCATGGTGTATTCTTACCGAACTTTCTCTTCCAACAGAAGCTTTTTCAACAGCTTGTTTCATCATCTTTCTTTTCTTTTCACTTTCTTGAAGTTGGTTTGTGATGTCTGTCAAAGTCCTTTTTCTCTGAAATGGACAAATTAAAATTAAGCTTGTGATTACCATTACATCTTCATTCAAGGATGAGTATACTTGGGGGGAAGGAAATAATACTGAATAATTCCCCAAAACAGGGGGAAACAAAGAAAAAATTGGTGAAAATCAATTCAAGTAAGTAATTGTGGCTCATCTTTCAAGAGCACTGAACACTTACAAATACACTGGTCGGCATAAACCACTGTCTGGTACTAAGTAGATCCCAATACAAGTTTAAAGATTTTCAATGTTAAAGAATTAATTCATGCATCATAGATACTCTTAATATGAAATACTAATGCAGACTGTAACGCAACTCACGGTTGACCAAACCTTTGATTAATCCACTCAGGTTTCAGATGGGTATTACCATTACTTATTGATTACACCACTAAACTTTGCACAACTTTCAGAAAACAAGTACAATCTGCCCAGACTAGAAAAACAGTAAAGATGTCCCTGTGACAACTTATAGGTTCATGTTGCTTTTCAGGAAAACTATCACCCTATAGTTTGCCAGCCATATTGAGTGTTTGTGAGCAGATATGTCCCTCACAGATGTGAAAGCTGTTGCATTATACTTACTGCCTGGCTAGCTTTACTGGGGAATGCCCAGAAATAATTGGAAGTTCCAATACGGTCTGAATCTACCATGTTGTCATCCACAAGACTTTGAAGAACATCTTTAACTGCCATAGATGCTGATGGAAGAAGGAAATAGAAAAAAATGTGATATTTCAGGTTTTTCAGTCAAATTTTCATCGAAACAAATATATTAATTTTTTATACTCAAGTAGTTTTTCTTTAACATCCCATGTGCAGCACTCTGTAATGCCTGAATATTTAAACTTAATACTTAGATAGGCTTTGACATGTGCAGCTAGGTCTGTCAATGTTTGATGGGTCTATTGTATGTACTGTGTACTTGGTAAATCCAAGCTAGTTACATGGATGGAGTTTTAAGACTCAGTTTCTAACCAAATGATTGAAGCTGGGCTGGACAAAGCTCTTTCCCAGTTGTGGCTTGTTTTCCCTTTTCAATTGCTTGTGCTGAGCATCAAGTACAATAGCAGTAGGTTCCATTTTTTTTTTTTAGTCTTTGGTATGACCCAGCCAGGAGTCCAATTCCAGACCTCCCGACTGCAAGTCAGATAATTTAACAACTTGACCATGCAGTCGGTCAAATATGTTCAAGAGCAATTGAAGGAGACAGGAAACCAACCTTATCTGCATCCTGACAGATATTTTAATGAATCATCTTTTAAATATAACCACCTTTTCAATTAAGTTTTAAAATTATTATTTCAACCTTGAAATTTGATTTTTGTTTTGCAGAAGGTTTGAGTCATGGTTGTTTGAATTTCATCTCCCAGATGTAAAGTGATGAAAGCGAACTTAATATCACATTTAAACAGAAGTTTTCCCACCCACTGAGTATTAAGAATTGTCCACGGTGTAGAATGTGTCTACTTTTACATTAACAGACAGCTTTTCTTTGTTCCTTGAAAAGAGGAAATTAAATGAAATGTCACTGCCTAACATTAAAATGCATTAATTTCAGTGTATTTGAGTTTGAAAGAACATGGGATGTCATAAAGAAAAACAGTATGTGGCCATTTACCTTATCAATGATACAGTGACAGAATGTCCATGACATTAATAAAAATTTGCCTTGCTTTCTCTTACAAAACACCTACAACCTCCTTCCTGAAAATGAACTTACAAGTCAGGTATATAACTGAAAAGTATTTGATAAAGAAAATTACTTTTTAATTTACTGTAGAATGCTTCCACTATAGAGAGTATGATTACTGTAGTTAAATCTGACATTAACAGCTTCTGACACATACTGCATACATACATGTGCTGTAATTTCATATTAAAATGGTGATGACATTGCAGTAAGTGGTAAGCCAGTAGTAATGGTTTAAGCATGTCAATCATTTTAATTTTGGTAGGTCACGATGGCACTGAAATAGATTATGAACATGTTCAGATTGATTGGTGGATATGATAGTAAGCTCTACAAAAAGATAAATATCACCAGACTCAACATTTATTACAAATAAGACAAAGGTTGGTCCATTTTCAGGGATCCTGAATAATTAATTGATATCCTCAGGCTATCAACAGCATTTACAATGGCAATTAGAGTTTGACAGAGGTTATTGTTCCAGCACCTTCTGAACTGGTTGTTTACCAGAATACAGATACATTGAAGAGGCCTTTCAGATTAGAAGGAAGTTCAATTTTGTGTTAATTATTGTTGAATAAAAATTTGTGAATATATGTGAGGTATAAAAAATTTCACATGGATTTCAGACTGAACAGCATTCACCATACATTGTAACCAATCACATGGTTACACAGTGATTGGGAACCATTTATACTCTTGTAAGTTTTAAGTCAATGCAAAATGTGATGCAGAATTAAAGTTCTGAAGACATTGTAAAAATAAACTGATTGCTGCTTAAATCCAAATACCAAACAAAACAAAGTCACCAACTAGAGATACTTAGTGAATGGTTAGTATGAAAATATGGGCAATGCAACACACAAAGCTCTTTTTTATCAGCTGACACCTATATAAAAGTATTTTTCAAAAGTTTCTTACTAATTCCTTTTTCTTTGGATGCAATCTTCTCCACTTCCTTCAGTTGAAACACTTCTTTCTGCAAAATATTATTACAAATATTGTTCACACAACACTTACTACAAATTCTTCTTCCCTCTGGTGGTGGCACTCCTCAATGGTACTGTACATGGAGTGAGATTATGCAAAATTGTTAACAACTAGTACTCCCCCCAATGACACCAACTATTGCCAACTGCTAAGTTGTTTCTTTTTAATTCAACATCCAAATTGTGAGGTAACAAATGGTATGCTACAATGTTTCCAGGCCAAACTTGTCTCTCTAAGACACCCTGGATGACCAGTAGAAATTACAAAACATATATAACATATTTTTGTTTGGCTTTATTGCCCCCTATGGAACAATAATAACTTTACCAAAGCGCTCCTCAGCCCACACCTCAGCTCTCATGATGTTTGGTCCTAGCACCAGCATTGTTCTCAGTTGTCAAAGTGGCAACAGCGTTGTGAATGTGTCTTCCGAATTGGATCGTCAAAAACTGTTCACAATTACAGTAACCTTCAAAACACCATACCCAGTAACAAAATCATCAATGATGCTCATTAAGTACGTTTTTTTACTCCTTAAAGGGCAAAAGCAGTCACGCCAACATAAAGTAGTGTAGTAGACTGTGCTATTGTGAGCCATGTGACATTTCTTCTCTTCAAATGTGAAATTAACTGCTTGATTTACACTGAATATGCAGTTCTAAAAATATAACGAAGAGACTGGTGCTTCAAAATAAGTTTGGGGGACTGCTCTTAACCTTTAAAGGGCCTATTGCATTGTTCCAAATAGCCTAACATAACAGTACTGTAGGTGACTAAACTTTGAAACTTAGTTCTTCAAACAATAGCTTGGTTATGGTTGGGGAACCAGTGGAACAATATAACTTCACGTTCTTGATTTTTCTTAATTTTTTTTTTAAAAATCATGACTTAAATCAAGTAAATTGATTTTAATCAGATTTTTTTTATCTTAATCATGATTTCTCCAATAAAAATCATGACTTAAAGCCTGATTATAATCAATGTGATTTAAATCAAACAACTCTGATAGTTTTGTGCAGACAATGTCCTACCCAATCAGGAGACATCAAACACAAAGTGTGGATTATGTCTTGGATTATTGCAATTTGTATGTGTATGGAAGATGAAACATAACGTAAACATTCCTTTAAAAGATTTGTAGTGAACTGCCAAACTTTTCCTACATTCAGGTGTATGCAACTTGTCTCTTACAGCTGAATAGTTGATCTATTGTTTACAAATCACATAGCACAACAATGCTTTGACACAATTTGCTATGATAACATGTAATGGTTATTTGACATGTTGAAGTAAATAGATTGTAAGGGCTGCTGATGGCTTAGGGATATTAAAGGCTTTAAGAATCTTTTCCGAAAATGTTTATATAAAGTGGTGGAGTGCTTTCTTTAAGTTGGAGAAAGGGCAAGATTGCAAGCAGTTTCAAAAGTTATGAGAATCTGTTTTTGGACTAACTCACTTTTCACCATGGGAAAACTTATTAGTGGTAACTGATTTTTAGGTGTCATTACTTTATCACCATGGGACCACAATGTGATGGGGGACACTCCCATGAAATTCAACAATCTGGATGGTTTACCCTTTAAGAGCCATGTACAGTAATAGTCTGTAAAGTGATTACCTTTTCAAAGAACATTTCTAACATCCTCTTTCTCTTCTCCTCCAAACTTAGTCCTTTTCGTTTTGACTTTGATGGAAGGGAAAAAAAAAACAAATACATACATGAAAACAACACAAGTCAAAGCAACAGATTAAAACTGAAAAAAGTAACAGTTGGTAGCATCCCAAATATCTCAGTTACAATAATGCATAATGATGATTGCCATAACAGTTACTGGGTTTTTAAAAGTGCAAGTGTTTGCCTGTTAAATAAACATTAACAGCCTTGCTTCAACCAATCCGTGTAGAGTTATGTAAATGAAGTTTCCGTAAGTTTTCTAGGCAGTTGAACATATTTGGTGTCCAACGCCAGCAGACATTGATTTTTTCGTAGTGATGAGCTGGACGAAAAAATTTGTCCGCCCCAAGGGGTAGTAAGTGTGATGACACACCATCTTTTAACTCAAATCACTG
Organism: Holothuria scabra; assembly: GCA_037179385.1. NCBI lineage: Eukaryota > Metazoa > Echinodermata > Holothuroidea > Aspidochirotida > Holothuriidae > Holothuria > Holothuria scabra. The sequence goes on along the minus strand of CM074183.1, from coordinate 49,793,703 downwards.
TCAGGAGTATGTTTGCACACCTGGATGAAGATGGGAGCTCATAAAAATTAAACCAACTACAACAATTTTCTGGGGAGTGTAATGTACAGCAGCACAACTGGAGAATCTTGAACTCAAGGCATGTATCATCCACCTTAAAGAGCAGGAGCAGTCATCCCAAACTGAAGTAGTGTAGTAGACTGTCCAGTTTCATGATTGGCTGTTGTGAGTCATGTGACAATATTTTTTCTCCTTAAATGTGAAATTTACCAGAAATAACTGCTTGGTGTACCTTGAATATGCAATAGTAAATTCATAAAATGTAATTAAAGATACTTTGAAGAGAAATAGGGTGAAAAGTTATTTATCTTTTCCTTTAAAACAAGTTTTTTTTTTTTGGGCGGGGAGGGGGGGGGGACTGCTCTTTACCTATAAATCACTGTCAAAAGTGTGAACATCTAGATCTATAAAACTGAGCACCCAGATTGTTTTATACATCAAGACACTTACCACCTTCGTTTCCTGATGAGTCTGAACAAGGTTTGCAGCACACCAGGAATCTAACAAGATAGGTTGATTAACAAAATGCTCTGAAGTGACTTGAACTTGTCACAGGACTGACAAGAGCATCTGAACTATAGCATACTTTTATCACAATAGAAAGTTGTTTGTAACCAAATATTGACTTACCATGGTCTACCTGTCTAATTTGTTGATTGAACACAAAGTTGATTGGTAACACATGCACAGTAGGGCCAGGGTGATTGTTTTGGGGGAGAAAACAGTGGCAATGGCTGATCTGAAAGCAGAAAGAAAATACTCTTCCACTTCCACTTTAACATATTCTGATAGTCAACATCATAACATCATAAAAACTGAAGAAGATGAAGTAGAGGAGACCAACACAGAAGCAAAGCTTATTGAGGCTGAGCCACCTTATACACATATCCGGAAAGCAAGTGATGGACTGATTTTATTCGGCCATAACTGGGGTCTGTCATCTTTAAATCTTTGGATTTCCTTGCTTACTTCTATCATGGATGGTTATACACTAATTCGTATCTTGAATTTTCCAATTTCACTAAATATGAGGGTTTGAACTTCATGTAAGCAATAAATAAAGACGATTTTAGGCTGATGAATCTCACTAATGGCGGCCTACAGTCACTAAAAACAAGCGCTAATCCGATTCATCTATACAACTTGCCAGAGATCTGACAAAATATGTGCCACAGGATATATGTGGATCATACAGTATTTTTTTCATTCAAGACAGCACTCCTCAGTGCAGACAACATTTTAACCCTTTACCGTTGTTTGGGTCCTTTTGGACCAATGCGGAGAGCTCGGCTGTCACACATCTTTACTGTTTCACGCGGAGCTCGAAACTGCGAGTAGCTACCAGAAAATTCGGCCACAACAGCGAGAGAGACAATAGTTTAAGGTCACGGGGTCAATGGCCTACGAAGCCGATGCGGGCGGGCTACGTCCGCTTTTCCGCCCACTCCCGAGGCGCGCAAATATGCCCCAATCGGAGCACAACGGTAAAGGGTTAAGCTAAAATACCTGCGCCACTCGGCTAGAGGTTAACGTGCACACACGCAGAGACAGTGGCACCGGCTTTGCAGTAAACACACTCCACAGGCTTATTTTAACCCTTTACCGTTGTTTGGGTCCTTTTGCACAACGGTAAAGGGTTAAAAAGGTCTGCAACTTGAGAAGGTTCACTACATGTCCATTGAACGTTTGATAGTCCAACATAAACCTGCAGACTTCATTTTAAGAAAAGAGCTACAGTAGGATATGAATTAGATAAAAAACAGGATGTATATAAGTAAATATGACTAAGGTACAGGATTTTGTCAAGTAGGATTACATTTCTGGTTCTGGTAGGATACAGTAGTACAAACAGACCTCCACAAACAGGTTATATGTTGTAGGTGTGAAACAGCTACAGTAGCAGACAGACAAATTAATTCATATATGTTGGGTTCTCCTCAATGATATCAAGTTTAATTTACATATTTGATTTCTAAAAGAGCCAATAGAGGGAGGAAATCCATCTAGAATGATAACAACCAAGTGATAGAGAGACATATGTACAGTAAGCTTACCCTAGCACTCATCCTGCCTTCCTCTAAAGTAGGCCATTTTAAGCCAGTGAGCATTGAAGAGGCACTACTTCCAACATGTCTTTGGTTTTTACAGACAAAACTGACAGCTCTGTGTTGAACTGGTTCAAGTGTATCAATTAATATGTTCCTGACGATAAAGCTATACTTGAGCAATATTCCAACATTGGTCTGACTAGGGATTTGCATGCAATGTCCTTAATTTTAGGTGAACAACTACACAAGATATGTAGCAGCAATCCGAGGACACTGTTTACTTTAGAAGTTATGCTGATAATATAATCAGCTCACTTAAATGTACTGTCAATATCCACTCCTAGACTAGCAAAGCTACTGTGGCTGAACTGTTCTGATGTTACCAGTTCAGGTTTTTTTTTTATTCATCTTGAACAAAATCATGGTGTACACTAAACACATACCCAGAAAACTCCAGTTGGGTGGACCAGCATGCAAACACTGTTCACATAGCAGTTGAACTGTGTCAGGGATAAATCTCTGTAGCTAATTAGTACCATAAGTGCCAACAACGTACCATAAGTCAAATAAATCAAAAATGTATATTAAAGAGCATGAAAAGTGAATGCTAACAGTCCAAATCCCATCTTCATTGGACATTCCTGAGCTGAGACATAATTTATTCACTTGAACCAAATTGGTCTATTGCATAATACTGTAATTTGTGACTTTCTAGTAGTATAGCTCTCATATGTTTGATTTCATTTGAAAGATAAAAATGTTTTTATGACCTTTGGACATGCCTGTTGGCTTGAAGCATAGCATAATGCACAGAGAGGGCTTAATTAAAATCACCCCATAAGAGTAGGAGTGCTATCACACCTTGGTAAAAAGTGCAGTAACTTTTAGAAAAACAAAGAAAGACAAAGACAGTAATTTATTTGCCTAACAGTTCAAAAATGACATCACAAATTATTGTGTTATGTACCATTTTAAACTGAGTGAATAAACTTCAACATTTTATATGTCAGCTCAGGAGTGTCCTATGAAGATGGGAGTTGGACTGTTATTTTTCATGCTTTTTAGTAATATTTGTGACATTTTTTTGGACTTGAGGTACACTTTTCATGCCCAATTCTCTCCCCCCAACAGTACCAATTCTCCTAACCTTCTTACTTAAGCCCCTCCCACAATTGCCTGAAATTGATCCTCATCCAGAAACAATCTCAGTTTCCTCATCCAGAAACAATCTCAGTTAATATTGTTTCAGAGTGAGTATAGAAAAGCTCAAAGTGTGTAATCAAAACACTCCCAGTACAGTTCATGCTGTGTAATATAAGCTTGGATACTCTGCATTGTTTGAATTAGCAGTCAATCAAAAAGTTGAACCAATTAAAAGTTTCTGTTACCCCCTACAAGAAGTGTAGTTTGGGGTGAGAGGATTGGCCCTTTAAGATAATGCTGCCTATGAGGGGAGGCATCGGAAACTTAAGTCGTAATGTAAATGACCAGTTTGTGTAGGACAGTGCATACGCAATAAGGAATGAGAAGATACCCAAAAGCTTTTCCTACCTCTCCATCAATCCCTCTCTCCCTTCCCATCATTTCCATCTGTTTTCAGTAATTTTGCACTACAGGAGGGAAAATTTTTCAAAACTGCTATGCAATATTTGAACACTAAATTATTCCCTGAAAAGTGAAGGACTGGAAAACTTCAATGCACCATCTAGGGTTGTTTGATTTAAATCACATATCATTACCACTTGCTCCTGTAGCTATATGATACAGATTTAATTTCAATTTGTGGAGATTGCATAGGGGGTAGAAGAACCAGTATTCAACCCTTTAAGGAACTTCTTGAAATTTTTCCTCCCAGGTAAAGTGGAATCATATGGCTCAAAATGTTTTTGTTAGATATTATGATGGCTAACATGTTACCATCAAAAAAGATTGGATTTAGTCTTTTCTTTTAGAAATTTCTCACCTTAAAAGTTTGGATTTGCCTACCCTGTATTCAACCCCCTGTCACCAGTATTCAATTTTGGGGTCCAGTATTCAACTCCCTGATCATTATATAATATCCCCAAAAATTATTAAACAGGGAATCATTTAGCATTCAAATTTTGCGAAGCAGTTTTGAAGATTTTTGAGGTTTTTCACACATTGTTTGTGAAAATGCAAAGGTTATGTACACAAAAAACTGCTACACAATTTTTCATTTCTGTAGCAACTTGGCCTGTTTTTGTAGCAAATTGCGATGTGATACTGGATAAATTATTCCCTGTAAAATAAAGTTAAATTACAATTTAGATAAAATGTTAACAGGATAGATATAAATTACCTTCATTACTTTTGTTCAGTATTTGATTCTCGAACAACTTTTTGATGCAGTTTAGAGGGAAATTTTACCTTGCTGTTATGTCCGTTTGCTTTTATTAGCTCAGTATAGGGGCAAATAACACACATTTCAGTGCAAAATAATTGATTCTACAATTTTTTCTAAACGACCCAGAATATTTTTACAGAACTATGCTTAATAACTAAACATTAGTGACTTCTTTGAGAAATGACCAGAAAATCCTTATGGGAATAGACTTCATTCACAACATCTTTGGGTCCATAAATGTACAAGGGGGGTTGAATACTGGGTAGCAGATAATGATTGCACCACCAGTATTCAACACTCTTCAATTTCTCTCCAAATTTCTGTAATTTCACTATGGTCCTAAAATTTGTTTATAAATTGCTACAATGATGAAATATTAGCCTTGACATTTCATTATTTTTAAACCAGTCTCTTTTTAAATGGATGACAGAAAATTACATTCCTCTGATTTGAACCATCTTGCCTTACATGACCTTTTAAGAATAGCTATTTTCAAACAAATTCCCCAAATTCTTGCATTCAAATATCTCCAAAAGGTATTTATCTGCAAATCAGTTTCACAGATGTGGATGGCAATTAAGCAGAGAAGTTGTTTTCACCTTTGGCATAATTTTATGTGGGATGGAACCTTAGTTCACTGAAAAATGGAGAATTATATTTCAAGGGGTTGAATACTGGAGGGGGGTCAAACACTGGTGCCTCTACCCTAGACCTATAACTAGCCTTTTACTAGACAATCTTGTAACTGGGGCACTTGCACCTGTTTTCCACGTGGTACAGTCTCGCTACATGGTTATCATCGGTACGCAAACAGGACAATCAGGGTTCGGAACACAGGGCATCTCATGGGCCTTATAGCCCCCCTTTGCCCTGTAATCTGTTCTGAGTGTTATGTTAATGTCATGTTTGTTAACATAAGGCCCTAACTTAGTAATAATATCGTAGGCCTAACCTAGGCTTACACTAACTTAGTCAGGATTTAACAAATACTAATTAATAGGGCCTAACGTTAGGCCTAACTGCCCTAAGTTAAAACTTTCTCCTGTTCTGTTTCATGCGTCGGCTCTAATTGCGTCAATTTGTCATGAGAGGATGTGAAACCTTTTTTTTGGAGCCACTAGACACCGCTTTGGAAGAACTGAACAAACACAGTCTTTTGGAAGTTTTTAGGACATCGAATGACAGCAATTAAACCTTGAATTTCCCGCGGTAAGTCGAGCAGACGTCACTCAGCGGCAACAAGTACGTACGTATAGGCTTAGGCCTACTTCCCGGCTAAGCGCTAGCTAGCTCAGTAAAGTTAGAGCTAGTTAGACCCGTATTCCCGTACATTTCAATTTGTAATGCAAGTTGCTCTTACCCACATCGTGAGATCTATGATCTATTTGTGGTTTGCGTAACTGCACGAAAATAGAAGCCTTTATCCTGTTCATTCCGTTCTGTACTTCGTACGGTTGCGCAATCAGCGTGTGTACGGTCTGCGCTGCTCATGTTTGATCGATCTGATTCTGGGGTACGGTTATTATAGCCTACATACAGCAATTTGTATTGTACTAACGGTAGAACTCTAGCCAAAACAATTGTCGCGATCACAATTCACATGAACTTCTGACTTCGAAGTATGACAGAATCCAGCAAGAGGTCATTCCTGTATAAATATAACCCAAGGACATCACACGAAAGAAGAGAACAACAAAGAACTGCAGACATTGGTATAGGCTACTGTCCATTATGAAACGAAGATGGGTTCCTAGCCTAGGCCTAAGCTAGGCAAAGCCTAGTCCTCAGTAAAGGACTATGTAGGTAGCGGGCCACTAATTATAAGTCCCATTGACTTACACACTAAATTAGGCTACTTCCGTGCCCCCTAGCTCCCAGTAGAAGTTTTCAACCAGGACATGCTACCCCTCTGATCGAAGCCCACAATCTCGACTTTCATGGCACTTTCAAATTTCCATACCATCATGACCATTGAAATTTTGAGCTAGGGAGCCTTGAACGATAGGGATGTGTTTCCCACCATAATAGCTACTCTAAAACGGCATTTCACAGAGCGGAGTAATACAATAAAAAAATGGCACTAAAATTGGTCAGATTGCCTTGAATTTTGCACAGTATGTATTTCAACTCATTGTCTACAAAATCCAAATGCAAAAATGATCATATTTTGTAAGTAACACAGTCACAAACAACATCCCATAAATTTTTTATGGCGCTTTGTCTGTCAGTAAACATTTTCCTGGACATGTGTATTGGAGTTAGTGGCCTGCTACCTTAAGGCAGTGGCTGAGTTGGATTTTTCCATCAAAAAATTTGCACAGGTAATCCCTAGAGTATCCTGACAAAGAATATAAACCCATCATTTCATTTGACAGTCTTCTCTGGGCAGTAAGTCTCAGCGAAACTATACCCCTGATAGGGCAAAATTTGCCGACAGCCTAAAATGCACTTTAATGTACTGGTTAATCCTCTACTGAGTTGCTTACTCATCATTTCTGATCTGTACCAAGACAGAATTGTAATCTCAGCATCTCTGCATATGACGGTACTCTCAACTTCACTTTTTGGTGCTTCTCACATTTTCACATGCATGTTTCTAGATGCTGATGTACTGTACATGCTTGCACCATCAACTCTGTGGATAAAAAAATAAGTTGGATTTAGCAGCTTTATCTTCACACTCTTACTACATTACCATAAACAGCTGCTTGATTTAACAACAAGCCATGTGGTTTCTTATAAATTCTGAAGAAATTTAGGTTATACATGTGCAACATTTTAATCAATCCAAACAAGCACATGGGAACAGGTGGCACAGAACACCTCAGTATAAAAACACAAAATTTTGAAGCTACAGGACTGTATGGTTGCTACATATGACTACAGTGAAAGGGGTTTTTATGCAGCCATCATGCTTTAAAAAGCCAGCTTAGAAGGTCTCTACTTCCTCTTGCATTCAACAAAACAGGGAGCAGGTATCAATGGAGTAGAATTTACTTCATGTGGGTTTATGAGTCAACAGTTTGCAATATGCCTACCTTGGCAAACTTCCTCCACCCCTAGCATGAAGACATCAGGTATTTTAGTTGTCTGACTGTTGCTCACCCTGATTCCACTGTGATCTAGTTAGGCTGCCCTGTCAACGGTGGGGTATACCAAGCCCTTAAGGCCTAAATAGAAGAACAAAATAAAAGAGACGTGGCATTAAAAATAAAAGAAGTTAGGAGAGTTCCTAAATTTAGGGGTATAGGGCTAACAATTTACTCTGATCTGTGCTGAATTTTGCAGGCAAAACACCTTCCCTCCTCCCCCCCCCCCCCCACCACCACCATAGGTTCAGTAGTAGGCCTAGGCCTAACATTACTCATATACAGCCAAGGCTACCCAGGCACCAATTTGTAGCTCCCTAGTCCTACCTCTTTTGATACAAGCATCTTTTTTATTCTTCAAGTTATCCTGTTTTGCCACAAGTCCAAGTAGAAATTTCAGTTGACTGCCGGTAATAATTAACTCACGTTTTTAAGTTTATGGCATACCTACACTGTAACGCAACATTCCTGGACACTTCGCCAACAGGTGCACACAGTTTATTGCTTTGGGTCTAGTCATTTCACAACCCAGCATGTGTTTTATATGCAGAACCACTGTACAAAGTCCACTGCACAAAAACTGCCTGTGGCTGGCTGTTGCTTAGGTACATACCAAATGCACTGAGGCAAGCTACGGATCCCTCAGGATGACATAAATACTTCACTTGTATCATGCTATGATCTACCCAGAGGATCATGAGCTCACTAAGTTTTCTATTTTGACGAAATTTTAATGAATTCTGCTTAAATTGTCAACTTTAACAAGAAAACTGATAATTTTGGCCAAAAATGCCATTTTTGGCCCTAAAAATCACTCAAGCATGAAATTGTTCTTCGTCAGCATGTTTTTCCATTTTGGTGACCACAAGCAAACATTTAAGACCAATTTTGGGTCTCTAGCTATAAAATTTAAAAATTTCATAACTTGCCTTAAGGTAGCGGGCCACTAATTATAAGTCCCATTGACTTACACACTAAATTAGGCTACTTCCGTGCCCCCTAGCTCCCAGTAGAAGTTTTCAACCAGGACATGCTACCCCTCTGATCGAAGCCCACAATCTCGACTTTCATGGCACTTTCAAATTTCCATACCATGACCCTTGAAATTTTGAGCTAGGGAGCCTTGAACGATAGGGATGTGTTTCCCGCCATAATAGCTACTCTAAAACGGCATTTCACAGAGCGGAGTAATACAATAAAAAAATGGCACTAAAATTGGTCAGATTGCCTTGAATTTTGCACAGTATGTATTTCAACTCATTGTCTACAAAATCCAAATGCAAAAATGATCATATTTTGTAAGTAACACAGTCACAAACAACATCCCATAAATTTTTTATGGCGCTTTGTCTGTCGGTAAACATTTTCCTGGACACGTGTATTGGAGTTAGTGGCCCGCTACCTGTATGGACGGTCGCGTAATTGCTCCCTATACATATATGTATAGGGAGCAATTTCACGACCGTCCATACATAGTCCTTTACTGAGGACTAGGCAAAGCTCATGGCCTAGTAATTTTAGGCCTTGCTAATGCTTTGGGAGTTAGGCCTAACGTTAGGCTATATTACTAAGCCCAGGCCGAAGTTAGAAATAGGCCCTTAGCATTACCTTACTAACAGTAACAGTTCACTCTGTTCTTAAGTTAATGTAGAATCAATGGCTGGAACCTTCAGTACCTAGCCAACCTAGCCCTTGAACAGGGCTGTGTGTTACATTACATGGCCTAAGCTCATTACACTCCACATCACAGCCCTTGCCACGCTAACGCAAAAAACCCGTCATTAGGCTTTCAGATCAAAATACGTTCTAAACTGGTAAATATTACACACATCGAACTTATATTACCACAAAATGATATAACATAACATAACATAACATAACAGGTTAAAGGGCAAAGGAGGGCTGTAAAGGCCCCATAAGATGCCCTGTAATCAAAAAACCCCCCAAAACAAAGCAAACCACCAACACCTAAAGAGCCCAGAATTGTGCAATATGCAAGTGACTATGCAGTGAATTGTGCAATATGCAAGTGACTTTCAATTGAAAAGTTACCAATAAATCGGCTTTCATGGACAGTCTGAGGTCACAATGCAGCAAAATGATACTTCGATTCTGGTTAGAAACTCCTTCATTTGAATGAGCCCTCGTACAATAAGTGTTTCTACATGGACTTGCAAATAGTCAAAAATCATTCCTAGAACATTGTAACCATTTCACCAAATCGATAACTGTAACGATCATTCCACCTAATGAATGCAAATTTCATATGAAAAATAGTTGTTTGTTCGTATTCGAAGCTTCAAAGTGTTTTTGAAATTGTTGAAACGTTGTCAAAATTTCTCTAAGTATGAAAACTTTTTGAATAAGTAGTATGACCTTTGACCCCAAAGTGGATATCACAAAGACGACTGGTCCTACTATTCCCCATGCTGACACCCGCTGGCACGCCCTGCCTTAAGTTCCATGCACTTGTTGTAGCTAGAGAATGCCAAGTCGACATGACACCTGATTATTTTTTTTGTATGTTGATTGCAATGGGTGTTGATTACAATGGTTATGTAGGGGAATTGTGTTAGATTTTGTAAAAATTTTATGTTTTTACAATATCTTGAAAACTGTGATCTACAATTATCAGTTGTGGGTCAGTTTATTTCATTGACACAATTGGTAAGTGCTTATGGACAAAAATACAGTTCTTTGAGGAGAAGTGTTTAATAAAAGTCCAAGTATCTCATCCCAAACAGTAGCAATTCTCCTAACCTTCTTATTTAAGTCCTCCCACAATTGTATGAAATTCATCCTCATTTCGACACAATCTCAGTTTATTGCTTTGAAGGTGAGTATAAAAAATGTCATTGTGTAGTGTATAATCAAAACACTCTCAGTACAGCTCATGATGTGTAAAGTAAGCTTTGGTACTCTGCATTGTTTGAATTAAATGTCAATCAAAAGGGCTGAGCCAATTTAAAATTTCTATTACCCCCCATAAAAATTGTACTTTTGGGTGAGAGGATTAGCCCTTTCAGGGGGGTGGATAAATGACCAGCTACCATAGAATTTACTTTTTGACTTCTGCACCTTGCTTAAGACAGTACTTACAGCAGTGTTGTAGCTAGCCCAAACAGAGTGCTGGCCAATACTAATGGCAAGGTGTAGCGTAGCATGATGTGGGGTCCAGGGGCCCTTAAAGTGGAACCCAGGACCCCAGGCCATGAAAGGCTCTCGGTGTTTTCAAATTTTCAGTGTCTGATATCCACTCCAAATCACTGAGATTCCAAGACCACTGATCCATAGATCTCTACATTCTTATAGTCTATTTTTTCTGGATTTTTGAGACATACTTATTTAATTAAATTATAGTAATTATAAAATGGATCTTACAGGAAGTTGCGATATAAGTTTAAGGTTGCAATGTACATACAGAGAAAGTTACGCTGTTACTCTGACAGATTTTTTTGTAGGGAGAATGGGGTTACTTTCACAGATTGCTACAGGAATGATGCAATGATACTTAGGTAAAAAAGATTTTGATGGCCCCCATTTGTGCTTGGAAAAAAAAGTTGCATCATTCCATGTGTATCATCGTTATTAGGAGGAAGTTCATCCGCCACGGTATCCTTTACCCATTATGTTAAACTGTGTTTTGTACAATGAACCACACGTTCATGTTGTGTATGAAGACTTCACAAGGATCCGTAGGTAATGAAATGGACCAATCAAAATTGTGACATTTTCTCCATGCTCTTAAGTGTGTATTCGGACATCTCCAATTGTAGATAGCATGCTGTTGTGCATGTGAAATATTTACCGCTTCCATGTGCGGCATGCAAAGGTTCCCTAGCTCTGCTTTGAGTTGCAATTGCACTACAAATACAGTAGTTGGTACGATCGAAGGGGAGCTGGCTTTCAAACACCTGGAGCAAGTTGAGATCGTAAAATTGTTGGTGTGACGGCGGTATGTTGATATCGGACATGTCCAATATCAATGTACTGCAGACTGCTCCAATAAATCAAGCGAAGAGACGCATTTTTTCACACACTGGTAACTTAGTTTAAGGTCACCTGAGACCATGGGGGGAGTATAGAATTAGAATTTGCCAGCATCAGACGGTCGGGGAAGTGACTTACGAGAACTTTTACACAAAGCTATGCAGATGTTTCATTGTAACTTTACTTTAAAATTTATTGGAATTTAACACAATTTAAATGCTTAAAGATAAGAAAACTAAAGTATAATTTTCGTGCCATACAGGAAACCTTTTTTTTGTTGTGAGTACTGGAGAGGAAGCTTACGTGCTGGTCGGGGCCATCCAGTGCCTTCCGGCGTAGCTATAACCCTGCTAATGAGTGTAACTTTTGTCAGTGTGGACAACTTGCACAGTAGACTTACCATACATATGCCAAGGATAAAATCAAATGTTCTTAGGGACATCACATATGAGGTTCTAAGTTCTAATGTAAGCAAATACTTCTACAAAACACTAATATCTAAATTATCTTTATGTTCCAAATTTACATTTCTTTCTGGTAACCTATGGCCAGTACCTACTTTATGGAGCCACATTTTCCCTTACTACCATTTTCTAGGTGTTTGCTAGGATATGGAATTAAGAAATTCAAAACTCCTGTCCGTCCTGCCTCCCTCCCATGTAATTATTGCAGCCAAATGCTTGACATTCAAAGATTTTCTCTCAAGCAATAAGTTTTCTGATCAATCAGTAACCTTCTATCATAGGTTATGGCAAATATGTTTACCCTTACCGTATGCTGTACATAATGGTTACTAGCAAGTTTTATCATGCCAAAGTAAAATATTTATAATTTCTATCATGCTTTATTCAGATGTTGTGTACATTATTATTGTGTATGAAACTTTATGGAATTAAGTGTACTCTACGTACATGAACAGAATCATGTTAAAGATTCCTTGAAAAGGCAGTAGACTTGAATTTAAATTGTATCTAGGGAGCCTGCCTGGGTAATGGTGGATAACTTTGGGTTGAAAATCTGCTGAAATACCTTCAGACCAAAAAAGCCGTAGACCTGTGAAAAAGCCATAGGTTCTGACCTGGTTGCATTGCATTTGGCATGGAGAAGATAAAAATTTGCCTGGTTAAAATATTGGGCCAAAATAAGTTAATGCATGCCTGTTACATTCAGGAATTGGGCATCTACTCTGCAAATTTGTGTGACTACCACTCAGACATTTTGCAGAAGATCATCCACATGCAGAGCTTGACCACTGGACCTGCATACTATTCATTCTGCTGTCCTGACAACATAAACATATTGACCGAATGCTGCTTGCAACTGTCTTCAGTGGTCTTGGATGGTAGTTCATGTGCACAGTGAGTTGTAGAGAAAGGTTGCCAACCTGGCCCAAAGACCAAAACTTGGGGTATGAGATTTTATTTGGCTATGTGTGATGTTATGCCTGTTATTTAGGGAACTCAACCCAAGAATTTTTTAAAGTAAGCCTTTCCTCTTATTGGAGCTAATCTGATGAGGGTTGATGTTCTTAATATTTGAGCTGACTGTAACCAAGAATCTCAGCTTGAGTCATTGTAATTCAGTCTACTTGTGATAGAAGAAACAAGAATCTTGACTTGCACAGGAACTTTAAGTTTTGCTCCAAAGAAACTAAGCAGGAACCAGGCTCGCCCATGACTGTAAGTTTCTTTTTGTCTGTGAGGATTGCAAACAAGGAACAAAACAACATGTTTGGAAAACAGAAATGCCTACATTAAAGATTAATTATGTAAAGTATCAGTATCACAGATTTTGTAGTGTAACCTGCAGTAACCTTTACGTGAAGTTGTGCAGAAAATTAACATTGGAATTCATTTCCACAATGACATCATGACAATAACAGTCTAATGTATGTTTTCTCGGCATTGCATGTTTTAAAGTTCCCATGGGGAGCAACTTCAAAATATGGCAGGGATTTGAGTAGAAAGTGGTCTGTAGCATGTGGATAAAAAACAAGGCATGTTGACCTGTGCAGGGAACTTGTTTCCTGGCTTGCCAAACTTAACATTTTTGGATTTGCATCCTTGTTTTACTATGCTTATTAGCTCAAACCAGCTCAAAGAGCTGTTTGAGCTATTGTGATCTTCCACCTCCACTCTGTCTATCCGTCTATCTATCACGTCTGTTCACAATTGCCTTAATGCTGTCAGGGGCACATTTGTTGACTAATTGAAACGAAACTTGGACACTTCGGTCGTTGGACATGGGGCTACATGTTGTGTTCAAAAAGTTGAGGTCAAAGGTCATCTAGGGGTCATTAGTGGCTGTTTTGTGAATATTTTTTGAAGTGTCACTTCTCCTGCAAATAGTACTCAATGTCCTTGAAAGTTGGCCATAATATTCCTCAGATAGTGGTTGTTAAATCTTGTACTTTTCTTGTTTATCCAAGGTCAATCGAGGTCATTGAGGCCATAGGTGTAAATATTTTGAAATGCTATTTTCTCCTAGATACACTGCAAAATTTTTCAGATGGAAGGCTGGCATGTGCTGATTACAAATTATTTGTCTGTTTTTGGATAAATAATAATTTTGACACCTTTCTGACCAATTTTGTCCCACCCCCCTATTTCTACCAGTCTCACAAATAGAGTGTTTCCCATTGAACTGAACTCCCTTTAAAACTGTCTGGGTTCAAGATTGTCAATCATGTGCGGTTGATTAGGTTAGTGTAAACAGATCTTGTTTGATGAGAACAGTAGTTTTATTGTGAGTGCATGCCTGGGCTTTGTAGACATACTTAACTTTAGGGGGATGAATTAACCCTTTACCGTTGTTTGGGTCCTTTTGGACCCATACGGAGAGCACGGCTGTCACCCATCTTTACTGTTTCACGCGGAGCTCGAAACTGCGAGTAGCTGCCCGAAAATTCGGCCACAACAACGAGAGAGACAATAGTTTAAGGTCACAGGGTCATTAACCTACGGGAGCTGATGCGGGGCGTGCTACGTCCGCTTTTCCGCCCACCCCCGAGGCGGGCAAATATGCCCCGATTACAGCACAACGGTGAAGGGTTAATCTACAGTATCTGCACCAGGCGGCTGTGCACACACGCAGAGAGAGTGGCATCAGCTTTGCAGTAGACACACTCCACAGGCTTATTTTAACCCTTTACCGTTGTTTGGGTCCTTTTGGACCCATACGGAGAGCACGGCTGTCACCCATCTTTACCGTTTCACGCGGAGCTCGAAACTGCAAGTAGCTGCCCGAAAATTCGGCCACAACAACGAGAGAGACAATAGTTTAAGGTCACGGGGTCATTAACCTACGGAAGCTGATGCGGGGCGTGCTACGTCCGCTTTTCCGCCCACCCCTGAGGTGCACAAATATGCCCTGATTACAGCACAACGGTAAAGGGTTAAGGGTAGAGTCACCTTACACTGTTTCTAAACTAGACTTGCTTGAGGTAAGGATGAAGAGGGTCAATTTTTTTTCTTGTGCTCAGAGAGAAAGCTCTTGGTTACTAATTGTGCCGTCATAGCTCATTAAACTTGCTTTCTTCCTTGCTAAGTCGACTTTCTGATTTCTGTAAAAATAGAAGGCAAGGCAACAAAGGCTTCTCACTTTAAGGCTTCACCTGAGAAAATGGAAAGTATTAAATTCCTTGTCATTTTACCTGAGAGAAATTCAAACATTCTAGATTGTGGGAACATCTGTTCAAGAAATAATAGCAGTGTATGACAAGTACGGTCCCTGTACCCATTGCATGGGGAGTGATTTTCTTGGCACTGGAAGTCATCACTATGCACTAATTCAACAGCTTTGAGCCATCAGTACTGATGGTGCTCTAGTTCTATTTGAGACCCAAATCATACCCTCACCTCACACCTCAAAAAATGGAGTGCAGGGAGTAATTTATCCAGTATCGCATCGCAATTTGCTACTCAAACATCCCAAGTTGCTACACAAATGAAAAATTGTGTAGCAATTTTTTGTGTGCATATAAACTCTTGCATTTTCACAAGCAATGTGTGGAGGACCTAAAAAATCTTCAAAATTGCTACGCAAAATTTGAATAAATTATTCCCTGGAGTACAAATAACATTTTGTTCTAGTTTAAATGCTTTTCTTAGTGCATACTGCTACTGTGAAGCTGGCTCAACAATTGAATGCTCTGTTGAAGAATCGTGATGTTGCCACTTTCTGGTAGCATTACTTTCGGATAAATGGCAGATGGAATGACAATGAAAAAATGGGGCATTAGGGGAGCTACCCATGTGGGTTATCCATGGGGAGTAACATATCTTCTTCATCTCCTGCATCTTCATCAATATTTAAATTATTCACATCTAGTGCATCCATATTGTTTGCATGTAACATTTTCATGTACAATCTATTAAAGCAGCGTATCCACTCTCTTACTGTATTTATTTTTTTTACAGAATTAATATAGTGTCATAATTGCTCGATGCAAAATGGCCTCTGGCTTTGCCATCAAACGTCTTGATCATCTGGTGTTAACAGTCAAAAGTATCAGCATGACAGTGGAATTCTACTCCAGGGTTATGGGGATGGAGGAGATAACTTTTAAAGAAACAAGGAAAGCCTTGAAATTTGGTCAGCAGAAAATTAATTTGCATGAGAAGGGGAAGGAGTTTGAGCCTAAAGCTGCCAATCCAATGATGGGTTCAGCTGACCTATGTTTTATCACTGATACTCCTATCAATGAGGTCATTGAGCATTTATCCAACTGTAGTGTCCTGGTGGAGGAAGGGCCTGTAATCCGCACTGGGGCATTAGGACCCATCAAATCTGTGTACTTTAGGGATCCTGACCAAAATTTGATTGAAGTTTCAAACTATTAAAATGAAGCAGTAATGATATGTACTGGCTGGTACTTGGCAAATTTAAGCATTGTACGAAGTGCATTCAAGTTCAAACAGTACTGTCCTTTCCTTTTATACCAGTGATGAATATTTGAGTTCCATCTTTTAAATGCAAGTAAACTAGTACATGCAAAATGAACATCACATCAGAAGTTCTGTTGGACAGAAACGGAGAATGGCAAAACTACATTGTACACTTACATTGCAGTTGGAAAGTTTTTTTTTCTTTTGTATAGGGCTGTGAATGTGTAGTGATTAATCGCTAAACGATTGCATGTGTAATAAATGTTTAGTACAAAGCTACAAGCCATTAATCGCAAAACCTGTTTTTGACTCTTTGTTAGAGTATACAAATGGATTAAAAAATTTTTTTTTATCCATTTGTATACTCTGATATGATCCCAGGTTTTGTTAAATGGAACATTCTGGACATATTGAACCTTGTAGGCTTCAAAGTTTCAGAATAAGTTGATTTTACCATGCAAAATAACAACTATTTTTACTTCTGCATTACATTCAGTATCAGTCACTACATCCTGAATTTTTTTTTTGTGATAAGGTAATCACGATTAATCGCTAAATGATCGCAAATTTTTGAGGTTCAATGTTTAGTTATTTTGCTAAACGTTCACAGCCCTACTTTTGTAATTACAGTATTATACATCCATTCTCAGAGATATATATTGGAAATACAAGTATGCATCTCTAGCCCTAACCAGAACTGTATTCTTTGTTGATGCCCATTGATGTGGTGTGTTCTACTGTTGACAGTGCCTTTGTTTATCCTTTAAAACTATCTGTTAAATTATTCATTATTTAGCCTAGTTTGCGGTTTGGAGTGTGATACTGATGGCAGTTAGGGACTTCATTAAACTTCCTAAATAAGACCCTAAGGATATTCTAATATTTCAACTTCTTAAAGTGAAGGTTGTAAAAACAAGGATACCATTATTCATTTGGGGCCTGTCTTTCTCACCACATGACAAGATTTGCATAGTTTGCTTATGTTTATGCATGATTAATGTAACATATTTGGCACAAACAGTAGTAAAGTTAACAGATAAGGGAGTATAATTAGCCAGAGATCTGAAAGACACCTTGAAGTGAAAGCATCCCTTATCCCACAGCAGTTAAAGAAAATAAATAAGTAGATTAAAGATGATCATGAAGTGTTTTATGGAACCTTTCACAAAAGGAATTTCCTGCAGATCTATTAAAAGGAAGATCATTCCAAAATATTGTAAAATGAACATATGGAGAATTATGGAAGGATTGTGTTCTTTCAGTCCAATGAAGCAGTCTTCCTGCATTTCTTTTAGCTTTTTGGTTTTTCTGTTTTGATTATCTGTTCAATTAGTTGTTTGCTTCCTGTTTATTTTACTTAATTACAATGTGCTTTATGCTTTTTGATTTTAGATATATATGCTTTTGTAAATGTTTTGTAAAATTTAAAAATTGTTAACAGTGCTGTTTATTTGTGTTCAGCTCGTTCTCTGATTTATGAATGACAAGTATTTAATCAGATCTTGAATTCTCAGGCAAGGAAGTGAAATCACACACCACCACTCACCTCAGATCTCTGTGAGGAATGGGATAATTTGCACACGTAGTTACAAGGAAAAATTGGATTTAAAAGATAAATCTATTAACGTTTAATAACTCACCAGTCTCACCTACCTCATTCCTAAATTTCCAAAGAATTCAATTTGTAGCACATGAGCACCTGGGAAATCTAAAACACAAGATTGGATGAAATGGTATTGTAACGAATATGGGGGGTTGCTTCAAGGATGGGGTAGTGTGAGGCCAGCAGGGTGGGGATCTTGGCCTGAGTTGTGGTATTTTGATCGGCCAGAAACAGGAATGCCGGAAAAATGACTCCAGAGAGTGATAAACGGTTGGTCTGTATATTCTTAAAAACTTAATTACACAAAAAAAATGGAGGCTATTCCTTAGAAAACACGGTGAAAACTCCTTGGAAACTTAAAAACCTGCCGGATGGAGATAAAAGTTGGCGGCTTCAGGGCGTGAAGCCTGCCGTCCAACTCAGAATTGTCCTCCTTGTCTCTACTTAAACGCGTCTTTACTAGACACCGGCTAACTGGCTTTCTCTCCGAGTTGTTTACGACTTCCCCTTAAAAACCAAACCTTAACAATACAGCTCAACGTCTGGGCCAGAGACATCCAGACGAGTACACAATACATCCAATTAGTGCGCCCATTCAAGTCTTGTGATGCACGGAGCACTAATCTGGGGCTTTGCTAACACATGGCCAGTACACGTGAGTTGAATAAAAGGTGACCATGACTGACAGGGATAGAATAATCACCCAAGTACAAAAATAACTTAATCCCCCTGGCAAACAACTTTAAGTAAGAAAACAACCCACTCCCAGGGTAAAACTGGCCTGCACAGACTGACAAACGAAATCTTACATACAGACTGTGACAACTTGCAGGTAGTATGTAAAAAGCATAGCTTAAATAACAAGGGCTTTTAGCCCGCCGTTACAGTATTTATAACTTGACACTAGAGTATCCGTTCTCTCATTTAGTCATGTTGGGTTTAAGTTTTGCATTACAAATTACATTTTGCCTTTGTTTGTTATGAGTTCAGTGGAATTCAATAACATCTGCTTCCTACATCTTCAATTAAATTCATTTTATGTAAATTTTGCTCTCTGCATGAAAGAGTTTTTACCACTTGCAGAATATCTGTTTTTTCGCTGACTTAAATTTTGAAATGAAAAAAATCTTCTCCTTCTTGCATTATTCATATTTTATGCTGTAATTGATACTGTGTGAAGTTCTCCTTTAGTGTTAGCTACAGTATATACATTCCAAATAGTCAATCCTGAAAATTTTGTCTTCCAGCTGTGCTGCATAAATACTTTTTTATTTTACCCATTTTAATGACACTCAACTCATTATATTTGGGGATTATTCTTTGCACATTAACTGTACTGTACCTATATTTGGGGATTATTCTTTGCACATTAACTGTACTGTACCTATTTTCTCTGTTCCAACATGATTTTTTTTTTTTCTTTTGAAGGGGGAATGGTTGAGTTGGTGGGTTATGATAAAGTAACCATGGAATTGGGGTCAGCAGAAGGTTTCCTTATGATAGACATACTGTATACATATAATGTAAATGTAATAAAATACATTTCTAAGACAAAATTTCCAGCATGTTAAATTATGGATCATTTATCCACATTCTCTAGTGTACATACTGTATGTCAAGACTCAATCGACCGCCAATAGTAAGTAAAATAAGAACTAAAGACTTATTTAAAGATGGCATAATTGCTGTCCTCTGAGGTGAAGCAGTAAATAATTTCCATGAGCAGTCTGGGAGATTACCCCTTTTTGGAGAAAATCATTTTACCCCAAACAGAAGAATTTGTGTTCATTAGCATCACAAATTAGCTTTACTTTCATACCAGTTGTTTCCCAGGCACACCTGTCTTGTGTAGAGCACAGCTGGAAAAAAACCAGCAATTTGGGAATGTCATTGCAGGGAAATTTTGGTATTTGGAGGGAAATTTGACTACTTTTGTATGTAAACATGTAAAGTCTTTGGGAAATTTTGATTTGCTTGCTGGGAAATTTGATTTGCTTGCAGGGAAATTAACATTTTTTCCAGCCCTGGTGTAGAGTTGGCTTGCAGTGTAGGTAGAGTGAACAAACATGGCTAAAAATGGTCTGTATGCTGAGTTTAATGGTCAGCGGCATTGGTAGAGCTTGGTAGTATGTGGTGAGAAACGTATCCTTCATTACTTCTGTTGAGATAGTTGTTGTTTCAGGTTATTATTTGAGGAATTACTTGGGTTTCATGTATAGAATGCAGGCCTTCAAAGCTTGTACATTGCCTGCTAAAGCACCTGAAGCAAACGCCCGTGCAGTTTCCGAGTGTGTGCAATGAATGCGTATAGTTAGCTGTAGCTAAGCTGACGAAATCAGATGACTGTACAATGTCTAGTAATGAGGCTGTCGCAAGGTCACATTGCATTTCTTGCTGATTTTCTCAAACGTGCACCATGGACTACCTTTTACCCCATGAAAAAGTTGTAGGTAATGTGACTAGCTACATTAATGCAGGTTTCACACTGATCTTGGCACTACCATTTTTCCAGAGGGATTTCAAAGAATTGTCCCTATGTTTTGTATTGTCCAAATGGTGTGGTATTGTAGGTGAAATATGCAAAATGGCTGTCATGTTATTCTCCCCTTTAAGGGTAATCTCCTGGACTGATGAGCATGTGTAAATTAATGCAAAACAATATTGAAATAAAGATGATGTAAGGCAATGAATTATAAACAGTAAATTTAAAAGTTAGATGTGCTTTAATAGTTTGGAAGCAAGTTTAATTTAATTTTGATGGATTCATAAGGCAACTGACTAAGTCAATCACCTTCAAAAATAAGTTTAATTTAGTTTTCCAATTACCAACTTCTTGCTGGTAGCTTGAAATAAATTGTTTATTTAAATAAATAGCAATCAAGAATGTGAGCAAGATTAAAGAAAATGAATTCGCACAAAAATATTTGTTGTATACTGTTTTCATGCTTGGAATGTATGCATGTGTAGCATGTAACATGTAATAAAATATAACCCCAGCAATAATTAGCTTAATCTCCTCAAAATATTATGCACAAGAAGAGGGGTGGAAGTTGAATAACTTGAAATTTTAAAAGTCTAGGTGAAAAATTATTCTAGTTGAAAGCAATGAATAAATTTCAGTCTGTTGTTGGCTTATTTCTAGAAGAGAAGAAAAGACCAGTACTGTACTGCATTATTTTCAAGACTCATAAATAAATTAATTTAAAAAAAAAGAATTTTTACTGTAAAAGAAATTCATTATTTCCCTTAAAAATTTCCTCCATTTACTAAACCTTTTCTTTGCATTACCTACTACATATGCTACAGCTACATGACAAAATTAAGATGGTAGCACCCTATCAAAATGGGCCATACTAGAGGTACAGTAGTATGCATGCAAAGGCTCCTAGTCTTGTCAGGTAGTATACCAAAGCCAAAGAAATACAATCATAATCATATACAAGTATTCATTTGTGAGCTGTACCAAAGATTACATCATAGGATTTAGGGAATCTTTGAACAAGAACATTTTCTCAAAGAACTATTCTGCCTCATAGACAAAACCCATTTCAATGCCTTACTAAAATAGAACATAAATATGTATATCATTTCAACTCTAACAAAACTTAACCATAGGTACATAGCACCATTTTGCATCCGAAGTACCTCTTTTTTTTTAAAACATACCTCAGAAACACATGAGTATCTCCCCCTTCCCTTAGTAGCATGCACATTTTGTCTTGTGCTTACATGTTGCACAAACTAGCTAGAATAATACCAAATAATGATAATTTGTATAAAAGTTCCCTCAGTTTAGGGCTTTTTGAGTGTCAGCTGCATTTTTAGAGTTATGTCATGCCTGTTATAAACCCCTCAGAGCCTCTACTGGGATTACATGCACCAGATGCACAGATAGAAAAGGATGGGTACCTGTGGATGTCATCCACCAGAGATAGATAGGTATGCTACTCAGAGGCAGCACCAGGAGGGGGCACAAGGGGGAATTTTCCTCTCAGATATTTTCCTTGTCTTCTAGTTCCCTTCCATCAAAGGTAAATTAGTTATTGGAAAGGTCAATGGAAAATATAATTAATCCACCTTTCCTGAGATGAATTTTTACCCAGAAACATGCTAAAACCTCAGACCTCATTGGGGCTCTATCCACTGGACCCCACCTGCAGGAGGGCATACTGCGTGTTAATTTTCGCTACGTGTGCAAAAATTTTTGTCCTCCCAACACTTTCCTTTGCACATAGCTTGCCCCCCCCCCCTGCCCCAATGTTGACATTTTAATGCTGTCACTGATAACTTTGTTCTTTATTTAAAGGGACAATCCTCTCACCCCAAACTACACTTCTAGTATAGGGTAACAGAAACTCTCAGTTGGTTCAACTTTTTGATTGACTGCTAATTCAAACAGAGCAGAGTACAAAAACTTATATTACACAGCACAAACTGTTCTGATAGTGTTTCGATTATACACATTGAGCTTTCTATATTGACCCTGAAGCAATAAACTGAGATTGTGTCTGGAGGAGGGTGAGTTTCAGACAATTGTGGGAGGGGCTTAATTAAGAAGGTTAGGAGAATTGGTACTGTTTGGGATGAGAGAATTGGGTCTTTAAGCAGTTATCATAACTGCCAATTGATTTTGCCTAGGCCATAAGCCATCAATCATCACAGCTGTAAACTAGTCCATCCTGTGAACTCTATGGTGATTTAAATATAAAGTGCAGATTCTTGTCTGGTTTCTCAGATCAGAGAAAAAGGAGAAGACAAGAACTTTTAAAGTCAAAGAGGATTCGTTATGAAGAAGAGGAGGAAACTGTTCAAGTCCACAATGGTCACCTCACTAAGGCGCAGGTGTGTACTCATTTCTCATTCTAGGGGGACAGTTAGAGGGCCAAATGATTTTGTAGGGGGACACTGCTAGACACCAGTCATAGCACTGGAAGTGCCACTGAGCTCAAAATGCGAGGCCTTATCAGGTGTGGTCCAGGGGCCTGCCTTGGGGCCCCTGTTGTGGTCCAGGGGCAAAGCCCCAGTAGGTATCCAGGGGGCAAAGCATCCTGTTGCTCCTAGGTTTTAGGGTTATTGTGAGGTATTAAAGTATTGTATTTTGGGGGTGAGAGGATTGGTCCATAAACACCACCTTCATTTGGCACAGACTGGAATGGATAGAAAATTTTGAAAAAGTGCAACCCCTTAGACAGCTGGAAGATCATTATTTCATTTGAAGAGAATGAAAATCGCTGCTTTTTATGGTCCAAAGGAGAATCAAATCTTATGAAATCTGGAGGTTACACCCTGACTGCAGCAGAAGACACTTTTTTTTTGAAAATAACAAATTTTAGTAGGGGCACACAGGGGGGCTCAAGGTTTTACAGGGGGGGGGGATTTGCCTTGGTAGTGCCACTGGTAAAGTAAAAGACTTAAGACCATCCTACTTAGGTTATGTGTTATACCTTAATTAGGGCCTTGGTATACTTTCCCTGAGACCAAGGAAAGTATACCAGTCATTGTGTATGCCTGGCATATCTTGTAATGATAGACTTTTCATGGCTTTGATACTCAAAGAAAACTTATGAGGATAACACACCAGATAATAAGGGGGGTTACTAGGAGTGGAGAAGATTTGTCCTGTCTGTCCACTGGTGGATTTCATGTGGTCCATTGTTTTGTAATTACTTCAGTAGTGCATCTTCACTTATTTGTTGTAAATCTGATGTACTGTAGAGTTGAGTTGGAAAACAACTAGCATTGATATATCTAAATGCTCTTGGCTTCTCAAAAAAGAAAGAATAAAAAAAGTCATAGTCATTTAGCATAATAAAGTAACTTTGATAGTCACAGTTAATGTAAATTACATGTGTGATTTTCCATCTTGACATTAATTTTTTTAAGGTAATAACCCAGATGAATGGTACGGGAATATCACTGGCAAATTTATTGCAACAAGATTTTTAAATTATAGACTGTGATGCTACAGTTATTGCTGCATTCTGTGGTGAAAATACTTGTTAATTCTTTACAATCCCACTTATAAAACTAAAGCTCAAGTTCATGAAATTTATGCAGTGGCGTAGCTACTGGGGGGGCAGGGGGGGCAAATTGCCCCCCCTGGAAAAATTTTTGGGGAAATTTGATGAATTTTCTTATTCTTACAAAAATTTCTCAAAATCTTTGGTAGGATAAGAAATTGTGAGACATTTTTCATACATAATTTGTATTTTCATGCAACAAATTAACTCAGATTTCGTCAGTGTCGCATGAACCGGCCCTACTCGTGTTCCACAGAAATGTCCTCGCCGCGTAGCAGATTGAATGTTCTCTTGTATACGCACTGGGGTTATGATCAGTGCATTTCAGTGCACACATTCAGGTATTTAACAACAGCTGATACAGTTCAACTAACACTGAAAGGCTGTATTCCCAGACTTATCCCCTTGTACACAGTCTCTGTGTTGTGCACTTTGGGAATTCAGTAAAAGGATGTGAAAATTGACAAATCGCTACCATAGACCCCCGGGGTTATTATGTTGTTCTACAAGCTATTAGTAGCTATGCCGATTTTACTCTGTGTTCGTAACGATGGATGGGGCTGAAAAAATCCATGGCCAACGATAAACTTAAAGTTAGTCTTGAAATTAGAATGAAAGGGATCCATTGGCATACTTAGATTTTGTTACTTAGTAGCCTAATCCTTGGAGGTTTACAGTCTAGTTCGGAAAAATAGCTTTCTGCTCACTTGGGGTGTAACAATAAACGGGTCAATGAGTACCTTGTAGCCTTCTACACTTAACAGACTGCTGTTCTAACAGGATATCCTCTGTGACCGAGCCACTCTTAGGCCTCCTTAGTGGCATGCGAAGGGGAGACCATTGGGCCATGCCCCCCTCACAGATGCCATTTTTTCTTTGTTCTTAAAAATACGTAGTCTAACTTTAGTAACACAGATTTTATTGAAAAGATAGCATATGTGGCACCAGATTGCTTATAAGGACACCCAACTTTTCAAGAATTTTCAAAGGGGAAGGATTGTCTCTGCAAGGTCCTTCAGTGATGCCATTTTTTTTAATTCCTATAAATAGACCTAGGCAAATTCTGTCAAATTCCAATTTTTACCTAAAATGGTAGACTCTGTTTCCCACTGGTGGCATCGATAAAAAAAGACAACATGTTTAGATTCTCTTTAAAAACATGAATACGCCATTTTTGGCCATCTGAGGGGTCTAATTTTTCGAAATTTTCTTTACGCTCCACGCCAACCAACGGTGGCGCTTCGTTCAGTCTTTTGGGCAAAATTACATTTGTAGGGTCAATTTAGCTCTTAACTCTCTGATCACTTTGCAGTTTGCGAACATATTTTGAAGTCAGCGTTTTATTGCAAAAGACAAAAGAAGAAAGCGACTCGTTAGATTCTTCGTATAAGTCAGGAAAATGCTATTTCCAGCCATCTGAGGGGTCTAATTTTCGAAATTTTTTCTACACTCCGCGCCAACCAATGGTGGCGCTCCGCTTAGATAATCTTTATGATAAAATAACGTTTTGTGGCTAAGAAAACTCACAATCCTGTACCGATCAATGCTCTTTTATTTTGACTCCTAAAAGTGTGCAAATTTAATGACAAGTTTTACTTCGTAAGGTAGCATAAATGGCATAAGAATGCATGTAAAGACACAAAAGTTTCAGTTTTATCCTCATGGACCACCACGATTAACTTTTAACACTGTTCCTGTCAAAGTCGAAAATCTTGCACCATTTTGCATCTAGGCTCCTTGAAAACGTCAAAAAATTTCCGGACATCCCCTCCCGTTAGACCATACTGCATGACCCCCCTCAAAGAAATTCTGCGTACGCCACTGCGTTACTACATACAAATAAACCAGATATTGTTTACCAAAATAATATACTTTGTTATTTCCAATTGCTCTATGTTATACTTTAAGATTAAAATGCAGGTAATATTACAAAATGACATGGTAATTTTGTTATACTTGTAAATTTGCATATATGAAATACATACACATTGACCGGGAAAAGTTTTGGGGAAATTTCATACCTTTGCCCCCCCTGGAAAAAATCCTAGCTACGCCACTGAATTCATGTGACACATTATTTGGAACAAGTATTCTGATGCACCTTCCAAAAGGAAACTAAAACAAATTTTGACTCAGTTAACCTTACCTTTGTTTGTACCAAATTTAAATATATTTTTAATCTTATGTTGTATGGTACATAACTTAGTCTCCTCAGACTCACTAAACCTTTGTTTTTTTTTTCTCCAAAGGCAAAAATCCTGTCTGAAAGTTTCCAGAAAGGTCCACTCTCAGAGAGATTACATCAGTTGAAAGCAATCAGAAGGATGATATCCCAGGATATAAGTTTTATTGATGTTTTTCTAAGGTTTGTTGTTAGTTACATAAAATATATTTTAAAATATTGAGTTTGTATCCAAAGGAGGAAAAGAAATATTCTTGGGCTTCATACCAAAAGGTCTCTAAATAAAAGAATTAATAACATGTTCCATTTGAATTCAACACCCATAACTATCTCATATTTCAAGATATTAACTGCTTGGCGATATTTAAGTTGTTAACTGATTTATATTTCTCAAGGTTACAAATTGTCATGTAATACTGGCAGGTTTCTTACAAACTGGTATGTAATACTTCTGCATTGGCAAAATTCTTACAGCAAACTTAAATAGTACTTGCTGGACAGATTTCTTACAAAACCCTCGCTATGATTTGGAATTGACTCTAATTTTACCTTCAAACTTGACACCAGTGAAACAATGAAAAACATTTTGTAACAGTTTGCCGTTCTCCCAGAGTTATAAGTACAGCACTAAAACTTTGTACACTTTGGGGACATAACTCTGCTGTCCATAGGACCGTCCAGTTTTTGAGCCCATGTCTTCAGTTTGGGTTCATGCTGTGCCAGGCATTTTCTATTCCCCTATACTATTTCCAGAGATTATTTCAATTGCAGGACAGCTTTCTAATTTCTTCACTCAAATCACGCTACTTAGAACACTGCCAAGGGTTATATCAGGCCTTCCGAGGGCCCTGTGAAGCCAAACATTTTATGATATCCTAAGTGTAGTAGTAATACATTAGATCATGGTGCATGATCAGATCTTACTTCTACACTTTCGGCTGTGGTTGTACGCTGTTTCTGTCATCATGGAATGGCCAAGCTAGTGGTGTTATCACTGGAGTATAAGTCATTTGTGACTTATTAGCTCCTGGGGGATGAAACTTTTTTCAATGAAGTGTAATTCTTTTAGTGAAGTTGGCATTTTGACATCAAAATTCTAAGAACTTATGGGAATTTTGTCATTAATGTCTACATTTTGTGAACACTGTTGTCCATTTTATAACCCTGAGATCTGGGGACACAATAAGACACATACCCCTGTCAGTATTTGTCTGTGTTTTAGCAGTAGAAAAATGCTCTGTTATAATTATTCTGATATTTCTTTAAAAAAAATATTTTGATGCATTTATCAGCAAAAGATGAGTGTCCCTTACCATTCCAACTCAGACTTAATCACTCTACAGAATGTATTCCATGTTACACAAGGAGGTTAAAGTTTTGTCAATTTTTAGTTTATAGATATCTGTGGTTTGAATTTTTGCAAGTAAGCCTTTTTAAAATGATTTTCCACAGGTTTTTTTTTCTGTGGGGGGGTTGAAATAATCATTGGCTCTACACCAATTTTCAAAAACAAAAGTTTACATATGTATGCATTTAAAGGTGAAATGGTTCAAGAAAAAATTCCCTTAATAGTAGTTGAATGATACTTTTTCACAGTGTAAGCAATTCTTTGCCAGCATTGGTGGGTCTGCTGACAAGTAATGATTCAAACTTGCAAGTTGAAGCAGCATGGTGTATAACTAACCTTTCAGCTGGCAGTGATCACCATGCTAACATGGCACTGAAGGCATCAGCATCGTATTTGATCACATATCTGGATGGACAGAACATTGATTTAAAGGCAAGTAGTAAAACTGTTTGGAGAAAGTAGAGGTAAAGTAGAGGTAAAGGATAAAAATGGATGAAAGAAATTTATAAAAGTGTTTGCAATGTCTGGTTAAAAGACTTGTTTAAAAAAGAATTACTAGTGAACATATTTTGTTAACTTGCCATTAATTAGATACAAGTTTTAAAAAAAGGTGTTGTTAACTATTTAAGAATTTAACACCCATTGTTTTACTTAAGTAACAACAACTTGCCCATAAAATATGCAGCTTGTTTTCTGATGCAAAATTTGTGGATTTCAGTTTGATTATCATGTTGAAAGTGTGAAACAATTTTTTGTTCTGATAAAATGCAGTTATGTTAACACTTACTTAGAAAGTGTTTGGAATCTGTAGTAACTATATGACAGGAACCAAAATAACCAGTTCATTGGTACTCAGAGAGTGAACAATTAATAGGTACAAGTGTTTGAATGTAGCTATGTTAGCTAAGGAACAAAGTGTGTTTTGACACAAAGCACAGTACGTGCATAGGTGTACAAAGCCGAGGTGCAGGGGGGCAATCGCCCTCCCAATTCAGGTAAAACAGTTCGTTTATTTGGGCAAAACATGGGTAAATATGGGGTGCCATTATTCGGCAAAAAATGCTCTAGCCTCCTCACAGAAAATAACCAATGCACACCTGTGAATTGTATAATAATTTCACATTTCAACAGTCATATGAAAAAACAAAGTGTTGGCTTCAAACTTGGCAAGCCAAAACACTGCAATAAGGCAAAACATGACAAAGTTCCAGGAAGTCCATGAACCAAAGTATTCTGTCATACTAAAGTGCAGAAACCTACATTTGTTTTACCAGGTTAATACTGTGTGACTGCATAGGCATTCCCACTTTGGAAATCAAAAAGAAGTTCGAAAGCTAAACATGTTTTGTCTTTATGTTTTTGATAGAGCATCTAACACCATCTAAAAACTATTGCATATTTATGAGTTGAATGGCAAATTTTTGCCATTTTTTATAGTATTTAGAGCATTGTGAATGATCCAATTTTCCCTCCAGTCTCCAGCAGTCTTTTATTCATGACCTTCTGAAGCATTTATAGACCAATCTGGACAGATTGTCATGGTTTGGTTTTAGTCGACCATTACTGGGGTCCATCACCTTTAATCTTTAAATTTCCTTCCTTACCTGTTCCATGGATGGTTGGACACTGAAGTGTATCTTTATTTTCTCAACTTCACTGAATATGAGGATTTGAAATTTACGTAGACAATAAATGAAGACAATTAAAGGCTGATGGACGCCACTAATGGCTGCCTACAGTCACTAAAAACAAGCACTAATCAGATTCGTCAATAGATTACAAAGCCATACTGTTTCACTTCTTCAAGTAACTGCTAGAATACCTGTTCCCATCTTACTGTTTACATTGAGGAGATAAAAATGGTAGCAAACATCTTCAGTCTTTAACATTGGCATCATTTTATTTGTCAGGATCATTGCTGTTGGGCTCTAGGTAATATGGCAGCTAATGGAACAGAACGTCAAACTATGCTGCAGAAACTAGGTGTGTTAACCCCTCTGAGGAACATAATTATGGTGAGTGCATCAAACATCTTATTTCATAATGTATCACAAACTTTGTTGGAAGGACCTTGGATATGTCGTAACATCCCAATGTATTATGGAAAAGGTAAGAGAAGGATAAGGCTTTTTTTTTATTTAGGTTTTCTTTTCAGCTTATGCACATGGTGAAATGTTCACAATATTAATTTTGTAATTCCACTGAAACCTTCATTGAAACACTAAATGTGAATAGCGCCATCATTTAAAGTAGAATTACAATGGCATTTGCCATCAAAGAAAACAGCCCAAGTTTTCTCTCCAGTATTCCTTAAGGCTTACTTTTGAAGTGTGCCAAATATGAAGTAAAACTAATGACAGGAAATGGTATAAATTTGGGGATAAAACAGCCCATTTTTCATGATAGAAATCAAACATTTCACGAAAAGAACTGCAGTGGTCACGTGTTCCAAGTTGACCCGTGACGTCACTGTGAAGACTCATTCTTATCGTGACCTAAGCTTGTTTACATGGTGAAGTGCAGTGTATACATACACACGTACAAAGTATATGCAAGCTAGCGTTAGTTGTGGTTGTACAGTACAGCATGCAACGTGAATCACATCAAACCAAAAAGGTTTCGCTGTTGGACTAGAACTACGAATTGACGCAAAATGCCAAGAAATTGTGTTGTTGGGGGATGCACCAGAACAAGTGCGGATCCTCGCTGAGCTTTTTGATTTTCCGAGCGAGAAAACCAACGATAAGTGCAGGAAACTCTGGATACGCTTTGTGAGGAGAACGAGAAAAGATTTTGTGGCACCTGGGGCCGTTCCACAAAGAGTTACGCACAATCTTAAGTTTGATTCACCATACTTAAGCCAACAGTAAATCATACTTAAGATCGTGCGTAACTCTTTGTGGAACGGGCCCCTGGTGTTTCTCACGGAAAGAACACAAAGATTTGTTCTGCACATTTCACCGAAGACGATTGGGATCCACAGTATGTTTTACAGAAAAAGATGAACTTCAAAGTGAAACCTAAATTGAAGACACTGGCTACTAGAGCGCCAATATCATTGAGCATGTGGTGCGTACACGATTTGGGAATTTCAGTAACGCAACACAATCTTCAACAGTTTTTCGAGGAAAAGATGTATCTTTGTTGCAGTGTCGTTGGAACCATGAAAAATAAATAAAAAAAAATTTCAAAGGCTTCAAGAAGTGGGGACCGCGGCAAGAATTTCGGAAGTGGATGTTGAACACATTCTTGATCGGTCCAATACACCTGCACTGCGTCAAGTAATGGTGGTGCTCCGCTTAGATATACTCGTTCGCACTCAGCCCCCCCCCTTTTCCATTCCGTCGCGCCGCGTTCTTAGTGTTAATTTATGTACAACCGTGCATACAGGCTCATTTCCAGTTATTACTTTCCATTTCCCCAACTTGGCAGTGGTATATCTCGTAATGTCCTCATCATTTTACAATTTACTCAGTTTTTACTAGAATGAAACTTCTATTGAAAAAAGCTCATAAGGCGACTATCGAAGGTTCAGATTCTACTAACAAGCCTAGGAAATGCCATTTCCAGCAAGGGGTCGCGATTTTCCAATATTTTCTCAACTCTCCCTGCCAACTGATGGGGTGGAAGCGCTCCGCTATAGTCTTTCAGACAGTCACCATTTCTCACGCCCTCCGCCCAAATTTACTTTTACACGAACTCCTTGAGCCTTCTCCCTTAGCCTCACCGGTGCCAATACCCATATCATAGTGGGAAAAGGTTTTGAGCTAAAATTTCTACTGTCAAATGTAGCTATGAAATGGGAAAAGAAAAGCTGCAAACAAATGGACATAACAGACCCCTTCACTAAAGGATAACGATGATAGGAAGAAATTCCTTTAGATGTCTGAAAAATGTTATCACACATTAGGGAGGTTAAGAGGAAGGGCGGGTTTGGTGAGGGGGAGGTGCATGTCGGGTGGTTAGGTGCTGCCACCCTCATAAGTTTTAATACACCCCCCCCCTTCGAAATTTTGTGTATTCTTATAGTGGTGAGGCCACATACAGTGTGCTCGGAAAATACTCTTTCAATACGGTTTCAAACAATTACATCCCTAAAACCTAGCCCGGGAGGGGAGGGGGTGACTACCGTGTAGAACATTGCCGATACCGCTCTCTTACAATTTGACCAGTGAGAAGTGATTAAAAGTGATTTTAGGGGATTAAATGGGTGTCTCTCCTTCATTCCATCCACTGCTTACAACACTTATTAAACGTTTTCGTAGCCTATACGAATTTCAAAGCGCTCCTTTCACAGAGAACAAGAAACTTTTTTGAACTTCATTCTTCATACACAGACTCTTCTAAGTACCTACGTATATATTTTACTTAAAATTAAAAAAAGGAGAGAGAGAGATAAGAAAGGAAAAACGAACCAGTCTAGAACGTGGAGACGGCCCTGATTGGCAGGGTTCGCGGCAGGTTGTTCTTCTCTGGGTTGAGCTCCTTCAGCAAGGACAGGTTCAAACATGTAAGGGTTAGGTCCCATTCTGGGTACATGACCTTCCGCTCCATCCTCTCCTCCCTCAAGATCACTGTCATCATATTCATCATTTTCTGATTCATCATTTTCCTCTGAAGATGATGATGAATCACTAATTGGAGAATCCACACATTCTAATTCAACATATCCCTCAGCTGGTTCTTCTTCGACCTCGGGGTCTGGTTGGTTGGAGGCCATTCTGACCGCGGAATGTCGATGGTTGGCAGACTCGAAGGTGAGTTCTCCTATATATACGGGACTATCCAAACACTTGGTGAGCTTGTTTTGTTTCCCGTTTTAATTTTCCTTTTCAGGGTTATGACTTCAGTGAAACTTAGCACGCAGTATAATTAGCACTGTTACCGAAATATCGGGACCGTACAAGCGGGACATCACTGCAGTAAAACAGCGTAGCTATGCATTGCCTACTTGTATGCTTTTGTGTATTGGATCAACACAGTTGTTCTCTCGTAGCCTTCTCCAGGGACTGTGGAAGTTTATTCACTTTGTTATGGATTGAAAGGGTTTTCTATTTCGTTTCGTTTTTTGTTTTCTGGATGTTTATATGGGTTTAATACCTTTCTCGGATATGTGGTAAGTTGACTGTCACGATTTCGTTCACTGTGACTCAGGCCACTTGTGTGATTTCCGGTAGCCATTGTGTGAACGAACCAAGCAGGCAGGGCACTGTTCTCAATGTGTTCTTCTCATTCAATTGATAAATTAGGCCTAATTAGTCAATGTCGACATTTGCGAACATTCTTCAGAAAGTAGCTCCCATAACCCGTGAAGCTTAACTGGTTGTGAAACTGAGGTATTGGCGAACTGCCCCAGCCTATTCTATGCAGGGACTTGCATTATCTAGCTAGCGGTATTGGAACTGAAAAGGTGAAAGTGGTATTATCGTTGCCAAGAGGTAGCCTATATTTGCAGATTTTGATATGAACATGAATAACGTGATTTTCATAATCCGCCCGCAAACCGCGGGTTGCCAACTGCCTGGACATTGATTCGAAGTCACCTGCAATCTTGCACAGTGATCGTAGTAACTCAACACAGATGTGTACGATTCTTTGCACCACAGGCAGAGAGCTCGACTCTTCACAATGACGTCACGCACTGACCCGTGTGCTATTCGAGGTCATATCGGTGTTCTCAAATTGAGTGAATTCGGTTGTGTTGACTTGGCAACAAGATGGCCGTCGAGTAACACGTATGTGAACGAGGCTCTCGTTTTACTATCATTTTTTTAATGTCCTGAGGATTTTAAGCATTTTCTTTTAATGGTGCGGTGAAGTAAACACCTCATATCATCGTTTGTGTCTGGTCTTATCATCGTTGCTTGTGGGACAGGCCATAACGAGGACAAAATATTTGAAGGCCACTCCTTTTCTAGCCTAAAGGAATTTACATATGGACTACGTATTACAACGCACTGTCGTACTGTATTTTATGTCTTAATGCTGAACACAGCCGCCTAGCCAGTTTATCGGCACTACATGCAATTCTCAAGCACTGCCCAACCACCTTTTCTTTTCACACCGCTCTACCTCTTACTCGGATAATGAGTAAAAACAAGCCAAAGAAAGACCAACAAACATTGCCAATGATGACTACTCGTGCTAAAGAGGCTGAATTGGCTGCGAAAGCCATTTTATCCCATAGTTCTAACTCTGATGTAGAGAGCGAGGAACAAGAAGCTGGCACAGAAGATGTTCTTTTAAGTCTTAAAGAGACACTTAAGAAAGGGATAAAAAAAATGGAAAAGGACATGGCTAGCATTCACAGTCAGCTGAAATCTTTGGAGGAAAACTTCGACCATGCTCTCGAGTTTTTAACAAAACGAGTGGAAAAACTGGAGACCCGAGAGAAAGAGCATGAAAAACGCATACAACACTTAGAAGGTGAGGTACTGAAACTTAGTAAAATAAACTCTGCCCAAGCTGATCAAATTAATATTCAGGAGAGGTTTTCTAGAAGAAACAACATTCGAATCGTGGGCTATCCTACTTGTGATGCAGAAAATTCACTGGAAATAGCAAAAAGTGTTCTAGAGAAAGTTGGTATAACTAACCCCAGTGTGGAACGAGCTCACCGTGATGGCCGCCCGCAAGCTAACAGACCCCGTCATCTGCTAGTAAAACTCTCGTTTTATCAGGATAAAATCACCGCTCTGAAGTACCAACGAATCAAACTAGCCGATGAAAGTTATTTCATTATCGATGACTTGACTAAGCTGGATCTTACCGAGAAAAGAAAGTGGAGCAGGCAGGTCTCTGAGTTGTATCTGTCGGGAACAAAACTTAGATTTACCGCTGGTAAATGGAGAGACTCCACTGGCAAACCGTTCGCCTTTAGTTGAAAGACCATACATTATTAATATTAATCCTCAGGAAATGCTTTAATCAATGTTCATCGCCACTTTTTGTGAGAGCCACAAAATTCACGAAATTGGCTCTTTTTCAACCATTATTCTCTTAATGGCTGATTGGAAATTTTCTTTTTCTCTTTTTTCCATTCATCTCTTTTGTCTAAGTTGTCTAATGTTGCACCAGATACATGATAACGGTGAGTGCAGTCTTATTTTTTATATTATATGCAAGTAGTTCGTGATGGTGCTGTTAGAGATATGTTCCTTTAATACAAGAGGAATCCGTGATATTCGTAAACGCAGGAAGCTGTTTCATTATTTTCATAGGCATAATTTTGATGTAATCTTTTTGCAAGAAACACATTCCTTGACAGGTGATTCTAGGTACTGGGAAAATGAATGGGGTGGGAAAATATTTTTTAGCCACGGCAGCAACCAGAGTAGAGGTGTTGCAACATTACTTAATCCGAGATTTTCTTCATCACCTAGTCTTGTGTTAAACGATGATCACGGGCGTAACATCATTCTTATTATAGATATGGCAGGTTATAATATTTGTCTTGTCAATATTTATGGCCCAAATGTTGATCATCCCTTTGTGTTTAAATGCATTGACAGTCATCTTAGAAATGCTAATTGTGACTCAGTTTTTTGGGGAGGTGATTTTAATTTTTGTTTGGAACTTGGGTCTTGATAAAAAGGTGGGCGTCCTTCCACAAATTTCAATACCCGTTCTATGGTGGCAAGGTGCGTTCAAACTCATAATTTAATAGATATCTGGAGGAACGTAACCCACACACAAAGCGTTACACGTGGCATTCAAATGTTGATGAGTCGATTCATTGTAGGCTTGATTTCTTTTTAATTTCTTCCTTTTTAAGGAACTGTGTCATGGATAGTAATATTTCTCCAATTTTTGGCTCTGATCATGATAGCGTTACCATAAAGATTCTTTTAGGAAATCCCAGGGGACCGGGTGTTTGGAAACTTAATACTTCTTTGTTGTCTGACGATACTTATTGTGAGATGATAAAAAATACGGTGAACGACACCGTAGCCTCAAACATTGAGGCCAACCCTAGTCTATTATGGGAATTGTGCAAACTTAATATAAGATCTGTTTCTATTGACTACTCTAAGATGCGGGCAAGGGTCCGTAAAATTGACGAAAGAAAGATTCTTGAAAAAGTTCAGTTGTATGAGCAACTTTATTCGACGAACCCCTCACATGAAATTAAAGAACTACTGTATGATGCTAGGGCAAAACTTGATCAATTTTATAACTTTAGGCTGAAAGGGATTATAATTCGTTCGCGTGCAAGATGGGTTGAAGAAGGGGAAAAGAACACAAAATATTTTTTAGGGTTAGAAAAACGTAATAAATTCTCTAGTACTATTAACGAACTGATCACTGCGGAGAATAAGGTGTTAACAAGTCCTGAAGGTATTTTACTGGAAGGGAAAAAGTTTTACTCTGCTCTCTATAAGAAAGACAATAATGTTACTGCACGTAGCTTCTACACAAATTGGAATTATCAGCACGTAACTATTTCTAATGATCAGAGGTTGCATTGTGAAGGCCTTTTAAATATGTCTGAATGTCGCCAGGTGCTTCTTTCCATGGCCAGAAATAAATCTCCGGGGTCGGATGGCCTCCCATCTGAATTTTATCTCACCTTTTGGGATTGTATAGGGCAACTTGTTGTCAATTCCCTTAATTATGCTTTTACCAAGGGTTATTTAGCTGACGAACAGGGTAGAGCAGTTATATCTTTAATTCCAAAATCTGGTAAGGATACACGGTATATAAAAAACTGGCGTCCCATTGCTTTATTGAATACTGATTATAAGATTGCTGCCAAGTGTATTGCTTCTCGTATGAAAGGTGTTTTGAACTCTGTTATAAGTTATGAGCAAACAGGTTTTTTACAAGGTAGATTTATAGGCGAAAATATTAGACTTATACAAGATCTTATTTGGTATTGCAATGAGAAATCTATCCAGGGTGCTTTATTATTCCTGGACTTTGAGAAGGCGTTTGACCGTTTGGATTGGAGTTTTATTCAGCGTACACTTGATTACTTTAAATTTGGCCCTCAATTTAAAAATTGGGTGAAAGTTTTATACAGTAATGCTACATCATGTGTTTCAAACAATGGTTATTTATCTGCTTATTTTAGAGTATCTCGCGGTGTTCGTCAGGGTTGCCCCTTGAGCCCATACCTTTTTATTACATGCACTGAAGTTTTGTGTGCTTTGATTAAGTCGAGCCAAGTTATAAAGGGGATCTTGATTTCTGGTGAATCTCTTAAAATCTCCCAGTATGCCGACGACACTGTCATTATCACTGATGGATCAGAGTCATCATTGAAGGAAGTTGTGAATGTGTTACAACTTTTTTGCATTAGCTCTGGTCTTAAAATTAATTCTGAAAAGTCGCATTTGTTTTTACTCGGCCCTCTATTTGAGCAGCACCCGGTATATCTTACTCATTTCAACTTTGACGCCCACGCCACAGTGGTAAAGTATTTAGGTATCTCCTTTTCTCACCATAAAGACGACTTTTTCGCTTAAATTATACACCTAAACTTTCTCGCATTAAAAATATTCTTCAACTTTGGTCCTTAAGGGATCTTACTCCCGTCTTGAAGGTACTTTTAATTAAAACCTTTGCCATTTCTCAACTTGTTTTTTGTTTACTGTACTTCCCAACCCACCCAAACACTATTTAGATGAACTGAATAAAATATTCTTTAATTTCATTTGGAGTAACAAGCGTGATAAGATTAAGAGGTCGATTCTTTGTAATGTTAAGGGTGACGGGGGATTGAATATGGTAGACATACATGTTTTGCAAAAGTCTGAAAACTACTTGTGTAAAAATGTACGTAGATGATCATGATCGACCATGGAAGCTTCTTTTCAACTATTGTCTGCGTAACTATGGCGAAAAATTCCTGTTCTCTTGTAACTTTAGAAATGGTGACATTCCCGTATCCAATTTTTTTATCCGTGGTGTCTGTGATGCCTGGGCAGAATTTAACTTTTGTACTCCTCAAAGGGATTTTGCAGACCAATTTGTATTAAACAATAATTATATTAAAATTGATAAACGTGTAGTTTATTATGACGTAGTAAAAACAACGCAGTGCTTACAAGGTCGGGGATTTTTTTAATGCCGAAGGTAAAGTCATTCCTTATAAGAACTTCGTAGATAAGTATAATATTAGCAACTTCCTTTTACAGTATATTATGGTATTATTTGTGCAATCCCCTCTACATGGAAGACAAATTTGTTTGCAAGTGGCGGCCTTAATTTAAACGAATGCCAACTCTTAAAATTCCAGTTAACAAAGAGGTCTTCAAAATTTGTGTATAAGTCTATACTTTCACGTAACGTGCTTAAACCTAAAGCTTTAGTAAAATGGGAAAATTACTTTGCAAATATTTGTTACACCTTAAATTGGAAATTCATTTTTACCACACCATTTGTTGTTGCTCGGGATGCAAAGATTCAATATTTTCAGTTTCGATACCTTCATAGAATTATTGGTACTAATGATTTTTTATTTCGTATTAAGATCAAAGACTCACCTGTTTGTTCTTTTTATAAAGTAGAGAATGAAACTTTAGAACATCTGTTTTGGTTTGTCCTAAAGTGAAAAGGTTTTGGGAGGAAATTTGTTCAGTTTGCTTAAGTGAAAAAATTAATTTAAATGAGACAAGTGTTCATTTTGGATATACAGAAAAGAAGAAGAATATCATCAATTTTTTCATTTTTTATGCAAAGTATTTTATTTATTCTTGTAAACAAAACAGTACAATACCAGATGCAACAACGTTTTACTATATGTTTAAGTTTAATACTGAAGTGGAAATTTTTATTTTAAAAAAGAATAACGACGAAACAAAGGAGGATGAATATAGATCTGTTTTCAGTTTCCTGTAAAAACTTAAAAGTTAATTTCATTTACATTCATTTTCAATTTTTTCAAGATGCTGTATGCATATTGGCTACACACCATTCAAGGTTTTTTGGTTATTGATTTTGTAAAATAGACTGTAACGTTGTAATATTGTATTATACTGCAAACTTTGTTAAAAACAATTATTGAAATTGCAAATAAAAGAGGTGCTAAAAAAAAAAAAAGAAAGAATTCGGTTGTGTTGAGTAGGAGAAAACCCACGTTTTTATTCCCTTCGTTTGTGACTTTGTGAGGAGTTATTTACAAAAATCAAAAAGGATGTTGTTAAGTAACAATTGAACTACAATCTGTGTAAAAATGAGAGGTTTTTGTTTCTGTCATTGTAATTCTACTTTAATGAAACTTGGTATATATAGGACCACCAGTGAGGAGCACTAATATTTTTTGTAGAGTTTCAAGGTCATTTGGGGGTCACCAGGAGTCAATGACTGAAAAGTTTTAAAAGGCAGTTTGTCAGTGTATGAAACTTGGCCATGCATTCAAGTGAATACATAGATCAGTTTAACGCCCGGAATGCTCCATCAGCTGTAACTTAGATGTGGTGATTGGTTGTTCTGTTGATGATATTACATAGCAATTAAGTAAAAAATCTGTTGGAAATATACATTTACTGTCAGCGAAAAATTGGTTTACAGTGTTTTGTCTTTCTTTCTTGATCCACTTATTGAAGTAGTACAGTAGGTTGAGGGTAACATAGTACCTTAAATGCTATGATTCAGAAAGGACGGTAGTTTAAAGGTCACCAGACCTTTTCCATGTTAAGTGTTTGACTACCATGCTTTTTTCAGACAAGTGACAATAAAAAAGGACTTAGGTTAAATTTTCAGTAAATGTGGTCGACCTCAGATAGAGTTCATTCTGATATCAGTTTTGATTTTATTATAAGTTGTGACCATGCTGACTGTAAAGGTAAGTATGCAATAGCATAAACTGAAACTGTTTTTAGTGGTGCACTACGTTTAGGTAAAGGATTATACCTTAAAGGGCCAGTCCTCTCAACCCAAACTACCCTTCTTGTAGGGGGTTACAGAAAATCTCCATTGGCCCAGCTTTTTGATTGACTGCTAATTCAAACAATGCAGTGTACCAAAGCTTATACTACACAGCATGAACTGTGCTGAGAGTGTTTTGATGATACACATTGTGCTTTTCTATACTCACCCTGAAGCAATAAATTGAGATTGTGTCTGGATGAGGATGAATTTCAGACAGTTGTGGGAGGGGCTTAATAATGAAGGTAAGGAGAGTTGGCACTGTTTGGAATGAGAGAATTGGGCCTTTAAATACCATGAAATAATTTGTCTAAAGATCACATACCGTATAGTGGCCTCGCCAAGGGGAGTCATGGGGTCATGTGTTCCTCCTGTGGAAAACCTTGTGTCCCCTGTGTGCTCTCCCCTCCCCAAATGAGATTTGGGATCTTCAAAAAAATGTTTACTTTAGTCTGAAACATTTTTGTGTAAATTGATTCTTCTTTGGGCAAGTTTATAATTTGTATTTTCTCTTATGGAAACTTTTCCCTAAACACATGGGTAATCTAGTTTCTGCCTGTCTGAGAGATTGGGTTTTTTTCAAAGTATTCTGTGTGCTCTGCATCAATTGAAAGCAGGCCTTTGCTCAGGTAACTTTTCAGACAGGAAGCAACGTTGCTAATCAACTGTATTCTCCATAGTTCAGCTCTCCTTCCCCCTTTTTAAAATGTCTGCCAGATCCTCTCCTGGTAGTTTTGCTACCAATAAAATCTTACTTCAAGTTTGCCTAGCCAACTAATTTTTAGACCAGTTTTTAATCAATAGTATTAGCCTTAAATGTTAACTTTGGCACCTCACAAATACCCTAAAGCCCAGGAGTTTCCAGGGAGCTTCATGCTCTGGAAACCCCACATGGACATTGCCCCTGAGACCCTATGGCCTTGTGCTTCATGCTGGGTGATGCCTTTGGCACCATGAGTGTGTCTGGCCCCTGAAAAATTGTTGTGCCCCTCGGTGTACCCCAGATGAAAAGTCAAGCAACACCACTGGTCACGTAGAAACCCTTTCCATGTTAAAGGGCAGGAGCAGTCATCCCAAAATGAAGTAGTGTAGTAGACTGTCCAGTTTCATGATTGGCTGTTGAGAGTCATGTGACAATGTTTTTTTCTCTTAATTTTGGTTAACCTTGAATATGCAATAGTTAAATCATGAAATGTTATGAAAGATACTTTGAAGAGAAATAAGACCAAAATTGTGCTAGTAAGCTTTTTCTTCAAAATAAGTTTGGGTGGACTGCTCTTTACCTTTAAGTATTTTGATTGCCATGTAATTGTGCAGAATGATGACAATTTAAAAAAATGATACAATAACATGAACTTACACTTAAACAGCATCACACAAATGGAGAATATAGTTGAAATGCAGTTTCAGTATCACACTGCTTTTGTTATTCTATGTGGCCATGTTTATTGGATTAAAAATGGAACAACCAGAGTGTTCAAAGTGTTGTGGCAATATATTTGAAGAGTTTGTAGGTCACCAGCATGAACTATTGTTCACATAGAGACTCTTCATGAGTGGATTTGTTGAGAGCGCCCTCAGTTTGTCCATTGTAATTTCTTTTGCTACACATAGATTTTATTCCAGACTGTGTAGTTTAATGTTTTGTTGTGCTTCAGGAGTAAGACTAGAGGGACAAATCATAGCTTGGACCAAGCATTTTAAGCTTGTACCAAGCAATTAAGTTTTAGATATTCATTGAAAATGAAAAAGTTACATTGATTGTTGCCTGTATTTAATTTAAGAGGGTGACATATCGAAGATGTCTTGACTCTATGAATGACATGTTAGCTGCATGATTTTGAAAGTCAAACAATTTCAGTCAAGATAATATGATAGCCTTGACAGTTTGCACTTGAAGAAATCTATTGGTGCTCAGTACTGTATGTGGAAAACTTGGTGGTAAACAGAGTATATGTGTATACTTCCAAATGTAATAAAACAGTTTGATATTTTTCTCATGATGAACATGTTATGAAGACCAGGCTATGTTGACAAGATTGTTGAGCACTGCTAGTGATAAATCTAATTTGATTTTTTGCCACAAATTTGTGTTACTTCTATACATAGCAGGGTTGTTGCAGGTAGATGATTGGGTAAACATATCACAAACAAAATTAATATAATGTTATTAATAAAAGATACTTACTGAAATGATTACTCATGTACAGTTTAATGCTAGACCATTCATTTTTTTTTATGCTCTTGATTTAGCATGTTAAAAGATATCATTCTACCTACAGTTGCAGTATTACTGTGAACACTGTATGTTTTCAAGCTGTAATGGGTAATTTATTTGTGAAGATACATGTCAAAAGTATAATGCCACAGCCTTCTTTGGCATCCATTTTCAAAGATATTAGTGTAAATTAGTTTATGAAATTATTTATAATTACAGATAGCATTTGAACATTAAAAGAAAACTCTTACCATTAGGCAGAAAGGATTCACTGTATGAGTACTAGTGTGGGTAATAGTCTTGTATACAGCATCTGTGTTCATCGATTGAATACTGCCTTTGATGCAATCATGCTTTGATGTACAATAAATTCATCACATGTGAACTATTTGCAGCTCTGGTTCATTAGTGCTGTAAGGGTGGCTGCACAATGGATTGCTGCATTTAAATGGTTCGGTGTTTACATAATCTAGTGGACCAGTTCTAATTTGGTCTTTGCTTGTTGATGTGGACAAATGAGCAGTTCTGCTGTAAGAGGATGTCACAGGAATCTAGTATTGCATTGTGTGTCATGACAAATTCATTCATTTGAATACCTATAGGTGAATATCATAAATTAGTGCATAACTCAAGTGCCATTTTACAGAACACCAAATGTGATTCTTCCCCATGGTGTCTTCTATGTGTACATCCACACATAGGGATTCCGTCAGAGGGGGGAAAGGGGGATTTGTCCCCTCCCCTTTCCAGAAGAAGGTGGGTAAAATCCCCCCCCCTTTTCATGTCCATAAAAATTTGAAAATTGCCAATATCTTGGTTTCTTGCTTTAGAAGACAACACTTTTGCAGCAATGTTCGAACTTACACAAATAAATGGCCTTTAAAACCTTTAACTTGCACCTTACAGGGGCCTTGAAGCAAGCTTTTGTCCCCCTGAACCCACTCATAACTTTAGCCTAGGACAGCATCAATTTGGACTTGGAGTTTAGCAGTAATAAATCTCCCCCACCTTTTTTGTGTTTCTGGCAGAATCCCTGACATATGGATCTGAATGTATTATAATCACCTTGAACTTGATACATAAAAGGCCTTGGTGAATAAATGTTATACACACTAGTTAGATAAAATGAAAAAACAAAAACAAGAAAAAAAAACAAACAAACAAAAAAAAACAAAAAACCCACAAAGAAACAAAAAAGCATTGTTCTTGGATGGGAGTTCAATAAACTATTGCTGTTCATAATCATTTTGGGACCATAATTTGGTATGGGGGATGCAGGGATAAGTTTATTTCTCAGATTTCTACATATAGCATACACCCCTCATGACAACTCTTACCTGAATTTCTACAGATTCTCCCTGATTTTATCATGTTTTATCCAAATTTCGACCCCAAATTTTCCCAAGATTTTGAGGTTTTCCAAAACCTTTGGTGAGCTGCAGTGCCCACATTACCCCCATCCCATGCCTGTATAATCTTGCTCAACTTCAGTGTCATTTGCAAACTTTACACATTATCATGTTTGGTATATAGGATCTTAGTGGCTGTAGTTTGTCAGTGAAAGATAAGCTGTAGAGCATCATGAGTTGCCAGTGATTTCATGAAGCGGAAAGTCAAACTATGTTCTATGATTAATCAGTGTTTGAAAAATTCTCATTAGAGGACAATCTTAGCAAAAGTGTCTATTAATGGAAGCAGTCCCATATCTATTGTAGAGTCCCCATATGGATGTTGTGCCTCAGAGTTTTAATTGCAAAGCTGGGTATAATTGTCTGTTTGGATTTAAAATTTACTTTATTCTATGTTTCCTCTGCTAAATGACGAAAGTTACCACCCATTGATGGATCAGTATCCCACCCTCCCTATTTGATTTGTAAGTATTTCATTTTACTTGCAAAGATTCTACATTCAGTCTCTGGGTTTTCTTTCTTACCTTGTATGACCTTATCAGTTGTGGAACTTATTACCAGCAAATGTAACTTCTTTTTATTACATTTTAGATGGTGAAGAAGATATATTAGTATGGATGTATGAAGCATAGTTGAGTTCACTACAAGTATTTCTTTTATGCTGTGTGTAGTCAATATTGCAATATCTCTCTGTACTGCTGTCTGTTGCTTAATTACCATTTGCTGCCTATGTCTTTGTTATTGTTATATATTGCTACACAAATCCCACTATCAGAAAATTTCATGGATTCTGTTTGCCTATTTGCATATGAAAAGTTACTGCACCATAACAGCAGGATTTTCTTTGCATGCAAACTACTGTAGACAAAGTCACTGAGAGCTGCTCTTTTACATGTAGTGGTAATGAACATGCCTTATAATACTTTGAACTTTATTTGAGGTTGTTACCCTACTTCATAAAACCTAAAAGGCATGACACTTAAATGCTTTTCATTAAAGTGGGTTTTTTTTTTTTAATTTTTTTCCTCCCAGACATTGGTAACCTCTTATACTTTGTCT
Organism: Holothuria scabra; assembly: GCA_037179385.1. Taxonomy (NCBI): domain Eukaryota; kingdom Metazoa; phylum Echinodermata; class Holothuroidea; order Aspidochirotida; family Holothuriidae; genus Holothuria; species Holothuria scabra. The sequence continues at coordinate 49,749,576 of CM074183.1, read as the reverse complement.
TGTGTCTGATAGGAAAACATAAGTTAAAAGAGTAGCCTACTTTTTTTTTAAGAATATTAAGTCAGGCACTCAGTTTACAGTTGCTACAAAACTTGTTCCAAGGAGTTATTATATTTTATTGTTGAAATGATGATCAATCCAGTCCCCTCTCTCTTTATTTTGCATTTAAGTTAGAAGTTAGTTGGTTATATATGCCTTCTGCAACAATATACTGCACAACTCACTCCCTTTTATAGTTTATTATGGCCATAGGATATGTGTCTCATGACAAACTCCATAGTGACAACAAAAAAGTTGTGATGTATACTTGTATTCCATGATTGACTGCTAATTATAGTTTTCATGTTAACTATTGTCCATAAATTCATCAGATGACTGAAAGTAAAATCGTTGTTGCCTAGGCATGTATATAGCCACTAATGGGCATTTTAACCCCACCCCCCACCCCCCCCCTCAATAAAAAAAAAAAGAAAATCCATAAAAAGGACCTTGCACCTTAGAGTGAATAACATCCTTTATAACCACAATGAAAGTTTCAAGATAAATTCCATGAAAGTTGGAAATCTCACATTACTCTGTATATGCTCCTTGAGTGAAGGCCAGGAATGTTTGAAGCTTCTCTGCAAAGCCCCTCTTTGATGTACCCCCACCTGTTTACTGTGGTTAAGAGTCTGATCACAAGCATTTTAAATTATAACGAAGTCAGAAACATACTTAAGTGAAGGGGCAGAGTGAACATTACTGGTATGCAAGGCAAACTGATGGTGTTTGGCCCCTCTGCCTTTCCCTCATTGCCAAATTAGAAATAAAGTTAAAGAATTTTTATGACATCACAATAAATTTGGGGTCTGTGTCAGTTCACCTGATTCTTTGGTACACTGTGTATGTACAGTAATGGCTACAATTAATAGGTATGTGATAAACTGATCTGTAATTTTGAAACTACAGTAGTAAGCATTGCAGTTGAAATTCTGTCAAGGCTAATTTGTAATGTTATTGCTGTTATTACAAGCCTTCAGCTTCAGTATTGGGCCTCTCATTTCCATGTTTTCTTGTTACCAAAGTTTGAAAGAAATATTGCTTGCCATGAAATTTCTTGGCAAGCTTCTTCCTCTTCAACAGACAAAACATGTAAATAAAAATTACATCATTATAATCCATCACCTGTGCGAACTATGGTTGATTACATTTTACTGTAGGGGGCAAGTTAAGGTTTCACTCTGCAAAATTGCAGTTCTTGCTTAATCTTTAGGCTTTATAGCTAGCAGACAGCATTCAAATGTTTAACTGTGCATGCATGTTCATGTAGCATGTATATTTGATGGCATCCATGGCAATTTATGCACTCGATAAATTCTGTTTAGCTTTTAATTAAACCAGCATTTATGAAAACAGCGTATATCAAGAGGCGTGCAATCTTCATGCAACATGTTGATGTGAAATGCACATTTAAAATGATTATTTTGTAGAAGGAAAAGGATTAACTGATGTACCTTCTCAAGTGATCCAGATGTGTTTGAAGTTTTGCAAAACTTTTATGATTTTATATATTTGGGATGTATGTATGTTTACATCCATGTGCCTGTTTCTTGTTTACAGGATTGTTGATGTTCATTTTTTCTTTGTAGTTTAGTTTCTTGTATGTGAGACAAATAATTATAGGCTGAATAGCTGGGCAGGGTCCAAAAGCGGGAAAGATTACTTGGGAAGAGGAGATTTTTTAGCTCTGAGATTGTAGAAGGTATTCATTAATTGTGCTCAATGAGATCTTCTTGCATATGTACGAGAGACATCAGCATGGAAAAGGGGACACTTTGTTTTTAGTTTTTATCTCAATACATAGCATGTGTATTGAGAAACATAACATGTATTGAGATATTGTCACATTAGCTGGTTGCCAGCTGTAGCTAAAATCCTTTTCAGCATGGCCATATTTGGTAGGTTTTAGATTTTTATTATAATATCTTGGATAGCATACTATTGTATAATTATTGATGCAGTCAGAATTTTAACTTGAGTTTGTCTCCGAAAAGTGTTTCAAAAGAACAAATGTCATTTCAGTCCATTGCTTATACTCCTTTTTTCCCTGGTAGTGCAATTGTGTGTATTTAGTCTGCTATTTTGTCTTTGGTTTCAAGCCTTGGCTAAATCAAGCATAAGGTAATTGTTAAGATGATCTTGTCTGGTCTGACCAAGATGTTTGCCCAACCATTGTATTGTTATGGAGAAGTTCATTTACAGTTGATTGTTACAGTAGCTCTCAACCTTCAAAATGTGTGCTCTTCATCAACATGTTTTAATGAGATAGTAAGAGATACGTAGAAAAACTAGTTTTGTAGGAACTGCTGGTTAGAAACGTTTTCTTTTTAATGACACTGATTTTCATTTAGCTGGATAATTGCTTGTGCTTTAGTTTCAATGTGCTTTACAATGATTATTTATTAGTATAACTTTTTGTTAGTTAGATGGAGTTTTACAGCCCAGTTTCCAACCTAGTGGTTCAAGTTGAGCTGACCACGGCCTTTTTTCCAGTTGTTGCTCACTGACTTGTTTTCCCCACTCCATTGCTTATGCGGAGCATCACGCACAACGGCAGTAGGTTCCATTTTTTTAGAGTCTTTGGTATATGACTTGACCTGGAAATGGAACCCAGGCCTTCCCCTTAAGAGGGGGATGCTTTTACCGTTCGACCAAAAGCATGGTCTTTTTACTATAACAGTATGAGTATTGGTTTTTTCTTTTTAATATTTGAGAGCCATTTCAAATTGTTTTAGCATAAAATGTATAATATCAGGATATTAAAAAATTTCTGCTGTAAATATTTGAATGACCACAGTGCACCACAATAGCTTAAAGGGACAATCCTCTCACCCCAAACTACACTTCTAGTATAGGGTAACAGAAACTCTCAATTGACTCAGCTTTTTGATTGACTGCTAATTCAAACAATGCAGAGTACCAAAACTTATATTACACAGCACAAACTGTTCTGATAGTGTTTTGATTATACACATTGAGCTTTCTATATTCACCCTGAAGCAATAAAATGAGATTGTGTCTGGAGGAGGGCGAATTTCAGACAATTGTGGGAGGGGGCTTAATTAAGAAGGTTAGGAGAATTGTTACTGTTTGGGATGAGAAAATTGGGCCTTTAAGTAACCTGTACTGTAGGTGATATGGGAAGTCTGATTGCTGTCTTTTGTTCTATCATGAAAAAATTAATCATTCCACTGTTTCATGATAACCATTTATCATACATAACAGTATTGAGATTCTGCAGTGTAGCTGCATGCCCTAGTTAAGGATAATAGAAAAAAGAAGGGAAAGGTAGAATGGCAACAGAAACCTGAAAAGTTTACAGACAGCTTAATTTTCCTGTAAAGAACCAGGCGTGGATCCAGACATTCCAAAAGGGGGGGGGGGGGGCTGGAGTTAAGAGAAAACGGGTGTAAGGGGGTTTCACTGCTAATTTCCTGTATGTTTTATTGTTGATGTGGCAAAAAAGGGAGGGTTGAGGCTGTAAAAGCCCCTCCTTGGATCCACGCCTGAGAACATTACATTCCTGTAGCTGTTATAACACCAAAGATCTGTTGTATCTGCCTGTTACTACAATTTCAGTACCAAGTTGAGGTACGTGGAACGGCATTGTTGGAATGATGTGTAGGGTTGGGTTGTTTTAAATAACCCAAGTTACAATTTTGGAGTGAGTCAGTAATAAGCATGCCCTATTAGTATTAAAGGTTACTAATAAAGAATTTGATTTTGCAATTCTGTGTGAATACAAAAGCATTTTTTTATTCCTTTAAAAAATTTTTGCTGTACAAGCATTAATGCTTCAAAATAGGATGTACTTTTTAGATTTGTTTCATTCAAAGAGGGCAACAGTGAAGGGTCATCATTTTCTGAAGGATTGATGGAGGCAGAATGATACCTTGCCCCCTTTTCGCCCTGGGATTTCCCATCCCATCTGCCACTCAGTTCTTCATGTACCTATGACACATGCCTATATTGTTTGGCAATAATTTTGCTGTTATTCCTGCCTCTCATAGGGTGCGAGTTCTACCCACCCTCCCAGAAAAGTGAACACTCAGGAGGCAAGGAATTGTAATGCAGTATAAAAGACGTGAGTTTGTTGTATACGGTGTCATTTTGAAAAGTCTTCAAAGAGCTTTTCATATCTTGTTTTCCATATCTGTGTTTTATATCAGTGCCTTATATTTAAGACGTCATTTCATAGTAAGGAAAATGGGATGTGCTATAAAACAGTACAATAAATACCACAACTTGTGGCAAGGAAAATAACTAATTAACATCATCTATACCTCTAAGTTGTATTAATTCCCATTATGACATGTACATCAATATGGAGAGGAATTTTATGTTTCAAATTCCACACAAGAGACTAATTAAGCTTAAAAATGCTTAGCTTGCCTGGACAAGCTCAATCAAATATTTTAGACGTTAGTATTGATCTGGGATTGGGTCGGTGTCCATCAGGGATGCCTTTATTTACATGCTTTAGCACTTAAAGTGGGATTTTGAATCAGGTTAGTACAAAGAATGGGATATTAAAGAGGTGGTGCATATTGGTGTAGAGATAGTATGTAGAGACAGGTAACAAGTATGCATGATTGTTAATTAGTACTTGTAATATAGGTAGTGATTTATGTTTGTACAAAGAGTACTGTGGATTAAACTGTCTTAAAATTCATTGTAGGTGAAAATACTCTGTTTTGGAGGTGTCCTTCTGTTAATAGTTGCAAGCATGTTGTTTGTAATATGTGTCTGTATTGCCTAACAATGTGGTCTAAGGACATAGTCCTAAATTATTAACAGCTAGGGTACCAGGGAGAGTCCTATAACTACTTCGGACGTTCCTTTATGATGTATGGGAAAAATTAACATGTGGTTGCTACTGCATACATCCCCTTGAAACAACTTGCAGTGGGAGTCCCATGGCATGGCCAGGAGTTTTAATATAGCCTTAAGTGTTTCTGCCGGGGGGGAGAAAGGCCAGAAGAATGGGGGTAAGGTCACCCTTCCCCATTTCATTTCCATAAAAATTTGAAAGTTGTCAATACTTTGGTTTCTTACTTCAACAGAAGACATTTTTGCTGTACTGGCCTTTAAAACCCTTCAAATTGCTCTTAACAGGGGGAGGGGTTGGGTTGGGTTGAAACAAGTTTTTGTCCCGCAGAACCCACTCATACCATTAGAGTTGGACAGCATCAATTTGGACATGGGGTAAAGCGGCAATAACCCCCTCCCCCCTCTTTGCTGTTTCTGGTGGAATCCATGTTCTTTGTTGCTTACTTGCCAGTCTATAGAGCATTGTACATATACAGCATTATTAAACATGCAGAGTATGCATAATCCAGAGGACTACCATGAATGGTAGCTCTCTGAATGATCCAATGTGTAATCAGAACTTTTTCAGTATACTCTTAAATAAAAATGAGTGAAAGCTAAAAAGTGCACTTCAAAAGAGTGAAAATTGACTCCAAGAAGAGTGATATTTACACCAAAAGGGCAAAGTTTCTTTCTTGATGGAGAGCAGTCAGGGACCATTCTTTAAAAAAAAGAGTGATCCCAGAAGGTACATGTTATAGAGTAAATTTCATTCTTCTTGGAGTGAGTTAATTTCACTATTCGTGGAGTGAAATAACATATTTTGAAGTGAACTCACATCACACTTTCATTCTCTTATAGAGTGACTAAGATCACTCTTTTGGTTTTTAGAGTGTACAGTACATGCTGTTTAGTATGACAATACTCTGCATTTTTGAATTTGCTGTCAACCAGAGCTGTGCCAATTGGGAATTTCTGTAGACCACTGCAAAAATAGTAGTTTGTGGTGATATTTGACTGCCTTTAAAGTGGGAAATGCCCATCAACTTTGTGGCTAAATCATGTGTATGTATACCACTGCTGTGCAGTTCAGTCGAGGGACTTTAATATTTAAATTAGGTATCTCTTCACAGCTCTAAGTAATTTGAGGAGATCATTCATACGTACAGGCAGGCTCTTTACTGCTTTTTTTATAGCCATACCAATACCATGTATTTACTGTTTTTTATAGCCATACCATATATTTACATGATAGACATTGATTAAAAGAGAAACTGACTTGAATTGTGTTTATGATACTTCATCAAGCTGATATGACTGCATTATTATGTGGTTAGACTCATACTTTGGCAATCAATGCATGCAGGGCCACGCAAACCTGAATATTGCCCAAGTTATAAATTATCTCATTTCAGGAACCTTGGAATCGATTGGGTTCAACTTGGTTACCATTTTAAAGATATCCTCAGAAGCCACACTGTTAAGGAGTGTTATACTTTATGTCATTTTTTGCTGCAACCTTGATCCAACTAGGAATATTATTCTGTGGCCTAGAAATTGTAAGATTTTCTCCTTGAAATGTGATCTTGAAAGGTCTTGGTTGTTGCTTGAAAGGAAGTAAACCTCTTACTAAAGGAACATTCCTCAAAAATGGATGGACTGAACCAAAGTGCCGTGCGATCCACATTGAATGCTTGCATTTTGCATGGCAGTAATACAAAGTCATACATAGTATTAAGTATTATCCCAGAGTATGAATTACTGCATTGTAATTCATTTCTTCTAAGGGAGTGTACAGTAGGGAGAAGGAAAGCAAGAATTATGATTCATCTGGGATATTCTTGGATAATATAGTCTACAGGCCAGCCCTGTGACACTTCTGCTACCTTGTGTTTTCAATGAGGCAAAACCTAGACCTCGAGTCATGTTTTTTAGTATGTTGTCATGTAACTTTAGTTGGGTTGATTGGGCAGTGCTACTGCTGCCATAGTAACAAAGTTAAATTTTTCCCATGCCAATTATCATGTTAGAAAGTACTACCTCTGAGGTAGTACTTCCATGCTTAATTTAAACAAACACAAAACTGCAAAACCCTGCCATTTGAGATGGATCGAAATTTAGACACTGACTGCATGTTACTCGGAGGTGATGTAACACAGTGTTACCTCGAGCATGGGCCGGTTTGGTTAGACCACTGTCTTTATTTCACTTGCCAAATTTTTTTGTGTGGAGTAGTAATTAGGTACTTTGCTCTCCCTCAATGATTTTTTCTTTAAAGTTTTTTTTTCAAACAAATATCATCAGGACAAGGTAATGCCCAAATTGGAGTATTGTGAACTTCTCAACCTCTCTCCAGTTTCAGTAGTCTGAGAGGTTCCCCTCCTTTGGCTTTATAATGTTGTCAGTATTCCTGTCAGGTTTATAATGTAGGCATAACAGCAGTTTGCTGTATAATGCTTCGTTGATGTCATGTGAGATGGAAATACAAGGACACTGTGTCAACTCATATTGCACAGGCTCTGTCCCAACTTATCATGTAGCTCTCTAGATAATGAGTCAAATTTGGTGCTGAGGAATATTAAGGTGGAGGACACTATGGCAAATTACTGTTGCAGTAATATTGTCCCATTGCATGATGTGTGGGATAAAATAGTGGACTTGCATGTAAATTTAGAAGAATTAGAAAGTCTCACAGAAAAAAATTAGAGGAATAGAAATGGGTATGTTCTATGTGTAAAAGGTTTTTTCATAAGCTAACTGGATGGTGTAACAGTGTGGAAATTTACATTCTTGCATTCTGAGGATTATAGGGCAGTTTTGGAAAGGCAGTCTCATTACTGGCACTGGATATCGTCAGTCAGTTAACCAACTAACTGGAATACTGTGCCATACTTGCATTTCATCAGAAAATCATACTACTGTATTAGAGCTAATTGGCAATTAATAAGTATTACATTTGTGGAGTAAGTGTGCAAAGCTTGTTTATGAGGACTGAAATAAGTAGGTGGATGTTGTACTTAAACAAGCAACACAAGGATGAAAATAAATATCTGTCATTTGGAATAAATGTAATTGAAAAGAATTTCTTTTTGAGTGTCTGGGTATTTTACAGACAGCATGCTGGAAGAAATAGTATTCTAGCACCAGCAGACTTGTACTTTAGATAAGTGTTTTGTATGTAATTAGGGAATAAAGTCAATGGTGCAAATGTCTCTACATCAGGTTCGAACAGGCTATGACGTCACGCATATGGGCTGAGGCTCTGCCTATATGTGTTACGTCATAGATTCGAACAGGCTATGACGTCACCCATATGGGCCGAGAGACCCGAGGCGAAGCCGAGGGTCTCTACCTATATGTGTTACGTCATAGCCTGTTTGAATATGATGTAGAGACATGGGCACCATGACTTTATTCCCATTCATAAATACTTCCATTTCGAGAAGTTTAGAAGGGAAAAAGCTTTCTTCTTTTATAAATTTTCCATTGATCATTAATTATTCTCCTTAGATGACTTAAGTTTCATGAAGTGCTCATACAGGTGCACGTTAACATGACATTGACATTGCATAGCATAGCGAAAAGCTGTATTACTGCGCAGATACAGAGTAGCTGCTACACGCTACCTTCTGGGTGTGTACGTATGTATGTACACAGTCATGACTCATAGTCTTACAGTCATAGGCCTACTTTGTGCCGTCTATTTGACTGAACAGTTATATTTTGGAAGTCTTGAACGAGGTCATATTTGGAACGATTTTCTCTTGGATTTGGGATTATAGTCATGAATAGTTCCACTAAAATTATATACTAGCTTGAGGATCTGTGGTTTGGTTTACATTGCTCACTGCGACGTTTGACTTTGACACACTAACGTCCTGCTATACGTTGTTGAAAACAGACTAAACAACTACGTTAGGCTAACAAAGTTAGGCCCAGCCTTTTGAATTAGCGTTACGTTGTTTCCGAAATGAGGCTGAGTCAGTAAACTAGCTTGACATTTTTGAGTGGAACTAATTATGGAACCAGACATATTTGCCTTTACTAATGGTGGCTGTCGCAATTCCTAAAGTTTTCTTTGCAGAGAGAATCTATCACAATCTTGATGACTGTCAATGGAATAGGCAGGCTACTTGGGCCGGCTGGTGCTAAATTTCCTTACATAGCTAATGGTGCACAGAATACTTAACCAAGCCTTATGTATGGAATATGCGAGATGAGCTTTTAAGGTTAGTGAGTAACGTTATACTCTGGAACTCATTTCAAAACTGCTTTTTTTCATCTCCCAGATAGGCTAGAGGTTTCGAGTCTAACTGAGGTAGGCCTAGGCCTAGGAAGTCATGTAGTCCTACTTATATGTCTTTTTCTCATCATCAGTGTACCATAGCGATATTTACACGATAGGGGTCTAAGCCCAGGCCCTAGGCCTATGTGGACTTTGAAACACTGACAAGACCTTCACTTAATATTCTCTAAACTGAAGGTCTGAAATCTGATTAGGATCTAATTTATTTGTTTCAATGTACACACAACATTGCGGTCAACCAAATATATTTACATTTTAAGTTGGACAGTAAAAGGGTAAATAACAGTCGTATGCCTTAATTGCTTATGTCAGGCACCATTTTGAAGTAGTTGGGCTAGTATGTGTGCTATATATTTGACCTAAAACTATGTGCCTACATATAGATATACCGTGTCAGCAAAGCTGTGTTTATAGTCATGTTGATCAAAAAGTTTCTCTCCATACATCCTATGTCTCTACACTGGACTAGAACATGGGTAACTGGCCAATCACAAGCCAGAATTCTCAAAAAGTATTTATGAATGGTTTTTAAAAGCTGAATGTACAAACATGATGTGTAGGAAGGGGCTGTATGTGCCCATTTAGTAGATTGCAATGAAATGGTATGTGGAGTACATTTGCAGAACCAGTGACACACCAAAAGGGAGGGACCAATGGGCTTGAGCCCCCAAAGGGTTGCTTTTTATTAGATGAAAATGTTCATATGCTTTATACTTTTCATCAGTGGTAAGTGGGATAAGATGAATTGTTTTTGTCTTAGAATGAGGGTGAATAACAATTCGAAAGTATGCAAGTTTTATGAGACTTTTGTGTCCTGAAAGTTGTAAGACTAAGAGAATTCTCCACAGGTGGTATAATATTAAGGACAAGGTTTTCTGTTCCAGGAAATACTGAGAATACCATTTTAAAGGGCCAAACCTCTCGACCCAAACTACAATTTTGGTGTGGGGGTACCGAAATTCTCTATTGTCTCAGCTCTTTGATTCACAGCTAATTCGAACAATGCAGAGTACCAAAGCTTATACTACACAGCATGAACGGTACTGAGCTAGAGTGTTTTTTACATAAGTTGAGTTTTTCTATATTCACCTTGAAGCAATTAGCTGATATTGTATCTGAATGAGAATGAATTTCAGACAATTGTGGGAGGGGCTTCAGTGAGAAGGTTAGGAGAATTGGTACTGTTTGGGGTGAGAGAACTGGACTTTTAAGGAACTTACTTGCCTACCTTCCCAGAAGGGTGAATTCCATCCATTGGGGACTACATTAATTTAAAAACTTCTGTCATGGTCCATGCCAAGTGATAGTGGTCTTCTGCTGAGGTAGTACTACAACAATTTTGAGCCCCTCCCAATCCAAAATCCTGGGTGGACCATTATATAAAATGTTTGTAATTTAACTGAGAGAGTGTACATAGTGTTGAAAGTTCAGCACTAATGTCCTGAAAATAGTATGTTTAGGACTTCAAGGATGTAAATTGGGAAAAAATCTACCTAAATGCAGGGAAAGCACTTTGCAGTCATACTGTAGAGCACAAAGTTACCCTTACCTATGCCCTTCTTGCCTTAAAATTTTCATTACATCCATGGTTTGGCTGTAAGTGGGAATTTCAGAATGTCATGGTACACTTTCATATGAGCAAGATTATGCTATAATTGCGTGGAGGCTTTATGTATACTCATGAGAGGGAGACAAAGTGACTTCAGTTGTAAGTCCATCCACTGTCCTAATTGGTACCTCAGTTTGTCTGAAGTTATCAAATAAGCTAATGAATTAAGTCTGAGGCCAAAATGCATCATTCCTCATCTTGTGCATGTTTTTCTTAAAGGGGATGACCATTGTTTGTAATCTGTTCATAGCATCAAGTTTGCTTCTGTTATTGTTGCAAAGACACTTGAACCATGTTCCCATTTGAGTGAGCGGGGTGGATCAGGGTTTTGTTGCATCAAATGGTGTCGAATAACTTGATCCAGAGCCATGTTCCCATTTGAGTGAGCGCGGTAGATCAACATGTTATATGAATACATTGTGCAAGCGCGAAAAGGTCACCAATGTTTAGAAGTCGGCCTGCCATTTCGTACCGCTAAATAGCACTGTATCACAAAAACACACATGAGTGTACGTGTAGCATAGGGACCTTTGGCTAATTGCATGCACACATGCGGAATTACCCAGCAAGTTTATTGATGTGAGGCTCAACTATTGGGTTTCAAAAACAGAGCAGAGACCAAAACCCAATCTTAACCTTTGGTTTTCAAGTTCAGCTATATACACCCCTCACATCAAAACCAAGGGTTTTTTAAACATTGCCTACTAAATCAGTGGCATCTCATCACAGAACGTCCCGTACTTAATAAGATTTCTGAGTTCTGGAGAGTATCATTTCTTAAAACCGCAAAAAGTAAACTACATTACTCCATTACAAACACTTTCCTGTAGCGCGCCGTGCCTAGCTTAGAACAAAGGAATATTACCCGCGTTTGCCACCGGAAAGCAAATGCATGCTGGGAAGGAATAAACCAGAGATCCGGGGTCACTTGATCCAGCGATGTGTTCCCATTACAAACTTTGATCCAGCGCAGTCGATCTGATCTACCCCGAACGGTCAATCAAAATCGGTGGATCTTGATCTTGAGTGAGTGTTGTTGATCCGCGTTCCCATTAGAGTTTGATCCAGCGCGGTAGATCTTGATCCACTGTGCTCACTCAAATGGGAACTCGACTTTGGTATTTATTAAAGAGAAACTTATTAGGCAAGCTACCAGTATTCCAGTTAGAACCTCCTTTTGTAAGTTTCCTGCTTCTGTGAATTGGATCATTGTCAGCTTTGAGGAGGAATAATTTTGTCTCTCAATGATGTAGCCCTTTGAATGAGAAATTTAGTTTTCTTTTCAAAAACTTTTCAATGACAATTCGGGGGTAGCAAAAAACTATTCTGTCTTAGTGAGACTTAATAGTGGAAATTTGATGCATGAACAAATTTTCACACCATTCTGTACTTTAAAGCTCAATCGCAGTTGCCCAATACTTATTTTGAGGCAACAGCCACATCTCACAATATTGTTCATATTTCTCTCTGAAGCATCTTTCATACCATTATAGCCTGACTTCAACATTGCATATAGATAAACCATGAAGATACTACTAGTAAATTTCACAATTATGGAGAAAAAGTATTGTCACATGATCTTCAAGAGCCAATCATGAAACAGAACAATCTAATATTAATTCAGGCTTGGGGTGATTGCATTTCCCCTTTAAGATTTCTTTGAGATTCACATTTCACTTTATATGCATACATCGCATGTATTCAGAAATTAAACCACAAACCTCTCAGGAGAATAGATATGTTGAGTATGAAAGTTGTTATTCTTCCCAAAATTTTATATCAGTGATTTTAACTTGATACTTTGGGGAATGTAAATTGTAGATCAAGAGCAGATTGCTATCCAATTTGAACTTGAAAGCATACAACCTACACTTAAATACTTCACACTAAAATTATGGAGAAAAGTTGTTCTTCTGTGAAATTTTGTTTTCAGTTCTGCGAAAATGGAATCACTTCCTTTTCCTAGATACTTTTTTTTCTGTAGTTCTATCATTATTTTATTCAAAATATTACTATGTTACTGTGTTATTAAGGCCATACACTGGTACATAGCCACTCTGTATTTAAAGTAAAACATAAAATCAAGAATTAGAGTTCCTTTTGTAAAGTTTATATGTCAGAGCTACTAACACAAAAGAATTGGGCTTGCAATTTCATCTTAACTTTGTCACCTTTTTGGGTATCACAAAGTAAGCCAAGAGAGACAAAGGCTGTTATGAACTCAAGAATTTTTGAGAACATGTATGCTACCTCTGTGCATTGTATCATGTCCTTCGGGGCACTGCGTGGTTGACTTTATCAGGATTGTGTTACCGACAACACCTGATCCCTCAGGGTCACATGTCACCACACAATTGAACTTAAGCCATTTTAATTTCAAAGTTTGTATTATTTTTCTTTAAATGTGACTTTCTATTTTGATAGTTAAACCACTATGGGTAAATTATTTAGCAATGAAAGTATTGAAAAGAAATACTGCATGAAATGGTTTTGTATATTTTTGTTTTTGAAGTCTTTGTGACATGAAAACTAATTAGTTGATCGCAGATGCTGGAAAGAAAATTATTTTTCAGTTGAAAGGTTTAATTTTTTTGGGGTCTATAGAATGAGACAAATTAGAAAACTAAATTTAGATTGGTTTTGTAATATTGTGCTTCTAATTTTTATAATCTTTATCATAGGAACAAAAATGGCTTTTAATTGGATCGTGTCATGTTTTCAATTTTTCTTTTTTTTGTGATCCTGTGGTCCAATTTAGGTTTAATCAATCAAATAATTGGAAAAAAGATTGTATTGCGTCACTGTCTTACATAGAGTGTCTTTGCCACTATTTTGTGTTGACTTCTGTTGCATCTTCCAGCTACTCTCGATTGACCTGCATCCCACCTGGTTTGGTTGAACTGCCCTCTGTATGGAAGAAACTAGATGTTTGAAGTGATGTGATTAGAAAGAAAGTGGGTTTAATCTCTGAAAAATGATACTTACTTCTTGAACAAATTGGGACTTAATTAGAGCAAAGCAAAGTTAACTTGGGAAATTTAATTATCATTTGAAAGGATTTGTAGAGTACTGTGATTGGTTTGAGTTGTGACTCATGTCATCTTTTAAAAATACCACTAGGGCATGAAAGATTGAATTCAACCAATTACCAGTCACTGTAGACAAAAGGGCAGTTGTGAATTTTGGCTTCAGCATAACAGGGTTAAAGCAGTTCTCTCAGATACTGTCTTGGGATCAAAGACACTCTTCAAGAGATGTACTGCACTGAGCTATTAAATATGGCAAATAAACTGATAGAAGACAGCTTGTAGCACATTTATCCAGACCTTCATTTTTGTATTGCAATTTGTATTTCAAACAAGTTGCAATAAGGATGTGTATTTTTCTCTCTTGTTACAAAATTGTGTCATCTACAAGTTCAAATGTCAGTGAAGAGAATTGGGAATTACAAGTGTCGCTCCCTAAAATAATTTTGCGACTTTGCTAGACATGTATATGATCTTTTCTGAATTTACTATTTTACATAATTGAATAGTTGACAGATCTATGTCCAACTCCCCTGCTGTCATATTTTTTCTTGAACAGGTTTTCATACAGAAATTTCCTCCCTGCTAAAATTCTGTAATTATGTTTAGTTTTAAATGTGGTTTCAAATTGTTATAAGTGTCAATGAACCTGTCTGGCCTAGAGTGGTCAATTATGTTACATATCAAAGGAGTTACTCGTCCTCCCTCGTAAAGGATGCTAAGTAACCATTCCCGTCCTTTCAAATTCCTTTATCAGATACAGTTTGAATACATCCATCATTGACCTTATTTATTTATGCAGGCTAACTGTACCCTTATTATGAGTTGAAGTTATACTTTCAAAACAGTGAATGCCATTAGTCTATCCCATCAGCATATATCTTTCTCTTAATTCCAAGTCCAGTCAGATTCTGAAACGTTCAGACTATGATTGTCAAACACAATGAGCTGGTCCAGAGAAGATTAATTAATTTCTTTCATTGTACACCCTTTAGCCCCTAGCTGAGTAAGGCTGCAGGGCATATATAACTTATGGTTTGGCACGTGTCTTAGTTTGGATTTGGAAACTGATTTTAATTAGTTCTTTAGTTAACAGGAGACTTGACCTGATATGTGAAGATTGGTTTTATTATTCGTTGGGAGCACAACAAAATTGTAGTACATTCAAAACAGAAATTTTATGTTGGTGTTTATTAGTCTCCATGCTGAAGTTATGGTGCTCAGCTACTTTCTGGAGTTGTGCTAATTTTGTGCTGATCATATATTGCCATGCTCTCAAAACTATGTAACATAGTTTATTTAAATTTATGTTTATTTTTGAAACTAAATAAGAGAGAAATATCAATGAATGGTAGACAATATGCAGCATTAATTAGGTCCTCCTATATTCCTCCAACATTTCAATTTATTCAAACTACAATTACAATTTATTGAAGAGATAACTGTAGTTTTTTCAAGTTCATCTTTCTTTAGTATTGTGATATAAAGATATTTCCCTGTGCCTCAATGCTTCATTTAACATTGATCTAGTCTTTTCAGAACCTTCTACTTAAAGAGATACACTAGAGGCATAGGTGACAAATTTCCTTTAACATGAAATGCATTTAAAACCCAACTTTAAGGAAATTAGATTGATGTCTTTGCATTAGCTGGAGGTAAATTAAAGCAGCAAAGTTTGTTGAATAGTGTGGAAGGTTTTCAAAGGAAATATGTTGCAACTAAAAAAAATACCTTTTAATTGACAAAATTTTTTATCTGTTCATACATAGTTATCGGTCTATGAACAGAATGCCACTTAAAGGGGTGGTTGCTTTTTTCTTATGACTGTATTTATCATGCAGAGTTGCTTGCTAAAAGCAATGGCTTCTTCTCCTACCTCTGTAGACTACATGGTATTATATTGTTTTCACAACATTTACAAGTGCAAAAAGAGAATAATAAAACAAGAAAAGATAAGTCTGGACAGCCAATCTGATGAGAAATATTTTGATTATTTGAAAGGAAAGAGGCGAGAAATGAATCTCTTGGCATTTAATTTTGTATATACTTGAATTTACTTAACAACTTCCCTACACATATACAAATATGTTATACCCCCTTTAGACCTCATATGACCCTTGTTTAAAGCCAGAGGTGTTGTGAAATAAAGATATGAGTGAGGTTATTACTTACAGATCTGCCCTGTTTGAGGAGAGGGTTAACATGTGATGAGAAAAAAAAATGGAAAAATTTTCTTGTTGCATTTCCTGAATAAAATTATGTTTAACCTTGTTAGGGCGAGTAAATTTGTCTGCTTATATGTTGCAATGTGGTATCCACAGTTTGCATTAGTTTGGCTCAAAGTTTCATCATCTCTGCTGATTGTCAAACAACCCCCTGGTGAGGCTATCAACCAAAAACAGAGAAGAGAATGTGGACAGCATTTACAGAGACATTTAACCCTAGACACGTCAGCCATTTTTATACCTTGTAAGCTAGGATGGAATTGTAGGCAGGAGTTATAATAAATATTTTGGGAAA
Organism: Holothuria scabra; assembly: GCA_037179385.1. Taxonomy (NCBI): domain Eukaryota; kingdom Metazoa; phylum Echinodermata; class Holothuroidea; order Aspidochirotida; family Holothuriidae; genus Holothuria; species Holothuria scabra. The sequence goes on along the minus strand of CM074183.1, from coordinate 49,733,267 downwards.
ACTTTTCCCAAAATTTGATGTATATTCAAGTTGGTTGTTTATTTTGGAAATCTTGGTTCACTTTATTGGTTGCATCATTGATGTGTGAGTTGTCCTGAACAGTAAAGTGTATTAAAGGCTGAAAAGTGTCAAGAACTGTATAATTTGAAGGACTGTAGTCCTTTAAAATCAGTCTTGCTGAATGGGAGACTCATGAGATTGGTCAATATCAAACACCTATAATATGTAGGTAGCCAGTTTTGTAATATAAATGAATTGGTGAAGAATCTACAGAAAAACATTTCCAAAACAAAACTTTTGTGTGAAGCAGCATCATGCTACTTGTGTAATAGTCATTACAGACGTCATATCAGTGGTTCACATAATTTACAAAGCTCATTGCCTAAATCTCTTATGAGAGCTAGCATTCATGGTTTGTTGCAAGCAAGTTCTACATTTTATGAAGTCATTTATCAACGAAGCGTTACTAACTGTCATATGAAGCTGTATTTGACTGCCACCTAGTACCTAGAGAAGTCTTTGCATGTGGTGAAGTAATTACTAAGCATTCTGCCATCTCTCAGTTGAGTACATAAAACATTACCACACCAACTGTTATTCAGAGTGCAATAAACAGTTTTCTGCATGTCGTTGAAATTTGATGGATGTCTTCCCAGTTTGCTTTTACATGTAACACTGTGTCCACTGTTTCGTTGTCTGAGCTAGATTACTTGATATTTTGCCAACCTAATTTTATTTATCTAACAAGGCAATAACTTTCATCATCACACTTTGACAGCCTTGTGTCCAGTGCTCATTCACAGTTCGGTTTAAAGTCGTTACTGATACCGATATTGACAGAAGGGTATTGCCCTGGCTTCTAATGAGTGATTTGTTTATAAAAGCAAGAATGCATCGCAAACATTGGACTTAAAAGCTGACAAACTGTCATCATTATAGTGCAGTCATTTCATGATGTTGCCATGATCTCAGCAGTCCACAATGCATTACTTAAACTCTAATGTGACAATATACCAATTTACATGTTATACTGAATTGAAATTATTTTTTATTGGTTATGGCTTATATGTAATCCATTATTAAAACAACTAAATTACTGCTGATAGACAAGATGTTTTTGTTTGAAAGGGGAAATCATCTGCTGTTATATTCCACCAGATCTATCATTTAGATCTAATTGCAGGATTCCTATTGTCATGAAAAGCTTGGAATAGTCATGGAGATTTGAAAAAGTATTTCAATGCCTGGAAAACTTTGTTTTTGCATAAATTTTCACAAGTTACATCGTTCCATTTTGACTCGTTAAGTTTTCTCATCACTGCTATCTAACATAATTGTACTCTTCTTTTCATATTTTGCCATCACAGTTGAAAGCTATATGGACATCAAAGGGAAGCTTATGAAAATTCTTATATTGTCCTGGTAAAAATGCATGGAAAAGTTGGCAAATTTATTCCCTGGGAAGTGCAGTAATTGGTCCATTTTGAAAGAGTTGGCCAATTAAAATTAAACTCACTTATCATTGTTCCAATCACAGACATGGAGACATTTAAGCTCACTGTCTTGATGTAAGGTGTATGAACTCACAGAACTTTTAAGTATGAAATTTAACAACTTTTTATGCAAACTACAAGTTTGATGTATTGAGGGTGATTTGTAATCTGCTAAACATATTAAGCATCAAAAGTTTCTGTATTATGTTTGTATTTTTTCAATTTTACTTGTAACAAGACCAAACCAAATGCAAATGCCACAAAATTTAACCCAAATTTCACACTTTCACCCAGTTTAAACTTTCACCATTCAACGTTGTTTTTCCTCTTAGACTGTATAAATTATAAGTATATAATCAGTAGGTGATAGGCTTTGATCTGGCAATGCCTGTCACATTTTGGAATGAAGTGTATATAGGTATCCCCCACATCACACAGTTTTTTCACCCGGCATTTTTGACTACTAGAGCAAAAGTCATGAATAATTAAAGATGCCTATCAACATGTAACACAGAACTGTATTGGATTCTTACGTATTGATCTAGATAGATTATGTAGCTCTGTCAATGTGTTTGTATATACACATCTGTACCATACCCACTGAATTTTTATATATCATCCCACCTCATAAACCCAGTCTATTTTCAAGAAAGACTATTTTTTGAAAGACCGTAATAACCTTGTCATATATAGGACAACTGGGTATTGCTAACACCTCGCAAATATTTATAATATTGAAGTATTTGACACAAAATAATTCACACCAGGAAATGAAAAGAATTGTTTGATTAAAACTAGTGAATATGATACAACAACTGTCAAGATGATTGGTAGAGTTGAAAATAGGAATAAACATGGAAACAATAAGAGTTGAGTACATCACAATGTGAGACTTCGAGGAATTTAATGAATGTTTCATAAAATATGTAATCCAACATTGCTGTACAATTGAGAAAATTTATATGCAAAATGTCTTGTATACAAATAAGTGACCCAGATGTGTGGCATTTCTCACCTACACTTAGGGCATGTGCATGTGGTGCCAATCAAAATGTGGGTGACATTAGCTTCCAGAGAATGTGATCCTAAATGAGAGGAATATTAGTTTGGTAAAATATTTTGACTTTTCAAAGTTTTATTCTGCAAGTGTGCTTAGTATATATAAATGATATTGTGCCAAAGCATAATGAAAGTGGTTATTATAGTACATTGGACTTATATAGTGCCAATTCGGAAACAAAAATATGCTGGATGTTAGTTGCTTGTAACTTGCATAACAAATGTTCAAGGCTTGTTCAATTATTTCAGTCATGCTATATTTGGCAAATTCCTATAATTTGGTAGGGTTTCTTAGGGTGTGTGTTATTATCAAGATAGAGAGGTGATAATCAATCGTAAAATCAGCTCTATAACTGAAAACATGGTTACCCTTTCCAAATCTCTGGTTAATTTTAGTCTGTAGTAATAACAATGACATTTATATTTGAAGTCTACACTAACAGGTTGAACATTAGACCCATAGGATCATTTTGATTGAACCTTAACAAAGAACAGTCTAAAATAAAAGTTGACAGGTTTTAGATCTGAAGTAGTTATTAAACAAAAATAATCCAGTTCAAATAATTTTGATATTACTTTAACCCTGCTGCATCACACAGATATCAGGAGTTGTTTGTCTTTTCAAGTGGCTATTATGAAGCGGCTGATTTCTTTTTTTTTTTTAGAGGGGGGGGAGCGGCAGGAACAGATACACCATAAAAATTCTTCCATTCATTGTGGAATATTTATATGTTTCTTGAATTTTGATAGATATGAGAAAGTTGCTATCTGACATTACCCTTTTTTAAATGGTTAACAATGGTTGTCAAAATGTCTTCTACTGCAGTCAAGTTGGATGCAGGGACAAAAAATGAGTTCCACTTCCCTCCGACTTGCGACTAAGGGGGTCTAGAGCTTAACTTCTGACCAGGCCACACAGAAGACTTCAAAAGTGAAACCTACTGCCATTGTACTTGATTTTCAGTATATGCCATATGGAATATGGTAGGGAAAACAAGCCAGTGAGCCGAAACTGAAAAAAAGGCAGTTGGTTAGACCAGTTGTTTTGAAACTGAGCTGTAAAACTCCATCCAGCCTAATCTAACCGACTTCCCTCCAAAATTCTCCTGTCTTGTGTATTTGGAAGGCAGTGTGAAGTCTCTCATCATCCCAGAATGTTGAACTTTCTTTTGCTGTAGATCACAAAGTGAAATATCATACATTTTTAGAGGCCGTTCCACAGTAAAAGCAGGTTGTCATGGTGAACTCAATTGTAAGCTGTAATTTGTCAGTTTAGTCACACAATGTAATGTACATCAGTTTTGGTTTCTACTTTTTCCTACTTGTTTTACAATGAAGATTTAATTCTTAGAGGCCTATGATCCCAAGAGGATACTGTATACGTACCTTTTATTAAATCAGCAAACTTTAATAGAAAATTAGTCAGTGTCTCACAAAATTTTAGTTTCCAGATATGCTTTAATGACAAAAACAGTGCATGGCTTGAAAAAATGAAATATAAAGTTCTTTCAATCGACTGGAAACTTGGAGTTACATGTAACTGACAGATTAAAATGATGTTGTTGGTATCCAAATTAATCGGTACCCTGGGTTAAAAAAGAGTGTGGGTCTTGTGACTAGTTCAACCTTCAAGACCATGTGTTTCTTGAAAAAAGTTTTAAAAATGAGACCTGATATGGTCCTAATACAGTTATTGTTATTGCTTTGTTGTTTAAGTACTGTATCAGGAACTCTAATCTCATGTGTTCCTGTTGTCATTACTAAGAAGATTTTACCCCATTCCCGTTCCTCCCCCCCCCCCTCGTCATCGTTGGTGCTCAGTATTTGAACTGCAGGACAAACTGAAGTAAAAGTAGAAGATTGATATTGAAAATACAGTAGCATAGTTAAATTTTTATGTTTTAAAGTGACCGATATTTATTAAAGCAGGAGATATTCCACAACAGTTTAAAGTACGAAGTTATGTTTGGAATCATAGCTAAATATAATACAGGGTCAATGTTATTTTGTAAGTAGCTTGGTGTTACCCAGAAGATACGACTTCTGGTTAAAATTAGTTGTATTAAATTACAGCGAGCAATTAACTTGACGATGTGGTGTGATAATTTTACACATTAGGATATCTTAAATACTAATGGGCTATCAGTATAAGTTACATGCATGGCTTCATTTTTTGTGGTGAAGAAGTTGCCAGTCTGTCATTGCATTAATAAAGTACACATGACTGATTGGTATGAACACTGTCTATATCATGTAATAAAACAATGATACAAGTTTGGTATGGCCAGATTTCTTTCATTGGCATTATTGCTGGGGGTCTGTCAGAATTTGATGGATTCAATTTTACTTCCTTTTAGGCAGAAAGATAGTGGAAACAGAACAAAGAGAGGTAAAATGTAATTAGCTCATTTCATGCCAAAACTAAATCAAAGCTTATAACTTGATTAAAGAATGATTCCTATTTACTGGGAGTCCATTTTGACAGGTTATTCAAGGGCCATCATTCCAATGTTACCAAACAATAATCCCCTCCTAACAATTGTCATTCAGTACAAATTCTCCAGCAAGTACTGCTTGAAACTTCCATCCCCACAATTTCCGGCCTAGTTTCAAAATTACTATTCACTACCTGCCAAGACAAGAAGTTGCTGGAGTAGGGATTGCATGTGTTGGAGGTATAGATAAATTGTGATTTAAGTTCTGCTCAAGGGATATGTCATCTGGAGGTGGAGGTGGGGGGAGGTGGTATTATTCCTGTGATAATTTTTCAAGGTCGTGTTTGTCCCCAGCAGGATGGGATGGGAATCTCCAACAACTGTGCTCATATAATTAGTTGAGGAAAACAGTAGGTCTTGAAAATTTTGCACCAAAGAATTCCTGTTATCTTAGTTCTGCATCATGAATGTAACAGCAAAATGGTTAAATAAGTCATACAGATAAATAAACCTAACAGACATCAAAGAATTTTATAGTTTAGTCATTCATATTTTGGCCTGTAATTGACTGTGTTGTTTCAAGTCTAAATAAGAAAGATCCTAATCATTTGAGAATTTTTATTTTTAGAGCAAAAGCAAGCTGAATGTTTGTAAATTTAGTCTATTCTCTCTTTCACATTAGAATTGGACCCTCTCTTTAAAAGTGTTGCATCTCAGCATGAGAAATTTCATCATTTAATTGTCCTCATCTTTTAAAGTAAATTGATGTTTCAAAATTTTTATGAAAAAAAAAAACTCATGATGCTTTGTATAACTTCAAAAGGTGTTGCTTTCCAAGTTACATGCACAATGGATTGCCCTTTGCTGTGTAGGGCGTTTAGGACATTAGAGACATGAAGATAGCTACAATAATAGGTGAGCCTGTGGCAAATTTCATCTTTCTATAATTCAAATGGGAATGAGGGATTACTTAAAGGTGAAATAAAACATGCGTCTTCTACCCCTGTATCTATCAGAACCTAGGTGGAATCCCTGAAGATGCTATTTCTTATAAGATTAATGTGACCATATTATTTTGTGTTATTGCCCACTTGGAATGGGTATTATATGTACTTTAAGATCAAATTTTAGTAGCCTAGATAATTAAATTTGTCTTTATAATAAATTTTGCAGGCTATTAAAATTAGCAATTAATAATTTACTCTAGCTGGAGTCATTTCTTTTCCTTCTTAAAAATATACTGATTATAAAAAATAATTAATATTCATATTTAGATGACTAGAGTTGAAAGTACTTCATCTTCAGCTAGAAATGAGTGAACAAATGTAAACATCAGACAATTGGAAATTCATAAGATGAATAAAACTGTGTAAAATATTTAAAATGAGCTTAGCAGTATTCAGGATAGGGTGCCTGCCTGAGTAGTTAGAGTTGGAAGAAATTATTACCTGGGGTTTTTTGTTGACTAATTTAGAAAAGAGCAAATGCAAAATCATTGGTTCCAATATGATGGAAGTATTTTTTCATTGTTAATTTTTCATACTTAATGGTAAAGGCAGTGCTGTAAGCTAGACTTTTCAGGGTGGGAGGGGGAGGGGGGGAGGGTAAAGGGAGGGAAAGCACCTAAATATTCTGTTTTTTTAAGTGAGAACAGCTCTGTATAGGCCTAAGTGACATAATTTTCAAGGCACATTGAAATTTTTGCCTGTTTTAAACAGATAATTGAAAATTTAGAGGTTGTATTGCAGACAATTTTGGATTCTGAGTTTCCTGTCAGGAAGCCCCTTGGGTATAGTTCTACCTACTGTGGTAAGCTATTTCAATGTTGTGCTATATGCAGCATTTTTAAAATTCAGATACTTAAAGGGATTTTCTGGAGGCAAAATTTATGGACTTCAAAATATGCAGAAAAAATTATCTTTCAGAAGGTGAAAGTGCATCTCAATGGCAAGAACTTGCTATCACTTAACTCCTTGCTGAGTCAATATATCTCATTTGGAACAACTTCTTTCCATCCCCAAAAATTCCATTCAGTTGAGACTCTTGGAAGGTCCCAGTGTGAAAGAATGCTTGACCTGATACAGTAGTCATCACACTTGGATGGTCTGAAGCAGTGATTCCCTGCAAAAGTACTGACACAACTGGAATTAACTTTGAAATTCAATCCACCCTGTCATCGGATATTAGAAATGGAACGTAGGATGAAACCAAATGAGCTCTCAGTAAGCCGTAGGTATGTGTGTCATGTATCTTTATGCCGAGTACAGGCACAAGTTACACTTTGGTATAAACTGATGCTACTCCTGTGCGTTGTGTGGTGTGTGCTTTTATGTTCTACTGTGCAGGCAAATGCTTTATTACAATATTTGTTTTTTTCTATTTGACTTCTTTTTTTTTTGTTCTGTCTATTCAGTGAGCAGTGGGATTGACACGTTTTGCCGTAGATATTGCATAGTATAGTCATCACGGTTGCAAACTTATTGACCAAGTAGTTTTCGATCATAATGTGGGAGGCTGATACCTTTTCTGATCTGCTTAAATTTATTAAAATTACTCTTAAGTGGGTAATGTTATTTGAATCAGTTGATGGAGACCTTCACATAAGGCTGATATCAAAGTGTTGTGGCACCCCTCATTCATATTACTCATACAGCACAGTCATGTTAAGCAGATAAGAAAGTAAGAGAAGACTTGGGGCATGATGAATAAGCAGGGGAAATGCCTCTTGAGTGGAGAAAAAACCCTTGCTGTTGTGATCATTCTCATCAAGAAGAAATTAATGCAAATAAAATATGATCTTGGGTACGAACTATTTTGTCACCTATCTACACATTCTCCCTATTGTCTTGTGTTCCTTGCTGAATCTGCTTTTATTTAGATGAAACCGGAGAGCAAGTGACGGTCTGATTTCAGTCTGCCATAACTGGGGTCATCACCTCTTAATCTTTCAATTTTCTTGCTTACCTGTATCACAGATGGTTGTGCAATGAATTGTATCTTGATTCTGTCATTTTCACTGAATATGAGGGTTTGAAATTCATGTAGACAATACATGAAGACGGTTGAAGAATGATGGACCCCACTAATGGCCGCCTACAGTCACTGAAAACAAGCGCTAATCGGATTCAGCTATAGGGTCTTGTGACTGCATCAATGAATGTTCATGTAACTGAAACTATGGATAATAAAAATGTAGTCAGTACCAGTTGCTGTTGCATAATTGTTTTGAATTGTTATGTGGAACAATTTTTCCTCTTAAAGGCCCAGTTCTCTGAACCCAAACAGTACCAATTTTCCTAGCCTTTTTACTTAAGCCCCTGCCACAATTATCTGAAAGTCATCCTAATCCAGTTATAATCTGTTTTTTGCTTCAAGATGAGTATAGAAAAACTCAATTTATATAAGCAAAACACTCCCAGTACTGTTCATGCTGTGTGATATAAGCTTTGGAACTCTGCATTGTTTGAATTAGCTGTCAATCAAAGAGCTGAGCCAATTGAGAATTTTGGTAACCCCGTTCCAAAATTGTAGTTTGGGGTGAGAGGTTTGGCCCTTTAATTTTATTATTTTTTGTCTTTCTTTAGTGTAAAATTCATACCCTTCACTGAAATGCTGCAAGTAAAATGCTGTCATGGACATTGGATGTGTAATACACTTTTAAGTCCTGGGGTCCATTTCACAAAGAGTTACGCACAATCTTAAGTTTGATTCCCCATACTTAAGTCAACAGTAAATCATACTTAAGATTGGGCGTAACTCTTTGTGGAATGGGCCCCAGAAGTGTGTGTACCTATGTGTTTGCCTATGAACAATTTGCAACAGTTGCCTGCACCATGTAGTAGTATAATATCAAATTTGATTGAAATGGTTGCTGCATACCATATTCATATCTTTTCCAGGAAATTAAACTTTTTTATTTGTGTGATGGTACGGAAAAAGTACTGTTTAATGAGTAATGATGGGATATTCCCATTTTAGCCTTTTTGATAATTTTCGAGCCCAGCTGTACATGGCTGTAACACTGTACTGTGTGCATGGTTTAGCATTGTAAAACAATTTATTTATTCATAGAGTTGCAGTGAAAAGAACATAGGTTTGGTTCAATATGACATAGTTTGTTTCTGAGTTTTTTAATTTCTGAATTTTCTCTGTTTCTGAATTTAAAGAGATACTAAAAAAATCAGGTTGTTTGTATTTCCAGAAATAATATCCTGAATTTATAAGGGTGACAAGGTCTTGATGGAGAGTTAAGGGAAGAGTAGGCTTTGTATTTCCTATACTTAGAGCTTTCCCCCAGACTATATAGGACATACTTCTACGCCTAAGTGAAGTTAGGAATTTGTTTGTGCAGGGTGATATATTTTTCCTTCATTTCTAATTGCCTCATAACATGTGACTGGTAAAAGAATGAAGCAGAATTAAAACTCATATGTAAGGACTAAAATATCAAACTTAATGTTAGAAAGCATGGACTATGAATTGGAGTGGTCCATAGACCTATTTCCAAATAGCAATTACAAAGGATTGTGGGATAGAGTTTTGGTGTTTGTCATTTTCGTCAATGGCATTTTACTATGGTGAAAATTGACGTACACCCAAAACTCTATCCCACAATTCATTGTAATTGCTATTTGGAAATTGGTCTATATCCCATCTCTACGAGGCATTTTGAGCTGAGATATAAAATTTTAAAGCTTATTCCTCTGTTTAAAATAATTAAGATTGATTTATGATGTCATTTATTTTTACTACTTTTTTCTTTTTTTTTATGTTTTTTTTTCTCAAATGCTGGCACACTTGGTGCGAATTATCTTTTTTTCAACTCCTTTTTGTAGGAAGACCTGATTATAAAAGGGAATACTTTGCACAACATGCTTTGCAAGGAAACAGCTTATTTGGCAAGGTGTAATGTAACATTGTACTTTCAAAGGGAAACAAAATCAGGTAATGTGAGTCATTCTAGAAGAGCATTACAAATTATTTTGTGATTTGACTTCATTGAATATTTTCAGGATTATGAAGTGAATGTGCATGATAGATGAATGACTCTAAAAAATGTTCTTTGGGAAACTTTACTGATTATGGTAGTGTGAACCATTATTCCATAAAGAGTCAGAGATGTGTGTTGATTTTGCTCACAATTTACTTGTAAAGATGGCCTAGTTTTCCAGTTTTCTTCCATAACTTACTGCATGTGCAGTTTATATTTTTTAGAATCTTGTAAAAAAAAAATGCATAAAATGCAGGAGTTTAAAGCCACTGAATGGTTAAGGTTGAAATAATTTTGTGTATGGTGTAGGTTATATTTTTGGATCATGAATGGCTCTGTATTTTGAGGTATATGGACAGATTGCTGTGATAAACAAGTAAATAACAATTTACTGTCATCCAGTTGCAATTTGTTTTATCACCCTATTGCAAGCTGAAATTCATTTGTAAGCATGACATCAGAAATGGTATCTAGCACTGATTTAAGTTGCAAATTATGCAAATATTAAACTATTGCATATTGATGAGGAAGAAATCATTGAGGTATCTTACATATTCAATTTGAATGTTAAATTAGTTCTTATAAAATGTCTTCATGATATCAAACATGTCAATGTAAATCTAATACCCATGCAAACACTTATTTTTTATTTGCAACATAGATACATAAAATGGAACATGAAACTTGTGAAATCATTATACATAAATTTTGGTCATATAGTGTGCAGAGTGTAGAAAGAAATGCAGTATCTATTTCTCTCATAGTCTTGGAGGGTTCATACATTTTGCATCCACACAAGATGGCACGAAAGTACCAATTTCTTCATGATCGCTTTAAACAACATTTAAATCTCATCAGTTTTTTCTCATTTTCATTTTGGAATACCAATTTATGATTTTTACAAACATACAGCTGTCAGCTACAGTAAAGCCGGGTCATTTGATTGTAACAATTCAGGTAGCAAACACATCCTATGTGAACTAACATGTTGTCAGTGGTGGTGCCAGAATGTCACCATTGAAGGGAAGGGGGGGGGGGGGGGAGAGCAAAGGGAGGACAAACAATAATGTTAAGGGTTGAGGGGCAAAAATTTTCGGGCACAGCCTGAAAATAAGTTCAAATTGCCCATTTCTTGGGGTGTGGTTCCGGGGGGAGATGCCACTAGAAGCCCTGAGGTTTTAGCATATCTGTGGATGACAAATTACGTCCCTGGAGAGGTATATTATTTAGCTTTTTGGTTTACCCAACTCCTAATTCACCTTACTTGAGGGGGTATATAGGGAAGGGCAAAGTCTGGGAGCCACTTGCTCCCTCTTGCCCCGTCACCACTGCATGTTGCCCTTAAAATTAGCTGAAATGGCATGCATATTGCACCCATGTAACTAACATGCCATTCAGTCTCAAAAATAAACCTCAACAATAAATCTGAATATTGGGCATAAGTTATGGAAGTTGTATTTTCAATTACTGCTAGTTTGGGTCAACTGAGGGTTATTGAATGAACAATAAATAAAAGACTGAATTTGTATAGATCTGTGAGGGACTTCTTTTTTCCAGAAGAAAAAACAAGCCCAATTTCAACCATTTTGTGCATGGTGTCCTGTATGCAGAACAAAGCTAATTGTTCACAAATTTCCCTCCAGATATCATTATTTGCCTGCCTGAAACTTTACAAAAAACTGAATTTTGCCACCCTTGGCTACCATACTACCTCATTTTGAATGAACTTATGTTGTGCATCAAGAAATATCAATTGTTTAACAAAAATATAAATTAGTTTTGTGCAATGGATGCAGTATTTTTCTTTAAAATGCATGCTTTAGACATGTCAGTCAGACTATTTGAGTAACTGCAGATTGTGCACTACAAGTATATATAATTTGGTGGGGCCTAATAGGTGCTGGGGGATTTTATGGAAATACTTATATTTTTTTTATAGGTTTAAGGATTAATCCTTTGACATTGCATATGTCAATCCTGAATACTGTGTATTCATAACCTTTAAGATAAAGGGAGCATCTGCTGCTAGACTGCCATTAAATCACATAAAACTAATGAAACTATTTGTGGGTTATACTGACTTCATGCCAAGTCTTGGATTCTAAAGCAATTTTATAATTATTCAAAAACAGCTACACCTTTAGTTAAGGGGTATGAAAATTCTCTGTTGGCTAGTGCTCTTTGAGTGACATCAAAATTTGACTATTCAGAAGATGCAGAGTAGGTTACATTTAACAAAATGGTGAGGGAGTGCTTGGAATACAGTATACATACCCTTGTATGCTCGCTTATAGAGTGGCCACAAGCAGTAAAATAGGTTTGTAACTGTACAAGATATTAATACAATCATGGGGGTATAACTAAAAATTGCATAGCTGGGAGAATCTGATCTGTCTGAGATAGCAAGAATTGTTCTTTAAAGTTGTTAAGAATGCTTGATCAATTCAGAACATCAGACCCTTCCTTAAAGGGGCTCATTGAGTTGATAACAATAACTTAATGAGAGTGTCAAAGGGTCACTGGGACATGACAGTGCTTGTAGTCAGCATGAGTAGTCAAGTTTCAAATCCAACAAAAACAGAAAAAAGTTAAAAGAAGGGTTTAAGGTCACAACAGGATTTGGTATGTTAGAGCGGTGCTTATTCTAAGCATTTTGGTGAAATTTGCATTGAAATCCGATGTGTGGTTCTCAAGATATGAACAGGTAAAGTTTTCACAGTTTCAACCAGAAGTGAACTTGAAGCAAGCACATATGACATCACATCCCCACATTAGTGCACAGTCTTTTGTTTTTCTTTGAACTTTATACTGGATTTTCTCCTCAACAATCCCATATTATTAAGATGTGATTGCATAAGTGGCATGAGGATTTAACAAATTTTGCATCCCCCACAGGGAGGTCATACTCCTATTAACTTCAAGGTCAACACAAAAGTCTGATAAAACAGAGGGAAACAAATCATTCCTTGTCAATGTGAGGAAGTGATATAAGTTCTGCTGCCCTCAAACTCACTTTTGAACACAAATCTACTGACTTCATTTACTGATATCTCAAGAAATAGGTGTCCGATTTGAATGGAACTTTCACCACACCGTGTAGATTTTGTTCCTCTTTCACATATAAAAATTACATTTTTGCTTAAACTTCCACTTTAAAACTTTGAAGTTTGTGTTGTCCTGACTTGTATCTGTTTTGTGCACTATTTGCAGAAGTGCGTAGTCACAGATTTTTGAAAACCAAATTGAACCATTAAGTACTCACTCATACAACTAGTTATACAGTATGTATGTAGGATATGGGATTGTCAAAGTTTGATCAGCCGTTTGTCATTGGTAAGTAAATAAAATTTAGGTTTGGAAAAATTTGTTGAATTTCATGAACCAACCCAATGACCCACTTAACAGTTGTTAAGAATGCTTGACTAATTCAGGGCATCATGCCTCCCCATAATATTAGACAAACGTTAAAGACAAATAAAACTTAAAACATGTAGCACTGTGCAAGTTTCACTTCCTAAATCTTGTGATGAAGAAGTATTAAGTTGTGGCTTTATGTGTTTAGAAAATAGTTACACAAAGAAAGGAACGAAACAAACAATTAAATATCTTTACAGTGACTGTTATATTAATCATAAAGTATACAAATTGTAGTTTGCAACTTTGCTTACTTTGTTCAATCATGGAAGCACTACCTTGACGCAGGTTGTATAACAAACTTTGGGGAATCATTGACTTGTGCTGTTCTACCAGTTCAATGACACAGCTGTAATTGCAGACTTTGTTCTCCAAAACCATTTAACTGTTAAAACAGTCCCTTACATTAACTTTCAAGTTTCTTACAACTCGGTGTGAGCTAAATTACATTGTCTCCTGCATAGCTATCTTGTCTTTTAGCTCAAATGCCTGAAATTTTTTTCCTTATAATTGAATATAAAATTTCAGGTTTACTTAAAATGATGTTGATTGAAAGTATAAAATTTTTCCCATCCCAAAATTTATGTGATCCTCACAGGAATGGTGAAATGGCTGCTCAGGGAATTTCTTTACGAAACTGTTTAAAATTTCTGACATATTTCATCTAGGGTTTCCATCTATTACATGTAAGCATTTTTTTTGCTCTCCACTCATTCTGGAAAATGTATTGCTAATGTAATACAATATGTTTTAACATATTTTTCAATGATTGTTAAAGTCATCTGTGGATATAGTAACAAAGTAAACAAATTTATAAAAGAGTTAATTTTCCAATGAAAGATTTGCATTTGTTACTTATACAGCCACCCCGGCTCATCAAGTATAAGATAAATGAACTTCCTCTCATCTCAGCTTATACTTCCTAAAGAGTAACGGGAAACATACAGGCAGGATCTGTGCTACCTCTCTATTCTTATGTTGAGCACAAATTTTGTGCAAACATTGCCTGGTTGTGAGCTATCAGACATTCCTTGTTTGTATTGTGAATAATTACTCATGGCTGATTGAGTCTGGGGTGCAGCTGTGGTATAATAGTTATTATAATCTGTCACCGTGGTAACACTGTAATGCTGTGTATATAGCCTGGTACCAGTCTTATTTTTATATCGGCATTGTTATGAAAGAAGGCTTGTTTTGGTGGGGTACACAAAGACCAGGATGTGTTAACTGACTCAGCTATGAATCACCAATGGGATATCCCCCTTCCAACAAAAGTTAGAGCTGGGTAAAGAGGATTTAACTCCCAATCCATGATTGGGATGTTGTTAAGGGTTTTATTTTAATTGTCTTCGTAAAGTGCTCAGTTGATGGGTCATCAATAGCTCTTTTGTGTTGCACAATTGATGAGTTCCTGGACAGATTCTATTATGATGTAACAATTAGAAAAAAGTATTGTAAAAGTTATTTTAGCAGCATGCTTGTTCTTACTTAAGTTTTTACCTGTTGGTATTGCTTTCCAAGCTTGTCAGGACAGGTCATCCAGTGGGACTGGACAGGTCATCCAGTGGGACTGGACAGGTCATCCTGTGTGTTTTTATGATATTGATTTGAAAAAATGTGCATATGTAATGTATGTGAGAGTGTCCTAGACTGATGAATATGAATTAAAGGAGATGAAACAGCCCAACTAAATTGAGATAATATAGTAGACTGTCCTGTTTCATGATTGGCCGTTTAGAATCATGGGACAAATTTTTTGCCTCAATGTGAAATTTACTAGGCATTACTGCTTCCTTTATCTTGAATATATGCAATATAGTTAAGTCCTAAAGTATTGTGAAGGTATACTTCAAGAGAAATGAGACGAAAATTGTGAGATTTAGCAAAACAAGTTTAGGACAACTGCTCTTGCTCTAGTATTTTTTAGTAAAAGATTTTTTACACTGCTGAAATGAGAGGCAAAGTATGGGCCTCATGGAACTACATTTTTTTTCAAGTATTTTAATTTTTTTCTTATCAATAAAATTATCCATTTCACTTGGACTGATTTATGGACATCACTAATAGGTAGTTGTACAGTTTGTTAACTACAAGCTGGCATCCAGTTGTGAATACTTTTCATTCATAGTGTCCCCTCAGTTCTCGCGACTCACCCCGTAATTGAAGGAATAATGAGTTCAGGTTTTGTGCAGCTGATGTTACTGGCTGAATATTACCAGAACATTGCCTACTGTGGAACTATTTAGAAAGGAAAAATACTTGACTGTCTCATTTTCGTGGTTATATATGTCAAGAACTACGTGCTTGCATCTCTTCTTCTAATTAGTGTTTGTGGTATTATTCAGTACTGTGGATTTATTATTTTACTTGAACTTTATATACACAGAAAAAATTATATATCTTTGAATATCTGCCTTCTTGCCCTAATTGATTCATTTATATGGACTTCAAGTATTTACACAAACCGTGTCTGAAGATACTGGAGTGTATTCCTGGATGACAAACTCCTGGGCAATTAAGTCCACCCAGACAGTAATTACCCCTGATGGTGATCTATTGTAGGGCAAGGGGTTCATATAATCATCATATGAATTTGCTTCCTCAAAAGTGACAATTGAAATACAGAGAAAATACTGACATTGTCAGAGAAGTATGACCCATTGTTTGTTGAACGTGAACTCCATGCGAGTCTGTGTGAGAGCACAGACCAGCTTATTATGTAATGGGTCCATGGTACACTGGTAGTGTATACCATGAAGGGAGTACAGGCTACAATGCATGGGTCTTGTTGAAACTCGTCTCTCTTCAAATTCATTTTGACTCATGCGAAAGAATAGTTCACCTTTTTTACAATCCCATTTTATATAAATTAGTAGGCTTGTAAAGTGGGTGTCTTTCATGTCACTATTGGAGAAATTCAAGAGACCCTCAAGGCAAGACTTATCAGTTGATGGTGAGCCTCTTTAATGACGAAATTACTGCTCCTTCAGTCCATATTTCATTAAACTAATGTTGATCTGCTGCAATTTATTTGTGATTCATATTTGAAAGGTTAAAGACCACAAAAGGATTGTATTTATGTCTTTTTGTGGTAATTTTTAACTCACAATGCATTCATGATCAGCGTCACTTTCACAATTTTTACAAGATTGAATAGGTTGTGCACCAAATATAGTAACATCCTCCTGCCTCCTTTGTCAACTGTATTACAGTAGGGATGATTTCACTTTCATAGCTGTCCATCAATCAGCTACATTACTCACATTCATTATAAACAGACCTCTGTATACAGTACATTGCCCTACAGCTAACTGGTGAGCTCACTATAAAACAAACAGTTTCTGTATTTGATTTCTGGGCACTGCCATTTTCTGTTTTTAAAATTTAATAATTTATTGGAGTTATGCATATATGTTAACATAGCAGGGTAATTTGCAACAAAACTAATATTTAGCAAAAGCCCAACTACCTTCTTAATCTGTCAGTGACTCACTTCTAGTCTGGGATAGCTGCTTACCCAGGATCCTGGTTTACTCCCTTTGTGTGATTCACTCCTTGAATCAAGACAGAAATCACAGGTTTGTAAAGAAATGAGAAGTCCTTTGAAACTGACTAGGTTGTCATGCATAACCTAGTTAACAAAATATCAGTGCAAAGACATTTGATATTTTTTTTTATGGTGAGTTTGTTTTAGGAATCTGTGAAGGACATGATCAATAGGAAAGTATGAGTCAAACTGTCTGTAATTTTCCACTAAAAATAATCTGGAACTAATGTATGCTGAAGTACAGCAAGGTATTTGGCATAAAAAGAGTATTTTAAATGGGCTTTTAAAGACAGTGCAATACATAGCAAGTTGTTCCATTATGTCAAATGTATAATTAACAGTACAGACACTTATCTCAGGCACTGACAGGTCTCTCTTATTTGTAGGTAGCTGTTATACATGTACAGAAATTGAAATTTCTGCAAACTTTGTCCCAAGTTATAAAAATCCCCTCTCCCAAAACTTATTTGGCAGTAAAAAATGAGAGTGAGGTTATACTTAAATAAGATTTAACAACACACACGGATGTGTCATAATTGCAAGCTAGATGAAAAATTATGTTCACACATAGTTGAAGTTCAGTTTCAAATATGTCTCATACACTTTTGACCAATGGGAAACACTGTGGGGGTATTCTACAACCCCCAGTGGGTATTCTTCAACCCCCAGTGCACTGAGTTGCATCGGAGGGAGTGGAAGTCACCCATTCATTTGATATACTACATATTGTTACACAGTCTGAATTTCCAATTCTCTATAAATTACTCATAAATGGTCTTTGGTCATAAATCTGCAGGTGTATCAGTTAATACACAATAAGAATGCATGATCACAATAAATATTTATGATGGCAGAAGAACAGGTGTCACAAAGCAAATATTTATCAAGTATCAGGATCTTATGTTCAGTCATGTAATTTATCTTAAGATTACCCAGTAGCATATGTACTGCTAAAGATATTCTGAATGAGTGCTGGGTAATTAGTGCTCTAAATATTACCTCTGAAGTTGGTATCCTTTGTGTTACTCTGGTGCTTTCTCATTGGTTGTACTCTTGTGTAGTGCACAACCTCCAGTGACCTTGTAGGAAGAGGTGGCAATATATGAAATAATAAAGGTTTGATGCATGTATTGAGAGGAAAAGGATTCTGTTGGATCAGTAGTTATAGTCGGGTCAGAACTGAAGCAGAATTAGACCTGGATTTGAAGCAGAAATTATCCCAAGCCTTTAGTATTGAAATAAAGCAGGAATAGGTCTGAAAATGTTCCAATTTTGTACCAACATTGTCCAAGTCAGAATTAGAACAGAACCAAACCAGGATTTTATCACAAATCCAGAGCAGGATTTATAGGCTGGAATTTTCTGACTATGAAACAGGAATAGGTCTGGAAATGTTCCAATTTTGTACTAACAATGTTCAAGTCAGGATTTGATCAGAATCGAATCAGGATTTTAGCAAAAATCCTAGGCAGGATTCAAGCAGTAATTGAGCTGGAATTTTCCTGAAATGAAGCAGGAATAGGATCTGGGAATGTTCCAATTTTGTACTTAATTTTCGTGGCTCTAGAAATCCTGACTTGAATATTTCCAGAAGGGTAACAGACCTGTCAACCTGTTGGACTTCAAAAAGGGGAGATTTCAAAGCCCCCAAAAAAGGAGATTTATAGTAGAAAAACTGGGAGGCTGATAATTTTCAGCTTAACAATACAGACACAGCAGTGAAGGCTTAAAGGCCCAATTTCCTCATCCCAAACAGTACCAACTTAACCTTCTTACTTAAGCCCCTCCCACAATTGTCTGCTGTGTAATATAAGCTTTGGTACTCTGCATTGTTTGGATTAGCTGTCAGTCAAAGAACTGAGCCAATTGAGAATTTTGGTAAATGCCTATCAGATTTGTAGTTTGGGGTGAGAGGATTGGCCCTTAAAGCCTGTTTAGATCTCAGGCTGAGCAATATTAAAGGCATATTTTCATCATCCCAAACAGTTCCAATTCTCCCAACCTGCTTACTTCTAGCCCCTCCCACATTTATCTAAAACTCTTCTTTATCCAGACACAATCCTTGTTTATTGCTTCATGGTTTGTCCCAGTGGCCATACAAGTCCATACTGTGTAATCAAGACACTCTCAGTGCCCATGCTGTGTAATTTAGCTATGATGCATTGTTTGAATGTGATGCCAATCAAAGAGCTGCACCAATTGAGAGTTTTGATATATGCATACTGAAACTGTAGTTTTGGGTGACGAATGACTGCCTTTAAGGGAGAGACATTTCCAATTGATGCTTTGTGCAGTGCAAGTTGCTCTTGTTAGTGTATTTTCATGCACAAAATAACAAAGCTCCCCATGGCCAGCTGGCCTGTATATTTTTGTAAAAATGGTATTCTTGTATCATGCATGAGTTATACTTGCAAACAATCAACATATGTTCATTTATGTTCAATTTCAAGCTCCAATTAGCCCATGCTTGGTACCAACATGATGTTAAATGCACTACTTAAAACCAGGAGAATATAGCACATGAATTAGGCAGGGAGAGTTGGATAAAAAAAACTGTAAGTCTCTCAGTAAAAGAGGGAGAGTTTGACAGGTCTGCATGAAAAGAGTGAAATTTCATGACACACTGTTCAATTGTATTTTTATTTGTTAAAAAAAACTACTTGCCTTTGTGTTGCTATATGTCATGTGTACAGCGCTACAGGGGCATGAGGAGGGGAAATTTGCCCATCAGATTGTTTCCTTGCCCTTCAGTTAGTTCAGTTAAAGAGTTGGGTCAACCCCATAAATATATATTACCTTTCCTTAGACTTAATTTTTACCCAGACATTATATGCTCTGGAGGGATTGTCCCCTTTTACCCACACTGAGGTTCTCCCTGGACCATATGCGTCAGAGCCTG
Source organism: Holothuria scabra (assembly GCA_037179385.1). Lineage (NCBI taxonomy): Eukaryota > Metazoa > Echinodermata > Holothuroidea > Aspidochirotida > Holothuriidae > Holothuria > Holothuria scabra. The sequence goes on along the minus strand of CM074183.1, from coordinate 49,713,430 downwards.
TACTTCACATTTAGTGTTGCTCTATACACAAAAATTTTGCCTCCCAAACATTTTCCTGCACCTAGTTTGCCCCCCTATTTCGACATTCTAGCACCATGCACTACTGCAATATGTTAATGGATTTTTTGGTGATATGTCTGCACTACTAGTTATGGGTCATCTTCTTGGCTGTTCGTACAATTACATGCAATGGGTTAACTGCTTAGGCACTGAATAAGCCTTTTCAGGGTCGCCTAGCAACAGATATAGGAGATAATGTGCTTGGCAATAATCATTAAAAACAATGAGACGGCATGTTTGGTCTAACGGTAAGAGCCCGGGTTCTGTTCCCAGGTTGAGTCATATACCAAGGACTCTAAATAATAGAACCTACTGCTGTTGTGCGTGATGCTCGGCATAAGCAGTAGAGTGGGGAAAACAAGCCAGGAGCCCCAGCTGGAAAAAGGCTGTGGCTGGCTTGACTCGAACCAATAGGTTAAGAAACTTGGCTACAAAACTCTATCTAACTGACTAACATTAAAAACAATGGTCATAATTTTCTTCCAAAGTGCCTTATGTAATAGGCCTACAATACAGAGACCTTAAAGGTGCTTTAAGTACAAATGGCACTGTATGCTAAATCAGCTAATATAACATGCATACAAGATGCAATTGACAACAAAACAAAAAGAAAAAAAAACATAAATATACCTCCAATTTTTTACTAGTTTGTCAAATACTTTTGACTGTTCCTAGTGCTATGCTGGCAAAAGAAAGTCACAAGGCAAATAAAGTGTTTTAGCAACACCACACAATTTTATGTCTCATCTTTTTGTTTCAACTTCACAAGAGCACTAACAGCCAATCTAACACTATTGTCTCACAAATTATGTATGTTACTGGTTTTATTACCTTTGAAGTGAGAGCCACGTTTAAAAAGAGGTTTATTAAATTTATGTTCCAAGTTCATAAATTATAGTTCCACATGGACCTGTATGGATCAATAATTGCACTATCCATGTTCATGCTTTAAAACACCTTGCAAGGTAAATGTCTGTAAAGTGGATATGATATATTAAGTGAATACAAGTGTAACACACATGTATACATGCCATTAAATGAAGCCCCCTAGTGTCATCACACCTTGCTTTCTTCGAAACCCACATCCTGATGTGAGACCCTGAATTTCAAATGATCTATTGAAATTTTTCGTTTGAAATGCCCGCAAAGTTTTATTCTTTAATCCATTTGTCAGCTCCACCCGCATGAGTCACGGCTATCATTGGGTGAAATATTTGAACAATAATTGAGTAACATCAGTGTGTGTTGGCAGTGCACTGGGAAAGCCTGGAATTTAGAATGGTGCAAATAATATCCAGGTATATAAAAAATATTAATGCAAAATATTGCACTATCTGAAGAGGGTGACTGACTGGTGGATTAGAGAATTGTGTAAAAAATGTGTATGTGTGTGTGTTAAGGGTAAAGGAGGGGGGTAGAGTCCTTGATGAAAGATACTGTGCTGAAAATTGAAAATTAATGGAAGCAAAATTAAAAAGTATGTTGGGTGAAGGGGGTTCATCTCCCTTCATTCTTCTAGTATTTCCATCCATGCAGAGTTGGTGAAGAGGCAATAAAGCAGGGCAATGAAGAGAAGTTTTGGACAGCTAGGATGAACAAATGAGAAATGTGAGGAAACTTTTTTAATCCTGGAATAGGTGTTGAATATGTAGCTACAGTATGGTATTACCGACCAAGATGTGACAGTGGAATACTTAGGAGGAGAAAGGAAGGTTTGTGGTAGTTAAAGCATTCGTGTTTTTGCTAGAATCTAATCAGCCTGTATGTCACTCGATCTTCCCCTTTTTAACTTTTTTTCAAGATCTAAGTTATCCTTTACAATTTTTTAGAATGCATGATTTAGACTTGTAGCAGAAAAGTGCCAAACAAGGCCAGAGGGCTCTGATGTGGCGGAAAAAGCTAGTGCAGTATAATTTCTGATTTTTTTAGGGATGCATAGTTGTGAACCTTCCTCTTCCTGTCCTCGACATAACTAGAGCTAATAAGTACAGATGAATTTATAAAGTCTAAATTTTGAAGTGGGGGGGGGGTAATCACCAAGGCGGCCTAAAAAGCGAACAGCAGAGAAAGCAGAAAGTAGGGGGTTAAACCCCCATCCCCCTCCCCTGTCTCTGCAGTCCCTGTTACAGTTTATTGGAAAATGCAATAGGGTCAATTTTTTTGGCTGCATGTTCAAAAATGTTCAAATTTAAATTTGGAATGTGCCATTAATAACCTTGTTTTTTTTTTTTTGGGGGGGGAGGGGGGTTCCAGGTGAATTCAAAGGATAGAATATCCATTGATATGATTCAATGTATTTTGTGTGCTTGTAACCAGCTGATACAGCAAGGATATCTTTTCTTAGTCATGTGTACAGTCATGAATATTTGAATGTGATAGCACTGTTGACATTTGGTAGGGTAAAACCTATGTTACTTGATATTTGTCATTGTTTGAAAAAAAAACCAATTCAAATATGTAATTTAGGATATATGAAATAGAAAATTTATTACTCATTAGAAGTTCATATTAATCTCATGCAGATGAGACTGTCAAATACACAAACTCTAGCTATAGAAACAGATGGCTCTCATGGAATAATAAATTAAAATGCTGAAACCTTTGACCTTTTCTGATTTGATACAGTAGATGCTGGGTTTGATAAGGTTCTAGTGATATATGGCTGCCAGATGGGTATACTGTACTAGTTGTGAGTCCTTTGTCTGACAAAATTAGACCTGGGAAGGGGTAGAAATTTAAGAAAATGCATTTTTATCAGAGAATGTGAAGGGATAAATTTACGATTTGAAGTTACAATAAATTGGCAAAGTGAAGATGGGTATATATGCCTGTCAATTGAATTCGTTGGTTGCATGTATGCTGAAACCTTTTAAAGAGAATTATCCAACTCTCTCCATGGCCATCCAAAAACATGTGATGCCTCAAACTATTAAGGTGATACTTTTCAAAATAGTACAATTTCATTGAAAATTGAAAACTCATTTGCCACTCTTCATAAAAATTTCCCAGCACAATGTTATTATGTTACCCTCGCCAAAGATAAAACAATTTGTTGATATGACGAAGTATGAATGCACTCTGATAGAGGAACACTTAATGTAACCCTTGTATTTGATTGTACAACTCATTCAATAATTTAGGTCTATTATGACAGGACCATATGGTATTAAGCTGCGGTCACACTACAGCGATATCGGATCGGACTCCGATCCGATTTTTTTCAGAGAAGATCAAACTAGTGGGTTTCTTATGTAGACGGTCACACTACAGCGATTCCGAATTCGGATTGCTTCCCGACATAGTAGTCCGATCCGAATTATTTTTTTAATCGGATAGCTGAGCGATTTTTGTCGGAAAGCTTTCCGATTTTCTCAATTTTGTCCAATCATTGCCCGTGTTTAAGCTGACGTCATGCCTAGCAACAGTTCCAGATCAGCTGTACGCCACGGTCACACGACCAAGTCACAAGCATGATCGAATGAGTTTGGGAAGAATTTTCTGGTTTAAAATGACTCGTTTTACATTCTGGATGACACGATGTCAGACCCAACTTGCACGAATCGACGTTTATCATCAAAAGGCTGAAAAGATTGACAAAAATGGTACGTGCCTTCGTGTTTTGTGGTAGAAGTGTTTTGCCCGGTGTTTCCACAAGCGGAGTTTCCGTAATGCTGAGTAGCCTACGTATTGTGTAGGCTAGCGTAGGCCTAGGCGACATTGTATACAATCACCGTGCCGGTGTGTATTAACGTTATATAACGTTCGCGTTATGGGCCTAGTGCTAGCTAGGCTATATCATGACCTTCAGGATACTTAGTGTACCGTCGAATGCGCACCTAACTGAGCTCTATGATTCAAGATTTGTATATATAAGGTTCAGTAATGCAGATGTGCACTCGACCGTCCCGGAGTCGACGGTCATCCTGTTAGGCCTAGGCCTATACAAGTTAGGTGAGAAATTGACAATGGTCAAAACTTTATTGACAATGAACTGTTTTTCTAGCGCCATTCTTCTGTTCCTAGCCTGTAGCTAGCCTACAAACCGTTGTCATCTACTTTTATTTGTTCTTAGCCTGAGGTAGGCCTAGTAGTTCATATAAGAAATAAATTGTATATGAATTAATTGGTCACAGTGAAGTAAGACATAACGTTAGGCATGGGCTTTCGAGGCATGACGTACAGTACCCGGGCCTAAGTTAGGCCTAGCCTAGGCCTATGCTCAAATTGCGAGGGCAAGGTTTACACCCCTAACGTTACTCTCTTGGACACATGGAATGAACCTAGCCTGTGTTACCCTACAGACCAAACGGTATCGATTTTGAACAGGGATCTGGGTAGGTTTGGTTATCATAACCTACTGGAGTGGCAAGAAAAATTTGTAAATGTAAACAAAAACTTACTGTAAGCCTACGACCTAACGTTAGGCCTAACTAGCCACCTTAGCAATAACCTAAGTAAGGCTATGCGGAAACTAGGCTATGGATAGGCTGAGTAAGTAAGCCTAGGGACTAGCCTAATTAGACTTAGTAGATGAACGTGATCACATAATCCGATGCAGCGTTCCGTTCACTTCTTGTATAGGCCTACAAAGAACTTAATGCCACTGTCAAACAGGGCTGTGTATTCGTTATAAGAGGAATGAGCCTAGGCTAGATCATGTAACGAACACCAGCTCTGTTTGAGGGCTAGGTCTAGGTCACTACGTACAAACCTAGGCTAAGCATAGCCCTTAATAATCACAGGTCCCTACGCACTACCATTCATTTCACTTTGCTCAATGAAGCACTTGGTGAGCAGTACAGCCTGCAATAGGCCTAGGCCTAGGCGTCCTGGGTCGTATCGTATGTACTACATGCAACTTTGTTCACAACTTGGTTCTACCCATGGATGCACTTCTGGTTAGAACTGTTTGGGCAAATGTGAGGATCAATTTTACATAGTGGCAGAGGCAAAGCTATGTAAATACTACTCAGAATTTTGGTAGGGCTGCAGGCTACATAATACGTATACACGTTAGGACTGGGCCTAACTCTCAGCTAGAGTGGACTGCCTATATTTACAAGTCATTTAGTGGTTTGAATTGAAAATAGGTTCTGCATCTATTACATTCTGTTTAACCCTGTAAGAAATAAAAGTAACAATAAATTTTAGGACATAGCCTCCATATACTGCAGGGGATGACATCATGCCAATTAGCCTTTCTGAATTACAGTTCTCATGCATTTAAAAGTTTCTGGTGCGGTGCAAATTGTGGTCTGAGACTACCACATACATGTATCATACTTTTTAGAGTGAAATTTTGTCACTGGAAGCAGCATAATTTACAAGCGTTTGCCTCATTGATTAACATTTATCTTGCCATATGCACCATGTTTTCAATAAATACCATAAAAAAAACTTGGGGTGGGCAATGATAAGAACCAGAAAAAAAATTTAAGTGTAAAATTTAAGTGTTACATGATGTATTGACTTCTTGTGCCCTGTTTGATGGTTAATTTGGTTAGAACTCCATGGTGGATATATCATACCAATTTGTGATACTAAAGATGGCCAAAGATCAGTACTAAATAACTAGTACTCTTTTCAAATATTTCAAATGTGTATATCTAATTGAAAAAATAATCATACATTGGTACAACATGTATACTATACATCCAGTCATCTGAAAATAAACAAATAGTAACCAAACCAGCTGAGTAAGTCACTTTCAGCTCAGTACAAACTACCAAACACAATTAAGGCTAAATAGTGTGCAACATCATATATTAAGAAAAAATACAAGCACAATTTTGTCTGTGTTCTTAAACTTCATGAAATGTTCTTTATTTTTTTTAAATAGTACAAAAGAAGATGGCTTCATTTTGGGTTGAATCTAAACTGCAGATGTGGCAGGATGCAAGCATCACAGAATGAGACCATGGATGAAGAGATGACCAAAGCTTAAGCACAATAAACCAGCTGATAGTGAGTACAGTAACTACTATTTTTCAAGAAAGTGAGAACTTTGAATACCAAAAGGCCAGGAATGAGTTGGTTAAGATAATGATGTGGTTTGTACTCCTAGGTCAGTTGTGCATGTGCATAATGAACAATTGAAAACAAGTGGGCAAGCCATGAGGTTGCAGATTTCATTTCCACTAATTTGAAAAATCAAATTCACATGATTAAGGAAGAGTTGCAAGTCACTTGTTTGCAAGTTTCACCTTTGACCTCCTTATTTTGACCTGTTACCCCACCAGTAAGCAAATCAAGTTCACCCACGCTGTTTTGCTTACACATACACACCCAAATTTCTAATGTAAGTGAAAACCATCTGCCGTAAATGGCAAATTCTGGGCATGCAGTAATGAGACACATTAGAAGCACCACATCCAGCAATCTGGAAGCATTTTTAACAATTTATTTGTTATTGATCATGGTTTTTTTTCCTTTTTTTTTCTTCAGGAGGTAAGGGAGCTTATAACTTGAGTTATTACAACTCCACACGCCCGACCTTGGTTGTTTGTGTTGTGAGAACGAAGGAAGAAATTTCAACAGCCCAGCTTTCAAACCCACTTGACAAGAAAAAGATTTTCAGTGGCATAGCCAGGATTCTTTTCAAGGGGTGGGGGCATTTAGTAAATTGTTTGATTGCGTTGTCAAGAACCAATGGGGGTGTAGAAAATTAGTGGGATCCTGTAAACAATGATTAACAATCAGGTTCCAAATAAATAATTTAAAATAAGTTTGTGTTAAAATATTTGCCTACGTTTAGGAACTTAAAATTTTAACAGCCTGTGACAAGGGGGGCATAAGACAATAACCTCCCTGGCTATGCCACTGCAAGTCTGTCTAATGAAACTGTGCATATCACATGGTATAACCAATATTTAGTGTTACCATTTCAACAGCATTTAATAACTGGATTTCTTGCAGGAAGCAAAAAATATATGAAAAACTTTCTATCCGATTTAGTAGAAAGGCAATGATTCTTCAGCTTTTTCAAAATGGAATATTGACTGCTAGCTATTGGGATATGACTCTAAGTGCTGCCGATGAGCTGGAGAAGAACAACTGGAGGTGGAACAATAATTGAAAAAAACGTTACCAGTGAAATCTAAAAGGTCTGTATACATGAGCAACATTTCCAAAACATCCACCTGCAACAAATCCAAAACATGCTTGTTTTCGGTTTGTTGCACAGTGTAGACAGGATATACAGCATGTTTTGAAAATGTTGCAAAAGAAATGTCCTGATAATTCTTTTCAAAATATTTTCAAAATGTTTTCAAATTTTTTTTACTCTGTCAACACTGTGCAACAAACCGAAAACAAGCATGTTTTGGGTTTGTTGCAGGTGAAGTGTTTTGAGAATGTTTTACAAATGTTGCTCATGTATGCGGGCCTTTAGAATTCTAGAGTGAATAAATGAATCCATGATACTGTGAACATTTGTTTAACTTGAATTGGTTTAATTAAATAGAGACAAAATGTACCATGGCGAATTTTAAAATTAGTTATCACTTTACTCTTGGTTATTAAAATGAACACTTCCAAAATAGAGGATGACCATTTAAATGGCAAGGAATGATTAAAAATAGTACATTAGGTTTTTCAGATCTCTGCAGAGATGGTATTAGTATTTTTACTTTCATTTGCTTGTGCATGTGCTTGACCGTCCTTTCTTGGTGTATATTTGTAATGACTTTTGATCAGGGTGGGAAGACTAGCCATGCTACCTTTTTTGTTTACCACCTGATTAATGTGGCCAGGTTTGCTGAGGGTGCTACTGTACCACACAAGGGGTATCAATGAAGTTGTTGTAGCCTAAAACATTAGGGCAGTGGTTTTTCAGGTGATAGGCTAGCTTGTTAGTTTGCTCTGAAATTGTTTGCCCACATCCATTGGGACCATCCTTGCTTCAAACCCTCACATTTTTTACCTGTTTTCACTCTCAGGGTCTAGCTAAATATGTCACTTCGCTTTTCCATTGTTCTTGCATTTTGAAAAAAGCCTCCCTAATTTCTGACAACTAAAGACACCCTGTTTTTTGTGTCGCATGCCTCTTTGATCAGGAGAATTGGCCCGTTTTGGTGGAATTGAGCAGCCTGTTAATTATTATGCTTGTAAAGTCGCTTGTCAAAATTTGGCTAGCAGTTTTCAAGGACCTTTGGATCCATGTATGTGAGATAATAAACACCAGGCGTCTCACCATCTACTACTAAAGTAATATAAGAACCCAGGTTCCAGATCTTGCCAAGATGGAGGGGGGGGGGGGGGAGTCACTGTTCAAAATATTTGAAATTTACTGTATCTTTCACTCGTTGTACAGGCACACTCTTCAAAAAGTTCCACGTTCTCAAAATCTTAGATCTTTACAATTATCAGCTTGGTATTTTCATGTAAAATTAAGCAAATGACAAATTGTCAATTTGCTCTAGTATTTTGTTTACTTAAAAAAAAAGCGTTTCTATGGCTAGGACACCAGAAAAAAAAAACAATTTCCATTACCTAACTCTAGTATATATGTCCCTAGTCTAAGTCCCAAATCAGACAACGTAAAGCTGTTCTGTTGAATCTTGTGCATTGCATAGCCCTTCATTTAACTTTTAGATAAAGTGTTAGCAATTTCTTGATAATACTCAAAACATTTGTCTTGGATTGTTGTTTTACTGTAACATTTTTCCTCCCCCTACCCCCCCCTTTTACTTAAAGGGGAAATTAGGTTACCTGAATTTTCATTAGAGTTGTATTCTGTCGTGTTCCGTGATCCGCTCTGGAAATTCATGATTTGACGATACTTTTCTCACTAAATCAAGAACTTTAGACGTGCGACTGAGTGATTTACCTTAAATATGCAATGTTAAAGTCATGATATATCATGAAAGATAATGAAGCTCACTCTGGTATAGGTCCCTCGATAAGCCAAATGGCTTCCTGACCCTCAGACCGTTCAATAAATTAGTAAGTAAGAGGAAATTTGTGAGATCTGGCTGTGTTTTGAATATTTTTTGGGCGACTGATTTTGCCTTTAAAAGATTCCAGTTAAAGCATGGTGACTTAAAAACATTTTTGCTCCCCTTTGACTCCTTCACTCCCAAGTGTTAATATTTTAATATTCTGTTGTGATCAAAATTTCTGTTAATTTAAGCAGGTTCCTGATTAACAGAGCTCCCAGATTTCAGCTTAGACGTAACTTGAAATCCTTGGAATAATCCATTCTTCACTCTTTTCTCAAGTTCTCTGCATTTTCGAACCCAGTCGAATGTTTTCGCCAATAAAATTATAATTGAAAAACGTCAAATGGTTCTTTTTGTTGTCTCGTGAACTTTTACAGCTAGAAAGTTAGCTCAGAGCTTCCGGGCCGGCGATTTGTTCCATGAAATCCCCGAGAGGAGCTTTGCATTGGTAACCTACTCAAAGAGGCTATGGCGGGGCACTAGACCTAATGCTGTTTGGGGACGGTTGGTCCTAGCCCCCTAGACATCACCGACCTACTGAGAAAGATCTTCCCTCTACACGTTTATTAGTTTTGCAAACAATGAATGACTCGTAGCGAATCGAGCGATCCGTGGGTTTGAATCTGAAATAAATCCCCATTCGAACAGCATCCGGGGGTTTCGCCCACTGGATCCCAACCGCAGGACCAGCTCTTTAGGCTCGGTTTCGGACTGTGCCCGAAAAACCATTTTGACCATAGGCGAACGGGTGTAATTTTTTTTTTTTTTGAGGGATCGAGTGCAATTTTTTGCCTTAATATTCAATAATGTCACCGTTTATCATGGTTTGCCCATGTTATTCCCGGATAGACCAACTGCTTTTGCGAGTGCCCCCCCCCTGCAACCCGCCTCGTACGCCTCTGTTTTTGACATTCTGACGTAGCATTGTTATTCTCTGAAGTTTGCCAATAATCGCAGCATGCTTCTCAAAAGCAGTCCCAACTAGCATCCTTCCTGTAAAATTTCCCTTAGGATAATATCACCTTGAAAGGCAACTTCATGAACTAGGAGAAAAACAATATTAAACAAAATCAAAGCTGGGTAGACGCCACTAGTAACTAGTGGGCCAAGTTCCCGATTTTTCTAAACACACAAAGGCTATATCAGGAGTTGATGTAAAAAAGCTATATACCGGTCTGTTCTGCCTCTATTCCCTGCCAAATCGAAGTCATGAATTACGTCACAAACAGATCACACGCGCGTTGTAATTTATCGGAGCCAAAATCGTGCTAGTGTGACCAGCCTTCCGATCCGATTTATCGGAACGATTTAAAATCGGATCGGAATCCGATCCGAAATCGCTGTAGTGTGACCGCAGCTTTATCCTCTATAATTCAAACTGTTTTTCTAAATTTCCACATTCAAATTCACAAAACAGTAAGAAAAACTAAAAAGGCAGTGAAGTTTTTGATGTATTTTCATGTACTCATATGTATATCATACAAGATAAAGTATAGCTCAGAAATGAAAGAATAAAATAAGAACTCTTGAATTAGTTCCGAACAAATCAGAAGTGACTAGTCAATAAATCTGTTTTTTCAGATGTCTGGAAATTTCAAATATATTGTGTCACAAAAGGTTCATATTTATTAAATTTCTTTATGATATTATTGGGGCTGAAATAGTTGGTTTTCCTACCCTCAAGGCATTCATGCCTTTTGCGGGTTCTTTCCTGGCTTTGTTCATACAGCAGCTATCTTAATAAAGCTTATACATCCAAAGTACTGGTATTAAAGCCAAATTTATTGTACCGTAGTTAGTGATAAAATAGGGCACTACAAATATATATAATCTTCCCAACCAGACGATTAGCCAGTGGGGAGTCCAAATGGAGTAATTGGTTTTTGAGATGGCTAAATTATGTAAAAGGATCAAAAAACCCAGGTAAACCTCATGGTACAGGGTTATTTGTTGTCTATAGGAATGAGTTGCTGTGTGACCCCCTCCCCCCCCAAGAAAAAATCTGAAAGAAACAATAATTCAAGGAATCTGATGAATCTATCTAGATACTTTCAATGTTTGACCAGAATATTTGGTTATAAGAGGGGAAGGGGTGAGGATTTGCCCTTCAGTTGTTTTATATCCCTTTTTTGCCAGGTACGCCGTCCTGTTAAAAACTGTAGAGAAAAGAGGTAGGGTCTACTGATAATTAATTGTCCAATTCCATTGTATTGTAAATTATTTTAAATAGGTAGCATATGAACAAAATGCTATCCTCAAATTTGCAAAATGTGTCATTTTCTCAGGTAGTTATTAAATCACTGATTAGAAGATTACTACTTGAGGACCAGTCCTCAATCTTCAGGAAAATCAATGGTTGTCCTCCCGGAAACCATTTCACCACTTCTAGTTGTCCACAATAACATTTGGTTGTTCGAAACATTTTTCTTGAAGAATGAAAAAGAGAGCATGTTTGGGAGACAAAAACATTTCACATTTGACATATTGTACAATGGAAGAATTTGAAAGAGTTGAACAGTCAGCAGTGTATTTCTTCAATCAGATAATAAGCAAGCTGCTTTTCAACTCATTCTGAGAGCAAAATGGTTGTCCATCAGACAACCAACTTTTCACTTTTGGTTGTCTGAAGGGAATTTTAGTTGTCCCGGACAATCTGACAACCATGAAAACCGAGTCCTGATGACCATTGTTTCTGCCTAAAGTTGTGTTTAGTTAATAATGTTATACTGAATAAATTTTTTGTAATCAGTTTTCCAGTTATTCTAAGAAAAATACCAAAACAGACTTTATTCCTGACACTGGTTTTAAAGAACAACCCTGCTGTTGCTAGACAACCCTAGTGTGTAAATGGGAAAATATTTTTCACGGGGTACAGTGTGTCTTATTCATATCCCTAGTCCCCTGACTCAACCATTTGTATGCAAAGCAAATGCGGTACAACCTTGTCCATCTTCCCTACCTGCTAGATACATGTCAAGCAATGCTTGTAAATTGAACTAAATCATTATTAGGTCTGATTGTGGTGCATTTTGCATGAGGGCAAGTTTTTGAACCAAAACTAACCTCAAATGTTTTACACATTATAGTAATTCTTAGAATTGTTTTGTGTCAGGAAAATATTTTTCAGCTTCCCAATGCCTTTAATTTATGAGTAAGAATTACTCAAAAGCCTGTCACAGGTCAAGAGTTTTGTGTTCTGTGAGAACTCAGCACCTGCTAGTTCAATTTATTTTTCATTCTGTGGGAGATAGAGACATTCCACTACATCTTTCCTTTTATGGATTAAACTGTTTCCATTTTTCACTTTTTTTCAATTGAAATTGAAAGAAAAAAATGCATTCACCTGTCCCATAGGTTTGTCCTCTATTAGCAGTAAAGTGTAAATGGAACCTTGAGTGCTTCGTTCATATTGCTGTTCCCATGGACATAGTTCTTCACCAGTCAAAATTAGCCTTCTGTTTTAAAGTACCAGTAAGATTATTGACTAATCAATATCGAAAAAGAGTAAACTTACTCCAAGCATCGGCACCTGCCATTATGAGATACGCTTTCACACCATTGTTTGGTGCGGGAGGCAGCTGCTTGCCAAGGGTGGTTTTATGATGTGTTTGCTTTGCCGCGCTTTAACAGAGGGGCTTGACACCATTAAATTCAGTGGTTTGAATTCTCCACATGTTGGCAAACGAGCATTGTGTATGTAGTGAAAAAATATGAAGTATGGATTTTCATTTGCAGATAATTTATTAGGAATTGTTTTGGTTTGATTTTCAGGAAAATATGATGAAGTGAAAACTGTGTCAGCTAGTCTAAAGATATAATCAGAGGCTTTACGCTATGGTTTGGTTGGAAGTCCAACATATGTTGTTCATTTAGTTGAACAAAGCAATTGGTTTAAAGCATATCAATATTTTTGATTGATCACAAATCTAAAAGTTTAGTGGCTTTGAAACTATTAAAATGTAAAAAAAAAATGGTTCTTTCTTTTTTTTAATTTAAATAAACAAGCCAACTGACACAATTTCACCAGTAAGGGTGCTCATCCCTTAGATTTGAATGTACACCAAAGTTTCAAGATAATGGAGACATGCTAAGGATACATGAAAAATTCGTAGTTCATCTTACATGTACATGAAATGATGCATTTGCTCTGTCTGTTCATTTTGAATTGTCTTGTCACATCTGCATTTTGAATATGAAATATTACCAAGCAACATCTGTTCCCCTTACATCAAATGAAAAACTTAAAATTAATGATACAATTGTAATTTCCCAAGAGTCTGAAGTTAAAGCCAGTAAAATCTGGCTTTCTATTTGTATCAGTAATTTAAAAGTTTGATATCTTTCCAAGTTTTACTATTGATGACTCTCCAAACATTGTCTTTAGATACAGGTAAAAAAAGAAAAACACTGCTCAAAATGAATATATAATATCTCCCATTTTGGGATTAAATTCTATGTCCCCAAAATGCTATTATTTCTGGCAAATTGTGGAATGATCTTCCATCTTTTGTTAAGAATCCTTCTTCTATCAAACAATTTAAAACTGATTTGAAAACTCATTTGTTTACTATTTCATATTGATTACCTGTTGGGCAGTCTCAATTCAGCACTTAAGCTGTGTTCCCATTTGATCCAGGGAGGTAGATCTTAATCTACTGAGGTGGATCAAACACTAATGGGAACACAGATCAACAACACTCACTCAAGATCAAGATCCACCAATTTTGATCGACCGTTCGGGGTAGATCAGATCCACCGCGCTGGATCAAAGTTTGTAATGGGAACACATCGGTAGATCAAGTGACCCTGGATCTCCGGTTGTACTCATGTATGTTTTTGTGATACATCGATACGAAATGCATGGCAGGCCGACTTGTAAACATTGGTGACCTTTTCGCGCTTGCGCAATGTGTTCATAAAACACGTTTGATCTACCGCGCTCACTCAAATGGGAACGTGGATCTCGATCAAGGTAACTGATGTTGATCCACCTCGGTAGATCAAGATCCACCTCCCTGGATCAAATGGGAACACGGCTTTTGAGACTATTAGCATAAAGCGCTTTATAAAAACTATTATTGTTATTATTATTATTGTCTTCAGATCACTATTTAGTACTCATGTACATGCATGTCTTAGAAATTATTTTCACTTGTCATACATGGAAAACTTTTGGAATTTTTTGCCTGCTAAAATAGATTGAATTTGTTGCAAAATAAAGTGTTGCAATAGGTTCCTAGGAAAAAAAATGTATGAAGGGATGCATACTTGTAATGGCAAACAATTAGCTGTAGAGATGAGAGGACGTAACTCAAGATTTTTCTTTTTTTTAATTTTCTTCATGTTTTCAGTGTAGATTAAATCATCAAAATTATGCTGTTGTATCAGAATTTACAGTTTTAGGTGTGTCAGTGCAATATTGCCGACCACCCCCTGCCTCAAATCATTATGGGAAATGTGATAATTTTGCACACTTGGGTAAAAAATGTGAACCAATTCAAATGTATCAAAGTTTGAAAAAACAACACACCTACCACACTCCCTAATTTTCTAAGGAGTATGATGAGTAGCACCTCTGGAAAATCTAAAACACATGGCTTGGTGATATGTAATGTAGGGTTTAAAGGTTGTAGCAGAATACTGAATACAGTAGTCTTTGGAAACAAACAGGGAAGCCTGAAGGCGTCCCTTGCATAGTGGGAATTTCTTGTTGCATCCATGTTTAACATTCATCAAATATAATCTTTATCATTGCATGTACATGTGTAACATATATACTGTATATGGCATGTTGTCTTCTGCTGACCTCCAAGAGGCAGATACTATGTAGCCAGTGTGCTCTCACTGAACATTCCCAACAACCAAGTGACTACACCGTACCCGACCTGAAAACCTTGTGTGAACAAACAGATTCCTCCTTTATTCTTGGCTTTCTCAAGGAAAGCAAACTTTATAGAAATTTCTGACGTGACTCCCGCCTTTACCACTATTTTGGGGGGTAATTGACCTTGCTCTTTACTTCTTTGAGTAGTTTTTCCCATACAATTAAACCTCTTCTTTCTTGGTGACATATAACTTATTCATGTTGGTGTGTCATTAAACCCCATCTCACTAACCCAACAAGCAAGTGACCACAAGCAGCCCACTGGCCAAGTTAATGAGGCAGCCATGGAAAGAGAGAGTCATTAACTTGCCCAGTGGACTGGTTGTGGTCAATGGGCTGTTCAGAATGTTCAGTAGGAGCAAACTGGGTAGAAAAGAAATCTGCTGACTGCTGGGGACTAGGAAAAGCTATGCTCCCCCAGTTACATTGATGACACATGCAGAAATCCGGGCACCGGCCAACACTGTTATTCTTTATTATGCAACATGTAAAAGCTGTGGGCGCTACAAAAATTCTAGGCCCTTCCCTGAACATAGTTATTTTTGAACTGTGTAGTTCACATATAACACACATACCTGTTGTAAATATTGGAAATTTTCGTATGCACGTAGACCTAATCAAGTAATATATGTCTGAAATACCAAAAAATATTACCAAGAAGTTTTCAACTGGCGCAGGAAATACGATACAAGAGTTTTGCAGCCTAGCGCAGCAAGAGTTGCAGGTATAGATTAAACACAGGATCTGAATAGCAACTTTGCATTCTTCAAAATAATATTCCCAAAGTACTCGACACAAACAGAAGTGATTTAATATACTTCTCTATTCTATATCCCAGGTTAGTTTGGTTATTAAGTAAAGACCAGGTATAAAATGAGGGTCTGATGTGTATTGTGTGCATATGATTCCAATGTATGTTGCTGTGAAATATCTGAAGAGAAATGTCCGTGGAACATGTGATTAGATATGACAATATAGCTATTTGCAGAATTATTTTTTCCAAAGTGCTCCTATCCTAGTATCCTAGGTGCCATCTGTGGGATATTGTGAGACATGCTGACAAAGGTTTCTAATTATATAATACAAATTTTGGTAACATCAAGTTTACAAAAATTCTTTATATCATAGAGTGGGCTTAGTTTTCATATTGTGTCACAATGCATGTCATTTTGTGAGTTTTAGAATGAAAAGGAAACCATTTTTCAATGCAGACTTAGAAAAAAAAATTTAAAAGACAAAAAATGGATACTGGCCTGGGATGTTCATAGCACATTTTGACTCAGTGGAAATAATTTTTCAAGTGCTACATCAGGCCATAGTGAAACTTAAGAAATCGTAAATCCATCTAGAGAGGTGAGAAGGGGACATGTTAACTCTTAACAAATTACATGAAAGTAGGTCAGGCAAGAGAAGGATCATTGGAGGAGTGTCTATAGTTCTGTTGGAAATTAACTTGGCTGTTTTGATGTATAATATATACTGTTCTATCACTGATGGCATTGACTAAGCTAAATGCCTTTGTAAAAAACTGTGACTCATAATTTCATGATCAGACTTAATCTGCTTTCTTATTTTTTTTAGCCTGAGCATGTAGGCAGGCAAGGTATGAAATTAAAGGGGAGGGTGAAGATGGGTTCTAGGAGGGGATAAAGGGCAAGCCACTTATTCAGGGAGAGATTGAGATATAATATTAAATGTGGGCAATAATAATTTCACATCTTAAAGAGGTGCCAGTGAACTTCATGGGTAAGAGATGCACTCCACCCCACCTCCACAACTACTACACAGTCCTGCATATTATGTTAGAAGTGGTTACTATTCTTTGATACATAACCGTACTGTACATCCTTTTCTGTCGACATATATATAGATGGTCTCCATTGATGCATGTGTAAGGCATGTGAAAAATGCTGACATGCACCCCTCCTAGAATCCAAATGTACCAACCTGTAAGTGTAGTTTCTCATAACAGTAATCTGTAATTTTTTTTATGAACAAAAGGCCCTGGTTGGAGCTTCCCATTTGTCACAACCTCTTTTACTCATTTACCCTTCCCCAGTCCATATACTCTCCTTTTCCCTGATGGATGAATAGTTCATACCGCTTCTCTCTGCCCACATGTACATCTCCCTCTGCACTCCATCATCATTAGTAACATTGTATTGATATCAGAAAAAGTTAAGTCATGAACACTGTGTTATCTTCATATCAACTTTCTTTTTTTTTTATTTTATATAATATCTGATGCAATCGTTCATATTTACATTAACATATATCCTTTCTACAACAGAATGCAACAACCGTAGCTCACATATATTGTTCAAGTGTAGGTATTATGTAACAACTCTACCTAATTTACAGGTTTATGTATCATTATGTCAGAATGATGTGATAGCTTATACATTACAATTAAATTAATGTCATGACTGATGGGATTTAGAGGTCATGTTCAATTCTTGGTTTTTACTATTGCATTATTGTACACATATAAAAATTGGCTCACACTTTCTTTTTTCCATCACCCAGAAAGAAAACTGATTTTTCTTTGTGTTTACTGCAAACTGTGTATTTGGTCAAATTGCCTGCATGATACATATGAGAAATGATTGGTTTTCACTTAATTATGTTACTTCGTAAACCAACAAACTTCTCAAGAATTGGAATTGTTTATTCACTGTGTGATGTTATTCTCAAGGTACTATTTATATGTATGTAGCTGGGTACAAGAAAGTTGTTTGATGATTATAGATGATTGGTAATATGGTAAAATCAAACATTTGCCAAATCTATTACCAGAAAAGTCACAAGGGTGCAATGTGAATAGCAAATTTATGAATATTTATGTTTCCTGTGACATAAACTTGTATTAAACTGAGTTCACCAAACAGACAGGCATCATGCACTTTTTATAAACTTAATAAAAGTAAAAGAGAGTGGTGACTGCTGTATGCATCTAAATCTTATAACAAAACTTGATGAACCTCTCAATTGTCTCGTCGTACATGTCATTCCATAGCATATACTGCATCGTAATGTTACTGTATAAAACCATATATTACTCTGCAAAAATGTGTCATTGTTGAGACAAGTTGTCACATAAGATTGAGGTGAGACACGGGATGAATCATGAGGGAGGGGCATTGATACTGGGGGGCAGCATGGGCAATCACTCCCCCAATGAAAATAGAATATTGGTGAATTAAGCAAACATGTGTTTTCCCCCCCCCCCCCCCCCCCCCGCCTATCTCCCCATGATTCAGGCAGATATAAAAAAAAAAAAAAATTAATTAAAAAACCAACAGGCAGAATAAGCAAAACATAATATTGTGGTATACAAATGACTGGCTTTGAGAAAACTTCAATTTGAGCTTATTTAGAAGTAATAACACTGCATAAATAATGAACAATTTCTATGGTTTGTGTATATATATATGTGTCAGCTAGGGTAAGTGCATGCATGCTTTGTGTGTCACGTGTGTGTGTGTGTGTGTATAGTTGTGTGCTTCTGTTTGTGTGGGTGAATTGCTTACAGATGAGTCCAGTCATTGACATGATCTGAGTTTCTGGTTGTTGGAAAACTTTTGTCCCCTTCAGGAAAAAAGACTACTGTAGGTCTTTGCCCCGGTCATCAGGATATTATGATGATAGACCTAATTGTATACTTTTAGAAACAATGCAATGTTAAAATATAAAACAATATTAGTAACAGCTTTGGGGAAAACATAATTGTTTAAGATTCATTAGATGTGTTTGCTTTTTTGTTTATTTAGCTGGAACAGATTGCTTGAAGGCCAAAGTGATAAGATTTCATAACAAACCAGTTGCAAATGATATCTAAACAGATGCCCACCATGTAATTAAGGCTTAAGACATCCATATAAAATGTTCCGCATTGTCACTGTTGTGTAACACAGATACTTGTCACTTGCAAAATATGTTCACTTTGTTATGACAACAGAGAACTATGTGTGTAATTACCAGTTAATTCCTACAAAATCTTAAGTTGGCAACTCTATTATAAGGGGGAAATGTAACTATTAAAGTCAGAACTAATTAAAAGGAATGTTACAAAGCAAAACATGAAATGCCTTGTATTTATATTATAACAATATGCAAATGGACACCTTTTGCTTAGCTACACACAGTAATTAGCCTCTGGTTCCCAACAGAATGACCCACTGCATGGTCAACTCAAGTAATTAAAGCATTTTACTTGCCATCAGAAGATGTAAAGTTTGACTCCTGGCTGGGTCATACCAAACACTTAAAAATGGAATACTGCCATTGTGCTTGGTGCTCGGCATAAGTTATGGGATAGGAAAAATGAGCCAGTGGGCCAACTGGAAAAAAGACTGTGGTAAGCTTGACTTAAACCAATTGGTTTGAAACTAGGCTGTTAAACTCCATCTAACTAACTGTCTAACTAACTGACCCAAAAGAATGACACAACTCTTTGTCAAGATGTTATAATTATTGTACATGAAACTTTACCCTACTTAGTTCAATGTGTAGGACCTTGCATGACAAGCTTCCACAAGTATATGCAAGATCACCTAATTGGTAGATTTACCCTAGATTGGAGATGCCTGTATTTAAGGCAATTGTTCTTGAACAGGGAAAAAGCGATTTTACTGATTAGTGGCTATCAAGTTTAAAATACTGCTGCTTACTTTTCGTGCTCAGCATTTAAAGCAGCCTGTTTACATCTCTCAGCTTCTGTTTCCTTATACTCCTGTTCGTGTTCTTCGTTCCTCTGAGAAGGCTTTCCTAGCTCTTCCTTATCCACAATTGAAATCATATGGTTACAGATGCTTTGCATGTGCTGCTCCCTACTTGTGGAAACAGTTATTCTACCATATTCAGTTATGTACTAATTTTTCTACATTTAAGCGTAATCTCCTGCATAATGCCAAGAAGTCATAAGGCTTGGTGTCACATACCCAGCGAAACTGCAAGGTGTTACCTCATTTTAACAATAATGCAAAATCGCAAGTTAACCCAGCGTTTTCCAGTCTGCATTCTCACATACCCCGTGCTTTGTTGATTGGGTAGTGCTACCATAGTCACAAGGTCAAATATTTCACATTTACCAATTTCTGTAAAATGTTAGGAAATACCTATCATCAGTCCCATAAACACCTGTGAGGTTGCTTGATAAAAACAGACATGGTGTTTAAAACCTCATAACCCTGTGATTTGATGTGGATCAAAATTAAAACACCTACCGCAGGTTATCCCACATTCCCGCATTACTGGAGCGTGAGATAACTGTGTAACCTCAAGCGCAGGGTAGGTGCAGACCACAGTAATTCAGATCTCCTTCATTATAATGTGAACATATATTTTTCATGGCTTTCAGACCATTTTTCATAAAAACCAAGAATGTCTATTGCACATTTGAGAAATTTTAAACATAAGTGCAATTAAGTAACAAACACATTGTTGTATAATTATAACAACAAGTAAGGGGAAAGATCTAAAATAGAAACTTATTTAAATTTGGGGGGAATTATTCACATTAATCTTCTTTTATTTACAAGTATTGTTAATCACAATTCATTCCTCACATAATTCAATCATGTTGTATTTTTTCTCTTTGTATCAACAATAGTCAAACCAGTTGTTTTGATAGCTTTACTGCCCAACAGGGTTGTCACCACACCAGGCTGTGCTACGCGGCTCTCAAAATATCCACCCGGTACATCAATATCAACATCACTACTGCCAGGCACAAATTTCTTACTCGAACTGGATGAAATTCTTAGATTTCTTAAGAATTGAGTGATAACTACCCATCTTTTGTAAGCACTCTCCTATCTGCAAAACTTTTCCAAAAGGGAGGTGGGACTGTGACTCCCCTTAGACCACTCCCTCAGGACGGTGACCACAATAACCTGTCTCTCAAAATGGTCTTGTGACAACCCTGCTGCCCAATATAATTTTCCTATACACACATTTAAGAAATATACATTTTCCAGATTTTCTCAAGTCAAAAATATACTGTATTAAACACTGCATCCCTGTAATTATGAGAGTGTAAACTCTCTGCTTACAGTAAATGCAGTTACTTGTGATGCTGATAATCAAGTATTAATTTTCCATTATCATTCATGTATGATTGATCATTTTGTTAAAAAAATTGAACATTTTGTAGGCTATGACCCTTAAAATGACCATTACAATGAAAATGCTCCAGGCATGGGTATTTGCACACTGGTGCTTTGTAATACCTGTTCATATCACGTTGTATGGAAAGGTGAAACCATCTCCAATTATTTGTGACCACTGCTAGCGAGTGTCTCCTTTCCTTGATACTACCATCAGTTCATGTTTCTTCTTGTGACCTCACATTAAAATGAGTTTACCCCTCCTAGTGACCACATTGGATTAGTTTTCTTTACTTGTGATCATAATATGCCAAATCTTGAGTAAGAAAGTGAGGGGAGTGAGAACATGTGTGCGACTATAATTCCAAGGTACCATGTTCTTCGTCCCAATCCAACTCAATCTCAGCATACTGTGGCTCTTCAAAAAAAGGCACCTGCACCCCAATATTTCGTTGTCTTTGATATGATTGGCTATTTTGTCTTGTCCAGGCAGGATCATAGACTACACTTATCTGGTCCTGGGGTTCAAAGTATACACTGGTCTGATCCCAGGCCTTATCAATGCTGTTACCATTACAGGTGGTTGTGGGACCACTGTAGATAGCACTGCTGCTGGGGTTGGCCTGATAGTTACGACAAACCTGAAGCACTAAAACAATAAAGAGGACTATAATTAATAATGAAAGAATAGCTATTATTAATAACAATAGCCAGTTGTTTAGAACTGTAGTAGATTGCTGTGTGGCCTTTGCAACAAAATCATTTTGTATCTCCCTTTCTTTCTCTTCACCCTCTTCTGTTGAAGTGTTGGGGTCTGTTACGTCTGCTTGCTCTGGTTTTGCTGTAACTTGGAGGGTCACAGAGTTACTTACGCTAAACCCATACCTGTTAGTGGCATTACAGGCTATTATGACTCCATTCATATCCAGTGAAGCTGGGAAAACAACAACTTTATCATTTTGAAAGAACTGGAATGTGTGATTTTCGTGGAAAAAGGAACTCCATTTATATTTATACGGTTCTGGGTTAGCATCAGCATCACAGGTAAGTTGTATGGTATCGTCTTCTTGGTATGATATCTGATCACTAATGAGAGTCGCACGTGGTCGGTAAACGACTGACAGTGGTCCAACGGTGCAACTTTTTTCATACCCTGGTATGGCCTCTGTTGTCAGTTTGCATTGAAAGACAGCCCTGTTGTGTTTCGGTTGAACCTCAAAGGTGTATGTAGCAGTCCTAAAACCATTAACATCCAGCATTGGCCTCATTGTTTGTATTTGGGTACCTCCTTGATACCACAGAATTGAGACGGGTGGATTAGCTCTTTCTGAGGTACAATTGACAGTTATTTTTTCCCCTTCATGATACTCTGTCTTATCTGGGGGTACAATGCACTTAGGATATTCAGCACTGGGAGTGCTTTCAATTTCCAATCGTATTGGTGCTGATTGTAACACCTCCTGGTTGCTAGTAGTGTCAACAACAGTACATTTATATGTCATATCATCAGAAGGTGCTACATTAGAAATATGTAGATCAAACTGACCAATTGTTCTGTCAGCTGCTACGCTCATCCTTCCGGAATCTTGTGGAGTTCTAATATCCGTGTTATATGTGATGAGAATGTTTGCACGATACCACACAACAACGTGCCGAGTCTGAAGACCTTCCACAATACATGGCAAAGTAACGTCTGCCCCAGCGAGTGCTGTCTTTTGTTGCGGTTGAGTTCTAAACTGTAACTCACTCTTTGTCAAACCAAGTAAACTACACAAAGTCGCCAACAAAATACACAGTGTTGCTGCCATGCTCACTCTTACAACATTTACTGTCAATTTTATATGCAGCAATTTTTCCTAGTGAAAAAAATGGCATTCCAAGGTTATCATTTCAAAATTGAAAGCAAAAGTTCCAAAACGATGAGAGCAATATGCAGCAGTGCACAATCAGCTGTATGTCTTTGTTACTTCAAGATAAGTTCATTAATTCAAGTGATTTAAGTATGCTGAGTGAGATGTGACTGTTCACCTGTCAGATTTAAGATGGTAAATCCTGCAACACTACAGTTTTAGATTTGTTAGGAACCTTGAGATCGCTGATTATCTTGTTTCTCACAGTAGAAACAAAAACAGTCCGTTATCCAATGATCAAAAATCAAATTGGTGCAACATTTCCCATGGAGAGTTGTGCAAAGCTATGGTGTATTAGGAGTTGCGCACAGTGCATACTGATCACTGAGCTTATCAGGTGATGAAATCTGCAAATGAGAAAGATGCTGGTTTGATCTCCCAAGAGTCTACGAGTTACATTTGCTCCTTTATAACTGGTTCAATAGTTTCTGCTGGCTGAGCTTCTGTACTTCCACAGGCAATAAACCTTGAGCAAGCGTGATCAACCACTCTCTTGGAATATTGACAACAATAATGTATTACTGACTTGATTTAAGTGAGTTCTGGTATATGAGTCGGGGACTTTTTTTTTCTTCAACAAGATCAGAGACAATAAATCAGCTCATGTGTAAAGTAATTGTTGCAAGGAGGGGGAGAAGCTGATTGGTCGGTTGCATGCTTCACTTATTTTGACTAAATACTTACACAATACTCTAATAATGGTGTGCTACAGTGTCAAGTCTGGCTAACTCCCCGCTCTTGTATTAGTAACATTGAAGCTGTGGAGGACAGTGGCAAGTGTCAACAAAGGGGAAGATTAGTCATAATAAAATTGTGTCAATAGACTGGCTAGCCGACCATCAGCTTGACAAAGACAGATGAGGGTGTGAGTGATCATCAGTCCTTTCATCAAGTATCTTTGTCTTTTGTTCACATATCAAGCAGTCATGCATGGTGGCTGTACTGTACCCCCTTTTGGATTTTCTTTGAAAACATGACATTGACTGGACTAGTTGGCAAGCTGAATAATTAAATGTCACCTCTCCAGGGTATATGTGTTGGATGTTGAAGTTCCCTGGTAATTGGGTATTGCCTTGTAGAAATTGTAAATATAAACCATGCAGGTCTACCCCTAATTGTTGAAAAGCTGACAGGTGGGGCAGTTGTGTAATATGTATTATCTATGTGGATAATATGTAGCTACCATGCTTTTGTCTTCACAGACAGATTTGGATTTTGAATAATTTAAGTCTTTGATTGATTTTAGAATCTGCAGATTTATTTGTTTTACAGCAAGGGATGAAATGAGTCATTCAGACTATAGGCCAACCTTGCCCCTTGCCTAATTCATGAAATGTAGGAGTCAAATGAAACATCAATAAATAGCGATGAATAAGCTAAACTTAAAGCCTGTTGTCCTTAGCTTCTTCGAGCAGTACTTAACAATAGCACATTGTACATACAGCATGTATGGTGTTTTCTTTCGTTACCCTCTGTTTTAGTGGTTTAGGTTTCTCCAAGGGTTGGTCTGTTATTTTCTCTGTCTCTTTTTTGTTGATTTTTTGTTGTTCCTTTTGTACGTTGCATTGTGTTTTGTTATGCTAGGGAGTCCATATTCCAAGCCCAACAGGGTTTTTGGTGTACTTCCCTTCACCTCTTGCATATATGCCTCTATTAAGTTTCATATAATGTTTGTAATTATTTTTTATTTATGCATGAAGTGATAAAACAGATAAATGAAACAAAAGGAATAATAGGGAAAGTTTACACAATGAAGTATTTTTGCACAATGTTCTTGTTACTCCAATGTAACACTCAGTTTATCAATACATAGGCTGTGCAGTGAACTGGTTAGTACACACTGTATTATGAGGCTTTCATTTATTTAGGAGCAAATACGGCCCCTTACATATAGGAGCATTGGACCTGAACAAATTACGAGGGGCATCAGGCTCTCAGGCCCCTGTTATTTTGACCCCTGATAAATCTATTCACAACTGAAGGTAACCTGCAAACATTATTTGTGCATTTGACCAGCCTTTTGTATCATTTAATTGAGATGCAAATCATATAGTATCATGCTCCTGTGGTATGTAGTAAGATGACTATAATTGCTTTGGTTACTGCAGCAATGCAGCATCAGTCATTTGTATTGAGGGTAATATTGTTACCATTAGTTTTTCAACATGAAATAAATATCGAAAAAAAAAATAAAGTGAAATTTAAAACAGAACCAAGAGAACCAAGCTTTATAAAGAAAAGTTTAACAATAGTTCACTTGTTATTGGATTTTTAAGTTTAAAAACATAGAAACCAACTTCTGTACATTACAAAAAGAGCTAAGAGATTAAGGAGAAAAAATAAAATAAGTGAAATAAATGCATCATAGTATGAGTGATTTTTTTTAGTAGAGTATACAAAGACAATACTTACTTGATTTAATTCCAATGTGCTTGTTTCATCCTGTAGGCTAGATGAATTGAAACAGTCCAGTGAGGGGTTAGATTAATCAGTGGCCATATTATTTCCATGGTTTTAATGTGAGGACAAACTGTATAGGTTGGAAGGAGTGGATTATTAAGGGCAAGAGGAGAGAACCATCAAGAATATGCAGTATTGTTCTTCTTTGAGGATGGAAAAAATTTACCACTGAAAGTGGAAACTAAGAGCTAGGGGTTTTTCATCCCAACATTGTAGAATCTGTCAGATCATATTTGATTGATAAACAAAAAAAGACAGTCAAATTTTGAAAAATTATATTGTGAATTTTTATTTCATATTAAAGCATTTGCACATGATCATGTATAATATATTGCACATCAATAGGTGCTCATGATAACAAAACCTCTGAGAAACTAAAAAAAATTTATGTACATAAAACATTGAATCCTCAAGAGATCAAAACATTTGTAATCATATTTCTCGAATTGGCAAAGATGACTTTTACATTAACATTCATGTGATTGCAAACTAGAAGAAGCATAGTTCATCCCAAATGTGATAATAATCAGTTTATTTGAAATTGTTGATCTTGATATACACATAATGAGAAGATTCTGCCAAATCAGGTATGTCTCCCATTACTGTTATGATATATAAATTGCTTTGAGATATTACACTGTTGCAAGAAGGTTCAGTACTATACAGGGCTATGACATAGCTATGTCAGTACTTCCTGTACAGTAGTCTGGGGGCTCAGTCTAAAAGGTTATTTTAATATTACCAAAATATCTCTTAATATTTAAAGGTTTTTTCACCCAATATAAACATGGATGCAATAACAGCTAGATGAGAGATGATTTAAAATAATAGTCTGGAATAATGTACGTTAGCTTTTGTTTTCAATTACTATATATCAGTGCATGGCAATTACATGTGACAGTAGTATGCACTAATTGTTATTAATAGCAATCACCAAAGATTTTAAATGTTTCACAATTAAGTCTGTCCTCTAAAGCTTGGTTGCTAATCTGGCAAATTTCTGAATACTTAGGTTATACAGGCAAGATTCTTTCTTGGGATTATTTCAAAAAACAACTTTTTAAAGTGAAAAAGAACATAGAAGTGAAAACACAATGGAAATGTTAAAAAAAAAAACAATTTATTAAGTCTACCTTTCTAAAAAACAGCAAAATTATCAGAATTCATTAAAATTTCCAGGTACATTTTAGTTTCTTTCCATAATTTTTATTATTTGTTAAAATAAAGGCCCGGTTTCCTTGCTTTTTACACTGAAAGAGAAAAAAAATTTTGGAATGGTTGGAAAAGGGGTGAGGGAAAAGTTGGGACACGAGAGTGGATATTAAGATTGTGATAGGAAGGGAGAGCAATCTTAACATAGATAAAAAGCTCTTAATTTATTGCACAAGTAAGAATTTTTAAAATGCCAAGATTGTACTGTACATGGTCATGCTCTGATGAGCACCTGCTGTTGCAAGGTAATAATTTTGGTTTATAACTCAATAGAAAACACCACATGTTTGTAATATTTCAAGACCAATGATGTACATACTTATTAATTATGATGATCAAAACCACTCTGGTTATTGAGGGGCTGTTGAGAGGTTGTTGGCATTGTTGAATGAAGGTATAGAGTACAACTTGATTTTCAAAGAGTATTCTTATTTTTTCACTTGCATACTGTACATTTGTGCCACTTCGCTATGAGTGAAGACAACAGGACATTATTGTCATTGCTACAAATGATTGCATATGCACATTGCCATTCAAACATAATTTGTAGCACATAACTCAGTAGGGACAAACAGGGTGTTTAAGGTATAATTAGGAGCAACAAATGAATGACCTTGTTTTAGGTGTTGTATGTACCTAGTTACAAATTCAATTTGCTATTATGTGATGAAAGAAACAATACTATACAAATATCAAATTGTATCACATCAAAGTCAAACACATGAACATCGAGGTGTTAGCAAAATGTGAATTTGAAAGTGGTTGAAATTTGTACAGCTACACATATCAGAAGGAACATGATAACAGTATATGTGAACATTAATAAAAAATTGAAAGTCAGTTTTGTCTCCTCTGTAGTGGAGTTGCACCTCATGCTGTCTAAACCAAAGAATCAATTTACAGTGAGCTTTGGGTTAGGTATCCCATGACAATGCCCTTCCCTGAAACTGTGTAATTTCTTTTACTCCGATTAAATTGATTCTCAGCTACAATATTTAGTCATTCAATGACATATGAGGGTTCCTCATAAAGAAAAGTTTGTCTTTTTCTGAGCATTTGGTTGGAGGGTCTACCACAGAGAGGAGCTATGGGCAGGAGAGAGTTGAATATTACTTGACTGCCCAGTACATTGCAACACTTACACATATGAAAGCAACAGCATTTTCCAGCATAGTTTTGATGATGGGGATGGGGCCAACAAATGAATGCCCTTCATCTTACCTGGAGTTCTCCCTGCTCCCTTTTCCCCCTATCCAAAGTTCTTAGTTGGGAGCAGAATTAGTCATCAGCTTGAAAATATTGGAAAGAAATCTTGCATTCCAAAGTTCAGTACATTTACACTTGTTTAAATCAGTCATTTCATGTTATGTTTGTTAGTATATTAATTATGGTTACGCAAAATAGCTCCTACAATTAGTATCATATGAAATACTCATGTTGTGAAATGTCATAAAAATATCTTAAAGAAAAACAGCAATTTTGAAAAAAATTATCAAATTCTTTGAAATAGTCAATATAACATCCGTATGGTAATTTTAATATGCTTTGTGTTATGTTGTTCCAGAACATATTGCTTTGTAATTGATAAAAACAATACACCTTTGTGTCCAAAGCACCATAAAATAAGAACCTCTACCCCATATAGCCATGCATTTGTAAGTACTGTAATTGGGGATGCCCTTCCTTGCCAAGCCTTTTGTGGATGACTCTATATACCCTTTAATATCTGGTAACTGTTTTGCTTTAAATCAATGCAACAATCAGTAGCAACAACTGCATTCAGCATATGGTAATTAAATCAAGAACCAATTATATACTGGCAGTGTGAAAATTTTGCAGGTTGTATAAATTGGTTCAATTGACCTTGGAAAAGAAAGCATTATTTCTGCAGACATTATCTTTTGTGAAGTATAAACCAAAATATGTCAGGAGGGGGAAGGGGGGGTGTTGGATTACCTGTGTAGCACGCTGTATAGTATATTCCTAGTTCAGTCATATCTCTACTGTAACACCTACCAAAAAGAACATGGAACAAATTATTTTTAAATGTTCGTAGAAATAAGGGGCCTTGAGACTGCTTTGTGTATAATATTCATAAGAAGGCAACATCTGGTCCTATTTCAAAATCATACATTTAACAGCAGCCCATGCTACTCACAGAGTGGATTTATATACCCACACCCTGGTTGTACCCACTGCATAGGTGGTTATGATGGGACAACTCAGGTTCACTCTTCAGACTTGATTTACGACTACAGTTGTAATAACACACATTCAAAAATCTTAAAATTAATAGCATGATTCATACAGGAGTACATGAATAAGTATGGTAATGAAATTTGGGTCAAAGCTTGGACACAGTCCTCTTCGTTTTGGCAGACAGTGGTTTTGGAAGCTGAGAGCTTAAAAAATAGACTTCACTTTCACTGGGTAGATACGAGACTAAAATCATGTGGCTCTAAATAGGAAAGTAGTATACCCTTTGACTTTTGAGCAGCATGTGATTTGGTACATGTGCTAGGTTTATGCAAAATGGTGTCCCTTTTGTATTCCCCTTCCTTGAATATTAGAAGCCTCAACACCAGGACTTTAAAGGATAAATGATATAAGATTTTGCCCCATGAAGTTTCTTTGCAAAATGTGATTACAATTTTGTCCAGAAATTTTTACTGTAAGCAGGTATTGTTACTGGTGTTAATTGCAGTTATCAAGTTTGACAATAATTAGACATGCTTCAATAGGCCTATGAGGTCAACTCTTAAAGGGCCAATCCTCTCACCCAAAACTACACTTCTTGTGGGGGGTAACAGAAACTTATAACTGGCTCAGCTTTTTGATTGACTGCTGATTCAAACAATGCAGGGTACCAAAGCTCATATCGCACAGCATGAACTGTACTGGGTGGGTTTTGATTATACACATTGAGCTTTTCTATACACACCCTGAAGCAATATAAATTGAGATTATTTCTGGATGAGGATGAATTTCGGACAATTGTGGGAGGAGCTTAAGTGAGAAGGTTAGGAGAATTGGTACTGTTTTGGGGAGAGAATTGGGCCTTCAAAGACAGCTATTCATCACCCTACCCAATTATCCCAACCTGCTCACTTTTAGCTCCTCCCACAACTGACTTAAACTAATCCTAATCAAGACACAATCCTACTTTATTGCTTCAGGGCATACCATACAAGGCCCTAATATGTTATCAAAACACCCTGACTGCATGATGTGTCATATGAGCTACTCTGCATTTATTAAATTTGATGTCAATGAAAGAACTGTGCCAGTTGAAAATTTCTGTATGCTACCAGTAAAACTATAGTTTAGGGTAAGGAATGACTGCCTTTAAGTTGACAATGCTATCATGATTTATATTCTGCTCTAGCAGAACATCTGGTCTTTGAATGCTCTGTTAACACAAATTTCATATGATATTGCAGTATAGTGGCTAGACAAAATGTACATATTGGTCATAGTAATACAGAATAAACACATCATTACACGTATGCTGCAATATCAACTGGAGGTGTAAATTTCAGAAAAGCCCTCATTTTTTTCAAGTGTTCAGAAGATGCAGACTTAGATTCAATCTTCAGAGTTTAATTTTTGCTGGCTAAAAATTGTTACATGCAGTCTATCATAGTTGCATCACATATAAAATATTGTGTTTTTGCAAACAGTACAATATTCATGCCAGAAGATATTGTCTTATGCTACAGTATATCAAGTGTCAATTACTGTACATCATTTAATCCTTGTGTGACAAAAGGATGAATTAAATAGTGTTGTAACTTTGCAGTCATAGTTAAAATGTACAGTATGTACTAGTGTTGCTAATGCCTATGTTGATACATGAACATGGTATGCTATAATGTAGATATGGGGGGGGGGAGACATGGATTGAGGGATTGATTCAGTATCAAGCAGTTTCTAAGCAATTAAATCAATGAATGATACATACCATGGTGTCAAATTGCAAGTTTAAAGCAATATACGCATTGTAATTTTCTGACTAGGCAGCCTGCAATAATGTATCTTGCCAAAAAATAGCAGTGTCCAGGTTTTTTGCTGCAGCCTGCCTAGCCATATTGTTCCCCTTAGAGTTTCTGTAAATGGAGACTATAAAATTTCTTCAAGCTTAGCAAACAAATTTCTGTCTGCTTTGGTATTGTGCCATAACTTGAGTGACTTACTTAGGATTCTTTGCATTTCTCTTTACATTAATTTTTCACAATATTGAACATCATCAGATCATTTTAATCCTCTTAAGTTCTGCTTCACTTAAAGTCAATATCCTACTAAACACAAAAATATTGTTGTGTCCTATATATACTAGTTACCATAGCTGTGTGAGTATGAAATATCAAGGAACATTAATGCACTCAATACTAACAAAAGCACACTATTACAATTATTGACACGATAGTGCATTGCTTCACTGTTCTTTTTTTTTAAGCAGCTCAATGATTTCTTTTTTTATAAAATTCAACAAACTTTTCCAAACTTGTTAAATTTTTTTCACATACCAATGACAAATGGTATAGACAATCCTTTTATTTTACATGAAAATAATTGTTTAATGAGTGAGTTCAATTCTGTTTTCAAAAATTTATGACCAGACACTCTTTCAGATTTTGCACAAAATGTTACATGTCAGAACAAGTTAAAATTAAAAAGTTTAACTTTTTTCCGAAACCATTGGGCATGAAACTTTACTTATTTCACTTAACATATTTTTGCATGTGGTAGTGACCCATTAACACTCTCATTAAGTTTCTTGATATCAACTCAATGATTCCCTTTGAATCTTTAGTGTTAGGTGCTAATTTGGCTTCTCAGATATTCTATACAAACATCAATTATCTTTCTGTAAATCATCTTCAGAGAAACATTTACATCTGAATGAAACTATATAAAAAGATTCAGTTTAAAACAGAAAATTTGTTCAGAGCACAATACATTGTAACTTGATGGTGACTGTTTCATATGATGGAGACTCACGTAATCAAGAAATAAAAACTGAAGCACCAGTATGTAATTTCCTAATGGGATGAATTTAAAATGAAGTCCTTCATTTATTCTCCTTTTTGTTCAAATCCTATTAATATATATAATAGTCTTTGCATAAGACATTTAAAAAGGTGCATGAAGGGAGTACTGTGTCTTCAAATATCAGCAGAATTGGTTGTAACTTTTTGTGTAGTTGATTTATGATGAGAAAAGAAGTGCACAACATTTAAATTTGTTTTACATATTTTACACAATCATTGGTCATCATAATTTATGGTAAGACTACATAAGTTTTAAGCACCCCTACTGTTTTGTGAAAACAGCTTCACCCCCCAGCCCTCAGTTAAATTACCTTGTTCTTTTTGTAATACTGTCAAATTATTAAGGAAATCAGCACTCAACCCAAATATTTTGAAACAACAGCTATGAAATACGGTATAATAAAATATTTTCCTCCTATGTTTTTAAGTGTGTCATTAAATGCTTCAAAACATGAAAAACTTAACAGCAAAGTATGAAAATGAAGGAGGTATGTTTAATGAACTAGACAATTCTGTGACAAAGTGAATTGTCACATGATTTAAAAAGTCATTCATAAATAAGAATACCAGACTTCCTCTGTCTTAGTAAGAGAGGCTACATTTTAAAATGTTTGTATCATACCTTTGGTAGAAATTGTGTAATTTATGAATGAATACATTTGGATTACTGACCTTTTTTACAAATCATATTGAAAGGAATGGTCTCTATACAGTTTAGTCCCATATTTCACATCCTATTTTATAGTAGGATTTTACCTCCCAGCTTGGTTGTATATCACATCCATTTCAAAGTGGAATTTCATCTCCCAGCTTTGTTCCATACTTTTAATGGAATTTCACATGCCACACCCCCCACTTTCCCATATTTGGTTCGTGTGACACATCATCTAAATTCAGAAGTGGGTCATGTGATTATTGTTTGTAATTCTGGTTTTAAAGTCATGTAGATAACTCCTTGGTCTAACTCTACCGTTTGTTACAAAAAATAAAATACAAAATGAAATAAAATATATGTACCTGGGGGAGAAATAAGAGGGGATTTGTAATGTAGAGCAGATTTTTGAAGTTGACTAGCTAGTTGGCTTGAATGCCTTCTACCTTTTAGGCAATAGGGTTCTGCTTAAAGGGCCAATCCTCTCACCCAAAACAATACTTCTTGTATAGGCGTACAGAAACTCTCCATTGGCCCAACTTTTTGATTGACTGTTAATTCAAACAATGCAGATTACCAAAGCTTATATCACACAGCACGAACTGTACTGAGCATGGGCGTCCGCAGGTATGGGCAAGGGGCAAGGGGGGGGGAAATCAAAAATTTGAAAAAACGTATAAAAATTAAAGCAAAAACCCAAACAAAACGTGTTTTCCAAGTATCTATGCGAAAAATAGGCTTTAGAAATGCCATTTCTAGCGATCTGGGAGGCATTTTGGGCTGAAATTTTCGCATGCTTTGTGTCAATTCATGGTGACTTGGAGGTTTTGTCCCTCCCTAGAAATTTTGCCCCCCCCTGACTTTTTTTCTGTGGATGCCCATGGTACTGAGAGTGTAACTTTGATTGTGACATAGAGCTTTCCTACACTCACCCTGAAGCAATAAACTGAGATTGTGACTGGATGAGGATGAATTTCAGACAATTGTAGGAGGGGCTTAAGTAAGAGGCCGGGTTAGGAGGATTGGTACTGTTTGGGGTGAGAGAACTGGGCCTTTAAACCAAGAAGCCTGCATCTGTTTTAAATGAAGCACATAATATATTTTACATGGCCTAATGGCTATTCATTTACATCTCATAATGCACAGTATATCTTGCATGATCCTGCACACATATATATATAGTACTATACACACACTTGAATGCTTACTTACATTACATTGCTTATTATATCTGAAGAGTGTAGACACCATCATCCCAGTCCTGTTCTATCTCTGCATAGGGAGGGTCTTCTTGGAATGGCACTTGTACTGCTACATTCCGTCTCCATTGTGGAGGCTTTGGAGTCCTAATCCATGTCGGTGCCTCATGGACACTGATTTGGTCTCTTGGTTCGAAATAAACACTTGTTTGGTCCCAGGCCCTATCAATGTTTGTACCATTGCAAATACTTGAGGGCGCTCCATAGATAATGTTATGGTTGCCGTTTGATTGGTAGCTACGGCATGTGTAAAAAATGAGCACAAGAAGGAGAACAATTAACATTAAGCTGAGAATTCCTATTATGAGTAAAAGTAGTCTGCTGCTGAGACCTGGTGATGGAGATGACACAGACCCCATTCCTACTCCTCCTGGTTCTAGCTTGTTAATATCTGCCGATGTTGTAAGCTTTGTGTCATCATCCCTTCCACTGTGTTCTGTAGATGTGGCTTGTTTGGGCTGTATGATGAGAGTAATTTCATTACTCATTCTGGATCCATAAATGTTTGTGGCATTGCATGATATTTTGGTCCCATTTAAATTTGGTGAAACGGTGAGGAGCATGACTTTCCTGTTACGAATCATGGTTGTCTGCTCATCCGAAAGGGGTATAGTGCTATACCATTTGTACAGAAATGATTCTGGTTTGGCATCATCATCACAGACGAGTTGGATTTCCATTCCGTCTTGAATTGGTCCCTCTGGCAAAGAGAGCTGAACCCTTGGTTCATACATAATATTAAGAGGTCCTACACTACAACTCTTTTCAAATGACTCTATAGCACTTGTTGTCATTTTGCACTGGAATATTGCCCCGTCATCTTTGTAATTTATTGTTAAGGTGTAACTGAGTGTGCGGATCCCACCTAGCTCATCATTGAGAGATGCACCCTGAATGTTTTCTCCCCCCTTGTACCACTGAAGGAGAACGGGAGGGTTGGCCCTCTCTGATTTACAAAGTATTGTCAACTCATCCCCCTCAATGTAAACTGGTGCTTCCAGTGGGTCACAATCTGGGTATTTTTGATCAGGTACTGTGTGAACTTCCAAACGAGCTGGATCTGACTCAAGCACTTGAATTTTGTTGGCCTGATCATAAACTACACATTCATAGTTAACATCATCTGTTTGTCTTACATTAGAAATTTGAAGATCAAACAGTCCCATGGATGCATCTGCAATGACTGTGATTTTATCAGGGTCTGTCAGAACATCAGAGTTACTTGTAATAATTGCTCCACCTCTTTTCCACTGAACAATATGGTCAGCCTCTAAACCATCCACAGTGCAATGAAAAGTTACATCACCTCCTGTTAAGGCAGATTTTTCCTCCGGAGCTCGACTGAATGAAGGTGTACCACTGGAAAGACTTATCAAAAAGTTTAGCAAGATGTGTATATGAATAATATCCCACTGGGCCATCGCTGAATCTTTGCAGATTCTAGGTGGTATAGTAACAAGTGTTTTTAAGCACTGTGTAACACAGTGCAGTTTATTACACAGGAAATTAGATCTCTGGCTTCAGTGTATGTGATTACAAAATAATCACCCTCTCCAAACTCAACATTAAAAATAGCTTTTAGTAGATTCCTTTTGGCAAAACAAAAGATATTTTTAAAAAAAATGCACTGTTACCCTAAAGTACAACCGATGAAAATTGGAACAGATTTCTCCACGATAAAGCGTATGCATATTCCATGTCCTTATATTGTGTAGTGATATGATAATACAACAGCAGCATCAGTCAGCTACATACCATCCTCTTGTTTAGCTTTGGTATAAACCTGTACGAGCCACTATGGTTTTGCTGTATCTTTGGCTGTACAGAGATTCTAAGTGTATATCAGTTATATCGATCAATTACAAAAGATGGGTAGCCCGTCCCATGATTCATGCAGATAAAAAACTTACAATTGACAAAACAACAGGTTTTATTACCTTGTGGAATTGCATGGCAAGTGAGTCCATGAAAGTTGTGTGGCCACGCAGTATTGCACAGTCCTTGGGCATGAAGAGATAAGTTGTTTCAAAGGATGCTAAACGAAGATTGTTCTTCAAACTGGTAAGGCAAAAAGGCGTTTTATTAATATGCCGGTCATGCTTGTATCAATTTTAAGAGCTGTATATAAGTTAATTCCAGAATGGTTCCAATGTACAGTTTGGAAGAAGTCTTCGGAGATCAATTTGATGCTGATATTCCTGTTGAAGAATTTCTCCTAGAGTAAAGGTTGTTTCCTCATTTCTGTAACAAAGAAGTTTTTGGGTAAATGTTAATAGCCCTTTGAGCTGGCAAGTTCCTTTATGTTCAAGAACATAGTCACTGTCAATAGAATCAGATGGATTGCAAAAATAACTGGTTTCTCGCAGTATAAAATCCCTCGGTTCTCTGGATGGGCCTCTTGTTGATAAGACTCAGTTTCAGGCATCAGTCACACTTCTTCAAGAGTTAAACATCACATACTTAATGCTGTACATGTAACTGTTTCACACAGCTCATTTTGAGATTCAGTCTGTCTCAGAATCTCAGTGTGCAAATCATTAGAGACTACATTCACACAAATACATTACAAATATCCTGTGAAAGTTTGAAACCAGGTTCTGTTGAATATCTCATTGATCACCAACAACATAAATGGCCTGTGACATGCAAGCAAATGAACTAATTGATTTGTGCTCTCCGGAGCATATTCCTACAAGTCCATATGTGTATGCGGGTTATGAGTCATTTACCGGTCACTTTGCATGGTGTGTATACACAGCGATCACAATTCATCTGTATGCTTAATACTTTTCTGTGTTCTTGAGCATTTTACGGAAATCCATCACAACTTTGCTATAGCTCCTTATTCATGATTTTGCCTGACTGGAGAAACCTACAAAATCATAACTGGCATTCTTTGTAATAGTTCATGTGAGCCCACTGGTGCTATAAAATCTTCTTTAAAAACAGATAGCAAAACTCAGGATAAATTATGGCTGCAGAAGCACCAGCTATTTTGTCCAGAAATATATTAGTATCTTCAGTTAGTTGTCCCAGCCAAGCATGTATTCTCCCTTTACCAGATCCAATTTACTTTTCAAAATCATCCATAGCAAAATTGATCAAGATCCTGTACCCATCTGCCTGTGATTGCAAAGTCCATTTACTTTACCAATCATGAATAATCATATCACAGGATAATTAAGCACCAACCAGGTTTCACAGTCATTGCAAACAAGATCTCTCTGTGTATTGCAACAATAGAGAATGAGAAGTGTGCCTGCCACGTGCCAAACTGACTAAGCTCCTCCCAGTTTTACACTCCTTGGCCAATCACATAGCTGCTTATTGTAACTTGCCACAAGAGCTGCAGTCTATAGAGCCCTGTGGTTTAATAAGAACCATACTGATTGATTGAGTTAGGTGCAGCTCCCACTGGGATAGGTACAAGTTTTGCCCATTGAAGGGCAGGGAAGACAGGAACATTTATACATTGGAATGTATTTTCTAATCTTGAATTAGAAACAGAACAAAAAGTCAGTAATTGCCTGCTGTGTTTAATATCAGAGGAAAGGATGCAAAGGTTGGTGAAATATAAAATACACAGTTAATGGAACAACATAAATTGCTTGTTAGGGAAATATCCTGGTTCTTTATGACTTTCTTCAGCTTGGGAGCTTGAAGACAAAAGAAAAGCAGATGCAAATCTTTGTGGTGGGCTTATCAAAGAGGCCCAGGTTTAAATGTAGGAAATGAAATTATTAGGGGAGGGGGGGGGAGGCTTTTATTTTCATTACACCTTAAATGGTTTTATATAAGACAGGAATCTATATGCTTGCACAAGAGCAGAATATTCTTAGATGGTAGAACTCAAATCATGTGGTTTGGGTTTGATGGCCTTCATACATGTACAAAAAAAAAGGGAGGATGAAAAACGAGAGTGTGCATTTCAGTCCAACTGAATGATTTATTGAAACAGAAATTTTTGCCCTCTCCTGAGGGCTGTGTCAACTGTAGTGTTTTTGTCAACAAAAAAAGGGGATGTACAGTAGCCATCTGTGTGAAGCAAGTACAACTCTGAATACAGAACTTGCGGCTGATGTCACTAACATCAATTTTAGATATCATTGCTATTAAAGTTGGTTGCTAACTTGAAAGTATCGCTAGTGGGGATAGCTACCAAGTTGGGGTTTCACTAAACCTATCGCAAATGACACACCATAGAGATGAAAAATTGATCTCTAAAATTTAGTGATATCATTTGAAAAATTTGTTGCTAAATTGTGATCTAAGATTTAGTGATGGATTTCAGGGTTAGCGATGATTGCTAAACATTAGTGAAATCAGTCCCAGCACAGTGGGGAGATGTCAGCAAGGGAGGAGATAGGGTGGATAAGAAGGAAAGAAAAATTTATTCTTTAGAACATTTTTACAAAGATAATTGGAAAAACTATGCAACTCGATCCAGTGTGGAATTTCATACTGGCCAAACATGTAAATACTGCGTGTACAGAATTTATTTTATTGCTCAGTATAGAGGGATAAGGGTCCCCCTTCAGTAGCAAAAGGTTCAAAATTCATACGCAGTCGCAAGTGAGCTACACTTAGCACCAACCCAACTCAAACCCATTCAGTGTTAAGGAGTTTAAAGGCAGTCATTCGTCACCCCAAACTACAGTTTCAGTATACATATATCAAAACTCTCAATTGGTACAGCTCTTTGATTGGCATCACAATCAAACAATGCATCATAGCTAAATTACACAGCATGGGCACTGAGAGTGTCTTGATTACACATTATGGACTTGTATGGCCACTGGGACAAGCCATGAAGCAATAAACTAGGATTGTGTCTGGAAAAAGATGAGTTTTAGATAAATGTGGGAGGGACTAGAAGTAAGTAGGTTGGGAGAATTGGAACTGTTTGGGATGATGAAAATATGCCTTTAATTTGTCACTTCATATAGGGGCAGTGTCCTGCTTGAATTTTTGAAGTGCAATATTGAGCAATTGGGGGGTGGGGGTAGGGGTGGGAGGGGATTGACCTAGTTAGCTACCCATCTTAGATGTTGTTAGTAAGAGGAACTAAAGGTTGAGAACATTATTCATAACTGCATTGAAGTATGAGGAAAGTAAATCAGTCATAGGAGAGAGGGATGGACTTCTGGAAAAACTGCCCTTTAATGCTAGACATTTATAATTTGACATTAATTTCAGCAGTGAAGTGAAGCTAGCAGGGAAGTGATATGTATAGTCAAGTTACTAGACCTTTAATGGCATACTTTTGGGACAGTTAAGTGGTTATTTGGGATAAGTAAGTTTTTTTTTTCATACAATAACATTGAGAAGTGCTGTTAGGGTAACATGCATGTGGGATACTGTAAATTGTGATCACTTACAAGACTTCCCAACTCATCAGTCTCAGCACTGGCACCATAGAGTCATTGGAAGAAAGTAATAATAAAGGTATTAAATTATTTTTGAACCTTGAAAATTAGCACAGATTTAAGTTATGCACAAAAATTGAATTAAAAATGTAGGAATGAAATTTACAATTTTTCAACCTGTCAATTGATATTTGGGCCAAAAGACACCAAAGTGGTATACTTAATGCTCCAAAATTAATAAAAAGATTGTTTAAAATAACATATGAGCATTAGTTTTTGATAAGTACAGAGGTATACACCAGTCTTTGTTTTGGATGTGAACACTTGGTAGAAACAGCA
This sequence comes from Holothuria scabra, assembly GCA_037179385.1. NCBI lineage: Eukaryota > Metazoa > Echinodermata > Holothuroidea > Aspidochirotida > Holothuriidae > Holothuria > Holothuria scabra. Next base: position 49,674,191 of record CM074183.1, on the reverse strand, counting down.
AAGTCAGTTTCTTATTTGTGGTTTTATTAAAAATTGGCATAAAGTCATGATGCACAGTTTCCAGGGACAGCATTTTCTAATTGAATAGTGGAATGAATAATATGAAGTGGTTAAGAGTAATAATTAGGTTAACTGATAAGACTGAAATTTTGAAAAATTTTCAGAATATGTCTGTTTGACACAATGGGCTCAGATTGTTCATGAAACATTACAGGTCATCTGAGGTATTACTTCCATGATCCATTTGCCTTACGTTGGTTGCAGAATTGCTGTTGTTTTCTTGTTGTAATTAAGGACAAGAGCAGACCTGTCAATTACCAGTCTGTCATGTTTTTAAGTTGGCTAGTGAGAATCATATGACATTTTTCTCATTAAATACAGGGTTTCTGTGAGAGTGAGGAAAGGGGGACCCTATCCAGAATAAAGTGGGTTTAATCTTTCCGTTTTCATTTCCATAAAAGTTAGAAAATTGCACTTATCTTCATTTCTTTCTTTAAAAGAGGACACTTATACAGCTTTGTTTAAATTTCCATGAATAAATGGCCTTTAGAACCCATCCAATTGTACCTTACAGGGGCCTATGGCAATAGCTTTTAATTGTGCCCCTGAACCCACTCATAACTGAGGTGTGGGAAGGCATCAATTTGGAATTGGGATTTGCATGTAATAAAGTCCTCATTTTTGTTTTTCTGGTGGATGCTAAAGTTAATGAAGTGAAGCCATGTGGAGATTTGGTTTACCTTGAATAAGCTATGCTGGAGTCCTGAAATATCACTAAACTCACTTGGAAAGGAAATATGAACAATCAGAAATCTCTGGGACCTGACCTTTGTTTCAAAATAAGTTTGGGCGATCGCTCTTGACCTTAAACGAATAATTGCAAAACATGTAGTGTGAAATAGTGTGTAAAATCTGCAGTTACAGCTGTGCATACATTGTCCTTACTTACATACAGAGTGTCAATTTGTGTCACTATTAGTTTGCACAGCTGATGTGAAGTGGTGTTTATTATGAGGGCAGTAGTTTACATTAGGGTTCTTAGTTCTGACAGAGTATTTGTAACATATGGTATGTTTCTCATGGTGATAGACTTGGTCAAGGTACAACATTCACATGGAGAAATATTCCTTTTGGTTGGTAATGGATCATCATGTGAATCTGTCTCATTAGAAAATTCGTCTTCTTGAAATTGGGCGGTATGATTTTATTGGTTGGTAGGGTCATGACTCGGCTGAGTTTTGAACGATAGGAAACTGCAGAAAAAAAAACTGACCAACCTTGAGATTTTTGCCAGCCATTCACAGCCCAAACAATGACTAGGGGTGTACCTATACTGCTGAAAATTTCGTCAAATAATGCTGGTTTGTAATTATTAACACAGTTTCCATTATTTTGGAACATGAGGCCTGTTTGATGTTTTTTGTTCAAAGTGGCTGATTGGTCTGAAAATTTTTAATCTTATTCCTTCATTTTTTAATTCATTTTTGTGCATAACTTCACAAATATGAATTGATTTTATTGGTTCAAGATTCATGTAGTAACTGAATTCAGCCACTGAATTAGTTTCTAATCCTATCATACAAAAAAAAAATTAGTTCTTAAAAGAATCTTTTGAGGATGAATGTCTTGTGTCTTGAAAGAATATAGTCCAGAACCAAATTTATGTTTGAAATAATAAAGAGGAACGTATTCTAAGCATTCTTGTGATTTTTTATGTATGCTTGGTTCTCAGTATACTGGCAATTGAAGTTGACACATTTTCTATAAAAAGCAAGCTTGAAGCAAGCAGGTGTGATGTCATAGATTCACATTGTTTGCCAATGCTTTGTCTTTCTGTATTCTTATATTCTATTATTTTGACCTGGGTTGATCAGAGATGCCCTAGTCCTAGAGACTTGTAAAGTTTTTTAAAACTCTATTGTAACGATGCACTAACGGCATCAACATATCAAAGTTAAGTTGCATAATATTAGTGGTACATTACAAAGAAAAACAAAACATTAGTCTTGAATGTGAATCCATTACATCAGGCCTGCTTTCTTCAAGTTCATTTTATGTAGAAAATTTGGTACATTCAAACTGGCCCGGTGTAATCCCCTTTCTCCTTTTCACTGATATCCCCTGAAGTTCTCCCATAAAAGTCAGGGAGCTGTAAGTAACAACATTTGGTACATAAGAGAATTCTGCCTCTGGAATGGTGGACATTTATACTTAACCCTTGGTTTCCAAATCCAGAAGTGAAGAAACATTTTTGTGGTCAACCTTTAAAGAATAGTCCAGCAGGGGGCACCAACATGTGAATTCAGTTAAATTTCCATGCATAGGTAGATTGTCAGTGCTGATCTGCTCATTCCCTGCCATAAGCATGGGCTATAGATCTGGCTGCACTGGACCTGTGCCAAACCATAGGGTCGATTTTCACTTCTGAAATAAAATCAGAAAGTGCTCATGAATTCATAAAATCTGCCACACACACAGCATGTTTGAAATTTTTATTAGAGATGAATTGTATGCATCAGACAAAGCCCTCATAGCTGTGACAGGTGCTTTGGTAAAGTAATATTTGTTTTATTTGACTGTTTGCAAATCAGTTTGGCTTCCAAGGGGTTTCTTAATGATCCATTGTTGGTTAAGATTGCTTTACTCTCAAACAAAGCCTCCTCTTTTGACCTCGCCTACCCCTAGTTTTGGAGGGAAAATTATATTAAGAAATCTTGACTTTGTTGAGACTATCATCCACTGTGATAACGTGTTCACAACAGCCTTTAAAATTTGATAGGTCCAACAATTTTGATATGTTACTTGAGTATCCATCAATTTGTCACAGTGGCAAGATGAAGTGATCGTAAATTGAGCCCAACCATGGAAGGAGGTCAATTCAGGTTGTTGTCGTTTTGGAAGCATCCCTAACCTACTATAGATGGAATAAATCATTTCAGGGATGGTTATAAGGTGTACAGTGGTAGTGTTGTGTCATTCTTTTGTTGATGTTATTGACAAAAATATTGCAGGGATTAAATGAAAGCACTGTATTGTCAACTTGTAAAAAAGGGTGTGAATTTGATACCATTACATAAAGGAGGGGGAAGGTGTTTGGTTTGAAATATCCAATTACTGCTAAATGCTTGATAATGTTAAGAATTTTTTTTCAAAAAATAATGTGATCTGCTAATATCAGAAATATTTCTTTTCTGAAGGGAAGGGAAAAAGAAGGGCAAAGGAAGGGAGGGCGATGGGGAAAAAATTGTAGTGGGGACATGCCTACCTTCCCTCAGTTTTTTTCCTCAAATCCAACCATTCACAATTTTTCCATTCGAATGTGCAATATAAGTTGTTGATGTCCAGAGTCAAGCTGTACTTCCGCCATCCTCATTTACAATAACCTCATGTAGTTGAAAGCACTAGTTTAGGGTATGTTAACAGAGCATAAAAATTATTTAAGCAATTTTGTAGGATATAAAAAGTATTCAGATTAAGATAAAAGCTTAGGATTTGTATACTGGAGCAATAGTTGGGAAAATGCATACAGAGCACTGAAGCAAAAATTTAGGATGTGTGTACCGAGCATTCAAATTAAAACAATTAATTAGCTCAGGATTTGCATATAGGACATGAAAATTAAAGCAGATGTTTAAGATATACAGAGCATTCAAATTAAAGCTATAGTTCAGGATATATGTATAAAATTAGATGGATTTTTAAGTAATAGCTTCTGTCAAAATAATGGTAAACAGCAAATTTTGCCATTTGAACTGGTCCTTTGAAAGAGATTAAGTTTGATGTAAATTACTAAGTTGGTCAACATGTCATTTTGTCATCTAGATTCATTTCAAAACAGTACCTATTTCTAACAAAATTAATCATTTACAAAGATGTTTCTGTGCAGATATATTTCATATTGAATTATTTTGCATGAATTTCACATTGCAACAACCAAGATGTTGTTGCGTGATTACACATAGCGATACATTATTACATTACGGTACACTAAATTAAATTAGGGTGACTCAGGCCTGTCCATAACCAAGAGAGGTGGATAGGGATAAAGCCCCTTTTAAAGTTTCTTCCCCCTAGAAAGTTTCAAGTTGTTTTACTTCATACATTCCTACACATTTGGCCAGCCCTTAAAGGGCCAAACCTCTTACCCCAAACTACTATTCTGGTACGGGGGTACCGAAGTTGTCAATTGGCTTAGCTCTTTGATTGACAGCTAATTCAAACAATGCAGAGTACCAAAGCTTATATTACACAGCATGAACTGTGCTGAGAGTGTTTTGAGTTTTGAGTTTTTCTATACTCACCATGAAGCAATAAACTGAGATTGTATCTGGATGAGCATGAATTTCAGACAATTGTGGGAGGGGCTTCAGTAAGAAGGTTAGGAGAATTGGTACTGTTTGTTGTGAGAGAACTGGGCCTTTAAATGTTTCTCCCTTGGAGCCATTTGGCCCCCTCCGAAGCAATGAAGCAATAAACTGAGATTGTATCTGGATGAGCATGAATTTCAGACAATTGTGGGAGGGGCTTCAGTAAGAAGGTTAGGAGAATTGGTACTGTTTGTTGTGAGAGAACTGGGCCTTTAAATGTTTCTCCCTTGGAGCCATTTGGCCCCCTCCGAATCTTGTCCAGCAAGAGGTCCTGGAGTGACTGGTGTGTTTCGTTCAAAAGTAGGGCAAAAATTATTCTATTGTCTTACTGAAATTTATTTTCAATAATACACAAAAGGATTTAATTTGTTAATCAGTATTCAAAATAAGAGTATTTTTTGGTAGTGGAGAGTAAACATTTCAGTTTGGGTAAAATACAGGGTATTTTTCATGCCTGTTATTTTATTCGCTTCACTGCTTTGAATGGTCAATGCGGTCAAAGCTGCGAGAGGAGGTTTGTGATATGTACATGGATTTTTCATTAAATGTTACATTTTAAATAAAAGGTGGTAGCTGGGATGTGTTAATTTCTTTTGTTTGTCTCAAGAATGAGTGAACCCTTACAATCTGAATTATCCCTTTGAGTAAAATATGTGTGAGATAGTGCACATGTGTCTACTCCATAGACCTATTTCCAAATAGCAATTACAATGAATTGTGGGATAGAGTTTTGGGTGTGTGTCAATTTTCACCACAGTTAAATGCCATTGACAAAAATGACAAACACCAAAACTTTATCCCACAATCCTTTGTAATTGGTATTTGGAAATAGGTCTATAATGATGGAAGTATTGTTTGTATTTAAATAAGCTTATTAATCTCAAAATGATGTAAGTAACTGATAGGAAGCACTCTGTCAGTGTGGTGGCCAGCTGTGTCAAATAAATAACTCTGTGAATTCAGTCAAATATTAACTACAGGAACTAATTACCACACTTTCAGGCTTGCCTTGAATTTCTAATGACCAAGTTCATCCATCATTTTTTAGCCTTTATTTTTTTCAGCTTCTTGATATATGTAGAAATCATTTGCTTGTTTCAATTATTAATCCAAAACTGCAATAAAGACATAATTTTTCATCCATAGTTATCATGGCTGTAAAAAATTGAGAGCTGAATGATCCCTTCAGAACATGCTGTTGTTTAGATGGGAAAATGACTCACTGAAAGAAAAAAGCAGACCCTCCTAAGGGACCCCCTAATGTCGTGAAGTGATTCATAGTGTGGTAAGAATGACACTGATATAGATGTTCAGACGAATGTTTTGTCAAAACCTAGCTGCCTGGAACAGACAAAGACTAATTACCATCACATTGAAGGAGGAAGGTTGGAAAGTTTGTGTAAATGTTTTAAATAAAGATAAAGGTTTGATGTATTATTGAAGGGGTTTTATTTTATGAGTTCGTGCATGAGTCTAGTTTCGATGAAGATATGAAGTCAAAGAAGAAAGGCTGAGATATGGGAAGTGTTTTTGTGGGAGTCTATTTTTAGGTTTAAGGGAAATACAGTCCCTTTAAATTGACATAGCCTTGGTATTCTTATTCTCCAATGGCTCTGTTCATTGTGTTTCAACATTTGTATTGTTAAAGATCAAGAGCAGTCACACCAAGCTTATTTTGGAGCATTGTTTAAATTTCACACTTTTCTCCTTGTTTCCCTTCAAAATATCTTCCATTATACTTTAGGATATCAGTATTGCATATTCAAGGTAGTACTAGCAGTTACTTGCAGTAAATTTTTTTTTTTTTTTTTTGAGAAAAAAAGCTATTGTCACATGACTATCAAAAGCCAATGATGAAACAGGACCATCTACTACTCTATTTTAAGGTGTCGTCACTGCATTTCCCCTTTAATGTGGTGATGTGATGCCATATGTGCTTGTTTTAAGTTTACTTCTTTCTGAAAAATGTGACCACTTTACCAGCTCTTATTCTAAGAACCACACATTGCATTTTAAAGGGAAATATTGCGTTTGCTTTAAAAGGAAGTTTCCTCCTTTCAAAAACAGTATTTATTGGCAAAGAGTGATAAATAATTACAAATAAGGAATTATAGTAGCCTTCTTTTCTAGAAATAAGTTTCCGTCGCATAGAAATTCAGTTGTTTGTTGCTCAAGAATAATTTGTTCACCCAAACTTTCAACATTTCAAAAGATGCCATTGTGTAACTCTTCTTGTGCATAACATTTTGAGGAGATGAAGCTATTGCTGAGATTTATTGTTGAGACCAAATGATTTAAAAATGACTAGAGCTATTTACATTTAACGCTATGTTGGAGCTTTTTAAATGCAATACTTCCCTTTAATGCAAAGTTTACAGAAATGCTTAGCACAAATACCCCTCTATTCAAAAATTGATGTGACCTTAGACTTTTCTTGTAAAGGGCAAGATGCAGTTGCCTTAACTTGAAGTTGTGTACTAGACTGTCCTGTTTCATGATTGGCTGTTGAGAGTCATGTGATCACATTTTCTCCTCAAATGTGAAATTTACTAGAATTTACTGTTCCGTTTACCTGGAATGTGCAATAGATAAATCATAAAAGATGATCAACAGATAGTTTTAAGAATATCGCAAGATCTAGTTGATGCAAGTTTGGGGGGACTGCTCTTGACCTTTAAGCTATGCAGTGCAAATACAAATTTAAAAAAGGATGTTGGGATAAATTAGAATTGTGGATGACTCATTCATAATTACTCCATTACATCATAGAGAAGATGGTTATATGTCCTTTTACTCATGCTTGCACAAAATCTTACTTTAGAACTACGAGTACAGTACCTTCATTTAACATATTTTAACTGTATTTTAGCTGGAATATAAATGCTTTGCTAGTAGCAGACTGGAATAGGAAGGTAAAATGGAAGTGAGAGTTGAGAAAGAAATATGTGTGACTACCCCAAGCTGCAGGATTTAATCCTTTGTCTGGAATTCCATTGTAAGCTTTAGGCCATAACAATTTGTAGAGAAAAGAGAGGAAGTTTGCCATCCAATTAGTATGAGAAGAAATGAATCTGAATTAAAAAAGTTGATAATTATCACAATTAATGCAGGAAATCTACTCTGCCTACTTGTCTCCTGGGAAAGGAGAGGTGTGCCTGCTAATTAATGCCTATAGCCTGCATTGTTTGAATTTCTTCTAACCATGCTGTATGAAAGACAAAGGCCATAAATGGTTGGTTTTCTTTCTCTACTGGGACATGGAAGCAGTTTTGTTTCATTGTCATACTCTGTTCATCCTGAAGCTAATGACGGTATTACTGCTGACAGATCATTATTAACTTACTCAGGAAATGTGTGCCCAGAGTAAACATTTGCTATCAAACAAAGAAATAGCTACTTGATAAAAGGGTGGGCATTTAACCTTGTGTACAGCTAAGTACAAATAATGTGCCTGCAGCAATTATGGGGAATGAAAACACAAAGCTTGAAAAATTTCCCTATGCCTTGTGGCCCTATCGGGCAAGCCCATATTCTGAAATAAGTAATTTTTGGTTGACCAATATAGCTTGATTGTTGCCCAAATAAATGAAATGAAAGATTTAAGGAAAATAGGCTAATGCAATAGTATTTATACTTTTGTTGCTCTCTGCATTGGCAGTCACTGAAACTAAATTCTGCAAGTTCCATGTAAACCAATTAAGGACTGGGAGGGTATGTTTAAGGGAGGACATAGTGCTATACTGCTATTTACAGGTGACTTTGAATGTGTTGATTTATGTGCACTATACAGTGTTTTAGACCCTGACATAATGTGTCCAATCGGGCATGTTTTGCTGTGCAGACCATTAGACAAGATGCCCTCGGGCACCCTATTTTTTTGAGCCCTGAAACCAAAACACTGTTATGGTGTTATGGTCATGGTGGGGGCCAGTGCAATGTGATATTGTTGTTTCTAGAGATTCCCATGTTAGGAATGAAAGTACACTCATGTACGAATTTGTTTTGCAGAAATCATAATTTCTTAAAACCAATTATAGTTGACATAGAGTGAGAGATTATCCAAAATAAGGCAGTGTGGTAGGTTTCTATTCAAAAAATAAGTTTCTCACAGATGGAAGTCCAGTCATTAATAGAATAATTTGTTCACCAAAACTACTGACACTGTATAATACATTAAATAATGAGGTAATTAATGTTTATTCAAGTTGTATAAAAGTTGATAAACCTTATTGGCGAGATTAGAATGATTTAATAGTGTTTAAATTACGGTATGCCATATACTGACACATGTTAGTTGCAATTTTTCCCTTAATTAGCTTTTTTTCTTGCAATACAGCTTGGGGCAATTTATCCCCCCCCCCCATTTATTCCCCCCCTCCCTCCCTTACCTACCTTTGTGAAAAGTCTACTCATATGCATGAATGCTCTGCCATTTACAGCTTAGAAATTTATTCCAAATAGTTGATCTTATACCTTGATTTAAAAATTTCTATCATTTCCACCGGGGAACCAGAATATGTTAATGATAACAGTAGGAGATCTACTGGATCACAGCCTGTGCGCTAGTACAAAAGTTTAAATGAATAAGTCTCTTATTGTATCCAATATCCGTAGCCAAAAGTGAGTTTGGCCTGACATGAATATAAGTTATCTAGTTTTTCAACCCTTTCAGCATTTTTGTTATATTTTGTATACAGTATACTTTCATTATTCAGTTGCAAAATCAACACAATGAATTGACCTGCCTACTCCAGGGTCATAGTAATAAATTCAGCCTAGTTTTCAAACTTTATGGCAACTAGTGCAAAATAGATAAATTGTTGTCCTCTCAAAAACCTTTCCAAAGTGCTTGTGGTTTTATACCACAAGATTCTACAACATCCATGGTACTTGTACAATATTATCCCCTGCATTAGTAGGCATTTGGGAGTGGCATTTTGTGTGTAACATCGTCATATCGTTACTTTATAGTTTGAAATCAGTTTTCAAATTATAACAACAAAAGGTATGCAGCAGAGAGATGGGGGGGGGGGGAGGTGGAGATGGGGTTGGCAGAAAATTGTAAACATTTCCAAAAGGGATGGTGAACATTTTTGAGATGTGGAAACTTTAAAAATTTTTACAGATCTTATACATATTGATTAGATAGGGTAGTTTATATTCCAGGCTCATTTTTTAACAGCTTTCGTTGTTTTGCATTTTCATTCTGCAGATTTAGACTTGAATAGTCAAAGATACACCACTGCCTAAAGGCTTTCTGACAGTCACTCAGTCACATGCATGTAGAGTTTGATCCAGTCAGTCATCTGAATAATAGGATGACCATCCATAAAGCCTCTGACATGTTCTAAGACACTAATGATTTATTGTTCCAAGATGCTATATCTACATTATCATGCAGGGGTATTACAGCAAAATTGAAATTAATCTGACTGAATCTCTGTGTCAGGCTGGCTATTCATTGTCTATGAAACATAATTTATCAGTTGATTATTCAAAAGTCTTTGTTTACTTAATTACCCATTGATTAGGGTGAATTTGTGGATGCCAGATCTCACACAGGTTGGAAGGTTTGTTCATCCACCTTTGGGATAACTTTCATCTCCCAATGGGTTGTAAGGTTAGCCATTGTTAATGGTCTGAGCGGGGATTGTGACAGTGTTCATTTGTTTGTAGTGGCATCCATAATATAATGGGGTCACTACGTAAACACAAATTATTTAATGTAAGACTCAGTTTTGCAATGGACCAAGCCAAATTTAACCATTGCCCATCTATCAATTTAAAGGGCAGGAGCAGTCATCCCAAATTGGAGAAGTGTAGTAGATTGTCCAGTTTCATGATTGGCTGTTGGGAGTCATGTGACAATGTTTTTTTCTCTTCAAATGTGAAATTTACCAGAAATAACTGCTATTGGTTTACCTGGAATATGCAATAGTAAAGTCATAAACTATAGTGAAAGATACTTTGAAGAGAAATGAAATGAAAATTGAGTTATTTAGCTTTTTCTTAAAAATAAGTTTGGGGGGACTGCTCTTTACCTTTAATCATTGGTGGTGCCATGAATGACAGTCATGATTACTTTAGATGAGGTGGTAACCACTTTCGAAAATGAATGCATTTATAGAACTTTCATTGTCTCATAGTTTCATTTTATCACCAAAGATAAATGCTTTGTATAGGGCAAACTTGAATGTGATGTTTGTACATGTATAGCATATTTTACAGTTGTGCAAGTGGTTAGACAAGTAGTAACATTCACAACAAGGATAAAACAATTCTTCTGGCAATTGTTCTTATAGTATTCTAATGAAAAATGTTTTTCGTGAACAGTTACTGATTACAGAAAAAATGTAGTGTTAAGTACAGACCGCACCCAAAAGAAAGGAAACAGGCAAACAAAAAGTCCTGTGCACAGCTGACAAATTGGCACTACTGTAAATTATTTTCTCATGTTGAAGGAAAAGAGGAAAGCTGTTTTAAACAACCCTTAGTTCTTTATCATTTGTTAGTAAATTTGGTGAAAATTTGTACCAAAAGCAGGGCCTCCACTGTGAACAAGCTGTCACAATTGTTATTAATTTCTAAAACCAAAGGTATAAAACTTGGCATCCAAGTGAGTCTGAAGGGCATGAGTTTCAATTGTGAGGTGAAAAAGAAAATATGAATATGAATTTCATTGTGTACACTAAAGTATGAGATGAATAGGTTAGATTCATGAAATGATAATGATTATCATTATGATAATGGTAACAACAAAAACAATAACTATTATAATAAATAATGGCAATGACCATAGCAATAATACCATCAGTGGCAACAGTAATAACATTAGTAACAATGTAATTATAATAATGATCTTATATAGTGCTAAATCCAATAAGCCAGTTCAGAGTTGTTACTGCGCATGTACTATGATGAGTTGCCCCTATGACCTATGACCTGAGGAGTCTTGTCATGCACTATGCTTAGGTTTTTACACTGTGTGCTATGCAGCGGTGGCCAATTGGAAGAACGTGTACCCTTAAAACCTTTGACCTTATGAACAAAATAGTAGCTCAAAACTGGCTTATTACTCTAAAACATATTTCAAAGCACTTTACTAAAAAACAACTTACAAATTACTGTATGGAGTGCAAAAACAAACATAAGATAACATGTACTGTAGTATGTGGTTTATTATTGTATGATGTTTTGTTAGTATTCATGTACCAAGAGGTTACTACTCAAATTTTGCATAATTAAATTGTCAACATGAAATAACATTTAGTGATTAATTATTATATCAATGCTATGTGATATAAATGGTTGGGAAGGTATTTTAGTTAGGAAGCCAACCCTATAGGTTGTTAATTAGTGATATATATGTCTCAAAAATTGATAGAGTGAAACAGCATCACACAGCTGTATTTTAATTTTTATCATGATGTGCTTCTCTTTTAGTAAGTAATTTCTAAAACCAAAGGTATAAAACTTGGCATCCAAGTTTGTCTGAAGGGTATTGTCAGCTGTATTTTAATTTTTATCAAGATGTGCTTCTCTTTTAGTAAGTAATTTCTGAAACCAAAGGAATAAAACTTGGCATCCAAGTTTGTCTGAAGGGTATTGTCAGCTGTATTTTAATTTTTATCAAGATGTACTTCTCTTTTTCTTTTTTTTTTGGAGCGTTCAGATTTATGAGCAAACTGCAACCCCCAACCCCCATCCCCCTCCCTTCAAAAAGTAATACACTGTGACTCAAGAGTCAAAATAGCTTGAGGACATGTGACAATCAGTGTTATTTAATTGTTTATGTTGCAATAATTTGCTGTGTTGTAGTTACATCCTTTGTGTTAATTTCTGTATTGAGAAAACATCAGTTTTGTAGGAGAGCAACCTTCCCCCTTATAAAAATAAATGAAAAAAAAATAAGAAAAATAATAATAAAATAACTGTCAAAATGCATAAGGTAAATATATTCAAATAAAATGATGTGTGCACTAAGCATTATCTTAGTACTATTTTATATTAAGTTGTTTTAGAAAAACAAATTATAAAACTTGAAACCTTGGGTTTTTGTAACTACCCTTTTCATGTTAATTGTGTCAGTCTGCAATTGCCTTACAGCTAGACATCATTGTTACAGGAATGTTTACTACTATAAATATCCTTGTGTAAGATGTACATGAGGACTATTTCTATTCTGTTCTGCTCAATTTCTCTTCCTTGCAACTCTTATATGGAGAAGCTAATTATACTCAGGCTATAAGTCACACTGGGAGTTCAAGAGATTTTGCGAATTCTTCTTGCAGTACAGCTGCATTCTTTTTTGTGGCAATGTGACCACCCTCTCCATAAAAACAAAGGAAACAATGACATAAATACTCGTTAAGCAGGTCATTTAGACCTTCTTTTATTAGGCCACTTCATTATTGAACTAGCCATGCATTTAGTCTCTCATCACTTCACTCTGTTTCCCTAAGGATACATTGATTCTCTGCATATGACTGGTTTCTTTGCCAAGTTGAACAGTTAACAAGGAAGAAAAACAGCTTTGTGGAATATATAGAGATAGGCATTCCCTACCTAAGTAGAAAGTAGACAGGGACATAATCACAAAGCTGGCTTCAAACAGCTTGACACATCCTGAAGATATAACATTCCACAGTGAGATGAAGATGATTGCATCTCTTGAAAATTATCTTCTCCCTTGGATGACAAGATGCATTAACAAGAATTTAGACAGCTATGCCCTCCCATTGATAACCCTTTGTTGACTCTAGTTCAGTGTAGCATCTGAAACGTCCCTCATATCTTAGATGGATGCAAAGCTCTGTGTGCTATTTTTTCCTGATCAGTGTTGGGTGGAAAACTACATAGAAAGAAAAAGGGTGTTTATCAAAGATGATCTAACAAAGTGTTTGGATTGTTAATTAAGTATATCTTGGGCTACCATGTGTAAGACTTATTCTTGCAGTGCTCTGTGTGCTTTGCGTTGTACAATTTTTAACCGCCACATAAAATATATCTATGTTTGTTGGGTGTGTTAGTAAAGCTGTTTGGGCCGAGTTTTAATAAATTTAGGAAGAGTCATTCATCTTACTGGGCAGTATATGGGCAGTGGGGCACAGGAAGGGTAAAATTGACTTAAAAAGCTGCCAATTAGATAAATGACTCAGACCCCCCCAAAAAAAATAAATAAATAAATAAATAAAATTTGCACATTGAGAATTTTTCTTTATAGTAAGCACCATAATTGCAAACATGTTGAACAAAATAATGTCCGATACAATTTAGACTTTAAGGGTGTTTGAAGCACCTACAAAAAAACACATGATTCAATCATGAAGAAACAATCCTTCTTACTTTTTGTTACATTGATTACCCCATATCGCCTCAGGGAGGAAATGAAGCTCACTACGCCCACACTTGATATAGTCACATTTCATGTCTGATTAATCGATTGACAGTAACAGATATATAAAAATACACAAAAAGTTACATAACATTTGAGGTTAGCTAACAGGTCAATCAAGCATTTCACGCAGCGTGAATACAATGAAAGCTAAGCTCATTTTAGGGCACAGATCATGTGACAAACTCAGATATCAGTTACACCCCACACCGCCTTTGATGTACTGGGGTGTCTATGTTGCTTTCTCAAGAAGAGACGTCACGGCATGATGTGTACCTATAGAACTAAACTTCAGAATATAAAACCAAGGATAATTAAAAAAAACAGTCAATCAATAAACTTTTTGGCAAGAAAGAATATATTCTGAAACTTGAACACACAATGTTCTATTTACAACTTAATAATTTCTGGCTCATAATACAGTCAAACTGTCTTGTTTGATAAGGGTGAGCATATATCTTACTGGATCTATTATCTCAGTGATTCACGCTTCTTTTATTCGCATTTTTATTGTCAGGTCAAAAAGTCTCGTACAAAATTAATTTTTCAGTCGTCTTAGTTGCTCTGGTTCATCTGTTTGTATTAAACGAGATCATTGTGATGCAATGAAGCCGTCCGAAATGAAAAATGAAAAATTCAGAAGAAAATTGTTCTGAAACTTGATACCGTTCTTGAAAATGTCTAAACAGTTGATTGATGGGTTATTGTACACCTATGGCTCTTTAATATTGAGAGTTCAAATGGGATTTTGAAGTTTTCATTACTGTAAGCATCTAGTGATAGCAATGTAAGGAAGTAGTCTCCTTTTGTTCCGATTTATTTGACTTTAAATGAATAACTAATCGAAATAGAGAAAACAAGTTATCAGATGTGATGAAGATAGCATGCATATATAGTAATTTGTAGGCATAATTGATTGAAAAGGTACACTACCTGCAGTACTAACTGCAATATAAAATGAATTGTGTCAGTATTATTCAACTTAAATTATAGTCGAGTTTATACTTGTATACTTACTTCATTTCATTTCATTTCATTTCATTCATTTCATGTATTTGTTACTTATTTAATATCTGTGGATCTAGAAATTACTGAAAATTTTTGAAACTTAGACACCAGTATTTCAGTATATGGTGATCTTTCAGCAATAAATTCATGTGCACATTATATTAAAATAAATGGCAATGTAGCCATGTATACATCCACACAGTATAACCACATCTTTTTTTAGCTGTGTATCCCCAGTTATACATAAGTCATGTTAGCCATCCCAAATCAGTGACGTAGGCTGTTATATTTCCCTGACAAAATATTATCATCATGTTTGCCTGTTGTTAAGGTGTTTTTTTGATTCCTTGCCGTAGGCAAAAGGAATCTATGCGATGGTGATGTCGTGTGTGTGTGTGTGTGTATGTGTGTGTGTATGTGTGTGTGTGTATGTGTGTGTATGTGTGTGTGTATGTGACGCTTTGCTTGTAAACACGATATCTCAAGATAGGTAACTGTGACTGGTCTCATACTTGGTGTGTGGGTTGGCCATATTGAGTAGATGATCCCTATTGTTTTCCGTGGAGGTCAAAGGTCATTTGAGGTCACTAGAGGTCAAACTGTGAAAACCTTGTAAACACGATATCTCAAGCAGAGTAAGCTTGACTGATCTCATACTTGGTGTGTGCGTTGGCCATATTGAGTAGATGATCCCTATTGTTTTTGGTGGAGGTCAAAGGTCATTTGGGGTCAGGAGAGGTCAAAAGGTCAAAACCTTGTAAACACGATATCTCAAGAACGTAACATGTGACTATGCTCATATTTAGTGTGTGAGTTGTTCATATTGATTAGATGATCCCTATCGATTTTCGTGGACGTCAAAGGTCATTTGCAGTCAGGAGAGGTCAAATGGTAAATTCTTAGAAATTGCTTGTAAACACGGTATCTCAAGAAGGGTAAGTGTGACTAATCTCATATTTGGTGTGTGGGTTGGCCATATTGAGTAGATGATCCCTATTGTTTTTGGTGGAGGTCAAAGGTCATTTGGGGTCAGGAGAGGTCAAAAGGTCCAAACCTTGTAAACACGATATCTCAAGAACGTTACATGTGACTTTGCTCATATTTGGTATGTGGGTCGGTTGAATTGAGTAGATGAGCCCTATCGATTTTCGTTGAGGTCAAAGGTCATTTGAGGTCAAAAGATGTCAAAAGGTCAAAACCTTGAAAACATGATATCTGAAGAACATTGCATGTGACTATGCACATATATGGTGCGTGGGTTGGTTGTGTGAAGTAGATGATCCCTATCGATTTTTGGGGAGTTCAAAGGTCATTTGGGGTCATGACAGGTCAAAAGGTCAATACCTTGTAAACACTGCATCTCAAAAATACATGTAACTAAGCTCACCTTTAGTGTGTGGGTTGGCTGTATTTAAATGATGATCCCAATTGATTTTTGTGAGGGTCAAAGGTCATTTGGGGTCAGCAGTATCAAAGTCTGAAAAGCTTGTTTGCATTGTATTACAAGAAAGGTAATTTTTGTAGGGTCCTCATACTTGGCATGTAGATGATGTATAGTGAATAAATGATCCCTATAGTTTTTGGTGGAGGTCAAATGTCACTTTGGTTCACAAGTGGTCAAAGTCTCAATATCATATTTACACAATTTCCCATGGTTGGAGTCTTGCTTACTGCAAAATTTCACACACAGTATGT
Organism: Holothuria scabra; assembly: GCA_037179385.1. Lineage (NCBI taxonomy): Eukaryota > Metazoa > Echinodermata > Holothuroidea > Aspidochirotida > Holothuriidae > Holothuria > Holothuria scabra. Next base: position 49,657,727 of record CM074183.1, on the reverse strand, counting down.
GGATGTGATATCGTGAGCTGAACCGTAGTTCTACTGTAGGTGGTCAAAGGTCACCCGAAATCTCAAAGTAGGAAGCTTGGATGCCTTGCATGTATTCTTTGTGGGTACATTACGGAGCACTGTCAATTTGAAAAACATTACGGAGCACTAGCTGTCGATTTGAAAAACATGTCAAAGCACTGTCAATTTGAAAAAAAAAGGTAGGCTCAAATTTCAGTGGCAAGGAATCGCTAAGCCTTTTGGCTTTCTGGTTCCAGAACTGAGCCATGTCCCAATTTTACCATGCAAAAGCAAGTCAAAAATGCACTATTTATGGTATGCTTGCTCTAACGGTACAGCGTTCTCCTCTAAAGTGGAAGGTCTGGGTTCACTTTCCAGGTCGAATCATACCAAAGACTCTAAAAAAGGAACCTACCGCTGTTTTGCGTGATGCTCGGCATAAGCAATGGAGTAGGGAAAACAAGCCAGTGAACCACAACTGGAAAAAAGGCTGTGACTGACTCCACTTGAACCAATAGGTTGGAAACAGGGGCGCAAAACTCCATCTCACAAACAACAAATCTGCATGGTGCTAAAATCAGACTTACATCCCTCATGCTCATCTTAATCCCCTGATTTGTAAGCCCAATCCTTTTATTCCTGTAGGTCAGATCTGCACCCATGGGTCCAGGAGTTATAAAGCTTTTGTGAAACTGGTGGTGCTACTGTTTTGCTCATATGTTCGTTTGTTTGGTACTATTCCCCAAAATCATATACATGTTTTGGGCCCTAATTTCTCTTCTATGGACTACTTCAGATTCTGTCTGAAGCAGTATTGAAATAAATAAAGTCTTAAATTTTAAATTCATCAGGTTTTAAATTGAGCTCATATTATGTGACTTTTCTTATTTTAATGAATGCAAGATATCTGTCTAGATTGCTTACAGGGATTTATAGCAGGCAATGTTTGAACATAGCAGTAACTCAATATACCATCTGACTGAATCATATACTGATGATGTTTACTCATGCTGATTGCTATAGGTTTCCAAGTGCTTCTGATGGAAAAGTCCCATCATAGTTGTCTGTAATTGACTATTGTTATGGTACAATGTAATTTCGTATACCTGCACATATTAACAGTATTCAAACAGAGCAACTTTAATTATGATGTATAATTGCTATGATTTAATTTTCATCTTGGATGAAGATGCTGTCTTTGATTCTAACTGTTGAAAATAGCTTTCATCGATGCTAGAAGCAAATAGCAGGTTTTAGCCCTCTTAAACTGGTATCTAATAATCCAGAATCTATCAGAGAACTTCCCTTTCATATATCTTGAGGTTAATAAAGTTGAAGACTATTGCCTTCAAAGATTATTTGCTCAATAGAGCAACGAGGCTGGTTTAAATGGGGTTAACTGCTGCAATTGCAGAGACAAGCTCCACCCAAGGAAAGACTCTTTTCTTGGGTAACATTGGCTAAGAGGTCCTATCCAATTCCACCAGCATGAATTTTGATGCCCATTTTTATGGAACGCCAAAACCGCCATCGCATATGACAATGTACTTCCATTTGGTGGCATTATTTTACATGACGATGTTAGTTCAAATGGCCATCTATCCAGGAATGATGATGTTCTTCCGTTTTTCGACGTTACCAACTCAAACGGCATTCGATCACATATAACGATGTATTTCCATTTGGTGGCGTTATTTTGCATGATGATGTTAGTTTAAATGGCCATCTATCCCAGGAATAATGGCGTTCTTCCATTTTTCGATGTTACCATCTTAAACGGCGTTCGATCAAACGGCGATGTGTATCCAAGACGTGTATCTAAGGCGTGTATCCAAGGCGTGTATCCAAGGGGAGTTACCAATGATGACTATTCATACCTAAAGGATGGCTTTGTAAAAGATGCAGCCAATCACAGAACGTGTTTTATAAAACTTGCCAAAATGCGCCAGATCCCAAATAAGAGGATTGTATTTGAGCTGGAATAGCAGTCCTAGTTTCGCTAACGTTACACGGACGGCATCATGGCTTGCGAACTGAATGCCAGCGTGGAAGAGATAGTCCAAATGGGATTTACAAACCGGCAAATGGCAGAAATGTTGAACGTCAGTAAGAGGACGATAGAGAGAAAAAAAAGAGAACTAAATTTGAGAAAGCGGGACGTAAGTTCGCGCACAACAGGTGAGTAACCAGGCAGTAGCCTAGGCCTAGATCTCTTTATATGACAACCATTGTGATTGGTTTGATTTTGCTTTGCTGAATATGTACATTTGAGAACAGGAACTCCCCTTGGATACACGCCTTGGATACACGCCTTAGATACACGTCTTGGATACACATCGCCGTTTGATCGAACTCCGTTTAAGATGGTAACATCGAAAAACGGAAGGACGCCATTATTCCTGGGATAGATGGCCATTTAAACTAACATCGTCATGCAAAATAATGCCACCAAATGGAAATACATCGTCATATGCGATGGCGGTTTTGGCGTTCCATACATTTTACATGTTTTGTCCCTTCATTAGTATATTTATTGTAAAAAAGGTACCTCAGTTGTAAAGTTTCAAAATTATTTTTAAAGTTGACCAATGACCAAACCTCAATGGTCCAAAAGCTCCCTCATGCTTCCCTACACATTTATGTGTTGTGCTGGTGTTTAGATGTAAGAGTATATGTTTCAATTGGTTTTAGTAATTTCAAAACAGTTAGGTATATGCAACATGTGACGTCCCTCATGCCTTTCTTTGATGGAAGGAATCATCATACTGAGCTGTCATGATAATGTGTGTGTATATGAGTGAATCTTGACTTGTAAATGTGATATTTCAAGAGTATAGGTACAGTATGTATGTAATGTAATAACATGTGTGGTTCCCCTTGCACTGATCAGGTAACAGTTTATTTGATTCCATCATGAATGCAAAAGGGGTCATACAGTCATGATAGTAATGTGAAGATGACTGACTTATAAACATGATATTTCAAGATGAATACTTAAGGTATAACCACCAGTGGAGATACAGTAAGGTTTGGATCAATAATTTATTAATCTTAAATTTTTTTTTTTTGTTGTTTTCTTAGTCCGTGTCTTCACTGATCTAATGACTGACAAAATTTTTTGGCAAATGCTTTGAATAATGCCTGTTGGATGTAATGCCTGTTTGATGTAATGCTTGTTAGATGTAATGCCTGCTGAATACAATAACTGTTGGATTAATGTCTGTTCAATATAATGCCTCTTTGATGTATTGTCTGTTGGACACAATGCCCCTTTGATGTAATACCTATTATTGCAAAATATGTTATGTCTCTCCTCCTTTTTTGCAGACATGTTCCTATTCCCCGCAGCTAATGCAGTCAGCTCTGTTTGCAATGGCCAATATGATGAGCAACACTGAAATATGTTCTGGGTATGTTACTAGTTGGTTAATTAGCTAAATACATCCTCTAGCTGTTTAGAAGATCCTACATGAAAAGTTTAGCTATAACATGTGACATATCGCTTCCTATAAACAGTAACAATTTTGCTTCCATTTAAATTATGGTACCACAAATAAAAAAAGATAGATTTGCCTCGAAAAAAGAGGGAGGGAATATGTCATTTCTTCTATGCTGAAACATTTCAAGATGTGAGAAATGGTAATAGAAATTAGTGCTGTTTGCATCAATGTAAATCATGAATAAAAATGTTTTTTGGGAAAATTAATTGAAGTTTATCAGTTTTAATCGATATCTGATGATTTCATGATTTAGGCACCATTGGTTATATATATTATTTGTTATATGGGACCATCAATTACTTCATGCAGCTGATAGTGTGTAGCTCCAAAAAGTTCCAAAAACTATGTTAAATGATTTGAATAGATACAGCAGAACTGATGGTATCATTAATGAGTATTATAATCAACAGAAAGGGTCCTGGTGGCAAATTACATGGATGGGAGCAGCATCTTTGCACTAACTGGATAGTTTTACTAAAGATTTTGGTTTTATATGTGTGTATGATGGAATGAAGACTTATCATCAATTTCTAAAAGACCTATTAGCACCCCTGTTGCCTTAACAGCAGTAGGGTTCTATAGCTTTCTTCATTTTTACGGCACCCCACATTTTGGTACTTCCGTTTACGTTTTAATCCCATAAATGTTTGCTGTCTAGTTATGAAATGCAAATGTGAGCTAATTTTTCTAGTGTGGTGCCCGGGATGGGAGGGGGGGGGGGATTTGCCCTATGTGACACCCAAATGAGATCTTGGATTTTGAAAAAGATGTCTTTTATATTTAGACCAAAAAAGGCACTAATTTCTGTCTTCTTCATTAAAAAATTGCCCAAAACACCTGGAAAATGCCATTTCTAGCTGTCTGAGAGCTTGTGCTTCTTTAAATTTTGCTGTACATTCTGTGCCAATTGAAGGCACTCAGCTCGGGTAGCCTTTCATTCTGGATAACATGCTTCCTTAAGAGAATCATATTAAGCTGCCAATCAATTGCTTTCTCTATATTTCAGCTCCCTTTCCCCCTTTTTCAAAATTTTCCCCAGATCTGCTACTCGCAGTAATTTTGTTACCAATAAAATCTTCAAGACACTCAACTAACTTTAAGAACAGCTTTTAGTCAATAGAATTACCTTCAAATGAAGACTTTGATAGGTCTCACAAACATCCTACAACCCAGGGGATTCTGAGAGCTATGCCTATTGCCCCATGAGTATGTCTAGCTCTGCCTCCCTGCAAAATCATTGTACCTCTCCAGTGCCTCCCTAGAATGGAAAGTCTGGTGGCACCAGTGTTTCTATGTGTCCACTAGAACTTTAAAGAAGATAAAGTTTGGCAACTTTTCCATTATTTTTTTTCAGATATCCTTCTATCAATGTGGAATTTATATCAAGACTACTTCACTTTCAGAGAGATCAACTCAACACTGATAACAGAATTGGGATTGTCTTAGAAATTTGTCGTCTTTTTTTCCATATATCTTGTTGGTGAGAAGATTTTGCTCCTTTATTTCTGGTCACTGGGGGACAGTGAAGGTCATTAGAGGTTATGTAGATCCAGTGAAAGGTGTCAGAATGGCAACATGGGGGGGGGGGGGCAAACAAGGTAGGGACAAAGGAAAATGCTGGGGGCTTATTTTTCTTTTTGCTTCATTTTGCATGCAGAGCAAAACAGAACATAAAATGAACAATGACAAAGCCTCAACAGGGGTCCAGTGGTTCTGCCAGGGGAAGGTCTAAGGTTTTAGCATTTCTCTGAGTGAATAGTGAAGTCTTGATAGACATATATAATATATGTTTTTGGTTGACCCTAACTTGTAACTGAATTAGCTGGGAGGGAGTGGGGAAGGGTGGAACAATGGGAGCAAGAAATATATTAAAAGGGACAAATGTCCCCTCTTGTGCCCCCCTCCCTCCTCTCTCTAGTGCTTCCACTATGTAGATGAAATTTCCAAGTTTACTTCTAGCATCAAATGCATAATTGTATTTGTAAATAAGGCATAAATTGATTAACATGATCCACAATGCAATAAATATGTGGAAATTAGAAACAAGTATTGATAAAATGAATGTCAAAGTGCATTGATTTGTATTGTTACAGAGCCACTTGAGTGTGATAGGTAGAGCAGTAGAATCAGAATACGTGAGGCTTTTCAATTCTGATGCCCCAGAGGAAAGTGAAAACCTAGCAATTGGTATAACAACAAAAACAACAGAAACCAAAAGAGAAAAAGTATCAAAGGTCAATCAGATGAAGATCAAATAGGTTTTCAGTACAAATACTGCCCTTCCCAAGTCATATACTGCCCTCATTACCCATTTCAATAATCTGGGAAGCTGTAATATGGCTTCTACTTTGTATTCCTTTCCGAGTCAAATGATAAATGTTGTAGAGGTTTATTTATTCAATTCATCCCATGTTATTATTTTGAATTATCAGTAGTTCAGATAAAATAAGGATTTTCTTTTTTAACTTCAGTTACAGTAAGCATAGTGTTCTCTTGTCTAGTGGTGTGTTTCTGAAGTTGACTGACGTCCTTGTGCTATGCTTCCCTGTAACAGATGATATCATCACTGTGAGTATATTAGAAAGGCAATTGTGAAAATGCCTCCAGGTGAAAATGGATTTTCACTATTCCTTGCATAGGTTGTGCCATTTTTAAATGTCCCCTATGATTCATTTCTTTTATACCCAAGAAATCCAACAGAGATGAAATTTTAAAGGGCAGGAGCAGTCATCCCAAATTGAAGAAATTGTTGTAGACTGTCCAGTTACATGATTGGCTGTTGGGAGTCATGTGGCAATGTTTTTTCTCTTCAAATGTGAAATTAACCAGCAATAACTGCTTGGTTTGCCTTGAATATGCAATAGTAAAGTCATAAAATATAATTAAAGATACTTTGAAGAGAAATAAGATGAAAACTGAGTTATTTAGCTTTTCTACAAAATAAGTTTTGGGGCACTGCTCTTTACCTTTAAAACAAACTGGAAATTTTCACTGATACTGGGGCAAAGGAATTCTGGTTTATTTAGAACACTACTCCTACAGGAGCACAAAAAGCTAGATTATCTTTGGTAGGGAATCCTGTTGTTTTTGATATACCAAGCACACAAATTTTTAAATTTTACTCAGCAGCAAGTTTTCCAGACATTTTTCCATACCAATGTTTTCAACTGAATCGTGCCAGCACCTGTGTTCGGAAAAATGTCGTTAAAGGTTCTTTGTGGTTTTCCTTAATGGGATTGAACCAGTGCTATTTTACAATTTATTGAATCAATCGATGACTATGAAAAGTTTGACACAAAGTGCTAATGAATATTCATGAGACAGACACAGTCCCATCCCCTCAATTCAGTGAACTTCTCAATTCCACCTAAAATTGGTTATGTCCTGAACTGTAAGGGTTATACCCATTGACATGTGGAGAGGGCTGGCGTATTCAGACCTGTGTGTCACCATTATAATGAAACCTCAATGCAGATACCATGAAACTTAAAGTTTAAGGAAAAACACTTTACCAATCCAAACATTTACATTGGTTGGGAAACAAGCCCCTTGTCAACTTTATTGGGGGTCAGGGGAGGAGGTTTTAATACTTGCAATGCCACCAGAGTTAGCTTTTTCAAATAGATTTGGTAAATGTCAAGAGGAAATTCACAAATTTTTCTGACCAAGTGAAGGAAATACCTGTGTTATCTTGTAAATGTTATAGGAGAGATAGCTTGATGTGTAATGTTTTAACCATGTATTATACAAAAGTAACAACTGTTCAGTTGCCCTCAATATATGAGCATGCCATACATGTTGCCCTTTGCTAATGGTGATTTATATTACAGTGTAAATTGTTGAAACAAATAAGTCTGACAAATAGCTTATGAAATCAATACCAGATATCACCAGTGGGCGTGTATTCTAGTTAATATCACTGGTGTTGAAATCAATACCAGCTTGCACCATTGGGCGTGTTTTCCACCCTTTTTAGTGGGTGTTGATGAGTTCACTATGTACAGGGTCATTTCTCCATATTGTATTGTAATTTTTTAATTCCATAACAAGTAATTGCCAACCCTTAAAGGGCAAGAGCAGTCACCCCAACTCAAAGTAGTGTAGTAGACAGTCCTGTTTCATGGTTGGCTTTTGAGAGTCATGTGGCAATATTTTTTCTCCTCAAATATTAAATTTACTAAGAGTAACTGCTTGATTTGCCTTGAATATGCAATACTAAAGTCCTCAAATATTACCAAAGTTACTTTGAAAAGAAATCAGAAGAAAATTGCCATATTTAGCTGTTGCCTCATAATAGGTTTAGGTTGACTGTTCTTGACCTTTAATAGGAATGGACATGTGTCCTTTACATTTTTCACAAGTATTTGTCATTACACTTCTCAATATAAACATTTAACTAAAAGTTACATTAGAGTTGTCTCGCACCCTTTAAAAGCAACATCTTATACATGAACATAGCACAGGTATAGTTTTTGTAAATATTAATGCATTCACTGTGTCACTTTCACCAGTAACTTGTTCCAGACCTTTTTATCCCAAATATATATGATGCATTACAAGAGATGAGAATGTTGCATCTGTGATAATTTAATTGAAACATTGTTTATCTCATTTGCTGTGTCTGCCAAGTTGATTTAACTGGTATATAATCAAAACAAGAGACAATGATATCAGGTTCTTGCCTGCCTCTTACTGCTCCTCCCTCCTTTCATCTTGATAATGAGATGCAGATGTGATTATTTTATCTCTTCCATACATTTAAAGTGACAGAAAAACAATCTCTTCAACTCATGGGACTCCTTAATGTTTATAGCTGTGTCTGGTAGATTGCTAATCTTTGTAAATAGGCTGAAATCAGATGGTAAACTTTGATGTATCTTCCATGTAACCAAACTTTAAAGGTCCTTCCAAAAATGAAGCAGCCTGAATCCTTTGGAAGAGTAAAGGGATAGGCAAGTCACAAATAATTTTGCTAACCAACCAAGACATTAATAAGTAGCTACATATGTAATGTGTCAAAAAGTCAAAAACCAATCATGGCAGACAGAGAAAGAGAATTAAAGGATGCAATAACAAATCAAATGACAAAAAATGAAATGTAAATAATCCAAATAAAAGGATTAATGATCAAAAAATCTAAATGAATATTATTATAATACACTGCTGCTAATCTTCCCAAGTAAATGTGAGGATGGAGGAAACAGAAATTTTCAATTATTTTCTGGTCTTTGATTGACATAAAATTCAAAAGGTGCAGAGTAGCTCAAATAAGCTCAGAATGCCTAGAAAGTGTTTGATCACACGTAACCTTCAGTAATCATTTTTGGTTTCCATGAAAAGAGAAATCTATGCATTCATGATGGCGTGTGTGTGTATGTATGTGTGTATGTGCGTGTGTAATTGTGTGTGTGTGGGTTTGTCTTTGTGTTAAACAGAGGACCTAAACAATAGACTTCCAGGTCCTCGGTAGTAAATTCAAAAGATTTCTCAAGTCCTCGGTTGTCTAACAATAGACAGTCTATTGTGAAGGTTAGGGTTAAGTAAGCAGACACAATGGAGATAACAATGAAGTCCTCAGTTGTGTGTAAAAACACGACTGTGTGTGTGTGTATGTGTGTGTGTTTGTGACACTTTGCTTGTTTACACGATATCTTGAGAAGGGAAGATCTGACAGTTCTCAAACTTGGTACACAGATACCCCTTATGAGAGGAAGAACCTTATTTATTTTGGTTGAGGTCAAAGGTCATCTGGGGTCACAGGGGGTCAAAAACCAAAATCCTTGTTTACACAATATCTCAAGATAGGAAACTTGGATTAATTTCAAACTTGACATGTTAATGCCTTATGATGTAAGAAAGAACCCAATTTATTTTCGTGGAGGTCAAAGGTCATTTGGGGTCACATGGGGTCAAACCCCGAAATCCTGGTTTACACTAAATCTCAAGGTAGGAAACTTAGATTCATTTCAAACTTGATATGTTGATGTGTTATGATGTAAGGAAAAAATCCAATAGATTTTGGTGGAGGTCAAAGGTCATTTGGGGTCACATGGGGTCAAACCCCGAAATCCATGTTTACATGATATCTCATGGTAGAAAACTTGGATTAGTTTCAAACTTGATATGTTGATGCATTATGATGTAAGAAAGAACCCTATTTATTTTCGTGGAAGGTCAAGGGTCATTTGGGGTCAAACCCCAAAATCCTGGTTTACACTATATCTCAAGGTAGGAAACTTTGATTCATTTCAAACTTGATATGTTGATGCGTTATGATGTAAGCAAAAACCCTATAAATTTTGGCGGAGGTCAAAGGTCATTGGGGTCACGTGGGGTCAAAGCCCAAAATCCTTGTTTACATGATATCTCATGGTAGGAAACTTGGATTAATTTCAAACTTGATATGTTGATGCGTTATGATGTAAGAAAGTACTCCGTTTATTTTCGTGGAGGTCAAAGGTCATTTGGGGATCACGTGGGATCAAACCCCGAAATCCTGGTTTACACTATATCTCAAGGTAGGAAACTTTGATTCGTTTCAAACTTGATATGTTGATGCATTATGATGAAATTAAAAAACCCAATAAATTTTGGTGGAGGTCAAAGGTCATTTGGGGCCACACGGGGTCAAACCCTGAAATCCTTGTTTACGTGAAACATCATGGTGGGAAAGTTGGATTCATTTCAAACTTGATATGTTGATGCGTTATGATGTAAAGAAAAATCCTATATATTTTGGTGGAGGTCAAAGGTCATTTGAGGTCAGAAGGGACAAATCCTGGAAACCTTTTTAACACAATGTCGCAAGGTAGGAAGCTTGGATTGATTTCAAACTTGATATGTTGATGCATTATGATGTAAGGAAGAACCCTATTGATTTTGGCAGAGGTCAAAGGTCATTTGGGGTCTTAGGGGGTCAAACTCAGAAAACCTTGTTTAGGAGAGCTCAAGGTACAAAACATGGATGGATTTCATAATTAGTGTGTGGATGAGTTATGGTGAGAAGATGGTCTGTATAAGGTTGTTTTTGTGGAGGTGAAAGGACATCAAGGGTCATGATCGGTCAAACTTTGAAAAACTTGTGAAAAATGGGATATCTCAAGGGAGGAAACTTGGATGGATTTCCTAATAAGTATGTGGATGTGTTACAGTATGGTGACTTGAAAGTACTGTACCTGTTGTTTTTGGTGGAGGTCAATGGTCATCTGGTATCACCAGGCATCAAACTCTGAAAACCTTGTTTGCAGAATATCTTAAGGCATAGTATGAAATTTGGCTTTTTGACTATAGAAATGTTTTGGTTAAAAGAAAAACCAGTTACTTACCGGTGGAGTCAAAGGTCACTTCGGGTCACCAGTTGTTACAAGAAATGTAGCATTTTATTGAAAAGAGAAGGTCACTTTGGGTCACCAGTTGTTACAAGAAATGTAGCATTTTTATTTGAAAAGAGCATGTATGTATCATCGAAACCTCAATGCATTCTTGCATTCTGGTTTTTGGTTTGTTTACACAAGGAAGACCTCACGAAAGTTTAAGGAATTGGTAGGAACTTTAATAATTGAAGGAGCCAAGAGTACCTTAATTGGAGAGGATAGGAGTACCTTGATGGAAGGGGTAGTAGTACCTTAACTGGATAGGATAGTTAATAATAGCATTTTGTCAAGCATATGCTTCCAATACAAGCATTATATTACTTGAGGTCATTGGTAAAACAATGATTAAGCCAATAAGTGACTGCCTTATAAAAGGGACTACTTGGAAATGCTTTTAGATGATTTTTGGTATTCTTGAATTACAGGTAATATCTTTAACTTTATCAACAGATAATTACTCCACTTATCCGATGTTTGGGTAATCTTGCATCTCAACCTAGTGACTGTATCACCAAGGCAGTGGAGGATGGTCATCTTGTAAAGCATCTTATACAGTTGCTACAGGCAGGCTATGTTCCATTTTTCCTACAGAAGGAAGTTTTGTGGGTACTCAATAATTTAACAGGTAAATTGCACTCAGGTAGAAGGTAACCTAAAGTTAGTGTTAACAAGAATCAGTTTGAATTGAAAAAAAAATGAATTTGCAAGAAAAAAAGGGTTATTTATGGACTAATCTGGAATTCTTTGGAGACATTGTCAGCTTTCTTCAAGCAAGGAGGGAGGTTTTATGTGCTTGGAAATGGACATGATCAAATCAAAGACAAAGCCAAACAAACACATTGGATTTCAAACACAGTGCCAAGCAAGATACTTCAACTGACAAGTCCCTGGTTCAAGGATGGTAGAAATTTTATCTGATATATAGTACCAGTCCTTATCACCCATGATCTGACATTTAGCTGTACACTAAATCCTGTGCATCTGTTTCCTTGCAATAGTTCACGTCAAGGTGCTCATAACCTATCCATCCAACTGTACTTTTTGAACAGGTTCAGGAACAGAAGGTGTATTTAAACTGACTATCAGGCAGTAGTTTATATCGAGGCTTGGTAGTGAATAATCAATGATGATAGATGTCTCATGTGTGACAATTAATGATGATAAATACATTTAACAGTTTTGTCATAAAAACACAAATATTATTCAAGTGTTGGCCTACCCACTACAAGTTGGCAGGTGTCCAAGATGAGTGAAATTATCTTTAATACGTGACAACTCTCTACTTTAGAGAGGTATTTGTCGCTAAGACTAGCTAGCCATTTACTATTTCTACACTTTAGTAGATTATTACAAGGTGGGAGGGAAAAATGATGTAAGTTCTTTATTACCAGATGTTTAAAACATGGAGTTTTGGAGGTGGTAACTCCATAAATCAATTACCTTTTATAGATAACAAGGGAACATCTATTATTGATGGAACTTTATTTCTTCCGTACAGTGATATCAGAAGCTGCTAACCGCCAGTGTTTGGACAACAATCTACATACCTACCTAGTAGGATCAATACACAGTCAGCCTGCTGATGTTCAGATAGAGGTACATGGTGGTATATGATTATTTTCTTTGAGTATTGTTTTCATGATGGCTGTTGTTTTAGTGAGTGGTGTTGCAGTTGCCAGTTCCTCTAACAAGGGGAGAGTGGTTCAGAGTGGGTCAGTGCTTGTTGCCCACAAGTTTAAATGCAGAATGCCAACTAAAAAGCATGTTTTGCTTTGGAAAATTAAATATGTCAGATTAGAAAAAGAAAGGGTATGGAACAGCAGCTTTTTAGCCCCACCCCTCCCCACCAGCCTAATTTGTATGCCTGCTACCATCACCAATAAATTTTTCTGTTCTTCTTCATTCCTTTCACAGCTTAAGTTGTAACATGCATGTAAATGCTAGGTGATGAGGTGATTTACACAATGCAAACAATGACATTGAGTAGTATTAGTAACATTAAGCTGTGGTATAGCATGTACTGACATTCCTGTCTAATCTAACAATAGGCCTAATGCTAGTGTTTGCAAAAAGATTTTGATGGCCCTAAGCTGTGTTTTATCCTCTCTCTCCTCTAAATCTTTGACACATGTGCCAGATAAATCATGCTCTTTTTTGCTGTCACCTGTTTATTCACATTATAATCATCTATGCCCATAAAGAATACCACCAAACACCACCTTTTTTTGGCCCAAACCAGAGGAGATTTAACATCTAATGGCATTGGTAACAAAAATGTGGGCAAAGCCCCTCCCCCCATCTCTGCAGTCCCTGGTATGTCTGTGTTAATAAGCAGACTGTGGAATTATTTTGACTATTTAAATGTTCACCCAATAGCTGGGAAGGGATTAAATGCTTTACAAGTTTTCCATCCTAATACTACTGTCCCAATGATCACAACCAGTGACTTTGCTCTCTTTCATTAATATGTCTGTGGGTGCAACCTGCCAGCAATTTTGCATCCCATCTTAAAGTGTTTGAAGTTTTGTAGTTCATCATTAGATAGTCTTAGGTATGTAAATATTCCTCAGTCATAGCATTACATTAATTTTGAAACTACATTCCAACTTATTCAATGACAAATTCTAAAATAGTGTTCTTAACTAATTGTTTAAATGAGAATGAACTGAAGCATTTGCCCCAAACTTATTTTAAACAAAAGCTTAATCTCAGAAATTTCATTTCATGTCTGGACCAAGTATGTTTCCTGGTATTACAGGACTTCAGTACATAGCTAAAGTAACCCAAAGAAGTTCTGCTGTGTAAATTTAAAACTTCAATGAAGAAAATATTGTCATATGATTGTCAAGAGCTTCTAGTAAAAATAACAGAGTACTACACTTTTACATCAATGGGTGACTTGACTGCAGTTCACATTTACAGAAATTGTGCAAACTTAACTCGGTGTCCTACTGTATATCTGTCCTCTTCTTTTTTTGGCAAAATGTAGATTATCACCTGTCTGCTTCATCTCCTCAATCGTGATGTCACTATCTGTGGTCACCTGATTGATTCGGGTTTGATTGGTAACATGGCAGTGGTTATGAAAAGTGCTGAAACAGAATCAACAAAGCTTATTCTGTGCCTCTTGGAAGGAATTATTCAAATAAATCCATTGGTAAGATAAAAAGATCAATTGTGTTACTAAAAAAGACCAGCTATTTGTTAAAAAAGATGCCCATGTGGATTTCTGTAAAAATATTTAAAAGAAACCCAAGTTTATTTTAAAAACATCAGCTAAGTATAAAAATTGATCTCTGTCTCTTGCAAAATATCTTTATGATACATTTCATGACATCTAACAAAATAGAACATTGTACCTAAGTTGGTTAGGAGTTACTATTCTCTTTGATGCCAACAATATACTCTAGTAACGTAATATCCCGTTCATGGAAAAAATATTGGGACATTTTTCCTTAAATTGCCAGCTGATAAAGTCTTCATTATGATTTGACATGTAAATTGCCTGAAACAGAGACTATGTCAAGGGAAATATTTTTGTGACCTCAAAAGAGCTTAAAAGGAAAACATTCTCCAAATTAATTCTTTTAAAGTTTTAAACCGTTTTGCAGGGCCACAGATTGTGTAAAAGTGCATAGTCTTCCAGATTTTTTCAAGGACACATTAACACTCTAGCCGCTTACAGATTTATTAAACAGAAGGCGGACTTGCCAAAATCTTAAGAAGCTATCAAACATGCTTGGCCTTGAAGGAACACAGGCTTGAGTTAGCCTGTCTGCACTTGATTTATTGCAAATGTTTATGCATCATTTCAATCTGCTTTTTGATTGAAATTCCACCAGCCCAAGGTTGATAATGAAATTATACATTGTTCTTTGTTGATTTCTGTCCCCAGGTTAAGCCTGTTTGCATAGAAAATGAGATTGTCTCCACTTTAGAGTCCTTGATGTTCAGCTCAGACCAGGGAGTGCAAACGAAAGCTAGTGATATCCTTCAGCTTCACTGGGGGTATTTATGACATAGGATGGTCTGTAGCAGGGATAATCTGACTGCCCTTGGAACCTGCTTCTGGGAAGATGTGATGAAAGTGTAAATTAAACTGTGAGAAATGTTAAACTGTTAGAAATGTTTGAAAATTGAATAAAGAGAATGGAATGAATTCCATGTAAAAGAAGAAGAGTTTGTATGGATCGCTATTCATGAATATTGTTACTCAGGTAAACCACCTTTAAACCTGACCTACTTCTCTCATGGATGAAGTGAAAACAACATGAGTTGAGTAAATATAGTCTCCAAAGGGAAAATGCAGGTGGAGTAATTTAAATTATTATACCCTGATATCCCAATTCAGGTAGGGTTCCTTTTGATAATGTTACTATTTCTTCTATTTTGATAACATTAAGAATAACTTTGTTTTCTTTTTATATTCAGTGTTTGAGATTTGGATCAAAGATTGACCAACCAATCAATGTTTCATAATGAAATTGGGGGGAGTGCTAACTCTTGATTTGCTCTCAAAGGGAAAAAGTGCAATAAAAGTGTTGGACATATTTGCAGTGATGTAGCAAAACTTTATTCTAGGAATAGGAGAGCAAGCACCCAGATTTGTTTCTTCCTTCTTCTCTTTTTCAAATAGTTTTTTTTTTTTTTTTGAAGTGTGAAGTTTACTATATTAGGAAGATAACTGTGGCACACAAAGGGCATTGAAATTCGTGCAGTTTTTTTTTTTTTAATAAATATTGGAAATGTAGAAGTGGAATTGCAGAAAGTTGTGGATTCTGGGTTTCCTTTAAAGAAATGTGAGATGTTTGAGGACTACTGAAGAATTTACAGTGACTGAAAATCATTATCGGCACATAATGTTATATAAGGCTTGTGGATTAAGGCTCTTTTACTTCATTTAAAAAGTGTTTGACATTTTGTTGCCTTTTCAGACAAATATTTTGAAATTGTGCTTATTGAAGAAAATTTGGAATTTTATGGAAGTCACTTTAGCAAAATAGCACTTTATACTGTGTTGTTTTCCTATATTTTCTTTCATGAATTTTCAATTTCTGTAATGGACTTGTGCATAGCTCCCAAGTTCTGAGAGGCTAGATGGGGTCCAATTGATCTGTCGTTGGTGGTCCACTGGAGCCTGGAGGCCCTCCCTCCCTCTTATCAAAATTTTTGAATTTTAGAAGTGTCTACACTAAAAATGGTTGCGCTTTTTTGACAAATCAGTTAACACAATTTTGCTAGGTTTCTGCAAAAGAGTGGAGTATGGTACTGATTTCTTTGTGGTAACCTTTTTAAATTGTAGTAAGAGATTTGCCAAATTAATATTTGGTCTAGGCTAAACAGGTACTCTCAAACACACAATAAATGAAACCTCTCTTATTCACAATGTTAAATCATTATTGGTGCGGTACCAGGACAGTTTGCAAACGTCACACATCTTGATATGTCACAGACGGTCCGACCATGCTACAAGCGATTTACAATATATACCTTTGTACATCTCCCAAGGCATTCTAGCCATGAAAACACACAGTCAAGAACTGTCAAGGCAGTCCAGAAAATTTGTTTGATGTGGAACCATGATACAAGCCCCACCTCTAACTCACAAGGTGGGCATTCATTTTTGCAATTGACCGATGTGTTGCACAACATTATTACACTTTTTTCTCAGTGACAGGAATATATTCCATACCTGCTGCAAAGGTTAGCCAATTATGTTGTGACAGCAAACATAGGTCAGTATGTACCTAGGCCTATGCATTATCTACTATAGCATTTGAATGTGCTGTGAGGTATGATTTACTGAATTTTTAATTACTGGTAAAGCTGAATTATTTGTTAATTTGTGTATTTCTCTAACTAAAGTTGCTGTGGAGATTTGAAATGCAGGTTTTTCAGAGGGCTGGGTGAGTCAACAAGTTTGATTGTTAGAATGCGGGTCAAACCTGTGAAATGCGGGTCACATGGGAGGTATGCTGTGTAACTTGATAATCTGGTGTCATATGTGGAATGATTTCTGATTCCTCATTTTCAGAGTTCTGGGATATTTTCAAAACCGTTTTAAAACACTACTGCACTAGGGTTTGCAAAATTTTGCATTTGTAAGAAATATTTACAAATATGGAGCTTTTATTTGGAAAGAATTCAAACTTCTGTGGAAGGAAAGTTGGGAAAACTGCTCTGCAGTTGACTGGTGTTACTTGATGATCTGGTGTTAAACATGGCAAGTTTGTGAAATTTTCATGTTTTAGACCTGGGTGAAGACTTTCTCCTAGGATCTACCCGATGTTCCTGGGGTTCAGTGTTCCCAAGGTTCGATGTTCCCATCATTTGACGATGATGAGAAGGTTCGTTATTCCCGGGGTTTGATGTTCCCAGATGTGCGGATGTCCCCAAGATTTGGGAACATTGAACCTTGGGATCAGCGAATCTTGGGAACAATGACAAAGCCCCCTTTCTCCTCCCTGCCTCCATTGTAGGTATGCCACTTCATTGGGTTAACATTTGCCTGTGACTTTTGAATATTTGTAAAAGTGGTGAGAAAATATGGTGGGCAGTGAGCATTTGTAATTAAATTCTCTTTGTTGCATAATAAATATACTACAATTACAATAACAAGCAACCCCACAAAAGTGTAGGAAGTATTTGGGTGCACTGCAGCTGCCATGCAAAGCATGCATGGCAAAAGGCAGTTTCTCAGGACTTGGAGTTAAAATGCCTGGCAAACTTGACCAAGTCCTTCTCAAGACAAAGGCAGAGTGTTATTCATTTCCTTGTCATTTTTTCTTCATGCAAGTTTTCCACTTACAGGGTCAAACCTCTCACCCCAAACTACAATTTTGGTGCCCGGGTACTGAAATTCTCAATTGGCTCTGCTCTTTGATTGACAGCTGATTCAAACAATGCAGAGTACCAAAGCTTATAGTACACAGCATGAACGGCATGAACGGTACTGAGAGTGTTTTGATTATATAAATTGAGTTTTCTGTACTCACCTTGAAGCAATAAACTGAGATTGTGTTGGGATAAGGATGAATTTCAGACAATTGTGGGAGGGGCTTCAGTAAGAAGGTTGGGAGAATTGGTACTGTTTGGGGTAAGAGAACTGGGCCTTTACTAGAAATTTGTGAGCTGTTCCACACATTGATTTCAGTGTTTGTACTTTATATTGCATATAAAAGGGGGCGGGGGAGGATTTATTATTAGTTTAATGTTGCAGTGATTATGATTAGTTGTTGAAGCTATAACATCATACATCTGTTTACCATTTAATTATTACATTGAGCTTTCGTATTTATGTTTGGATATTGCCTCTATTATACCGTGCATCAATGAGAATGTGATCAACATTAATTCTATCATTTTTAATGTTACATAGTGACCCCCAAATTTTATGAAAACTGAACATGATCAGTCTCACATTATCTCTTTTGTCGGATCTGTGTTTAGATTGAAATGAATCCAGCACACCTTGGGCTGGGATGTTTACCATGTATGAAATGTTGTAATTCCATCTAGATATCTGCTTTAAATCAGAGACCAAAATAAGGAAAACTACAAGAAAATTGCTCGAATGTTTCCATGCTCGCAATTTATTTGACTGGCCCTGTGACCACTATAACGAGTAACAAATAAAATCATTCACGTTCTCTGCATACTTTATCATAAAGTTACGCAAATTCAATGGTAATTTACTTTCCAATTTTTACAACCAGGTCAAGCGTGACTCCAGCCAGGTCACATAGCATTGTTGTAGCTATTGACAATATCTTTCAACTTCAAAAACCTCAACTTTACAAACTCTAAATCTTCTCAACAAACAAACCATCTGCATTCTCTCCCACATTTTATCACGACACAGATGTCCTTACCACCTTGCTTGTTAAACTAATTGTTTGTTTACAAAGAGGCTTTTGCTAATTTTTTATATACTCTTCAGTCCATCAGTAACCAACATTGAAGACCACCTCACCTCCTTCACTGAGGTAAAACTTACCTCACCTCCTCTACTGAGGTGGAACTGATCAGAGAGCCAGTTATAATTATAGCAAATGTGATTAATGAAGTGTGAGGTATTGATATATCATTCAAAATACATAAACTAATTAAAAGCATTTGAAACCAAACTTAGTTCAAAATTTCCAACAAAAGCATCTAACAGTAGTTAAAGTAAAATATGAAGCAGTATCGTATATGACATTTTTGGTATTTCTAAACATATGTCTGCATATATTTCCAACATGGTACTTTTCAAAACCATGATTTCCATCAGATCATAGCCTGGCATACCAAGCAAAATACACAATTCAAATAACATAGATGATTCTTTCAAAATGAAGAATGCAATCATTTCTCCTTGGATGTTTCCATCCACAAAAAATGTTTATGCATCAGTCTTGTGTTACAGGTTTTCAAATGGTTCATAAGGTTGATTATCAAACATTTATAAATCTTGATTTTACAGCTTTGAAGGATACGATGGTTTGTTACTAAAGCATTTAAGCAGGAGTAGTTGTAACAAATATGGGTTTTGAACAAAGTATTTTAGTACAACATTACACGGAGTCTCAAAACTATGTTAAAGTTCAAAATGCCATAAATTAGTCCTTGCTGTGCAATCGAACACCTGCAGTAAATATTCTTCCATATCTTTAGCTTCAAGTCTCCTGCATTTAAGTTTGTACACCTATGTTCAAGTTGTCCCAGGTGCAGCTTCTACGTTTGGAATACCCCATTGTCATTACCATTTTATTATATGAATAAATCAGCTGTACATTTTGCAGATATAATTACTTTATACAAAAACTCTGTCAACAAGACAGAGCTGGGACCAGTTAGCAAATTTTGTAAATGGTTACTTGCAAAGTATTTGTTAACAGTTAATGACTAACTGCAATAATGGCATAGTGGAAAATTTGACAGAACTAATTGCAGCAGAGAAATCACAGGTAAAGTTGAGGCATATTTGCGTGTTGACTAGACACTGTGCAAACAAGATGCCACTATTGCTTATTCACATGACTGGCATTTTACAGTAAAAGTGCATATGTCATTGCATCAGCTACCAATCCATTGCTGTCCCTTTCAATCTTACATAAACCTATGTTTGGTAAGAGGTTTGTGTGGATAACTGATCACTAATGTTTGTCTACACAGGTGCTAGCTGATATATGTTACCATTAAGAGTTAAGACTGAAACATGCTTCTCCGAACTAGTTTTAGCTAACTAGCCAATTGCGAATCGGGACACCATCAGTACAAATTTTGTGTGTAATTTGGCCTTTTGTAAATCAATGGAAGTCCCTGGTGTTGGAAGCAGCCAGTCCTAGCAGCAGTTTCTCATTTTAAGATGGCTAGCACCAGTTTAACAACTGTTAACTAGTAATAACAACTTGCTTCTAGTGTAATCTAACATACAGCTGATTGCTTATAGTTGGATGAAATTTTACTGCTTATAGGTACTTTTGAAATGAAAAGCTTCTTTGAAAGTATCTGCATGGTCAATTTTTGGTAACATTCTTTCTTAATTGCAAACAGTGAGAACTTGTTATTTGGCCCTAGCACTATGAAACTTGTCATTGACATGTTATGTAGGGTATGAAAGATGTGTATATAACACCACAATAGAAGATACCACCCACCACATCAGCATGGCTTTCACAGTTTTTTTGTTGAAGGTCATCAGGATCTGCATAACTAGAGTATACATAAGCAGTATATGTCAGTATTTCAGACATGACTTTCACAATGTTTGCAAGTTGGCTTCTACCTTATTACAAATACATTCTCTATAAAGACAAACTATAGTAGCAAACAATTCATTTGAATTATCAGTTTGAAATGAAAAATATTTTGCAAAGCAATAACTACCACCTTTTCTTTACCTTACAAATAATGCAGTACTGACTTAATAATAATCATATTACATATATGCCAATAATTTCAGGTTGAAATGTATGTTCTTCATCAGGCTTTATACTTGAATCTGTGATAAAAAAATTAAACTCACAGGTTTAGTGAATAGGCGCAAAATAGAAAATTCAAATGAGAAGGAAACTTTTGCCACCGGTTTTCGGTTGATAAAATATAATTTTATAAGACCATATGTATTTTGTTACTTTTTCCAAACAGAAACTAAAGTATTTTCAAACATAATCTTGCATGCAACCCACTAAAGAAGCAGCTTCTGAAAATTCTTTTTCTCAACACTTGAAATGAACTTTTACCTTCAATGAAACATCATTCCACCTTTAAGATAATGATACAGGAAAGAAACATACACTGCAGTCCTGACATAAAGGTCACTTGAATCTTGGACCAGCTGTTGAAAAGAGAAGTTGTTGCTTCTTCCTCCCTTTCTTGCCCTTACGACCTCCTGGACTGATGGGATCCATTTGTCCATCTGGAAACAGATCATTTTTTAATATTAAATATTTCGCTATTCTGACTGTTAACATGATGGTTTATTCCTCTACACTGTGCTGACATTTACTTGAAGTGTGGCAAATGTACATTACATATTTATGTACTGCTTTATATATATTTCAAACAAAATAATTTACATAGCTCTCCCAAAGGCTGCTACATACTCAGCTGGTATGACATTCCAAATAAAAGCTCAATGATTAAAAGATAAATTATAATCAAACATATCATTTCCGACATGAGAAAAAATTGATCATTTCAGTACTACTCTATTTCCATGAAATGTAATCTTCAGTGTTCCACAACTGTTTGATTAATTGATCACATCTGGTATAAACCCACAGATTAATACTAAAGAGTGCCACAGATTGCAGAACAACAGGTGATATATTCATGTGACTACTGCCACCTGGGATTGTTCATTTGGGGATCTTTTTGGCCACTGTAGTGTTCCACTGATTATGCTATAATCTGTAATAACTGATTACAGATTATTAAACCAAACAATCAACCCGATGACCATTACCGATTATTTGCAAGTGAGTGAAAGGTCATGTTTTTGCCATTACTGCATCCCTCTTGTTTTATGCACACCCTAATTACATAATTGAAAAATATTGGGAAGATTTGAGTTAGTTTCACAAACAGGGTAAGACTGTACATTTTGACACAAAAAGCAGAATTACATTGATATGACATGGAAGCCTCTCCAACAAGTCCCGTGCAAAAAAATATAAATTTACGCAGCCTAATAAGTGCTGAATTCCTTACGTTTATAGCTGCTTACCTGCACCAAACATAAACATGTTTGTACAGTAAGTTTGGGGGCTTGAAAATATGACCAAACACTGCTTGTTAGTCGAACAGTTTGTAATACCCTCTTAAGCACCTGAATTTCACTATAGCTATTGTAGGTGTTAAATTATACACATTTGTGATTATCAATGTGCACACTTTTGGTGGGACCAAAAATATGACAAAATTTTCAGTTGAATGACATGATGTCACAGATGCCTACTATCTAACAAACGATTTACAATTAGTTGAGCGCTATTGTAGAGTCAATGGTCTCGTCAATTAAATTACTCTCTTCATTATGTAGGGCAGATAATAATAAAATTAATTCTGTATGTAATCCACTCATCCAGAGGCATGGTGACTGTGTGTGTTTGCTGGTCAACTTTGGGATTACTTCTGCATGACAAACATGAAGTGTATGAGGAATTTTTGCCCTCTAAAATACTTGGTATTGCATAATGATGGCACACCACCAATTGCTTGCTAGTTCCTTTCCTTTTTTTGGTACATGCCATTGGGGCTGACAATATTCTTTCCATACAGCAGGAATTACATTGGTTATGAGACAGTTTTGCTTTGGCCACAGAGAATGATTTTCACAAAAATGGCACACAACAAAATTCTACAATATTCCTCTGTAAGTCTTAGCCTATTTGTCTTAACAAAAACCACATAGAGAAGAGAGCAACTAACCTTCCTTTGAGGTTGTATGACTGACAGTCATTTTGTCCAAAGCATCCTGTATAGCATCGCTGAAAGCTTCCTTGTACTGTGGGACTGGTACATAGTCCTCATTGTCACTCTCATCACTGCCATTACCAGGTTTAATACGACCAGCAGCAGCACCAGACTGGCCAAATGAGGCTGAAGGTATCTTCCTGGGAGGAGTCGGTTTGGCATGTCCTTCACGAAGCATCTAGAAGAAAGGATACCTTAAGGGTTGAGAGTTGACCAACAGTTTGTTCTACAGCATACCATCAATTCCTGATTGATATGTCTTTAAATGCTTTAGGACTGGTGAAAATTGATTCTATACAATTTATTAGATTTGTTTCATACAATGTACAAGATGGATGGAAGAACTTAAAGATGACCTGTCGTTTCATGAAAATGCACTAAACACTATGCCAAATTCTAGATGATGTCACAAAATACCCTTGTGTTAAATTCGATTGTGAACTGGTTGGATGCACCGTCGATGTGAACATTTCTGATACACTGTCAATGATGTGACATTACCAATAGTGTATTGAATTGGTTTGCCAATGAAAGTTATGACACAGGTAACCTGTGACGTCATCCAAAATCCAGCATAGATTTCATTGCATTTTCAAGAGAGGAAGGGTCATCTTTAGGGGATCTGGCTTATCTTAAACTCATTCCTTGGCAGCTTGATTTGAAAATTTTACATTACATCGCAAGGCAGAGAGTGATAACCGAAAGTCTTCCCACATCTTGACTAAAGTCAGAATGTTCCTAACAGTTACAAACTTGGTGGGTAGGTGTATTCAGATTTAAGACCTAGAGAAACCATGACAAATGTCAAAAGGACCTTCCATACTTAATGAGAACGATTAGCACACTCTGTCTTTAAATGCTAGATTGAAAGTACATGCTGCAATTACGTCAAGGGCAGTTAGCGGAAAGGGAAAGCTTGAAGATTGAAAAAAGTACGTATATTTACAATCTGTACCATCCATTAGCCAATTTAATTTTGTTAAGGAAATATCCAAAACCAGCATTTTAGCCACTTACAGGAATAGATATTTCGCTGCTTCAAAGACCTATTTGACTGTTGACCTGATAGCATTGATTTGAATGATAAAACATTCACCTGTGCAAATGATGGTGGAGTTGACTGAGATGGTGGTCCACTGACAGTCACTGGTGACTGTGGGGCCTGGGATGATGGTTCTGTGGACAAAAAGAGGACTTGTAAAACTTGTTGTACAAGATATATCAACATTTTCTGTAAATATGTATGAAAACTACACTTCTTTTCAGACTTTTGGGGAGTCATCTTGAAAGAAATTTCCAGCAGGTTTCCAAATGAGCACAAGTACCTTTTTAAATGGACCGATACCCTACTACTTGTCAAACTTTGCATATTAAACAGATGTTATGACTTACGACAGCTATTTGATAAACAGTTAGGGCTGCCACGATAACCATTTTTCATTTATCGATATTGTCAGTATTTCCGCGACGATATCGCGATATCGCGCATTAAGTCTTAACATTTTCCATCAGCGCCAAGGAATTAGCAAAAAAGTTGTTTATTGCATGCAGCCACTACTGACATACCAAAAGTGAGGGGAGATTGATTATGCGTGCATGTATCAATATTGATTGTGCAGAAGAACTCTTCACAAGTCTGGAACGTATGTGAGCTGTTGCAATATTCATTGTACGCATTTTGAAACAGCTTCCGATTTTATATCATGTTTTCTTGTGGTGGGTTAAGTGCAGTTTTTCATTTTTTGTGACATCATAAATTATGATCATTTCAGGTTACTGACTTAACACAATAAAAAAAGGGGGGATTTCACAGTGGTTTAGTCATTTATTTGATTTGTTGCGATATCACATCTTGACAAAACATTGGTCGATATCGTCAGGGCCAAACTGTATCGACGATATCGCGATATCGCAATATCGTGGCAGCCCTATAAACAGTTCTTTAACAATTTACTCACGGGCCAATGTGGGCAAGTGGGCAAAAGAAATATATAATTGGCCATAACTGCCAGTGCCATAAATGGCTCTACTCTTAATCCTTCAGCCAGAACACCAGCCACACAGAAGATGCGTAATTACCCAAAAGGCCAGTTTTGGGGCTTCAGATCAGGTGCCTTTAGTCACATGACTTTAAGAGGAAATTGTTTACAATGATGGGCACCCTTTATCACAGAGAGAGATCTTAAGAAAGCCTCTATGTAACATCCAGAGCTCTATCTTAGAGCCTGTCCATAGTAAGGGGTTAAAATACAATATTTTAAGAATGTATCCCATGTTTCCCCTTGTGTGGACACTTCTCAAAGCAAGTCAAGCTGTGATCCATTAACTAAAACAGAACTGGACAAGAAACAACCCTTCCTGCAATCTAACTACACACACGCTAACACAAAAAACCCACTTTCTTTGTATCATTTCTTCACTGTGACATTTTCTCACAATACACAAAAGAAGGATAAGGGTATTTGCACTTAAAAGAAAAGAAAATTCCCTTAATTTCCACAAAGTTTGGAATTTTTGGACAAATTATTTTCATGCCTGGAAAGCACTAAGAAAAAAAAAACAAAATGGCAAATAACACTGCCTGCTGAATACATGTTTCTGTTTGTGGTAATAATAAACACACTTAACATACTGCTGGAGTAAACTGGCAGCACTCCAGACTAAGACTCACCATTTTTAAGACTGAACAATCACACACCTCGAAAAGAGAATATTTCCCTCATTTTAAGGGTATACATACTTAACCAGTTTAATAGATCTTAACACCTACAGGAAAATGCACTCAGTGAATTCCCACAAATACAAAAGTTTTGGTATTTACTTGCAGCTCCCAACACCATGTATGTATCATCCAATCCTTGCAGCCTATCATGTAAAATAAAAGTCTCGAGACCGTTTAACTCTTAACTTAACCCTCACCTGTTTTTTCCTTACTTAATCTGGAGACACTATGTCAGGCATGACATATATGCATGACATACACATATCAAGACGTGAATGACCTTAGAAATTAAAATGTGAGGATATATTGATATGTATCTCTACATAACTTTCAAGACCATATGATAATATTTCTAGACCCATTTCCCCAACTTCAAACCTAAAGATTTAAATGGATTACATACCTGCTGGCATTGGAAACAGGAGTTCCTCTTCAACACTGGTAGACAGGGGTGTGGCTACCCCAGGAGATGATGTCCCTGACCCAGAGGATAAGGTAAGCTGCTCATCAGAAACAGATGATGATGGTGCAAAGGAGGGAAAATGGCGGTTACTCTGGAGTGAAAATCGAACTCTAGGTGCTGAAATGAAAACATGATCATATAAGGAATCAACCATGAGTGTTTGCAAAAAACAGATATGTAAAATTCTATTGGACTATAAAAAGCAAATATTGCAATTCATCTCAACCAGCTCAAAACATCTAGCCTATCACATTAACTCAAGAAATAGCTTCATCTTCACAGGATATTTTTTAATGCAAGTTCTTTGGATGTCCAATGCACAGTTTTGGGGTAATTCGCATCTGGAAACAGATTAATCCTCAATTAATAGAAAAAATACCCTATTAAACAGTTAAATCATTAATTGGAAATTGACAGCAACATTCTTATCATTTGTTAAGATATAAGAACATTTGTAATGCTATATGTATGACTATATTTGTAATACTATGAGTGTATTTGCTATACTATAAGCATGGATATGCATGTGCAATGCTTATGTATATCTGTAATATTAGTATATTTGTGACACTACTGGTATGCATTCATTTGTGATGTTATAAGTATGGGCATATTTGTAATACTACAAGTCAGAAAATCAGAATGTTCTGATTTTTACCAGTTTCTAAACTCAGAAAATGAGACAGTATACTGTTCAACTTACAATGGAACAATTGTCAAGTATATGATGTAAAAAAGCCCAAGTAAATTGCATGTTGTTAACCTACTTACAATCAAATTTCAATACTTACAGATGCCATTAATCCTATCTGCCTCGGCTTGCATCTTTCTCTCCCTACGTTTCTCTTCTTTCAACTTTCTATCTCGGGCTTTCTTTCTCTTCAAAAAGTCATCTGTTATAAGACAAAATACAAGATGCTGTGGAACCTTTGGGAACAACACATATGTATTTTCAAATACATTTTCCTTTTCAAAAAACTGAATATTTACAAATTGGCTTCGTAAGTTTCTCTTTCCAACAAACAATATTTAATTCATTTTTGAAAATGGGTCATATACATGAGACAGAAACACATACATCCAATGTACAGTACAAGAATAAACACACTTTCTTAACTTAATTCATACCTGACTAACTTCCACTTAATACTTTTTACAAATTAAACTTTCTCAACTTTTCTTACCAGTAAGACTTACTTGTTCACCCGTGAAGATCTATCCCAATGCTATTCAAGTAATAGCTATGGAAGGGTAGCATGCTCAAGACTGCCAATGCAGGTCCAGCAATAACAGCCAGTGAAAGCTCTACACCACCCTTGTGTTATTATGATGACTACACAATCATTCTATGAAATCCATAAAGAATATGAAAAGAGAATCTGTGGGTTTTAGTATTTTCTATATTTGTTCACAAAATTCTGCTATTATGGGATTACATGTAGTACCCTACTCCATTTTTTGTACCATCAGTGATTTGCTGGCTCAGTCCACTGAGCTTCAACCCATTGGCTTGCTTCAAACCATTTGTTGGAGCCAACCATTAATAAAGCTACAACCAAAGTCCTCACCATGAAACAACTGAAGAGTTTCCCCTGAAACAATAGGTGGTTTCAAGTCCAGCTCACATACTGCAAAGTTGCATGTGAGGGGTAGATGGGTCATGTAACGGAGACGGTGACGCACATCCTGCAATGCAATTAAACAAATTGAATATGTTGGAAAGTTAAAGTGTTGATACTTCTTCCTATACATTTCTTCACTAGTTTATGATGAAAGTAAGTTTATAAATGCCTTCCACTAAGTTTGTACTACTTGCTTGTATGCCTGTAATATGGTGTTCAACACAACATGTTTGACCTTAGCCACACCCCCCCCCCCCCTTTTGAAACAATAATTTTGGCTTTTTATCATGTTCTAGTATGTAATTTCTTAGTGATGCAAAGAGCTACTTTAAAACATTTATGTGAATAAGAGACAGCACAAAGAGCAGCTTCTGTTCACTCCCAATGAGACAAAAATGCACTTTACCTCTGAATAAAACCTTAAATATCCTAGCGATGGAACAAGCTTTGACAATAAGAGTTGGATGGATAAGATTCTTTGTCACACCAAGAAAATATATCATCTTGTAACTCTAGACTTATGATATATATGAAAAGTCTCTGTTGTCGAAAGACTTATTTAAACTGCGACCACCTGTTAGAAGTGGTCAGGTCAGAACATATTTTCGAAATACCCTAAATATAGCTCAAATGTAATGTTTTGGGTAATTATGAAATTTTGGAAATTGAAAGCCTCCAGACCATTTTCTTTGTAGAATTGTACAATCACCACTTCCTGATCTGGAAATTTCCTGGAAGCAATTGAAGGCTATTTGTGCATACAT
This sequence comes from Holothuria scabra, assembly GCA_037179385.1. Taxonomy (NCBI): domain Eukaryota; kingdom Metazoa; phylum Echinodermata; class Holothuroidea; order Aspidochirotida; family Holothuriidae; genus Holothuria; species Holothuria scabra. The sequence continues at coordinate 49,629,322 of CM074183.1, read as the reverse complement.
TATCAGAGAATGTTCTGTAAACACAGTACAGTGCATATGAGATTATTACATATGCCAACTGAGCTGACATCATGTTAATCAATCAGGTTCATTGCAAAAGGGCCTCTTGCCTATTTGCATTCTTCAAGCTGTACACCACAGCAATCACTAGCAGTGCCTTGATTGCTTATGTCACTTTTTGCACTTAAAAGGACCATCATAATGCATGTGAAGCTACTCAGTAAATGTCATTAACTTTTGTCTAGCTTCAACAAATGATTCTTTCCTAGAGAATTGCTTTGTAATAACCTACTGATTATGTTACATGTTAGTGATGGCTAATTTTGTGAAACAAGCTGCTTTTTTTCACTAACCAGAAAGCCAAAAGGCTTAGTGTTTTCCTGCCGCTGCAATGTTTGCTGGTGTTTTTTTTTTTTTTTTGACAGTGCTCCATAATGGACCCTTTGGCAAGGAATCAATAAAGCACAATTAAAATAAAATACATCATGGAGCATCTACTTTAGGTATACATCACTAATGTTTAGGCTATTGCCACAGAAAAAGAAGCCTTTTAGTGCAGGCAGTGACAATCACTAGCTTAAGCCTAACCCTGACAATTCTTTATTGTTACAGTATTTCTTACAAAACCAGAATGCAAAAATGCATTGAGGTTTCGATGATACATACATGCTCTTTTCAATGAAATGCTACATTTCTTGTAAGAACTGGTGACCCGAAGTGACCTTTGACTCCACATGTTAGTAACTGGTTTTTTTCTTTTAACCCAAACAATTCTACAAATTTCATACTGTGCCTTAAGATATTTCGCAAGCAATCACCTCACATCATACACATCAACATATCAAGTTTGAAATGAATCCCAAGTTTCCTACCTTAAGATATTGTGTTAAAGAGTTTTTCAGGATTTGTCCCCTTCTGGCCCCAAATGACCTTTGACCTCTACCAAAATAAAAAGGATTCTTCTTTACATCATAATACATCTACATATCAAGTCTGAAATGAATCCAACTTTCCTATCATGATGTATCATGTAAACAAGAATTTCAGTGTTTGGACCCCATGTGACCCCAAATGACCTTTGACCTCCACCAAAATCAATAGGGTTCTTCCTTACATCATAACGCATCTACATATCAAGTTTGAAATTAATGCAAGTTTTCTATCTTGAGATATTGTGTAAACAAAGATTTTGGTTTTTGACCCCCTGTGACCCCAAATGACCTTTGACCTCCACCCAAAATATATCCTGTTCTTTCCTACATCTTAACGCATCAACATATGAAGTTTGAAATTAATCTAAGTTTCCTACCATGAGATATCGTGTAAATAAGGATTTCGTCGTTTGACCCCACATGACCCCAAATGACCTTTGACCTCCACCAAAATATATCCAGTTCTTTCTCACATTATAACGCATCAACATATCAAGTTTGAAATGAATCCAAGTTTTCTATCTTGAGATATTGTGTAAACAAAGATTTTGGTCTTTGACCCCTGTGACCCCAAATGACCTTTGACCTCCACCAAAATATACCCCATTCTTTCCTACACCATTACGCATCAACATATCAAGTTTGAAATGGATCAAAGTTTCCTACCTTGAGGTATAGTGTAAACCAGGATTTCCGGGGTTTGACCCCACGTGACCCAAAATGACCTTTGACCTCCACCAAAATATATCCAGTTGTTCCTCACATCATAACGCATCAACATATCAAGTTTGAAATGAATCCAAGTTTTCTATCTTGAGATATTGTGTAAACAAAGATTTTGGTCTTTGACCCCCTGTGACCCCAAATGACCTTTGACCTCCACCAAAATATATCCCGTTCTTTCCTACATCTTAACGCATCAACATATCAAGTTTGAAATTAATCTAAGTTTCCTACCATGAGATATCGTGTAAATAAGGATTTCGTCGTTTGACCCCACATGACCCCAAATGACCTTTGACCTCCACCAAAATCAATAGGGTTCTTCCTTACATCATAACGCATCTACATATCAAGTTTGAAATTAATGCAAGTTTTCTATCTTGAGATATTGTGTAAACAAAGATTTTGGTTTTTGACCCCCTGTGACCCCAAATGACCTTTGACCTCCACCCAAAATATATCCTGTTCTTTCCTACATCTTAATGCATCAACATATGAAGTTTGAAATTAATCTAAGTTTCCTACCATGAGATATCGTGTAAATAAGGATTTCGTCGTTTGACCCCACATGACCCCAAATGACCTTTGACCTCCACCAAAATCAATAGGGTTCTTCCTTACATCATAACTCATCTACATATCAAGTTTGAAATTAATCCAAGTTTTCTATCTTGAGATATTGTGTAAACAAAGATTTTGGTTTTTGACCCCCTGTGACCCCAAATGACCTTTGACCTCCACCAAAATATATCCCGTTCTTTCCTACATCTTAACGCATCAACATATGAAGTTTGAAATTAATCCAAGTTTCCTACCATGAGATATCATGTAAATGAGGATTTCGGGGTTTGACCCCATGTGACCCCAAATGACCTTTGACCTCCACCAAAATCAACAGGGTTCTTCCTAACATCATAAGGCATCTACATATCAAGTTTGAAATTAACCCAAGTTTTCTACCATGAGATATCATGTAAACAAGGATTTTGGGGTTTGACCCCACGTGACCCCAAATGACCTTTGACCTCCACCAAAATCAATAGGGTTCTTCCTTACATCATAACGCATCTACATATCAAGTTTGAAATTAACCCAAGTTTTCTACCATGAGATATCATGTAAACAAGGATTTTGGGGTTTGACCCCACGTGACCCCAAATGACCTTTGACCTCCACCAAAATCAATAGGGTTCTTCCTCTAAGTAAGGGGTATCTGTGTACCAAGTTTGAGAACTGTCGGACTTTCCCTTCTCAAGATATCGTGTAAACAAGCAAAGTGTCACAAACACACACACATACACACACACACATACACACGCACATACACACATACATATACACACACGCCATCATGAATGCATAGGTTTCTCTTTTCATCGAAACCAAAAAATATAAAGTAATTACAAATTCAAATTACAGTAGATGCTTGTTTCCTTATTTCTCAACTTCATGTGCTTCTTCGAATTATTCATTGGAAACACATGTAGCAGGTTCTTTGGGCTAATTGTGTCTTAGTTTTGTAAATTTCTCCCAACAAAAGTCAGACAATTATGCATTTATAAGTATACTTGAAAACGGGTGCACTATTTTGCACCCTAGGGCCCTTCTGATAGCAAACATATTTCAGGGGTCCTCCTCTTGGATCTCTCTGCCATGCTGGCAAATTCTGGACAAGACAGTTTCAGCAAATGGCTTCATACCCCACTTATATCCCTAACACAGAGGTTTCCCATGAATAAAGTGTTTTCCTGATTGAATTTGACAAAAATTTTCCACTTGTTCTTTACTATCATGACACACAAATAACATGCTCTATCTTATCAACAATAGAACCTTTTATGTGTGTGTTTGTGTGATAAATCCTCACCTCTGTCATTGACATGTGTTCCATCTCTACAACCTTGGCAGTGATGGTTAATGGACACTGGTCAAGACTACCATACTGTTGAACCAAGCAGCGCACATTTAGAGGATGAATGAAAATGGGCTGGCCATCATCACCTGCAAAGAACAAAAATAATAAAATGAGGGGGGTGGGGGTAGGGCATGAAGGATGTAGGGATCTCCTTTACAATTCATGCTTTCTGGCAATACTATTACATGGTAGTGCTATTAAAGTATAATGAACTTTTGATAACTTTTTTGAGACCAGATTAGTGAAAAATAAAAAAAACAAATGTTATGGCAAATTAACACAGTTTCTAATTTGTAAAACTGAAGTGTGCCTGGTTCATGCATTTCAAAAAAGTGTATTAACAAGATTCCATTACTAACTGGACTTTCAAAATTGTGGAAACTTAAACAGACTGGAAAATTCACTGCAAACTTCCATAACTATTTCAGACCATGAAAAGCCTGAATGTTGTGTAATTCAATCTTTATTCCACCCTACAAAATTCAAACTTTAGTGAACATATCTGTATTGAAAATAAGGTAACATTCAACATAACCTGATTAACTAGTTCTTAGAATGAACCTCAGGGCAAGATATACAATGAGGCAAACCCAAGTAATTTACTAGAGACATGTGCACTTGTATTAGTACTAGTGTATTATGACAATTTATGCTTCAGGCTTTCTATATCTCAATTTCATGCAGGATACAACACTGTCCTTCTTTTCTTCAGGTCATTCAAATATCATTTCATATCTAGATGCTTGGCTTCTGTTTGTCTGTTACAAAACAATCTGAGAGAATTACTTTGGGGGTTATCTAACTTTGACTTCTCTGGGCTCTTGACTAAGTGTCACTCCCTTGCTTAGTTAATATACATGTTCAATATCTATGGATAGATAACAAGCCATCTGGATCTAGCTCTTGATAAGAAGGAGTGTACTCTGACTACATTAGCAGTAAGTTGATGTACGTTATTTTGCAAACTCACTTTGATAGAAGTAATATGTGTGAGTCTTCTGGACTGGAGGAGACTTCAAAGCAGCCTTAGAATGAAGTCCATCAGTTTCTCCATCAGGTGACTTGGAGGGTATTGGCTGTCTGTCCATTACAGCATCATCTGTCACCAAGTTACTTTGAAGGCTAACCTGTTCATGATCAATTGGTTCTCCAGACTCAGAGGAGACAGATTCTGAAGCTAGTTGACTATCCAATTCTGACATGATAAAAAAATTCAAAGATGGCTATATATCAGTATAAAGTAACTTTGAGATCAGAGCCCTGGGTGAACAAAACTATAGTTTAGTTTAGTTTAGTTTAGTCAAATTGACTAGGAGGTCACCACATGTAAAACCTCCAGGACACTTTTGACTATTTGTATCCCTAACTAGTGCAACCTTGTTATTCTTGTAATGCTATTCTTGCATGAAGCCCTAAGGTAAAAATGTAAAATCAGAAGAAATGTGGTAAACAAACAAAATGAGTGTAAGGAGAACAAACTTTGAAAGCAAGATGAAGTAGCCAAATAAGACTTCATGAACACGAAACAGTTCTAGTACTTTCTTTGTTATCAGAAAATAATCTTTGCAACCCTACCACAACTCAAGCGCAGTAAGAATTTGCCTCAAACAGAATTGAAAGGACCAATACACCAAAAATAAAACAAGCATTAACAATGAAGTGTGAACACAACATCTGCAAAAATTGCCCAGGAATTCCCAAGAGCTTAGCAATGTTACCATCCCCCCTTTTCAGGGACTAACAAGAATGAAATATATTCTGTGTGTACATATGCTAGGTGGAAGTTATGTGCCTGGAAGGATACAATTTTGTATGTCATAAGAAAAAGAAAATCAAAACATTTACTTAGACTGCTTGTTATCTCACCTGTGACAGGGTCAATGTCCTCACCTATCCCACCAGGAGATGTTTCTTCTTCATCAGAGAATGCTGATGCATACACCACATAATCCTGACCAAAACATAATTAAGAAGGCTCAATTTAAAATATTGTTAGAGAAAAGTATGAAATAGGATGAAACCATTTATCGCACTAGAAAACCCACTGGCTTAGTTATTCCTTGCCAAAAGAAAATTGATGATGGAAGTCTTGGTTATTCTTGGGAAATTCTGCTTTATGATGGCTGGCAGCCCTGAAGATTTCTGACCTTTTGAAAAACAATACCATTTCTCTTCTTCTCCACACTGCATCCACATACCAAATATAAAGTTCTTCTAACTTCCTTACTGGAAGATATCTTGATTAAAGAGTTTTAACCCTTGGTGATCTTTTTGCAATTTTACTTCAGGTGACATCAAACGACCTTTGACCTTCACCAAAACTTCTCTTCTCAACATTCTAAATGTGAAAAGAGTCCATCATTGCTATTTAGAGATATTGTGTTAACAAGCCTTTCAGGCATGTAGCCAGGTAAGGTACTGGAAAAAGCAAGAGGCTTTTCAGGAGAAAAATGGACAAATGTTATTGGCAAACCTGAAACTCTCCAGGAGACCAGGGATGGGAAAAACATTTCCCAGGAAGAGAATAAAACTATTTCACAGGAAAGAAGTAAAATTTCCCACAATTCTACATGAATGTTCATGTACAAAAAAGGGAAATTTTCTTCCAATTGCCAAATTTCCCTCTACATGCTTGAATTTCCTGGGAAGGAGCCTCCCAGCTTCCGAACCTTTTCAACCCTTGCTAGGGGACAAAAAAAAAAAAAAATGAAGGCCAATTACTCAAGTTTTGCACTTTTACCTCTAGTGACCTCTAATGACCTTTGAACCCAACCAAACACAACAGGGATCTTCTCCTCAACATGGCAAATCCTTACACCAAATATGAAAAGTGTCAGTCATTGCTACCTTGAAATGTTTTGCTTTCACGCCATTGAGGTTATGGCTCTACTTCTCAGCATGAAAAAGCTATACACCATGAAAATAGTGGGTTATTCCTATCCTGAGATGTCAAGTTTACAAGGTTTTCCTGTTTTGCTCCCTCCTGACCTCAATTGACCATTCATCTCCACCTAATAGAGAGGCATCTCCCTCCACTATGGTAAAGCTATATATAGCCAAACATTAAGAATGTCAGTTTTCATATCTTGAGATACCATGTTTATGGAAAAAGTGTCAAAAAACACATACTAGTTTTAAATGGAACATCATTAACCCAGTGGACTGCAGAGCTCAAGACTTTACTTGGTCATGAGCTGGAAACTAGCAAAATCTGGGGCCTCAATTTGCTATTAAGCTCTTGGACCAACAAGGCCGGACATTCCTTTTTTGGCACAATTAATTTGGGGAATCAAACTATGACTTCCTAAAGACTTCAAATGCTTTAGTTATGAAAGCTGGATGGATAAGTTTCTCATCACTTCCAACTGCCCCACTAGAAGTTAATAGTGGGGAACCTTTAGGACTTAGGCAGGGGTCAAAATTTAAATTCATTTCTTTTTGTTTATTTACACCTTATACCACCCCCTAAATATTAATGATGTGCACATATGTTTTCACATAAAGTCATTCTTTTCCTAGAAATATGATTGAGGAAACATGCCCCCCCCCCCATGCCAGTTGTAGAGGTACCACTGTCATCTACCCTCTTCAAGGGACTCAAAAGAGTATGAAACTGCATTTGATAGCCTGGTAAGATAATAAAACAGTGTCAGAAGAGTCACACTGCCTAGACTAAAAATGTGGTTAATTTTTTTTCAGGATTTATGTAGCTTTTTACCCTTAAAGAACCCATGAAAAGACTTAGTAACAATGATTCAACAAAAGGAGCCTTTATTTTAAAAAATTCTGCCCCATCAAAGAAATATGATCAAGTGAAATGGTATCCCTTCCAGCACAACAGCTGGAAAAGGTAAAGGTGCATTGAACCAAGAATGACATCATCACAGGTACCCAACTTCGCAGTGTGTGTACTATAGTGCACTTGGAGTATTCCCTGTACTTTGATCTTACAGAATCTTGCATGTATAGATGGCCCAAAATGATTGATATAATCAACAAATTATCATTACAAACCTAAAGCTATGTTGCTTCACACAACTAGTGAAAAAGGGGGTTTCAACACCTAATACCCCGGTTCAACAGATGGAGTAATTGTAACTTCTCAATATTCCTTGAGCCAACAACTATCAAGGAAAATGGATTGGTATACATCATACAAGTGTTTGGAAGTTCCCTGGTAAGAGGTTATACACACAGAAAAATACCTCAGGCTCCTGGGTGATGTAACTGCATCCATTTGTCCTCCAGTGTTATGTAACTATTACTTTTATTAGGGAGGAAACAGTGATTCTCTCATTACACAGGCCCATATGCAATACTGTATAGCATTCTGCACAGTGGCTTAAATACTACCAACAAGTTCTGTGTTGTTTTGGATGCATGTGCTAATTCTGCAATTTGACTTGGTTTAAAGAAAAGGAACAGGGATTACAGTGAGAAAGGAGACTAGCTGATATTTGGTTATTTAAGGAAGTATTCTGCATTTTTATCAAAAGTTGGCATGAAGTTACTATTTCAACTTCATGCATTTTGAAGTCTATGCTAGTGCAAGATCCATTGGTTAATTTCCACAGTAATGTTTGTGACAAATTTACTTGGAAGGGATGTCTTTCAAAGGAATCTGGGTGAGATATCAGTCTTCTTATTCAACAATCCAATTGAATGTGAGTTGAAATATTTCATTTTTCTGATTGGAAGAATTGCTGTCTAGTCATAAAACCACTAGATTGTTGGAACCAGAAAAGAAAATACTGATGGGCCTAACATGAATGGGACAGCTTGAGTGAATAATGACAAAATTTCTCTTCTGAGGGATTGGGAGTAAGAATGTCACATTTTGATTGATATATTTTTTTCTTCAAGACAGCATTAAGTTGTTTGAATCACAGCATATCAGAGTAAATTGTGCACATATCTTAAGCTCTCAAATGTTTCCATACTGCTACTAGCAAACGAACCAAAAAGAATAGATCAGCAGTATTCAGCACAAGATCCATAAATGCCACACTTTAAGACAAAGACAACCTACCTCACTAGTTGATGATGAACTGATAGTGACATTCTCTTCTTCTTCCTCGCTGATAGAACTGACAGATTTCACAGCTTGGGCCACTGCTTCTGAAACAAATAAAAAGACTACATGATAATTAAGACCAAGTAGATGCATATTTTTAGAATGCACTTTTCACTTGATAAGGAATGAGATATTTTTAGGTGAAACAGTAGTTAGTAACAATATTCTTTAAGACAGCAGTTCTTAATTGGTGCATCACAGCCCATATGTATGGATTGTACAGGTTGTGTAGGTCGTGATCAATTTCTAGACTAGAGGAGCCATGCTAATCTCATCTCTTGCCATGGACAAGATTATGTACAACATACAGTTTAAAAGCTATTGCAGCATGTCACATGATCTGTAATGAACTGCACACCTGGTACCTTAGGCTGAGAGACCTGGATGCAGAGATGTAACTGACAAGATACACATATGCCATGAGATGCACAATGCTGTTGTATGCAAGAAGACCCAGTAGACATGTAAATAACACCTAATTCAGCTGCTTTCACGATCGGACTGGATCATTTCCGATTAGCTTTTTATGTTTTACTTGATAGCAGGATCATGGGTGACCAGGTGATCTGTGAATAGCCACTAACTGGTCACAACAGACAGAAACCAGAAAGCCAAAAGGCTTAGTGATTCCTTGCCGCTGAAATGTAAGGCCTTTTTTCACACTGACATTGCTTGGCAATGTTTTTCAATTAACAGGGCTCCATAATGTGCCCACAAAGTACACATGCAAGGCATCCAATCTTCCTACATTGAGATCCCCCTTGCCCGTTGTGAACCCAAATGACATTTGACCTCCACCAAAAACTTCTGGGACCATGTATTCACTATGTGCCATCTACAGGACAAGTTACAGGACCCTACAAGTGACATTTCTTGAAAGACTGTGCAGGAAAGCTTGTCAGGCTTTGAACATGCTGACTCCAAATGAACTTTGACCTTTCAGAAAATCAATAGGGATCATCTACTCAATATGACCAATCCACACACTAAATATGAGCACAGTCACATGTACCGTTCTTGAGATATCGTGTTTACGAAGTTTTGACCTTTGCCCCTCTCATGACCCCAAATGACCTTTGACCTCCACCAAAAACGATAGGGATCATCTACTCAATATGGCCAACACACTCGCCAAATATGAGTATAGTCACATGTACCGTTCTCGAGATATCGTGTTTACGAAGTTTTGACCTTTTGACCTCTCGTGACCCCAAATGACCTTTGATCTCCACCAAAAACAGTAGGGATCATCTACTCAATATGGCCAAGGCACACACCGAATATGAGATTAGTCACACTTACTCTTCTTGAGATACCGTGTTTAAAAGCAATTTTTAAGAAATTTACCTATTGACCTCTCGTGACCCCAAATGACCTTTGACCTCCACGAAAATCAATAGGGATTATCTACTCAATATGACCAACCCACACACCAAATATGAGCATAGTCATATGTACCATTCTCGAGATACCGTGTTTATGAAGTTTTGACCTTTTGACCTCTCGTGACCCCAAATGACCTTTGACCTCCACCAAAAATAAAAGGGATCATCTACCCAATATGACCAACCCACACACCAAATATGAGTATAATCACATGTACCGTTCTCGAGATATCATGTTTACGAAGTTTTGACCTTTTGACCTCTCGTGACCCCAAATGACCCTTGACCTCCACGAAAATCGACAGGGATCATCTACTTAATATGACCAACCCACACACCAAATATGAGCATAGTCACATGTACCATTCTCGAGATATCGTGTTTATGAAGTTTTGACCTTTTGACCTCTCGTGACCCCAAATGACCTTTGACCTCCACCAAAAACAATATGGATCATCTACTCGATATGACCAACCTACATACCAAATATGAGTATGGTCACATGTACCGTTCTCCAGATATCGTGTTTACGAAGTTTTGACCTTTTGACCTCTCGTGACCCCAAATGACCTTTGACCTCCACCAAAAACGAAAGGAATCATCTACTCAATATGGCCAACCTACACACCAAATATGAGTATAGTCACATGTACTGTTCTCGAGATATCGTGTTTATGAAGTTTTGACCTTTTGACCTCTTGTGACCCCAAATGACCTTTGACCTCCACCAAAAACAATATGGATCATCTACTCGATATGACCAACCTACAAAGCAAATATGAGTATAGTCACATGAACCGTTCTCGAGATATCGTGTTTACGAAGTTTTGACGTTTTGACCTCTCGTGACCCCAAATGACCTTTGACCTCCACCAAAAACAATAGGGATCATCTACTCAATATGACCAACCCACACACCAAATATGAGCATAGTCACATGTACCGTTCTTGAGATATCGTGTTTACTGAAGTTTTGACCTTTCGACCTCTCGTGACCCCAAATGACCTTTGATCTCCACCAAAAACAATAGGGATCATCTACTCCAATATGGCCAATGCACACACCAAATATGAGCATAGTCACACTTACCCTTCTTGAGATACCGTGTTTACAAGCAATTTCTAAGGAATTTACCTATTGACCTCTCGTTACCCCAAATGACCTTTGACCTCCACAAAAATCAATAGGGATCATCTACTCAATATGACCAATCCACACACCAAATATGAGCATAGTCACATGTACCGTTCTCCAGATATCGTGTTTTCGAAGTTTTGACCTTTTGACCTCTAGTGACCCCAAATGACCTTTGATCTACACCAAAAACAATAGGGATCATCTACTCAATATGGCCAATGCACACACCAAATATGAGCATAGTCACACTTACCCTTCTTGAGATACCGTGTTTACAAGCAATTTCTAAGGAATTTACCCATTGACCTCTCGTGACCCCAAATGACCTTTGACCTCCAAGAAAATCGATAGGGATCATCTACTCAATATGACCAACCCACACACCAAATATGAGCATAGTCACATGTACCGTTCTCGAGATATCGTGTTTACAAGATTTTGACCTTTTGACCTCTCGTGACCCCAAGTGACCTTTGACGTCCACCAAAAACAATAGGGATCATCTACTCAATGTGGGCAATCCACATGCCAAGTATGAGATCCCTCGGACTTACCCTTCTTGAGATATCGTGTTTACAAGCCAAAGCGTCACATACGCACACACACACACACACACACACACACATACACACGACATCACCATCGCATAGATTCCTTGCCTGCCTACGGCAAGGAATCAAAAATATAAATACAGGCTTTTGGGACTCGCCACATTGCTGAGACAATACTATCCACTTAGCACAGATGCTTTCCTGTTTTATATTCTTTGTTAGTACCAATCCACCCATCCTTACTGGTGGAATCTCTCCAAATTTAAACTCTTTAAAGAAGTGGATACTATCAATTTTGGAAACGTTCCCATAAACCTTTACTTAATATAATTCTATGGCATATTTCTGGAACCACATCCCTTCCAGTGATTATAGACGAATCCAGACAGATTCTGATGGTCTGATTTTTTCCGGCCATTACTGGGGTCCACCACCTTTAATCTTTACATTTCCTTCCTTACCTCTTCCATTGATGGCTGTACACTGAAGTGTATTTTAAGTTTCTCAACTTCACAGAATATAAGGATTTGAAATTCACGTAGACAACAAATGAAGATGATTAAAGGTTGATGAACACCACTAATGGCTGCCTACAGTCACTAAAACCAAGCGCTGATCGGATTTGTCTACAAATATCATACTTCAGATATTTTACTGACCTGTGACTTCATCCTGCTCAACTGATCCACCTGACAATCCTTCTTCTCTTTCCTGAAGTAAATATGGAAAATAATTATGTTACTTTTACACTATTAGCTAGATTACAACAAAGAGGGCCTAAATTCAATTGAAAGAAGACATTCACAGGCATAAGAAAACACAGTCTCTGAATTAAATATGCATTACCCCAAGCAACAAGTGTGCTGTCTCACGTTGCCAGCATTAATACAGTTGAAGTGTATCTGAGGTTACCAGTATGAGCACAAGTATTACAAAAAATTCATTTCATTTGTTTCTTCATAACAAACAATAATACACAATATTTACAAGTATTGTCACAAATTTAGAGTAACTCAGTTTGTCAGTGCCATTTTTGTGAGAGTTGTGTATTCAGTGGACTTTTACTCAGGATATAGTGAAGGGTACAGTGTTTGATGGGTATTCTTATATATATTTGTACACATGTGCAAACAGTGTACAAGCTCATTTGACCTTTTGACCTAACAGGAAGAACTGAATTCCCAATTTGTCTTTTGAAGTGTATCTCAGAATGTGAGTTTGAATATAAATGTAGTACATATCTCAGTTTATGAGGATGAACAAAAGTATTATACAAGTAAAGTGCACATCAGGTTATGAGTGTGAACTAAAGTATTATACAAATGAAGTGCACATCAGGTTATGAGTATGATCACAAATATTATATATACAAATGCCATGCACATCAGGTTAATGAGTATGAATATAACTACAGTGTATGTCAGCTTGAGAGTACTGTACTATTTCACTTTTGTGTGTGTTTGCTTTATTTAACTCAGCTGTTTATAACTACTGAAAAAATTTTCTTTGTAGTTGGCAGTATATGAATACTTTCTTAAGCATTAACAAAACCATGTTTCTCAATACCGGAAGAGCGATACTAAGGAATATGAATAAATAGTCTGCAAATGCAGAGAACAAATTCTTGATGCATATTTTGTAATGTTTGAACGGGTAACCAAGGTACCCGACCGCCATCGTATTACCCAGGTCCAAATCTACTACCAGATTCTTAAAAAAAATGCATGCAAAAAGGATCACCCCATTTACGCCATTGCCCACGGTAATGGACTAAAATATTTTGCCAATTTGGTAAACATTCTCCGAGACTGGGAATGAAGAGAGCCCCAAGAAATTATGTGTAAGTTTGAAAGTTGTCTGTTCTTCGTTTCTGAAGTTTTATCAGCGTGCGGGCTGATCGCGCTATCGTCACGTAGTGGGTTACTTCTCACACATCACATGTATATCGCTTATAAACTTACACACAAGCAAGCTATCTGACGGTCGATTCAAAATCACATCGTACTGTTTCACGCAGACATACTGTAAGCAAGACATACTGTATCACCCTCTCCCAGATTGCATAGACAGTGCCTGTAACGTTCAGCATGCTATGTAAACTGAGCCTTGCATGTATATACGATCATGTATGCCACCTCGAGTATTATCCTCGAATATTTCTTAATGCAGGCTTGCCAACATTTGAAAGCTGAAAGTCTTACTCTACTTCCATGAAGTAAAAGTGTACATGCCGGCCTGGGGGAGGGGTCAAAGGGGGCTGTCCCCCTCCCCTTTGGAAAACTTTTGGCAATGCAATAGGGGCTAGATGCAAAATGGTGCAACATTTGGTGCTAGATTTGAATGAAATTTATCTTCAAAATAATCAAATTTTCTAAGGAGGGTTCTTATTTTTCTTGCTTGATGAAAACTGAAATAGCCTAGGCCTAGTGTCACTGATATTATCCAGCTGCAATGACCCCGCAGGATTTCACAGAGCTCCAACGGTAGCAGTGATTAATCCTAATGTCGTTATTTTAAAGATTTTCCCACAACTTGCAAGTCTTATTTTGTTCTCTTGCCTATTTGTCAGATACGGTATCCTAACATGCTATACATATTACACAAATCCCCACTTAGGCCTAAGGTTAAGTATATTGCTACAGTTAACCCTGCCTGTATGTATGGGGCTGGAAACGTTTTTAGGCCTACAGTAATTTTAGTTAAAACTTGGAAGTCCCATATATCACAAAAATTGCTTTCAGGCCTTACACAAAATGAGGAGAAAATGTAGGATGGTCAGTATCGGCCACTTTGATGACCTACGCCTACCTTTTGTTGATCTTCAGATCCTGGATCAAATGGCTGCCTAAGTAACTAGGCTAGATCATAGATGTTCAGCCACTAAAAACATTAACGTTACAACTAGCTAACCAGTAGCTAACTTTAACACAATTTTGTAGCAGTGCCAGGGCTGCCTGCCAGGCAATGTACCTCTTACGGCCAAACATCCCTGACATTTGGCCAAATCCAAGGTCCTGGCCATCCATTCTCACCAAGAAGGATTTTCAACAGCCAAAAAACCAATCTTTTATGCCAAAGTGCCAAACTTCAAATTTGAAGCTTATGATATCTGGCAACAAGACAGCCTCGAGACTTCAGTGCAATTCAGGTGGTATTCAACTGTGCATGTAATAAATGGGCATATAAAGACGTGACTATGGGGTGACACGGTTTAGTTCATGGTACGAGCGGCCGTACGTAGATGTACTTACGTACGTAGATAGGAAGCAAAGCACACTGATTGATTCTACTTTTTGCACGTTCATTTCACACTTAAAATGGCCAGGCGCACACACACACACAATGTAGAAAACTGCTTGCGCATGTCCTGTATTACAGCAGAATTTTCAAAAATCGTACTGTTCCGATTTTTGGCCTCCAGGAAACCCAAAAAACTAGTTGGCAAGCCTGTTAATGGTTAAAGGTGTCAGTTTTACACAAATCAACACTTTGCTGCGCTATCTGCATAGTAAAACGACATCAATGTAATAACACCGTAAACATTCACATTTCTTTTTTAAAACAGGCTAGTACATATTACTTTATTTTGCCCCAAAATGGCGCTCGAGCAGACTACGGAGTTTATGTGTGAAAGCCTGGATGTCAACAAGAGGCTAGCTACGTAAGAACGTACATACCCCATTAGTGATAATTCCAATGCACATTGCAAAGTTGTGTGAGGGTAGTTCACAAATATGACGTTGTTTGTTTACAATCGGTAATTTTTGAAGAGCAAGAGAATACCATAATACAAGGATCTGATTAGTTGATATTTTTAAATCAGTGTTTTAAAAGGAGAAGCTTTGAGCTCTTAGTATGCTGGCTTTTCGAGTAGGAAAGCGTCCCAAAATTCAATATCAAATTGATATAGGCCTTGGGAATTGTAATTTTTGTATTTGACTGTTTCCTGTTACGTTTTTTTTTACTTGTCATTTTGATCTAAAACAAAACAAGACAATTAAACCTTCTCACAAATCAAATGTTTTTGAACTTGGGAATGTGATTGCTATACCCATCCAATACAGATGTTAATGTTACCATGCATGTCTTATGGAGTATGCCTTACAAAATGCTCAGATCTTTTAGTCACCGTAACACCAGGAAACCCGGGTACCTGACAGATATGACAATCGGGTACCCGGGTCCTAATTTTTAGTACCCGTGCAAACACTAATATTTTGACTTCCAAACTTCCAAATTCATTCTCAGAAGTTTCTTTCCCAGAGTGTGAAAATATTTCAGTTCCTGTTGTCTTACTCAGTCAAATAAACTTTTGTTTATTAACAAACATTCCATGATCTACAAACTGACACCTGTCAACAGACAAAAATAGTGTTAAGATAAATTGTTATGAATGAGGAAATCAGTAGGCAGTTTCAAGAAATAAAACAAATAATATAGGGGACTAACCAATGTATCAACTTACCTTCAACAAATCCAGTGCAGCTTGAATGAAGGTACCTTCTAGTTCCTGGTTAGAAATAAGGAGATATCAAATAAAGCAACAAACTCCCTTTACACAAAACAAAACTTTCCATGGCAGAAAAAGTACTTGTTTAGCTCTAGCAAACAGAAGTCTTACCAATAAGATTACTGTGTGCATCTTACTAGGATATGGGAAAAGTTAATCAGGGTCCGTTCCATGTTAGATACTTAACCCCTTCCCAGCTAAGCACATACATGGGGTTTAAATAATTGTGCAGTCTGCTAACCATGTATATAAACACAAATATCATCTACACCCTTGACCTACCCACCAAATGAAAATTTTGGAAATAAACAATTTAAAGGTAGCACTATTTTATAACAATTATACACAGCAGGTTACACTCAAAAAGTAAAATGGCAACTTCCTTGAGAGAAACACATAGTTTGGCAATCTGCTGTATTTACATGCAGCTTGGGAGATCTGGGTTATCCCGGAGAAGCTAAAAGTGATGCATTTCCCTTGTCCCACAATTCTTTGGTCCAGTCACTTACAGAGAAAGTGTATGGTAGGAAGTTTCAGATAAATAAATCAAACTTACATCCTCATTTTGTTGCATCTGCATTTCCAAAGCTGCTCTCTCAGAAGTCAAAATCTGTCAACAGATAAAAATACAATTAACCAAGGGTATACCACTGCAATAAAGTTTATGCAGTGATGTACTGGTATCTCATTCAACAGAACATGTGACATAACCATCAGAAATAAGAATCTTCTCTCATAGCTTGTAAGGAAGATTTAACTAACCCTTTACCGTTGTTTGGGTCCTTTTGGACCCATGCAGAGAGCGCGGCTGCCACCCATCTTTACTGTTTCACGCGGAGCTCGAAACTGCGAGTAGCTACCCGAAAACTCGGCCACAACAACGAGAGGGACAATAGTTTAAGGTCACGGGGTCAAAAACCTATGGAAGCTGATGCGGGGCATGCTACGTCCGAATTTCCGCCCACTCCCGAGGCATGCAAATATGACCCGATTGGAGCACAACGCTAAAGGGCTAAACATGATGCTTTACCTTCACCCCCAGGTTGAAAATAAACGAAAATCTGTGACTGGAGCCTCGTGCAACAAATGATATTTACGTAAACTGATTCCACTCTTAACAGCCATAAAAAACTACAAAATCATGAGAGTTTCCCATTAGCAGAAACAAAGGTTTCATAGAGCCTAGTGCACAATAATTGAAATCGGTTATACCTTGCCACATGGAATTTTGGGACACATGGTGGGATATACAAACCTAGCTCAGCGAGAGAGAGAACTGCATACCCCTGATATGCTAAAAACAATAAGCATTAATCTACTGTCTAATCCAACCAAGCAAATTAGGGTTCAACAGCAGATGAAAATGGAAATTTTACATCAAAAAGGTGATTTGTGTACTGTCCATTGCACAAAATCACACTTCCCAATTCCTCCTTTTATTATGGATGGACAAATACAATTGATTTCACAAAAATTATTGAAGCAAATTTTGGCACATTTTTTGTGGGTGCAGGAACATTTTGTGTATCACAATGCCCCCAAATGGAATTACCAAACTCACTTATTGCTGATTCGGGCTAAATGTAAGGAACAAGATATTCTTACACATTTCATTTACACATTTTCATTTTTAAACAAATCCTACATAACCATTTGCAGAAGAGTTCATACCATAGCTCACAAAGGTAATTCATGACATATGTTGCAGAGAAACTTTTGACTTTCTACAGGTAGTTGCAAAGCTCTTTCTAAGACACTGACTTACAAAACTTCCAAGTTAAAGCCAAATATAATTGTCAGGTACACCTCTAAAGATTCAATACAGTAAGTTTGGTCACAACATGAGACCTCAAATGGTAATACAGGACTGTTTTATAAATCTGTCTTATATCCAATGGAAAACTGCCAACTTTCAAGATTCCACAGAAGTAGTATATAACTTATGGGGCTGTCAATTTATGATTAGTGAACTAAACGTTTAATCGCATCTTTTTGCGATTACTCGGCGATTAATCGCATTTGCGTATGCATAACCAACCCATGTAGTAACATGTAGATATCGGGAATAGACCTACACTGTACATATATGTGTGTGTATCCGTAGTACAGGCCTAGTAATTCGCAATTGCTCGCCGCGCCTATACTGAGTTAGCGTTAATACAACTCACAGCTCCGCCTAGAAGCATACTCCGTTTGAACTTTTTTTACCCCCTTTATCTTTAGTAACAAAACATTTCTGACACTGTGGTGTATGCATATGTTTAGTGCTTTCAAATTTCATTGTAAATTATGTTCATTACAAATGTATTGGTGGTGTTGAAGTAAAGCCTGTCACAACAGGTTCCGTGTTTGGGGTTCACGGATTAAAACGTCCCGCATGACACCGCACACAATCACATATAAACTAGCGGGGGTTGGGTGGATAACAGGTGCACAGGCCTCGATTTTCAGGAAAATTTATGGTTGTCCTTCGGGCAACCATTTCACTAGTTTTGGTTGTCCACAATGATATTTGGTTGTCCGAAACACTTTGCACACAATTACAAAACAGTAATTGTGTTCATGAAGAAAAAAACTAGGATGATAGAGAGACAGAAACACTTCAAGTCTGAAACATGGTTGGCCAAAAAATTTGAAAGAGTTTATCAGTCAGCTTTATAATTCTTCAATGTGAGAGAAAAATGGTTGTCCATCGGACAACCAACCTTAAACTTTTGGTTGTCCGAATGAAATTTTAGTTGTCCCGGACAATCGGACAACCATGAAAATCAAGCCCTGGGTGCATGTCACAGCTCTGCGCAATTTTTGAGCTTGTTGTTCATACTGTAGACATCGTATGCTTTGTCAAGGCAGCTAAACTTGCGAAGAAGGAGGATACATTGTTTACTTAACGCAAGTCAGACTCCTCGGGCATGAGATGCGATTAATCGCATGTAACATTTTACTAAACGATTACTTGGCTGGGGATTAATCGCTAATCGCTGACAGCCCTAATAACTTACCAAATGTTTGACTTCTTCAGAAGATGCTGTCAGCAATTTCACAAAGCAGGTTTTCTGTTTACTCTCTGATGGCAAAAAAAGACAAAAAATAGTAAAGACTTACTTCAGTTGGCAAACTGATCCCAGCACTAAGAATAAAAGTAACAGTAAGGCATTAAAGGAAGTAGAATTTGAAGGAATGCCATTTCCAATCATAAGTTCATTGATGTAATACCTTGTATAATTATCCATTAGTCATGAGTGTAATATGTTGAGGTTGTAAGTTCCAATACCTAATCATCCTGAAGTGTAAGGTTACAATACCTTATAATCCTTAAGTCTGAGATTCAAAACTACCATAGGTTGCAGTGCCTAATAATTATAGAGTAAGGTCAAATAAACAAACAGATTTTTAACAAAAGTTATCGAGGGTTTTTCCATCTTAAATGACCTGTCTTAAGCTAACTGAAATTTTGCAAAGGAAGTAATGATGTCAAGGTTACCCCTAGATTATCCCTACAATGTGCTGTCATTAAGAATATTTACATATCCACTTCCAAGGCCTATATTAGTAGTATTACAAATATCATATTGATCACAACCTTCAAACTTAATACCTACTACTCATATGGGAATATGGAGAGGTACATCAAAATTCACATCTTTAAAAAGTTCAACTTGAAATGACAAATCAACAAAAAAGAAAAAAAAAAAAGCCACAAGAATAGAGAAACTATTCACTTCTCTGAGAAGGAGTGATAACATACCCAAGATGTTGAAGGGGCTGGTTACATCTTCTATATTTTCTCCAAGTTTGACAGGTTGTGCTATTACTGATCCTCTCTGTCTCTTCATCAGACACATAGTAATGACATCTCCTGGTTTGTAAAGAGGCTGCTCAGAGGCTATCACACTGGTAGAGGGATACCGACAAGCAAGCATGTATTATGTTTAACATTAAATAATTTGTAATGCTTCAACAGTTGTCATTTACTCAGCAAATATTGCAAATAAATTCAGAATGACAGCGAAATGATACAGGGCATTTTAAATGGAACAAAGTTACCGAAAAATTCATTCAAATCTTCTTAAAAAGAATCTTATAAAAACATGGCTGTTTTGAAAAAAAAGTTAAAAATCTAACTCTTGGAGGATAAGTGGAACTATTGGTCTATAATTACATACCAAAATTTTAATTTGCAGAAGTATGCTATTTTAACAATGTAAAAACATCCAGCTTCCTGCTTTGAACAAAAGGTTATAAACTAATTTCCAGGCAACCATTGTTCAAAAGACTTATCTAATTTTTCCTTATAGTTTCCGTGTGCATGTGAGAGAATGGTCAGTGTAAATTCACCATATTTCAAGGTAAACCTTAGTGAAGCTTCAGAAAATGACTTGTCTATAAATTTAAATTCTATGCTGAAATGATATGAAATAACACTAGGAGGGTGATCACTTCGAGGAGTTTGCAAAATCATCATTAACTACATTCTTATGGCTCTCACCTTTTCAAATCTTTCTTAATTATTGATTCATAGCAGATTGGACACTTTCTCCAGGTTTTGTCAGAGAGAGCCAGATAGTGTAGAATGCAGGACCAACAAAAGATGTGTCCACATCTAGTGATTTGAGCTGTAGGAAAAAAAATGAAGACAGATTTAATAAGTAGTATATTCTTCAAGAAACCTTACCTATCTAAGCAGGCCATGTGTAGTACAACTTTCAATAGACAATGAACCCATTGACTCAAACAGTTTGCTTTCAGTAATGCAAAATCCCATACACTAATGGAATGCCTGCATAATCACCTAATCCCGAAGTAGCAAAGTCACTATAGTTTTCTTCACTTCCAAGTCAAAATGATCTGAGCAACAGACATTTCCCTGCTCTATGCAATGCATTAAGGCAACGTCACTATTTGACAGAGTTCTCAGTAGTCTGTATTATAGTTTTCAGGTACTTCTGCCACAGTATTTGAGTCTTACTGGTAAATCTGTCATAGCAACAAACCAAATGTAAATTGATCCCAACACAAGTATTACAGATCATTTAACCACATGCATTATCAGAATACTCATATGATATTTCTCTTTGGTATACCATCCCAGTACTGCTAATCTGTATGTACATTTTTTAATATTCTCTTGTGTGGGTCAAATCAATTGATATACAGTTGAAATTTTACCTGCATGTATAGAAAAAGTCTCACCTGCCAAGCTATTTACCTTTCTGTTAAGCTCACTTTCCTATTCAAACTCTGTCAAAATATTTTAGTGTTTGAATGCTGAACCCAGCACGTGAAAGCCAACAATTACTGTACTGGGTCTGTAGCCTGTAGTACTAACCTGCAGATGGAGGATACAGGCAGATAGGGCAGGATGGCACTTCATGACCCAAAAGACGAACCTGCTCCACTAAATCCCAGTCCACCAAAGAGTCGGCATCATGCATGTTATTGGTGTAGTCCTCAGATGATTTAACTACAAACTGGCAACTGTAATTTGCAAAGTAACATATTTTGTTAAATTGTTACAGTTACGTTGCAGTTATTAGCAAATTTAGTTTACAAGTTTAGTTTACATAACTTGCAAAGTTTTGTGTTTTGCTTATTTTTCAAGATCCAACCCCAAACAGTTATAATTCTCCTATCCTACTTACTTAAGCCCCTCCCCCACAATGGTTTAAAATTCATCCTCATCCAGACACAAGCTTAGTTTATTGCTTCAGGGTGAGAACATAAGACCCCAATGTGTAATCGAAAATACTCTCAGTACAGTACTGGCTGTGTAGAATGAGCTATGGTACTTTGCATTGTTTGAACTAGCTGTCAGTCAAAGAGCTGAGCCAATTGAGAATTCCTGCTAACCCCTACCAAAATTATAGTTTTGGGTGAGAGGATTGGCCCTTTAAAGCACCACTTAAAATGAATCAATGGGAAACTGCTTAGCTAGAGAACTTTGAAAAGCCAGTCTTTACAACACTTGCCCTTTTAATACCAAATTATTCTAAACCACTTACTTTGCCTGGAGAAACTGTTCTTTATTATATTTGATGTACTTGTGGCTTCCCCACTTATTACGACTAGACCACTGGCCCCGATGACCCATGCGTCCATCATGCTGGTAACCTCTAGGCTCCAGCTTGAAGTTCAGCAGATGATTTAAATTAATCTTCTTGGATCCCTGAGGGAGGGCTGAGCCAAATTCAGCCCTCTGAGCCTTTGTCACCTGAAATAAAAACAAAAGTTCAGTATAAGCTGATCTTAATAAAGTAGGCATAGAAACATCGCTACAGGGCTGATACAAGACTTTCATGGTCCAAATGCCAAACAGCATCTGGCACCTCCCACAAGGACATTTAGCCTAGTTTTAAATCTGCACCTCCATGATCATATAGTGACCTTAGTTTAAGATTATCCCTCCTTCACACTGACTCTTCCATGGAACTGAATAATTAACTTTTAAACATAACACAAAGTTTACAAACTACAGTAAAAGTCTACAAAATTTGGGAAACCTATAAATCTTCATGAGACTCTCTTAAAGTATGTATACACCTTCAAACATATTTTCTGCATTTCTTGTAAGCTTGAGTTGAGTTACTACTGCACATAACATAAAACCATAAAAACTTTCCTGCACAAAGTGAAATTTTCCAGTATATTACAGTTCTCATTAACATACTGTGGCACGTTGATAGATGATGACACAACATCCAAAACAAACAAATCCAACATAAAGAAAGAAAACATTAATTTCCAAATGATTTTACATCTTACATCCACATGACATTCCTTCTCTTCATGATTGTATACAATGAGCATAAACTTGGTGAACTTTACAGGTCCAAATTTGTCCAGGAGCATGTCCACTATGTGAGGATAACAGCAATCACCATCCTAGGGGAGGAGTCTGAAGGGAGGGGGATCCAGGTGTCTCCTGTCCCTTTTAAAAATAATTTGCTCACTTAAATCAGGATAAGATGGAAAGTGATATTATATGTGGTACTAAATATGAACTGAACAATTCAAACTTGACCAAAAGTGCCACTAATTTTTTTCAATTACTGCTATTTTCTCAAGAACCGGTATTAGTATGAAACACACAAAATATCTTTGGTATTGTTATTACCTCTACCTCTAGTACAGGTATTGAGGTCAGTACCGATATACCGCCCAACCCTAATCCACCTCATGATTGATGGGTTGTCAGGGAAATCAGACCATCCCATCCAACTTGGCAAATTCAAAATGAATGCATACAATTGGAGTTTTACCCCTGACTATCCAAAACCACAGAGCCCAAAGGTGTCCACTCATTTATTACTGTACAGCTCATGCAAATTTCAACAAATCATTGAAAGCATAATCTCTTGCACCTTCTTTATAATGTAAACAATAAATGTCATGTTGCCACAGTGCACTACATGCCATGGAACTTTCAATGACATTAGCGTCACGCATTTTAGAAGAACCTGTACTGGTCTTGCGTGTTCTTGCATAGGTTTAAAAGAAGCAAGCTACATAGACAGAGAGCCATCTCTCTGGATGTAGTAGACACTCAAAATTTTTGGTTGCCATTGAAACACCTACTTAGCTATATCATCTATTTGTACTACTGTAAGTAGTACAGTGTAACTTGTGCAGTAACAATCATGTCCAGCAGCAAGCTCATCTGTACTCATCTTTAGATATCCATGCACCTACCAATCTTTCAGCTTCATCAAGTTGTTGTGTTACACTACAACCAATTCGGATAGGACTGCAATTCAATTTTTGTGAGTTTTTGTTCAAATCTCCTCCCTCTCTGGTTGAAAAGAGACAAAAACTTGCCAACTTGTGTAAATACATGAGATGTACGGCAGGGGAATAAGAAAATTAAATCTACCCTGAAATCATTCTGTGACATCTCATCAATGACAGATTTTATCAGACAACACAATAAAAAATGTAGGTCAGCATGACATAATGAAAAAATCACTTGGCATTTTATTTTCATAAACATCAGATGCAAATCATACATTAACACTCATTAACAAATTTTTGGCCCTTTCCAACCACAAATAGAAAAGACTTTACCAAAAAACCTGAAAAAAGCAGATTAAATTTGATCCAAATTTGTTGTAGTGTGACCACAGCTTTACATTTCAATATCAATTGGTTTACAAAGTTAGGTCGGCAATAGCCTCTTCTCCAGTTGTGGCTCACCAGTTTGTTTTCCCTAATTTGTTGGGTTATAATGAGCACCAAGGACCATGGAATTAGGTTCCAATTTAAAGTCTGTGGAAATTTCAAATATGATCTGAGGAGATGAAGTCCAGATCTCACAAAGATGAATGTCAATTGTTTGAGCAGTAGCATTCCCTCTATAATGTTAAAGTAGCATCGCATCACTCGTCAGGCCTTGAATTTTGAAACGTGAGTTTGATCACACGCCATCACTGGTCTCACCTCAAATCACCGTGAGAAGTGCATTGTTTATGGCACTTTTTAAAAAAAAGGATGAAACTGCACACTTACCTCTCTTCATATTATGGAGAGTATGATTGTACTGTAGCACACATGCAAAATCTAAAATTCAAGGCTTGACTTGGCAATATTGTTTGTTTTGACAATGAGGCACTTAATATTTGGCCACAAACAGACATGTGAAAAAAGCAATGCCTACCAATCCCTTAAGTAACTGGCGCTTCTCACGAAGGATAATACCAACCTCATCACGTCTCCCAGTCCAATTCTGTTTACCACGACTTCTCTTGTCAAAGGTTTTATTTTTAGGTTTTGGTAGTGGGGGTTGATTCTTTGTCTGAAGGCTTGCCTCTGCAGACCACGGTTCCCTCCGCTTACCATGGAAGCGCTGATATTTGCTGGTATTGCTCCTTCCATTATATTCTAGTGAAAATAGAATGTGTAACTAAAAGATGTTTGGTATAGGCCACACATTTTTCATAATCAAATATACCATACACAGTCAACAAAAATTTAAACCATTCCCAAAAAATTATAAATATTCTTTAGGTCTTCCCCTACTCTTTCATGCATAATTGTGGGTCATTGTCATGGATCTTTATAGTTTGAACAAACTGGCCTCAGGTATAACACTAAAGGGATGAGGCTAGTTATTATCATAAACTGTAGGCAAGTGAATGTTGTAACATTCTCAAAATAACCCATTTGGTTGGTTTCATCAACACTTTAAACAAGTTGCTAACAACAATTTCAGAACAATTTTCTCTCTGTTCTTACAAAAATAGTTACAAGTAATAACTTTGATTAAAAATTTAGTCAGTGACATTAAAACAAAGTTGAAAAGGCAGTTGGCCAAGAAGAAAAGTAAAGGCAAATCCAAAATCTTTTCATGCCTAGGTTAGGTCTAAGAAGAAAGTTAGGGAGGTTGTGGGGCCTCCTAAAGGTGATGATGATGCTGTGGTACTTAAAGAGATTAGCAGAAAAAAACACATTCCTCACTGAAGAAGAGACACTTCTTCAATCAGTGCAGTCATTTTTGCTGTGAAACAACTTCAAACAAGTCTGCAAAGAGTTAAGAGTTTAAAGACAAGTAAGGTCCAGCTCCTAGTTCAGTGTTTGCACTGGTTACTTGGTTACCCACCCGCCATCGTGTTACCCGGTTCCAAATCTACTACCTGAATTTAAAAAAATTTTGCATGCAAAAAAGATCACCCCATTTACGCCATTGCCCATGGTAATGGACTAATTTTTTTTGATTTGCCGATTTGGTAAACTTTCTCGGATACTGAGAAAATAGAGAGCCCCTAGAAATTATGGGAAAGTCATAATTACATATGCAGCAAAAATTGACAAATTTGAACATTGCATTTTTGCAATCAGTCCATTGAAATGACTGACATAGCTAGGCCTATATGATATTCATCAAATGACTGATGTTTTTACACCAGTCATTTCTTAATTTTCAGCCACGTCAAATTGCCATAGGCCTAGGTTTAACTGTTAGTTAATACTAGTCTATGAGTTTAAGTAGCCTAGGCCTTAGCTATATCACTTGCCTAAGTTAGGCCTAGGCCTACAATGTGTAGGCACTATGCAAAAGGCAAGAAAATCATGCCATCAAATTGAAGTGTAGGTTACAGTAGTCTAGCATATGAATTCTTAAAGGTAGCTGGTCTTTTTGCCCCCTTGCCAGTTTGCCCCCAACCAGTTCGCCCCCTAAATACCAGTTCTCCCCCGATCGTTAACCAGTTCACCCCCTAAGACCTGCCAGTTTGCCCCCTAAGATCTACCAGTTTGCCCCCTAATCTTTCTGAAGCTGTTCCCTTTCCAACACGCTGAATGCTTTAGAAAAAAAAAGATTTCCATGAAGTGAAGTTAAGTTTCATTTATTTCTCTTTCAGGATGAGATTGGGTTCATTTTTTAAAGGTAAAACAAGTTGTTCATTTGTACTAGGCCGAACTCATTATTACTTTACCGTACATCAGTGGGGGTCCATTAGTTTCCGCCCTTGGTAGTTTCCGTCTGTTACTCTCCACCCCTAAAAATCTTGGGGCGGAAAGTAATCTTTGAACTTACATGTGATAAAAATACCTGTTAACTTCAAATTTCAAGTCCAAGTACAAGAAAACAATGAAATCTGTGCCTAGGCCTAACACTTTTTCAGTATCCTCATCAAAAAGAATGAATTTTATGACCTTTTTTCTTAACGTTAAGTCTAGTCACAGACTTGTATTTTATATGTATACATGTAGGTAGTCCGCTTGCCTATAGGTAGACTTATGCTGAATGTGTGAACAGTTGTTCACAGCACTGAATACCATATACCTGTACGTAAATACGTACAAGTATACTAAAGTCTACAGTGAGAATGTTGCTTGGAAAGACGTCAACATGGCAGTAACGGGTGTCGCACTGAATAGTAAAAGACATCGATGAAGTTTGAAACTTAAAGGAAAAGTTGATGGCATCTTCATTTGACAAAAGTATCACTGATAACACATTCCATTCCATTACTTTCCACCTCCCAAAAATGGGGGGGTAAAACACCATTTTTGAGAGGTGGAAAGTAGCGAGGGCGGAAACTAACTGTAAACACGTCGGTGTGCCCACCTGCTGTGTTAATTGCGTGCATAGAAGAGTTATGGAGGCTTTCTATCTGCGTTACTGTTACTTCAAATGTGCTCCTTCATGTTAACGTCCACAGATCATATCTTGTGGTTGTTTTGTTTGGTTCTATTTCTTACTTCCAATAACTGGTGCAAAAGACGAAAATGTTTTTAAAAATTGTAACTTGTAAAAGTACTGTTACAACAACCACAGAACTGCATTTTAAGGTCAGTTTATTGGCCTAGGCCTATATTCCATGTCAAACTCATTGTAAGTATTTGGGGGTGAAACAACCTCCACTATGGGGGCGAAACGACTTCCACTAAGGCCCGAACTGGTCAGGGGGTGAAACGACTGGGGCAACTGGCAAGGGGGCCAAACGACTGGTAACCATTCTGAAACGAAAGACTAAAATATTCAGAACACCATAGGCTAGGCCCCCAAATACTTTTTAGTATTGTACGGAGTAGAACAAAGTGGACTAGGCCTAGACACAGGCTAACATAGGCCTAGTCTTATTCTTCATCTTCAACTAGCCGCCTAGGCTAGGGGATTATGGAGGGAATAACGCACATAGGCTTCGCCTTATTTAATTACGTTAGGTCACTATCAGTAAGTTAGGCTGGCTAATGCGTAATTGTTAGCATAAGCTAATAAGAATGAAAGATAGCATAACGTTAGGCTAGATGGCCTAATGTTAATATTGTCCTCACCTTTGCCCTTGGCCTCCGGGGCCACTGAGCCTGTTCTGGAAGTTATTTTCTTGTCCATATCCTTTCCCTCCTTTGCCATTACCCGAACATATAAAATTCAGGGCTGAAAGCCCAGAACCTCCAAGTGGAGACGATTTTGTTTTTACTTGATACATTATTTCGAACTTCAAAAATTAGAAGGCCATGTTGAAAGAAATACGTATCTTGTTTAAAATTTTTCTAACAAGATAATTTGGGAAATTTAATTGCAAAAAGAGAGAAATGGAACTATAACTTGCGCTGAACAGCACAAGTTAATTTTTTGAGCTTTTGTAGCCTCAAAATCGGTCACAAGAGGACCAATTTTCGAGTAATTCCAGAAGCAGCTTTCTCCCTTCCTGCAGTGCCCACTACGAACAAGCACTATGCATACATGCGCTGCCTGGTCCGATCCGGCCCTATGTCCGTTGCATGCCAAGCCTGTGTATCCGTAATGCCGTTGGTGTACGTACTAAGTCAAGGAACGCGTTAAGCAATGCATACGTGCGACATAATACCAATGTCGATGCACTGTTGCCAGCAGTTCGCGGAGCAGACGAAGCCTTTTCGTTCAGTTCATCTCTACGAAAAATGGAGGGGTCTGCAGCCACAGAGACGCTACGCAGGCTGTATTGCTAGTGACGTCGCTTTGCAGCGAGGGTACAGAGAAAGTCAGCTTGCGGGGTGAGGATACTTTTGCCGGGATACCTTTGCATCTGAAATACCAATTTCCAATATCGCTGGTCATAGGCGGCGGAAGATGTTTTGTATTAGGGGGGCACAAGTTTTCGGCAGCCGACATAATGGTGACGCCGTAAGGCGTTCCGTTTTGCGTGAAGCGCGAAACCGAACCGGCGTGTGCGCCCGCTTCAGTCCCTGGTGGGGTCCAGGGGAAAAGCCCCGGCAAGGGTCGACAGGCAAAGCCCCCCGGAATTTCAGATATTTTAGTGATTTGAGAGGCTCCAAAATGGTTGAAAATCATATTCAAATTAAGGATTCTAAGCAATGAATTTAAAGGTAAAGAGCAGTCCCCCAAACTTATTTTGAAGAAAAAGCTAAATAACACAATTTTCACCTTATTTCTCTTCAAAGTATCTTTCATCACATTTTATGACTTTACTATTGCATATTCAAGGTAAACCAGGCCGTTATTTCTGGTAAATTTCACATTTGAAGAGAAAAAAACATTGTCACATGACTCCCAACAGCCAATCATGAAACTGGACCGTCTACTACACTTCTTCAATTTGGGATGACTGCTCCTGCCCTTTAATTCAGGACGGGGGTGAGGTAAGGGACGAGAATGGAATCGGGAAGTACTATGGCATTTGATTAAGGAGAAAAATACTTTACAGTAATTTTAGGGGGCAAAGCCAAAATGTTGAAGCTACTCAAAATTGAACATGTGATTGATAGGCCTAATTTGAGACAGGGCATCCAAAGTGTTTGGGGGCATTTTATCAATAGGGAGTTCCAGAGGCAATATGCGTGGGGTCCAGGGGCCCGCAACAGAGCCCCCGGAAGCTGTGACATTTTAGGCTTTTTAGGGGACTTAATGGAAGCAAAAAAAGTACCCTTTCATAGGTATTATTTAAAATCCTAAAAGGGACATTATTACTGGGGCAAATGTGTGCCATTGGGGTCAATAAGGGGACTGGGGACATTCCCCTCGCTCAGTATGTTCGAAAGTGCTTGACTTGAGACGCAGAAACATAATTTGAAAAAGAAAGATAGCTTGCAAAGGGTTTTGTTTTAACTGTTTGAAGGGCGAAAATAAACTCTCCTACACTAGGTTAAGCTATCGTTAATGTGGGGGTCCGGGGGGGGGGGAAGCACCCGGAAGTTTTGCAACTTTTGCACTCTGAAAAGCCTGAAAGAATAGCCGAAATGTAATGAAAACAACTTAAATTTTTTAATTACTTTTGAAAAATGTATTTTGCGACATTCACCTATGGGGGGGGGGGGGCATTCCCCCAAAAAATCTCATAAAAAGTTATTGGGGGGCTGGAGGACCTGCCCCCCTCCCGCTTCCGCCGCGTATTACTCCGTACAATAAAAAGAACCCAAGCCAACTTCAATCATACCGACATTGCTATTGGAAGGCTACTCAATAAAAACCCAAATTTTTTCAATCCCGCATACTGCTAAAATGCTGCATTTCTGACTGAATTGCAGCACCTTCTGGAAACTCAAAATCCCGTCGACTGGCTCTGTCTCGGCGGGTTTTTTTTACTTTACTTTACTTTACTTTACTCTACTCTACTCTACTGTACTCTACTCTACTCTTCTCTACTCTACTCTTCTCTACTCTACTCTACTCTACTCTACTCTACTCTACTCTACTCTACTCTACTCTACTCTACTCTACTCTACTCTACTCTACTTTTGGAAACCTTATTTTGAAACGTTATGCAGTGGTGCATATGCAATTCCTCACGCAATGGACTCAATTGATAGTTAGCAGGAAGTGGCTCTGGCAACTTGTTTATTAGGAAGTTAGGGTAAATGGGAACTAATTGATGGCTTGTTTGCTCAATACATTAAGGAGAGATAACATCTCTGGGGACAGGTGGTGAAAGCTGCAGAGATGCTGCATTTGTCTAATGGGCCCTCTTGACACATGCGCCCTTCCAAAACATTGAGAGACAGGAGAAACACTGAGAGAAAAATTTCTCAAATTCATGTTCTTAATTTTCATATGTTTGTTCAAAAAGGTGATAAACTTTTCAAACAATATTTTAGTATGAGAGCCTTTCTTTATACGTAGGCGTACAATAAAAAATGAACAACCTCAAAAGAATCTCCGTCGCCCCTTTAACATTTTTCATTTTGCTCATATAGGCTAAACGACCAAGCATGGTTTCACCGCCAACGGATGCTCCCGTCGGGGAACACTACACCAGCCCCGTCTGGGAGGGTCCGCGGTTTTGTCGTACACGCGCCAAGTGCGGATCCAGGGGGTCCTCGACGTCCGTCCCCCCCTTAAATTTCCCAATTTGTCACTTTTTCATTTTTTTTTTTTTTTTTTGATACCGTCGCTCCGTTGTCTACAAAACTGAAACACCTTAAACGTCAGGACGGAACGCCGCGTGCGCGTGTTTAAATCTCCATCCTAATTGTTCTACCGTCCTGAATCGAAAAGTCACTAATGTTGACCCATTTATTTTGCTCAAAACGCTAGGCAAATAAGCTTCACGTGAACGTATTTTGACAGTAATTAGTAACCATGGCGACCATCGGTTCTGTAGATTTACTAAGTTTAGTGGCTGAAAAGGAAACATTTTGGAGAAAAAATCACCCACACTTTTCTGAAAGCAGCCACACCGTTGTTTCTGACGCCGTCCATGATGATCACCAATGGTGTAGGTTTTTATGAACATGGAGCTACCACGGAGTAGCTCCATGTTATGAATAATCAACCAGACGCGCCCAATTCGAAAAAGTAAAGTGAAATGCTTCATTCACTCGCTTGTAATAGCTGGTAAAATGAGAGCCACCAAACGTCCAAACGCTCAAGCGTCGGATTAGGCGCGGTTCTACGGAATTTTGCTAGCCCTCCAATAAAATTGGACAAACGATTTATGCAAACTATATCAGTAACAAAGACAAAGATACGCTTTTAAAATGTAGTTTATGGTACTACATGGAGTAGAACGGTTTGTTTTATGTCATTGCAAAGTATGTTATATTCCTGTATAGGCAAGTTGCCCATGTCTCACGTTGGTCTGATATAATATCGAACACCCGATTATTCACATAACCTTTGTAAGACTACAGGTACTATACACCATAGTTGCAAGATAAAAATTTATGGGCCCAGTATTCCAAAGCACCTGTCACGGAATTAATTTCAGGGCCGTCACCAGCGTTTTTCAAAGGGGGTGCGTTTTGAAATTCGAGCAGTGAGGAAATTGTTGTGGCCGGGACGAGGCCACAAAGTAGCAGAAGGAGGGTGGGCATGGGAGGGTCCCCCTCCCATGGTAGGGAGCTTTGCAATTTTTCAACTTAAAATGGCGCAATCTGGTGCATACCAAGAAGGGAAATTTAGGCGTAGTATTAACTGTTTCTGACTATAACTAGTGTCATGTAGTATGGTGCACTCTCCATGACCTTTACCAGACGCCATCTTGTTGTTTACGAGCAACGCTCCCTTCCCTTTGTTCTAGATTCCCAGGGCCCTTCCTGTTTCCCGTCACGTGTTACCAGTGGACGTGACATATCACATTACCGTAGCTCCACGTGCACGCTGTAACCCATATTTTCGAGGTGTGGCCAATTTCCCCCTTTGCAGCCTCCTCATTGGTCATTTATATCATAATAATTATTCATATGGGTGCGTCATAACTTTTGACCAATCAGGGGGACTGCATGTGTTCAGAGCTCGCACGATTCACAAGACCGAGCCTGCGAGCTGGACACTCGTGCCGTAGACGTAGAGGGATACACATATCTTAGGAATCGTATTAGGCTGGCAGAATAATTAATTCAACTTAATCATCCTTTTGTGGAACTAAAATCATCAAATAAATATTTTAAAATCAACTGAACTCTGCTATCTTTTTTCGCCTGGAACTCGACCCCGTACCACGCAATATCCAACATGGTGGAGGAGCGGACTCGCCGACAACTTACCTAACATGGCGAAGGAGCGGGCCTTCAATATTAGGCCCCTAATCTAATTAAGGAGCGGACTTTCATATTTATCTATACCGATTAAGGAGCGGACATTTCCACCTATTTTGTAGAATTCCAGCCGAGACGTCCCCGTGTTCATCTCTGTTTTTACACTGTTCGCATATCCCCTCCTCTGGACAGCAGTTAATTGTGCTACAATTCTCCTGTACGTTTGTGGATCACTCCAGGCACACCCGGCGGCGACGCCCCTCCCCCTTTTTTTGGGCGGACGGGTCTGGACTCTGGAGGGGGTGCGTTCCCACCCTCCGCACGCCCCCCCCCCCCCTTGGTGACGGCCATGAATTTCTACCCATGTCACGTAAAATTAATTATCAAACTATAATTACGATTACCGTGTAGTAGAACGACGAGCTTTAAAAAGTAACGTCGTCTAGTCTTATTTTCTGGTGTTTAGTCTCAAAGATTTTTCAAGATTTCCAAGAAGTCCACAGAAATCTAAATAATATTGAACCAAAATCAATGAAATATACTCTAACAGTGTGATGTGTACTGAAAAATGTCATGCGTCTCAAGAGTAAATTTGTTTCCGTTGCCGCAGCGTTTGCCGTTGCCGTTACCAAACGTTGCTATACAAGTGTGAAAGTAGGGAAGAAGCTCAATTTTTGCTGCCAAGCCGGGAAAAAAGTTATAAAATTTTATGACCTCAGCCCAACCAAGTGGAAAGACTGACTTTGAAACACTAGCGTAGCCAGCGGTAGGGGGGGGGGGGCAGAGTGCCCCCCACAGAAATTTTGGGGACGCGATGGGCGATGTTGAAAGAATGAAGGAGAGCAAAAAATAAATAAATAAATAAATTGTAAAAAAAAAACGGCAAGAGGAGAGAGGGAATCGGGGGCATTTTTTTTTTTACAGTTTTTCGAGGGGGGGGGGGGGGGAGGGAAGCTCTTAGTCGTTACGATAAAGTATGCAGTCCCCGACGGCGGCTAGTGTCCCCGATGGTTTACCTGTTTTTTGCTCTTAAGGGACAATTTCCCTAATAAGAACCCCAAATTTTCGGCGCGCTACGCGCGCTGTAGATTCACTCCAGTTTTTTTTTTAAATACTTCCATTCCACATATCTAGAGAGTGTTATTCCTGTCAACCTTACCAAGAACCAGGTAGGCAGAGTACACAGGTTATTTAGAGGTCTTAAATGTCATCCCATATCACAAAGCCTAGTTGCTGTTCTCTTGTGTGTGTCATGCGATATGTCAGTTGGTGAGCGACTCACGGACAGACGGAGCATAGTTTGGTTATTTTATCGGGTATTCCAGGTGTTTTCGACGCAATGTATGTTATCCCCGATACGGTCTACAACCCCCACAGTTTCTATTTTTTTTCTTTTTGTTTTTAATGATTACATATGCTATGTTATTTTTGTAAGTCTACCAAAAATTTCCGCGCGCTTCGCGCGCTTTGCAATTTCACGATTCAGACTCAACATAGAACACTATCAGTGCGCAACTCGGCTTTTAAAATATTAATTGATATTGTGCAAAATGTGCCAAGGGGTTCAATAACATGGGATAGTTAGGCTCCTTCATATCCCCTTCTCACCACCCCCTCGACATAGGGGCCGTCGGACCTTGTGGTCGCTGACATGGCCCGCCCCCTGTCGCAAATAATCTGTCGCCTTCCCATGGTCGGTTTAATTATTTTGGCTTTCAAAAGAGTTATTTCTGCGATAAAACCCAAAATATTCAGAATGCTTTTCACACTCTTCCTCAGTTCCTTTACCTAGAGCTAATAAATTACAAACCCTTCCCATCTTTTCAAGTAAATTAATATGTAGAATAAATGGATTAACGAACATGTCGGGATTTTTCATCTCATTTCGCTAAACCAGGG
Source organism: Holothuria scabra (assembly GCA_037179385.1). Classification (NCBI taxonomy): domain Eukaryota; kingdom Metazoa; phylum Echinodermata; class Holothuroidea; order Aspidochirotida; family Holothuriidae; genus Holothuria; species Holothuria scabra. The sequence continues at coordinate 49,594,782 of CM074183.1, read as the reverse complement.
AGTTGTGATCTCTTGTGTCAGTCGTGCGGTACGGACTCGAAGAGGGAAGTACAATATAAGTTGTGCCCGATAGGGCCAAAAGGCCGTGACAATTGATCTATATAAGCTTTAAATAAGTATAGATTCTTTTTAGTGTAGGCTAACCCCAAAAATTTCGCCCGCTTTTCCACGGTTAAATCAGTGCGGAAATATCTTCTTCTAGCATATACAAATTTTATGTCGTATACGACTCGCAATGGCAGGTAAGGTGCACAGGTTTTCTTCAAATCTCCCTCACCAACTCATTGACGGCATCCTGGCTGTCGGAGCTTGGGGTTGAGTGTCTTGTGTCTTAAGTGTTGAGTATCTCCTTGAGGTAGGAGTGGGAGAACCACACCCTCTCCCCGTTCGGATGCTGGGCTCCTCACTTGGGCGCTCGGGAAGTGCCGTTTCCGGCCATCTGAGGGGTTTGTAAAACCAAAAAATTTCCTGGTTCGCTCCGCACCAATCGATGGTAGAGCTCCGCTTAGAAACATGTATTGACATTTTTTATTGTTTTTGTTTTTTGTTTTTTGTATTTTGCATTAATTGAGAAATTTCAGAATTGAGATCCATTTCCAGGTTGGGAACATGCAGCATAAAACACTCGGGAAGTGCCGTTTCCTGCCATCTGAGGGGTTTCTAAAACCAAAAATTTTCTTGTACGCTCCGCGCCAACCAGTGGTGGTGCTCCGCTTAGATAGTCCTGTCGGTCAAGATTGGGGACGATGAGTCGACTTTGCCCCCCCCCCCCCACAAGAAAATCCTGGCTACGCCCCTGCTTTGAAAGCAAACAATGCAAAGAGAGAATGCCTTGTAAAGTAACGTGAACGAAAATGAGCTCCAATTTTCCCGGCCTGCAACAATTTAACCAGATAAAATTTTCTGATTCGTCTTTATTTTCCGAAGAGTTTTTGGACTACGCGGGATCTCAAAATAAAGTATGTCTGGATGCGTTTAGCAAAGCCTGACAGTTAGTGTCATTTTTTCCAATCTGGGAGACATTTATTGGAAAAAATTTTCTTGGTGACACGCCAACCGATGGTGGGGTTCCGCTTAGATGGTAAAGTCAGAATTATCCCCCTCCCAAAAAAAATGTTCCTAGAACCGCGCGTTGGTGGATTGGTGGATGAACCAATATGCTTCAGGGGTGACGTGTGTGATGTATATAGCTAGCTTTCAGCGTGACTGAGTGATGTCTTAGTACCAGCTGAAGCTATACTTGATTAAGTTATTTCTACACCTTCAAACCCTCTGAGTATACCTCTTAAGTATATATTTTCTTCTGGGCGACAAGGATGTTTGGCTAGTATACTGTTTAAATACCTGGCCAAATCGATTGTTGTACTGCCACAGTTCCTTCTCCAGTAGTTAAATTTATGGAAGGAAAGTTGGGAAAACCACACTGACGTTACATTGTCTCCTGATGATCTGGTTGGCATTAGGCAAAATTGACCATCTTTTTTATTTTATAGAACGGGGATGGGGTTACCATCTGCCCTGTTGCAACACAACTGAGCACAATCTTGGTACATTTTTAAAAAGCAAAATGAGGTTTGGTTCTCTGCATTTTCGAAACTGTTAATCAATTAAAGTGCTGTGCCCATTGAAAATTTCTATGGACTTACTAAAAAATAATAGGTTGGGGTGAGAGGATTAGCCATTTAAGCCGTTGAGTTAACTGTACATTGCAATTTTTGATCCATGCCCGGAAAGTTCCATTCATATTGACTGATTGATTTGGAGACTTTCAGAAGGGGGGGGGGGGGCTGCAACCATGCAAAGCCCTTGCCTTGTATGCCTTTATGCTCAAAGTGCAGCATTATGAACATAAACATTCCACAATTGACAGAAAAAAGAGAAGAGAATATAATACTCCAACTTGAGTATAAACCTTTTGGTACAATGTATTTTAATTTTTAAATATCTTTTTATGATTAAAAGTCCCTGAAGCAATTGAATGATGAATATTCAACATCATTACACCAAAGTTGTTAAGGAGATAAATCCCAGATACAATGTTCTGTAAAAAGCCTCCTTGAAGCAATGAAGGTTTCATATAGCTATCACTGTCAGCATTGGTCCCAACCTCCAATATATACCACTGAGAGCTATCACTCTCATTATTGGTTCCCCACCTCAGCAGTGGCGGAGCTGCCATATTGTCAGGGGGGCTTTTGTCCCCCCCCCGACCGACCAAAATCTTCTGTCAGTGCCCTTTTTAGGTTTTTAGCATACTTTACTTTTGCACCATTTTTGACAAAAGACATAATTTGATAGGGTTGTTTTAAGGACCAAATAAAAAAATGCTCAAACAGCGACCAGTAACTGTTCTATCTGCACTTCATTCTGATGAAAAGAGTCATCTTCTGTAGTGCAGGGATAAGTTTTGTCGAAACATATCTTCATGCTTTATATGCACAAATAAGTGTTGTCGCTGTGCTAAGTTCATTGCTTCCACACCAAGCGTGATTGTAAGCTTACAAAATTCACAGACTGACATTAAATTAACCCTCCTGGCCAATAAAAGATGTTTCAAAGGGTGTATATAACAACAATCGTAGGGCAAATAGCCCTCTTGTTGTTGGAAGTATATGTCAACATAGACAATAAAAAGAGTTTTCAAAGATACCAAAATAGCTTACACAACATTTTTCAAAATCATTTGAAGAGAACATTCAGGTTAAAATAAAATAAAACTGTTATCATAGTGGTAATGGTTTTAGAGTTTTAATGAGCAGTTTCCATTTTGCTTTTTTTCAAGTGACCATTCTCATAATAAATGGCTATTTCTGACACTGCACGATAATTCCATGAAAATGCTTATTTCTGTACTGTCATGGTCTTAAAAGCTAGAAACTTGCATCAAATAAGCTCAGGTTAAGGCTACTTCTTATTTATTATAAATTCAGTGTCTAGAGAGCGAAGCAGACCTCTTTTGACTTGGGTATTTCTTTAAATGTACTTAATTTATGTCTATTTCAGAGTGGTCACATGATGTAAATTACATCAAACAATGTTTCTTCGTGTACTTATCTTGATTTTCCAATGCCAAAAAGGTACACCTAACAGTGATTCATTTCCAAAAATTTTTCCGTCAGTAAGATTGCTTGCTATTTAGCACTAGCAGGTTTAATCTTAATCTTTATCTTCAGAAAGTAGCCCATTATTACATTAAAACCTTAAATCTAAACCTGACAATAACACACAAAATATAATGACTGCCTTCATACTAGAATTTGAAAGGGAAGGATAGAAACATGTCTGTCTGCAGGGAGGGGGCAACTTGCCCTTCCTTGGAAAATAAAAAACCTGAAAAAAGAAGAAAACATAAAGAGAAATACAAAGAAAAATTAACATAAATATTTTTTAACAGTTCACTTAGTGTTTTCCCTATTTATATGCAGTAAAGAGGCTTTAGAAATGTCATTTCCAGCGATCTGAGAGGCCTTTTGTGCCAAAATTTTCTTGTGCTCCATGCCAACTCATGGTGGCACAGAGCTTTTCTCCCTAAACGAATTCAGTTTCCCCCCACCCGGAATTTTCTTCCAAGGAAGCCCATGGACAGAAAATTTATACTTTATATTTATACTTTACTATACATTTATTTAAACTTGCTGGGGTGAAATGTCAAAGTAGAATTCTACCACGTGCGGAAAATCAAATGGAAAGTTTGAAAAGCTGTAGCTTCAATCGTGCAGAGGCTCAGGGTATTCATTTAATCCTTCAAAGCGCCCCTGCAGACCATTTTCGCCCCCTCTGACTGAAATCCCTAGCTCTGCCTCTGCACCTCAGTCTCTATATCACTGACACAGTCATCACTGACAGTTTTGGTCTCACCTCTAAAAAGACCATTGATAGTTATCACTGTCAGCATTGGTCCCAACCTCTATACATACCACTGACAGTCATCACTTTCAGCATTGTGATTGGTCCCCACCTCTATATACCACTGACACAGCTATCACTTTCAGTATTGGTTCTAACTAGGAATGAACTCTGTCAAAAAAAATTATTCCTCATATGCATTTTTTTTTATTTTTATAAAAATTATGCAACATTGCCTTCACCAACTGCTCTCAGTCACTGCCTTTTGAAATAGATGAGTCTTTTCTGTGGTTTTTAAATAATTCACGTTTCCAATGTTCAAAAGAAGTAACAGAAAAATATGACAATGAAAGACTGTTATGACATACTGTAACAGCTTCTTACATACTGACACCACTCTACCTATAAAATGAAAAAAGATTTCCTAGGAATTCAAACAGCTCCAAAGATTACCCAGTATTTACTGTAACATCACTTACCATCACTGCCTTTAAAACATTGAAATGGCAAGAAAAGTGAAAGCAGACAACAAGTTTTATCTACTCCACCAGGCTAGCTCAAGAATGAAATGAGGGATGAACCCATTTTGTTGCTAAAATAGTGGAAAATTCTATATATTCTTCTCATGAATAACCATCCATCCTTGTTTGTAAGGACTGTTAATCATTCATTGTCCTGCAATGAACCGTGTTCTAAAATTTTTGACCAGTTCCTGTCTCACAAAAAATGATTGCAAAATCCCCCATTCCCTCTGAATGGACAAGTGTTTCTGAGTCACAATTCAGCAATATTGATTTGGTGGACCATGCATTGTGTAACACTTTTACAGGATCAAAAAATTCACTAGCATTACTGAGACAGTCATCAGCTAACAGCCAAAATCCAGACCTCCAGGCATCTGTTGTAGTCCACATAATTGCCCCAGTATTCTGTAGATCTTAACTCCAGCAAAATCTGATAAAGTTAGTTGCCGTACATGTAACCTGGTGCAGGAGTGGTTTTTTCTGTATCCGGTAATCATGCAGCTGGTGACCACTGAATCAACACACCAGAAAAAAACTTGAAAAAGGCCACACCCAACTTGCAAAAGGCCACACGTAATGTACGAAAAGACCACAACTTTCCAGAAGTTTCAGCTGCTTGGGTTCTCATCAGTCATATTCGTTGTATTTTTTACTGCATCCGTGAACCTTTTCTACAGGGTATTTCTTTGAATTCAGAGCAATTTTCTCGATTGCTGCTTTTGGCAAATCTATGTGACATTTTTCTGACAGTCTAATAAGATATATAAGAACATCACTAAGTTCTTGAGCTAAATGTGTCTTTTCCTTCTCTGACCAATCTGAAATGAAGGCAAAGTGAACAATTTATAGAAATTTACCTTGAGAAAATTTATTTCAAATTAGTTTCTAACCAATTGATTTAAGTCTAGCTGGCCACAGTCTTGTTTGGGGTTGTGAGTCACTGGCTTGTTGTCCCTACTTCATTGCTTATTCTGAGCAACAAGCACAATGAGAGTAAGTCACAGTTTTAAAGTCTTTGGTATTTCCTGGTCAAGACTCAAACTCCAAACCTCCTGGCTGCAAGTCAGATGCTCTATCCACTTGACCATGCAGTAAGTCAAAATCATTTTGAGAGAAATAATAAAAACCTGTTGCAACTTAGGAATATGTCTTCAGAGAGCCAGAGTAGAACTGTTGGAGATATAATATGTCTCAACATTCCCTACAAAGTATTTCAAAATAAAACCTGAGAAAATTTCTCTGATTATTAAATCATAAGTAATCCTTTTCATGTGGAAAAAAGTCCTTTAGCCAAGTGCAGCACTATCTGTGGCTCTCTCCACCTATCTCCAGAGTTGTTATTTCTGCTTAATCTATTGAGCAAACAAGCTCCCAATTAGTCCCCATTGACCACAACTTCCTTACCAACAAGATACTGGAACTACTTGCTGCTGTTTATTGAATCTATTGTTTGAGATTATGCACCACTGTTCAGCCCTCAGGATTAGTACAAGATGGAGAGGAGTGAGGAAGCAAGGTGTGAGATGATGACTCATGCTCTAATAAACAATGTCCAAAATCCCGTCGAGACAGCCACTCGACTGGATTTCGAGTTTTCAGGAGGTGCAGCATTTCAACAATGGGCTCTGTAACGGCATGTTAACATTTTAAACTCAACTATGAAAATCATTTACCTGGAAGACCCTCTTTCACTTCACCTTTCCACTGACTGAAAGAAAGAAGAAAGCACATGTCATCATTTCATTCCACTCATAATGACTGTGCCCTTTTAGTTAACTAAGATAGTGCAAAAATATTATTTTGATCAGAATAAAATGATCTACAGAGTTTTCTCACATCTATGTGGGTCATATTCTGTATAAAGATACCATGGTCACAAAGACTCATCCCCAGCTCATAAATATCTAACAGTGCATTCTGCCATGTTACCTGTTACAATTTGACATGCTGGTATAAAACACCACAATCTGGTTACATCAAGTTAAATGTAAAAAGTTGTTGTATTCTTATAGATATTGACAGCAATGGTAGTTTAAGTCCTCAGTATCAAAAAAATAATGTTAAGAAGGTCCTGGTTAAATGCCTAGATATGTTTTGACCATGTTATATTTAATTGTTTGGGCATCAAACACACCATAGCATAACATTCATCATTTGATAAGTAAAAATGAAACTACAGTTTAGCAGGGGCAACGGCATTGGGCATAGTACAACAACTGACCGCATGTGTCTTTTCTTTTAAAACTGATGTCTGACTATTACTTACAACAATTCGGCGACTTCTCCTACCTCACCAACCTGCAAGAAAAGGAAGTCTTTAGTGGATCAATTACTGCAATTAAAAGATGTTTTCTTTTGTTTAGGAACAAGAACAAATCCAACCAAGCTAATCAGAAGGACCAATGAAACAAGGCCAAACAAATTACCTATTACAGGATACATTCAACTCTTCAACACTTTACAATAAACCACAAAATATCTTTTGCAGAGTGACTTTTTACCGCTTGTGTGAACTGAACAAATAACAAACGTGTTTCACACATGCCTGGGATCACACCTGTAAATGATGTATGTGTGTATTTCTTCAGGTACTTCAGCATTCCTTCCATTTGGTAAGAGTTGTCATAAAAGTAGACAAATCTGATAGGTCCAGCAACAGTCTGATTAAATCAGCCATAAATGGGGTCCGTCAGCTTTCATCTGTCCAATTCTTTGCTAAAATGTGTCATGGGTGATCGAACACTAAATTACCTCATGGTTCCCTCATTTCACTGACTTTGAGGGTTCAGTACTGCATGTAGACAATAAAATTAAGACAATTTAAGGCGGAAGGACTCCACTAAAGGCAACCTTCACTAGCTGCTCAGATTCATCTATAGATAAAGAAACACGGCAATTGCCATCATGAGTTGTGATAGTCACCAATCCAGGAAGATCTGTGAAGGCCAATGTTAGTATTTGGAAAGAAATTTGGGAAGTTGGAGTAAAATTTTCATAGTTTTGTTCAAGAAAATGAGAAATGTTTTAAAATTTGGAGAAATCTCATTTGCCTGCATAGTTTCCCCATCTCAGGTTGTCATCTTAATCATCCTAACTTAAAAAAAACAAAAAAGAAGAAGGACAAATAGCGATAGTAGATGGAAGCTACAGATAATCTTTCCCCATATATAGGAATAACTTAATAAGGTGGTTTGAATGTTTTTGTGGTGCATCCTTGTTAATGGTGCCTTCTGTTCTTCACATTTTCTGGAGGAAAAAATGTGATTTGAGTTCCAATGCTGAGTGCTGGTTGGAAATGGCTAGATAACAACAGGCTAATACAACTGGAAATGGCTTCTAACAAGTACTGCAGGCATGAATGGTTCTTCAACAGCAAAGCAATGATTACATAATGATTACAGTTTAACGTACCATGGCAAGCAGAACATTCCTTGGTTGATGAAACTGATCCCAATTTCTTTCTTTGCAAAACTGGTTCTGCATCACTCTCCTTGCATGAAGATAATAAAATGAAAACATCAATATCTTCTGTAAAATGAAGAATGAATGATTTAAGACAAGTTCTGTATATTGCTGTCATCAGTACAAATTACTGTAATACTGAGACTAATCTCAAGCCAAGGTCATGAGGAGTGTTTGGAAAGCTAATATCCACTGCTTTAAGGGTCAATTTCTCATTTCTTATTTTTAAAGTCCAAGTTCAATCAATTTATGCAGTGCATTATTCAAAAGTAATTATTCTTATATATGCACCTTACAAAAGAAAGTAGACAAAAACAATGATCAGATGCCATCAAAAGCACAAATAAAAAGGCGGGATTACAGCAAGCCCTGAAATGTTTCAGAGAGACTGTTGACTCAACTGAAAGGGGAGAGAAACCACATAACTCAGGGTCTTGGACAATAAGGCACCAAGGAAACTGGGCTGGACCCAACAATAATATTTCCAATATATTAACTTTGGACTGCTATTGGTACTGTGTGAACCAAATACTGTTTGATCACTTCAGTTTTACTCCCACTCATTTTACTGTAGTTTAATGAATGTCATCCAGTTCTTGACATACTCCAGACACATTTCAAGCTTGTAATCGAAACATTTACATCAATGCCAGGGTCACCAGCACCCATAAACCATTTATCTCAAGTTTCCCTCCAGGCATTACTTTGTAGGCAAAAACACATTTTTGGCCATATCAAGAACAATCTGGAATCATCTGAAAAACCATCAGGAAAATTTAGATTCCCACTGATTATTGAAATAGTTACATGTGTTTGTTACTGAAGAAGAAATTAGAATAATAATAGAATTGAGCAACTTAAAAGTGGCTAAAGTCATTTTGATCAGAAACTGTGATAATGCTTAACATACAGTATGTTGGCTGCACAGATCTCTTCAAAATAGATCTTGACAGTTATATTTATGATTACTGCACTTTGAAAAAGCCAAATCACCATTAAGAAGGAAAGTCAATGAAAGACAAACAATCAAAACAAAGTGACCAGTCAATCAAATTTTAGCACACGAAGAGGATTTGATCAGCGAAGTTGATATTGTCAGAAGCATAAATTTAGCTAATTTAAAAGTACCCATACCTGTAGAAAGATGATTATTAAGTTTGAACTTTGCAAAATGTTTAATATAAGCTGCACAGGTATGAACACATTTATGAAAATGAAGAACATCCATTAAAAACAAAATTTTGGGTAGCCAATAATAACTTACAATTGATCTAAACTAGGAGTCTCACTGAATTTGAATTCCTTTTGTTTTGAAGTTTCTAATCCATTCACTACTATTTCATCCTGGTCTCCAGGTACAGTCTTCTGTTTCTTACTAACTTGAGATGAAGTTGCCATTATATCTCAACGTCTTCTATCCTGTAAAGACAGTTCACAGCCTCTGATCTTCAAGTAATTCCGCAAGTAGCCCTGAAAGAGGAATCGATAATGTATGATGTTGAACGAAGACACTGCTCATGTACTGCACATGTAGTCAAGGCTGTGATTAGCATCTTCTGTTTTTAACTTTTAAAACATAGGTTTCTCTTGGCAAGTCTGAATCTTTTGTAGGATTAACTTGTTTGTGCACTCTACACAGTATGGACAAGACTTAGGCAAAGACATACAGTAGTACTATTAGGGCTATTGCCTAGCTACTTTCATTGCCTAAACCCCAGTGCTATCCTTACCACATGATTTTAAGAATTTTATCTTCCTTGGCACCTTGGGTGGTTCTTGCTGCTTGCATCTTTGCGACTCCTTCAGTGGGGAGCTATCAGGGTTGTAGCCCAAGAAACCGGAGTGTGCAACAGAAATTGCAGTAGACTTGGAAGCACAGCACCACAATCAATATGCCTTTTTGCAATTCCAACTGTGCATGTGCTAACGTGCCTAGATACAACCAATTTGGGAGATAAACATCTCAATATATTACACAACATACTTTCACAGACGAGTTATCCATAACCATTTGATCGCATGTTTGGTCGAACAGTGAGAGCGCGCATCCGCCTCTTACCCTGAAGGTCCTGGGTTCTATTCGCTGGTCGAGTCATACCAAACAGATAGATAATGAGTTACTTAATCTGTCACAGCATGGCTTCCTGCCAAGCAGATCTTGTGTTACTAACTTACTGAGCTTTCTTGAAGATGTCTCTTCATCTCTTGATTCTGGGTATGGCGTTGATGTCATTTACCTTGATTTTTCAAAGGCTTTTCATAAAGTTCCATTAGGTAGGCTAATGGTTAAACTGCATAGGTTAGGGGTTCAGGGCAATTGTGCTGATTGGATAAATTTGTGGCTTCATGGCAGATCTCAGAGATTTGCTGTCAGTTGTAACTTCTCCTCTTGGAAGGAAGTCACAAGTGGAGCACCACAGGGTTCTGTCCTTGGCCCACTTCTTTTCTTAATTTTCATCAATGATATTGATAGTTCTCTTACATCTCGTATAAGTATGTTTGCAGATGATACTAAGCTTTATAGGAAGATTAGCATTTTGGATGATGCCTTACTGCTGCAGAAAGATCTGGATAGGTTATTTTCTTAGTTTAAGATCTGGCAAATGTCTTTTAATGCAGATAAATGTAAGGTCCTTCATTTTGGTCCTAAAAGTTTTAGCTATGATTATAACATGAATGGTAGTGTTTTAAGTATTTTGTCACCTTTGAGAAAAATCTGGCTGTTGTAATTACTGGGGATTTAAAGTCATCAAAGCAGTGTGCAGCCACTTCTGCAAAGGCTAATAGAGTGCTTGTGTAAAATAATGGGCCAATTGTATAACGAAGGCTTAGGTAGGGGATCCTGCGTAGTATCCAGAAACAAAAAAGGAGAGAGTTTCCAGTTGATTTTAAATGATTGTATTTGATGATTTGGTTCCGCAAAAAGATGATCAATTTTTAATTAATTCGGCCGGCCTAATATTAATCAATATCTACAGCTCACTCAAGTGCTCCTGGTCTGAAGTCTTATGCAAGAGTGTCCAGCTTGCGGGCTCAGTTTGGAAACCTCGTGCGAGATCCGAACACCTGCAGTCCCCCGATTGGTCAAAAGTTATGACGCACCCATATGAATAAGTATTATGATATAAATGACCAATGAGGAGGCTGCAAAGGGTGGAATTGGCCACGCCTTGAAAATATGGGTTACAGTGTGCACGTGGAACTAAGGCAATGTAATATGTCACATCCAACGGTAACACATGACGGGAAACAGGAAGGGCCCTGGGAATCTAGAACAAAAGGAAGGGAGAGTTGCTCGTAAACAACAAGATGGCGTGTGCTAAAGGTCACAGAGAGTGCACCATACTACATAACACTTGGATTGATCCAGAGGAATTTCATCACTTTTAGTAAGGATATTGTACTTAATTTATATAAGCAGTTGGTAAGACCCCATCTTGACTATGCAGCTCAGGCTTGGAGCCCCTTCTATGAAAAAGACAAGTTTCTTTTAGAGCAAGTGCAGAGGAGAGCTCCACTCGCCTTATACCTGAGGTGAGAAATTTACCTTATAATGCTAGGCTTAAACATCTTGGGCTACCACTTTGGAGCTGAGAAGGATTAGGGAGGAAATGCTCCAGGTTTCATGTTTCTTTGTGAAAGGGATTCCCTTCTCACTTGTAGTTATTTAACGGTTCAAAGCAATTCTCGGGTGCGTGGGAATTGTAAAAAGTTGGAAAAGCCTTTTGCAAGGCTTGACATTAAGGAGTGTAGTTTCTCCCAAAGAGTTGCCAACCAGGGGAATTGTCTGCCAGATTGGGTAGTTAACTCCCCGTCAGTTCACTCCTTTTAGGATAACATTGACAAGTTTTTCCATGACTGCGGTAGAATCTGATTGGGGCTGTTGTCAAGCTTTGGTGGTTTGACTTTTGACTAGGGCTTGGCATCTCATGGGACCTTGGCCCTCCTTTGCCCTTCAACCTGTTATGTTTGGAACCTACTGATGTTGTGCGTGATGCTCTGCATTTAAAGGTAAAGAGCAGTCCTTATTTTGAAAAAAAAGCTAAATAACACAATTTTCATCTTTTTTCTTTTCAAAGCATCTTTCATTACATTTTATGACTTAACTATTGCATATTGAAGGTAAACCAAGCAGTAATTTCTGGCAAATTTCAAATTTGAAGAGTAAAAACATTGTCACACGACTCCCAACAGCCAATCATGAAACTGGACAGTCTACTAGTACTACACTTCTCCAATTTGGGATGACTGTTCCTGCCCTTTAGTAGCCTGCGGAGCAGACTCTGTAGTAGCTGAAAGATGACGCTCTCTCAAAATCATAATACAGGTCTCTAAACAGTATAATATACAGAGTCTGCAAACCTTCGCCCAGTTTCCATTTACAGGAATCCCGCATTTTGAGGGACGAATTAGTAAACATGAGAATTGTAAAAAGTTGGAAAAGCCTTTTGCAAGGCTTGACATTAAGGAGTGTAGTTTCTCCCATAGAGTTGCCAACCAGGGGAATTGTCTGCCAGATTGGGTAGTTAACTCCCCGTCAGTTCACTCCTTTTAGGATAACATTGACAAGTTTTTCCATGACTGCGGTAGAATCTGATTGGGGCTGTTGTCAAGCTTTGGTGGTTTGACTTTTGACTAGGGCTTGGCATCTCATGGGACCTTGGCCCTCCTTTGCCCTTCAACCTGTTATGTTTGGAACCTACTGATGTTGTGCGTGATGCTCTGCATTTAAAGGTAAAGAGCAGTCCTTATTTTGAAAAAAAAGCTAAATAACACAATTTTCATCTTTTTTCTTTTCAAAGCATCTTTCATTACATTTTATGACTTAACTATTGCATATTGAAGGTAAACCAAGCAGTAATTTCTGGCAAATTTCAAATTTGAAGAGTAAAAACATTGTCACACGACTCCCAACAGCCAATCATGAAACTGGACAGTCTACTAGTACTACACTTCTCCAATTTGGGATGACTGTTCCTGCCCTTTAGTAGCCTGCGGAGCAGACTCTGTAGTAGCTGAAAGATGACGCTCTCTCAAAATCATAATACAGGTCTCTAAACAGTATAATATACAGAGTCTGCAAACCTTCGCCCAGTTTCCATTTACAGGAATCCCGCATTTTGAGGGACGAATTAGTAAACATGAGATGGTCACGTGGTGCAAGAAAAAAGTAGGAAAAGTGTATTTTCGTACATACAACTGATACAACGAACGGTTAACAACCTAATTAGCTTTTGTACGTGGAAAATGTGTGCCATGCCGTACGTTCGATGAATATATATTACCTATTACGCGAGATATAGTTCAGTATTTTAATTTTTGACGTGACGTCATTTTTGGTGGTCGTAAATGAGATTCGATAGAAAGTTGGCAGGCTATTGTATAGCGTATGGATATGTATCATTATGCCATGTAACTTAGTTGGAAACGTCGACAGCACAGCGGTGAAGCCGTTGAAAGACTCGTATAGTATTATTTATAGTGGCGAAAGTAAGATTTTTTATTTTTGAATATAACTGTTAGTAGTTGAAACGCAAACACAATAGCCTGCTAACAGCAGGCTAGCCCTTTAGTTGGAGAAAGCCTAGCCTAACTTAATATAGGCCTAACGTTAGGCTAGCCTAGTTCAAAACTTTCAAAGGCGATGCAATTGAGCGTATAGTGCAGCAACCTGATTGAGGACTATTGTAAAACGAGTTTAGAAAAGGCCTAGCAATTTACCCACCTTTCTTTGCAACGGATAATTTTCTCGTTGGTCCCAGATTGGATTTCTGTGGCAGGTCTGTGCTGTACCTGGACAACTAGGCTTAGGCCTACAGTAATGTGTGAGTGGTGACAGTACGATTAGGCTACAACATCAAATGCATGAATGCATGATCGCGCCATGTCAACAATAACACAACGTTATGCAATCATCGTAATGTAAGGTTCAAAGGTAACATGAGGACTGAGTTGCTGGGACTTTACGTACGGTATACTGTGGTGTACTGCTAGGCCTACGGTACGGTACGGTGCATAGCCTAATAACGGAACGCAGGCGCTAGCGCTAGGCAAGGTGCGTAATATAAATGTAGCAGCAGCCAGTTTGTCTCGCCAGTGCAGTGTCGTTGCAGACGGAAATGGCTGCCTTACGGTTGGTTCAGAGTGTTTCAAAGTTCGGTAAGAATAGAAGGATTACTTCTCAAAAATGAGAGCCAATGCTCACGTAAATTTCCATGCTCGATTTTTCATTGAATGATTACAAAACCTGTGCTTGGGTTATACTTGTACAGTTATAGGCTAGGCCTAACCGCTATGTAACGTAACGGTAGGCTTAACGTTAGGCCCAAGTTCCAAACATTCACAGAGGCCTGTTACTTGTTAGGCCTAGGCCGGCTACAGTGCTGTGTCAGACATATTCTGTACTGTGTAGTCAGTACAGTAACTAATATGATGCAAAATGTTCCGACATGATCGGGGGATTATAACTAACGTTAGACAGAGGATACAATTTACAAATGGCATATGACATCGAATGCACACAACACTGTATAAACGGTTGACTTTTATCTCCATTTTTGAAGTGAAAGTAGTAGGAATGCAAAAATGATATCCCCTTCGTACGAAACTAAGTTAGGCCTAATCTCATTATTTGCCAACCTCAGCATTACTATGGTAATGTGAAGTGCTCAAAGCTGGAGGAGTACAAAGCAGCAAACATGCTTTTACTGCAGTCATATTACAGTATATCAGCATACTTGCCAACTCTCACGGTTTCACCATAAGTCTTACCGTTTGGGGTATCATCTCAAGGTCAAATTTTCAAATTTCATGGTAAAATAATATTATTCAAAGAAATACAAACGCTAAACCACAAAGGAAATAACAGCTTTACTTTTCCCGCTTACTCGTAAAATGGCCTGCTCATGCAACATGCAACTTTTTCGGTTGTGTATACAGTGCATACAACTTTGCATAGACCTTGGATCGTGAATTCCTTTCTGCAGTGCGAATAGTTCAAATCCTTGCCATCTTATCTGTCTTGCAATAAACAAGTAAGGCGCGTAATCATGCAATTCTAATGAGTGGCACAGACCGAATCATATTAAAAACGAAAACATCCCATAATATCCCTGAATGACATAGGTCTACACTGCGTACAAACAAACCATTAACCTGCCGGATGTTCTATCTCGTAGAAAAATAGAACAGCTGGAGTAGTAAGTATTCCTGTAAGATCCGGTGGTCAGAGGAAGAGGTTTTGCAAGGAGACTGTAGAGTCAGTATTTCCCCAGACCAGAACCCCTACCTCACCATCTGTTATCTTCCCAGTGGTGAAAAAACTCACCATGGTATACATAGGCGGCGGAAGCAGGGGGAGGAGGCAGCGGGACCTGGCCCCAATATTTTTTCTTATGAGATTTTTTTGGGGGGGGGCATATCCCGCAATAACTGAAAGTCTCAAAATAAATTTTCCAAAAGAGCAATAGGCCAGTTTGGTAATTAACACGTTTTAAGTTAAGTGTCATTTTGTGTTTTCACGATTACTAATAAGAGTGCAGAAGTTGAAAAGCTCCTGTGGCTTCGCCCCCTGCACCCTCACTCTAGAGATAACCTGTGGGAGAGTTTACTGTTCCCCCTTTAAACAGTTAAAACAAAAACATTTGCAAGCTTTGTTTCTTTTTCAAATTATCTCTCTTCTTCTCAAATGAGGGCCTTTTAAATGTACTAGTCGAGGGCACACATTTGCCCAACTAATAATGTCCCTTTTATGATTATTAGTAATACCTATACAAAGGTACTTTTTTGCTTCTATTAAGTCCCCTAAAAAGCCTAAAATATCAGAGCTTCTGGGGGCCTTGTTGCGACCCCCTGGACCCCAAGCATATTGCCTCGGGATTTTAAATAGAACTCCCTACTGATAAAATGCCCCCGAACACTGTGGATCTCTTAAAAATGCCCTGTCTCAAATTATCAATCACATGTTCAATTTGAGTAGCTTCAACATTTTGGCTTTGCCCCGTAAAATATCTGTGAAGTTTGTTTCTCCTTAATCAAATGCCATAGTTCTTCCCGGTTCCATCCTCGTCCGTTACATCACCCCACTCCTGAATTAAATTCATTGTTTAGAATCTTTAGTTTAAATATGATTATCGACTATTTTGGAGCCTCTCAAATCACTAAAATCGCTGAGCTTCCGGGGGCTTTGCCCTCTGGACCCCACCAGGGGCCCTTAAGCAGACCCCTGGACCCCACGCCAATGGGGTTTTGCACTTTGGCGTCACCATTATGTTGGCTGCGGAAAATAAAAACATCTTCCGCCTCCTATCGTAGTACAGGACAAATTTTGAATTTCCAGGTTTGAGGTACCAATCTCCAGGTTTTGTTACAAAAATCTCAAGGTTTGCTATTTTGGAGGTTGGCATGTCTGTATTAGACCTAAATGCATTCAAAGTATATAAAGTTCTGACATGTTCTGCCTGGATCCAAATTTTCAGTTCTGGTTCAGCCCTAGGTATGGTATTTTAAGTTGGTTTACATTAGACAATGTGGGTTACTAAGTTCTTACTCAAATCATCTCTTTTCAGGAAAATCTGCAGAGCTGTTACAAAGGATTGTTCCTGTAGTATCTTACAATGTACAAAGAAATTGCTACAGTGAGTATGCATGTCAATATTTAACTTAAGACAGTGTTTTTATTAGCCATGGTTATAACACGAATGACCAGTAGCAGTTTGAGTACTTTGCAGTGTTTTCACTTTTCCCAAAAAGACCCAAAATTCGGAAATCTTGATGTTCTTCAGGAACTTTTTGGGAAGAGGCCTAATTTTGGGAAATTAGGTGAAATCTGGAAAATCGCAGGTCAAAAAAAAAATTTGAAGAAATAATTTCCTCTATCCTGCAATTTCGTATTTGACCAATGTTGTTATGTTGACGGAGCTTTAGAGCAGTACAGGCTGTACAGCCGCGCAGCGCTTATCTAGTGCATTGAATGATTCGCCACCTGTGATCAACTTACCGTACACACTCTACGATTGGGAGTTGGCCCATGCATGATGCAATGCTGAATGTCGGTGTCCAAGCATACACTGCAGGCTATTTATTAGCATGCCTCATAGATAGCACAATAGCACATAAGCAAATACATGAGTCCTGTGCAAAATTCTTGGCAATCTTATATCCTGCCTTGCTTATGGTAAATAACAGAGTTTTTTTTTTAGAAGAACTTTTTGTGAAAAACCTGGAAACCAGAGTGAAGTGGCGCCAAAATAGGTAGATGCCTACAAGGGTAGGGGTAGGTTTGATTTTGTTTTCCATTTCAGGAAAAACTGTGCCAATTTCAGGAAATTTTGGATTCCATTTCAGGAAAAATGAATTTCTGATGTGGAAACACTTGTACTGTGATTTCTGAAAAATAGGTGTTCGTATTAAAGGCTATTTGAAAGCATGTAATCAGTGTGTGGCTTCCGAGGTAGAGGAAATTAAAAAAGCTTTAAGTATTTGTTTGATCTTTGGTTTTTTTTATCCTCCCTTGTGGGAACTTGGCTACGCCCATTAGAGGAGTATAAAGGCCAAGCTGGCAATGCCAGTTTCATGAAACAAACATGCATACAAATATACAGTTGATGAAACCTCAGTTCTTTCCAGGAAAAAAAAAATTTTCAGGAAGGGAGTAAAACTTCCCTCTATATTTTCTTTTTTTTTTAATAAAAGGGAAATTTCTCTCCAGTTGACCAAATTTCCCTCCAGATTTCCAAACTTCCCAAGAAGGAGCCTCCTAGCTTCCTAGCTTTTTTTACTCATGGTTCTTTCTTTGTTGAGGATAAGTTTCAATACAGCATGTTCAGAGGGAGTTCACTCATCTTCTGCCCTTCTACTTGAAGTAAATTGTACCATACTAGTTGAGTGTTATAGACCTATTAAAAGAAGGGTCTAACGTCAGATCAACTGTTGGTACGTTTAATATTGATATGTTAGACATGGCTCGATTTTCATGGTTGTCCGGTTGTCCGGGACAACTAAAATTCAATATGGACAACCAAATGTTGAAAGTTGGTTGTCTGATGGACAACCAATTTTTCTCTCACAAATTCACAATGAATTACAGTCAAGCAGCTTGCTTTCATTTGATTAAAGAAATACTGTTGACTGATCAACTCTTTCAACTTTTTCCATCATACAATTCCAGACTTCATGTGTTTTTGTCTTGGAAAAATCATATTTTTATTTCTTGAAAACCAATAATACATTAGCACAATTACTGTTTTGTACTGTAATTGTGGGCCAAATGTTTTGGACAACCAAATTTCCTTTCGGACAACTAAAAATACTGAAGTGGTTGCCCGAAGGACAACCATAAATTTTTCTAAAAATGGATGCCTGTTAGAACTATGCATACACTAAGCATTGCTGTGAAATTTGCATTGAAATCGGATATGCATTTTTCAAGTTATGAGCAGGTAAAGTGACTTTTCAGCATTAAGTGAACTTGAAGCGCTTAGTCTATATGACATCATATCCTCACATCAATAGACAGTCTTTTGTTTTTCTTTTAACTTCACAACCAATTTTCCCATCAACAGTCGTATATTATCAGGGTGTGATTGCATAAGTGACATGTGAGAACTTCATAAGCTTTGCTTTCCCCACAGGGAGGTCCTATCCCTATTAACTTCAAGGTCAATGTACAGCAGTGTCAAAAAAAAAAAAAAAAAAAAAGAAAGAAAGTAAAGCATTTCTTGTCAAAGTGAGGAAGTGCTATAACCTTCACTGCCCTCAAGCTCACTTTGGAACACAATTCTAGTGACTCATTTTCTGATAACTTGAAAAATGTCAGTTTGGAATGAAAAGTTCACCATACTGTGTAGACTATAGTGAACCTCAAGTCAAAAAATTAAAAAAAAAATATATTTAAGAGCATAAAAAGTGAATTCTAGCAGTCCAGCTCCCATTTTCATACGACATTCCTGACCTGAGATATAAAATGTTGAAGTTTATTCACTTAAACAAATTGCTCCATTACACAATAATTTGTAACTTTTGTGTTGTACAACTGACATTATCAGTTTGGTTGCCCTTTAAAATTAAAAGTGGTTTTATGATCTGTACACTTCCTGGTTGCTTTCATAGCATGTTGCGCAGAGAGGGCTTAATTAATAAATCTTCTTTCAGAAAAATGAAGAAAAACAAAGATTGTAATTGGAGAGGTACAACAATGACATCAAATTATTGCATAATGTACCATTTTAATTTGGGTAAATAAACTTAAACATTGTTATATCTCAGCTTAGGAATTTCCTATGAAAATGGGAGTGGGACTGTTACCTAGGATTCATTTTGAATGGTCTTTATTTCAGAATTTTTTTGAATTGAGGTACACAGTAAGTTTAATTATGTGAAAATTCAATTTTTGCTTTAACTTCCCAGGAGACATGCCTACAAGGTTTACAGATTTCTCTTCAATAGGAATTGATTGCCATTTTGTTGTTGCTTATTTCAATGTAATTCCTATATCCATGGCCATCGTAAGAACTGTGGAAATGTCTTTCAAGACTTTATTCTCTTTATTCCCAGCTTTACTGTAGTTATTGTCTTGTCACTTCCCACATAAGCATGAAGTAGCGTTGGAGCTAATTTTTAAAATAACATTTGGAGTAACTTTACATTTCTACATAGAACTTTATGAGTGAATCCTGACTTATGTTTTCCATCATGTGCTATAGCACAAGAGTTAAACATGTGTACTTTGCATTTTATAATGTAAAATTTTATCCTCAATACATTTTGCTCTAGTATTTAATAATTTCTATTTTTGCAGAATATGTGAATGAGAAAACACCTGGTGAATCTTTTAAAGAAGTAACAGACAGAACAGCCTCAAGACTTTTCTTGACAGAACTTCTGAGAGGTAAACCCATGTTGCATCCTCTAAGTGCAAATTTTATGAAGAAGGAAATTTAAATGTGGTGTACTGTAGGTGGAAGAAATTTTGTGCAGTTCTGTAAGTGGAGGGATTTGCATCAGAACTTTTTTATTGAGACAGCTGCCTAACATCAAATAAGAAGGAAG
The DNA here is from genome assembly GCA_037179385.1 of Holothuria scabra. Taxonomy (NCBI): domain Eukaryota; kingdom Metazoa; phylum Echinodermata; class Holothuroidea; order Aspidochirotida; family Holothuriidae; genus Holothuria; species Holothuria scabra. The sequence goes on along the minus strand of CM074183.1, from coordinate 49,574,902 downwards.
CCCAGACATGTCTGGTCACATTTTAATGTTGACAACATAATAAATTCAAGCAATAACAACTTGGAGGTACTCAGACTGGATGATGCCAATAATTGAGAGATGATGTAGTGCAGCCAGGTCAGATTACATAAGCCTGAAAACTAGCTTGGTAAAATAAGCCAAATTGTACCAAGTAATATGACTTTGAGCAATGTAAAAAACTCATCAGTTTACAGTAGGCTAAATTGTTCCAAGTAATATGATCTTGAGCAAAATGAAGTGGAAATCAGTTCTTACAGTGGGCTAAATTGTACCTGGTAATTTGATCTTGAGCAATATAATATGGATACCAGTCCTTAGTAGGCTAAAGTATTCCAAGTAAAAATGTTCTTAGCAATATGAAGGGCATATCAACACTTACAGTAGGTTCAATTGTACCAAGTAAAATGATGTTGAGCAATACTGTATGAAGGGGATATAAGTACTTAGTAGGCTTAAGTGTGGCAAGTTATAAGGTCTTGAGCAATATAAGTGGGATATCAGTACTAAGTAGGCTTAAATATACCAAGTAATATGGTTGTGAGCAATATAAATGGGATAGGCCTATCAGGACTGAAAGGAGGCAAAATTGTACCAATTTGATCTTTTTGCAATATAGAGGGGATATGGCCTCCTTCCAGCTAAGTAGTTGCTGGCATTTCTTTCATCCAATTGTACCATGAATAGTTGTATTTGAAAAAAACAGATTTTAATTTGCTCATTGTAGGGTATGCAGCTGTTTACAGCTATTTGTAGTCAATATGAAATCGCTGAAGTTAGGGACCACAGCAACTTTGTGGTATTGGATCTGGGCCTGGTAGACTTGATGTACAATATCTTAGTCTTTAGGATAAAATATTTTTTTTCTCCTGTTGGATATTGGAGAGTATACATTGTAAATTAATTTAACAGTGAAATTACAGCAGTTGTGCTTTGCGTGAGATCTGTACTACATGACAAATGGGTATATGTGACAATCTTATATACACTAGCGCTACATTTATTAATTTAGCAGACAAGTTGGGAAAAAATGTTGCTGTACCAACAGATCAAGTCTGTGAAAGATGATTGAGACAAACTATTTAGAACTTTCAATTTAATTGTAAAATTTTATCTTCAAAAGGAAAGTTTTCATTCAAGGTGAATCTTTTTGACAATGCGACAACAGACCATGATGTAGTTACATTGCCAAGGATCATCTTTTACCTTTGGCAGTCTCTACTGTGGTACCAGTACACTTTTCTCCCAAACACAGGTGAATCCTTTTGACAAACGTGTTGACGTTTAATGTTGGACCATGATTTGGTTGGTAATTGTCATCTTGTATCCAAGGCAGTAACTGTTGCGGTACTGTACTGGTATACTTTTCTTCCCAGTACAGATTGTACACTGATACAGTATTTTCCCAACTCATCTTTTTACTTTCTCTAATGTAAAATCATTAAAATTAGTCTGACCTGTTTGGAGGCCAGGGCTGGAAAAAAACCTTAAATTTCCCTGCAAGCAAATCAAATTTCCCAGCAAGCAAATCAAAATTTCCCAAAGACTTCACATGTTTACAGGACAAAAGTAGTGAAATTCCTTGCAAAATACCAAAATTTCCCTGCAATGACATTCCCAAATTGCTGTTATTTCCAGCCATGTTGGAGGCCTTTGCCTCCATGTTTCGATATCATTGGAGAGCTTTGCTTACTATTTGTGCTCATGTGTACAGTACTTACTGTAGACTTAAGGGTTTGGCTACACAAATCATGAGCTGGGATTGTGTCTTGCATCAAAGTGATTTGCAGATAGCAGCACCGTTAAGCTTCATTGCTCATACTGTGTTTGTGAACATTGTTTCTTTCTTATGAGCTTCTGTCCAACTTTTGGGATTATAGAAATATTACATGTATGAATTAACTCATCTGTCCATCATGTTTTGTGTGAACATTGTTTCATGCTTATGAGTCTCTGTCTAACTTTTGGGATTATAGAAATATTACATGTATGAATTAACTCATCTGTCCATCATGTTTTGTGTGAACATTGTTTCATTCTTATGAGCTTCTGTCCAACTTTTGGGATTATAGAAATATTATGTGTATGAATGTAACTCATCTGTCCATCATGTTTTGTAGGCCTTGGTGTCACTCTGAGTTACTTGTTCAGGGAACCAGCTACGATCAATTACCCATTTGAGAAGGGACCTCTCAGTCCTCGTTTCCGTGGTGAACATGCCCTGAGGCGTTACCCGTCGGGAGAGGAGAGGTGTATAGCATGTAAACTGTGCGAAGCAATATGTCCAGCTCAGGTAATTTTACTTCCCCTGTCTGCAGTACATTCTTCTAAGCTGTAAATATTTAAATCTCATGTTATTTTTACTGACTCAAAAACAGGTAAAAGACTAAAACTTGCCATTTGGTGTGTGATGCTCTTTAAATTAATTACTCTGAAATTATTGCACATTTAGGACAAATCTTTCAAGGAAGGACTTTATAGAGATTGTGTTGGCAATATTTGGAATTTAATTTCTTCCTGAATCTAGAGTAGAAAGCCATCATTTTACCTGCTACCCTTCTGTCCCTCTCTGACAAAAAGAAGCACTCCACAATTTTTCAATATTGATTTTATTTAATATTCTTTTTAATCTTACTCAAACATTCTCACATGTAGTCTACTTACTGAGGTAATAAGCCAAGAAAAGAAGTAACCCATGTTACTTCTTTTTTACATTTTTTTCAGACAAAAAGAAGCAGTGGCTTGCACATATTTTTCTGTCAGGAATTTGATGCCTATGAAATATTTTAACTGACTTTTTCCAACAAAAAGATTCAATCCACTTAAAAAATTTTAGTCGTGAATTTTTACAATAGCTTCTCTATAAATAAAAAAAACATCTTTCTGGGGAAAAATATGATAGAATATTGAAATTAAACATTAAAGATCATATTTTGCTCTGTCATGAAAGTGTTTGTGTCTACATAGATATCGTTTTCTCACAAAAGGAAGAAGACTGCATTTGTCTGCTTTCAGAATGAATTTCAGGGAAAAAATATTTTCCATTGTTGATTTGCTGTTAGGTGACTTATAGCAGGTATCATTGTGTTGTGTGAAAGCATTTCTGTTGGCTTTAAGGGACAGTTTGTTTGATCCATAACTCAAAATATTGAAAATGTGGGTTACTTCTTTTTGTCACAAAGGGACAGCCTTATTCTTACCAATCAGATGAACACCATATGCTGCAAATTTATTAAACCTTTTCCTGAGAGTCAGTTGAGAGCAATTTTATACAAGTTTACAACTTCTTTCCCCCTCCCCCTTCTTCTTTCCCCCTTCTTCTTTTTCCCCTCCCCCTTCTTCTTTCTTGCCCACCAAGACTGTGCACTAACACTAAAGTTGCACAGTAATTGGTACTGTCTATGCCGTCACGTTTCTGTTATTACCGATACCATAAGAGAAATCTATTTATAATATTACAGGCCTTAAATTTTAGATTTTCCTAGTGTGCTACAAACAACACTCCTCAGAAAATTAAGGAGTTGTGCTCTATTATCACTTCCATATATTTACCTGTTTTCCTATTCATTTCTCTTGGTGTGCCAAAAATTGTTTTTCTCACAGTGATTTAAGTTTGATTATAATGTGCTATTGCACTCACTCGCTCTAAAATTCAAAGCCTGCTTTTAACACTAAAAAAATATCTGGAAAAATAGCACACATTAATGTTTATGTGAAGTATTCCCTTCATCCCTGATTCCTACTACACTTTTTTTTTATAAAAGTTTATTAGCCCTGCACCCAACGTATGGGTTAAAGGTGAAAGTGGCTGAAAACCAGCATCCGAAAAACACAGGGCACAAGTCTATCAGTGCAATTTGTCACAGGAATTTTCAAAAGGACACTTAAATTGCTTTGACAATTGTGAAGATTATTTTTATAAATGATGAAAATTGCACTTTACAAGGCAGTTATCATATGGTTATGATGTTTGTATTCCAGTAATATTTCAATCAATTACAGTACTTTTAAAAGAGGTTTTTCACAGTACAGTTGAGTACTGTTCTCCGTGACACTGGCACCTTACCATTAGTAGTACTGTACCATATCATTACTGGTACTTCATACCAAAATACTGTTATACCATGAAACATTGGTGTGAACTCTTTGGTCTAACATCATTTCTGAAGATTGAAGTTCAATACATGGGTTAATAGGGGGGGTCACCGTGACCTACAGTATATTGCAGAGTTTACAGTTCTGTGACATAGAATATGCTAACCCTGTGTTGCAGTGTAAATTTTGAATCTTTCATATCTAGAAAATAGAAATAAACTAAAGTTACAGCCTTTTTTTGCTGTCCTGTTCAACAGCTTAACATTTTAAGTATTTACAGCAAAATTACAATTCATTTAACCTAACATATCATGTGCATGTGTAGAAGTCAAGCAAGAACAGTGCTGTAAATATTCCTTCAAAATGAAAAGTAACTGACAGCTAAATACTTTGCCTGTTAATTGGCAAACTTCCTTTCAAACTCTTGAACAAGTCAGGAAAACTTTTTCCTTTTGTGAAATACATTGGGCATACCATTGACTTGAAATGGGAAAATGATGTTGTTTTATTGGTAATACATATGCAGCATGTCATTTGTTTAACCTTTAACCTTCTGAATAGTTTTCATGGAATGACTGGTTCAGAGGTTGTTCCTTTTCTGACCTTTTGTATATTTAGCTGTGGTATTTTGGTAACACTGAAGGTGATGGGACAGAAAAATTGTGCCAGTTTGATTTTGATTTTCTTGAAAAGGCTGGAGCTGTTTGAGACAGTTGTGTAATTTGTGTAAACCTATACCTGGCATTACTTTCCACGGGTTGTATAATTCATGAAAGTGAAGTCATCTTAGTATTGTTGTGAAAATGTTTGATGTTTTTGTCCTTGTTTTGCACAGGCGATAACAATTGAGGCAGAGCCACGAGCTGATGGTAGCAGAAGGACTACTAGGTATGACATAGACATGACAAAGTGTATTTACTGTGGATTTTGCCAGGAGGCATGTCCTGTTGATGCCATTGTAGAGGTGAGTTTAAATTACTCACTTATTGTTTACTTCTATCACATCTTTGTGAATATGGCCCAAAGAAAAGATCTATTTTTAAGAGAACAGTGAAGGAATTTGTCCCTGCGGACTAGGTTGACTCCTTGATCTTCAAGAGACCAGTCTCTTTTCTGATAGTCATTACATTCAGTTGAGAAGAATGGGATTTTGTATTACAGGTTTGTTCACTGATAATATATAATGATTTCAGATTAATTTGTATAAATTTCTCTTATTTCTAGCCATACTGAGATGCTTATTGATTCCTTGCCATAGGCAGGCAAGGAATCTATGCGATGGTGATGTCGTGTGTGTGTGTGTGTGTGGGCGTGTTTGTGTGTGTGTGTGTGTTTGTGACACTTGCTTGTAAACACGATGTCTTAAGATAGGAATGTCGGACACTTTTCATATTTGGTATATAGATTTATCATGTTGAGAGGAAGAACCCTATTGTTTTTAGTAGAGGTCAAAGGTCATTTGAGGTCACCAGCGGTAAAATTGAGACAACTTCAAAAATAGCTCGTAAACACGATATCTTCAGATAGGAGTGACAGACACTTTTCACATGGTATATAGATTTGTCATGTTGAGAAGAAGAACCCTATTGTTTTTGGTAGAGGTCAAAGGTCATTTGAGGTCACCAGCGGTATAATTGCGAAAACGCCGAAAACGGCTTGTAAACACAATATCTTCAGATAGGATTGCCCAACAATTTTCATACTTGGTGTGTAGATTTTCCATGTTGAGAGAGAGAAGCCTGTTGTTTTTGGTAGAGGTCAAAGGTCATTTGAGGTCACCAGCAGTAAAATTGCGAAAACTTCGAAAATGGCTTGTAAACATGGTATCTTCAGATAGGAGTGACTGACACTTCTCATACTTGGTATATAGATTTGTCATGTTGAGAGAAAGAAGCCTATTGTTTTTGGCAGAAGTCAAAGGTCATTTGAGGTCACCAGCGGTAAAATTGCGAAAACACTGAAAATGGCTTGTAAACATGATATCTTCAGTTAGGAGAGACCAACACTCTTCATATTAGGTATATAGATTTTTAATGTTGAGAAGAAGAAGTCTATTGTTTTTGGCTGAGGTCAAAGGTCATTTTAGGTCATCAGCAGTAAAAATGCGAAAACACCGAAAATGGCTTGTAAACATGATATCTTCGGATAGGAGTGACCGATACTCTTTATATTTGGTATATGGATTTGTCATGTTGAGAGAAAGAAGGCTATTGCTTTTGGTAGAGGTCAAAGGTCATTTGAGGTCACCAGCGGTCCAATTGCCAAAACTTCGAAAATGGCTTGTAAACACAATATCTCCAGATAAGAGTAACAGATACGTTTCATATTTGGTATACAGATTTGTCATGTTGAGAGAAAGAAGCCTATCGTTTTTGGTATAGGTGAAAGGTCATTTGAGGTCACCAGCGGTAAAATTGCAAAAATTCTGTGCCTAAAATGTAAAGAAAAATCTATCAAGCACTGTCAATTTGAAAGCAGGTAAGGTATTTGATGGCAAGGAATCACTGAGCCTTTTGGCTTTCTGGTATTCAAATTGTGATTTGGTGATTCATGGTGATGTCCCGCCTGAAAGAACATCAGTGACTACAGTGCAGCATGTATTACCTTTTCTCTAACAAAAGAAAAGAGGACTTGCCCACCAGTTAGCCATAGCCTCACTTTATTTTTCTAATGGCGACACATTAAGCCACCATGTGCTGTGATTGATGTCAGCACATTACATTACATAGCTTGTACACAAGCTATGCTCAGCTTCCAAAACATGCAAGCTCTCTAGCAGTCCTTACACCCAGTTTGAATATCATGTTAAGAGGTCTCTAAGGCAACCTTTTGAGTAAAGCCAGAGCTGTGTGTTGTTACTGTTTATACCAAGTGTGGATCCAAGGGGGGCTTTTACGGCCTAAGCCCTCCCTTTTTAATGACATCAACAATAAAACATACTGGAAATTAGCAGTGCAACTACCTGACACCTTTGTTTTTCCTTGAGTTAGCCCCCCCCCCCCCAACCTTGTTGGAATGTCTGGATCCGCATCTGTATACCTCTGGGATTCAATCAGACATTGTAGCCAAAGTTACCCAACAACACCCCACCCCCCCACCCCCCACCTATTGTTAAATTACAACAGTTTTTTCTTTGTTCCCCCACCCACCTATTGTTAAATTACAAAAGTTTTTTTCTCCCCCCACCTATTGTTAAATTACAACAGTTTTTTTCTTTGTGGCTCTGTTGTTCAAACACTCTTAAAAGGTTTAAGCAGTGTTTGTGTTTAGAGCTGTTGTGCACATATAAACATTATCACTTCTGTCCGTCTCACTGCAATACAGCTGCAATCAGCTTTAACGTGAACTTTATTGATCTCAATGTAGCTGAACTGGAAGTTGCCCATATCACAGATTGAAAGTGATCAACTCAGGATGGCTAAAAATTGATACACGTTTAGCATAATGTCTTTGGCCAGGTTGATCCCAGAAGAATTTGTTGTCTAGAGGCAGTTTGTACAGTTAGCTTTCTCAAATGAAATATGTCTTCTCTTTCTTTGTCTCTTTTCAGGGTCCTAATTTTGAATTTTCAACTGAAACACACGAAGAGCTTTTATACAACAAAGAAAAATTACTTAATAATGGGGATAAATGGGAAGCTGAAATTGCTGCCAACATTCAGGCTGATTACTTGTATCGTTAGATAAAGTCAGACAAACTTTAACCATTCAGTGAAATATTCTTGTGAACTGCATTGAGAGGGATCCAGGTCTTCCTGTATCTTGAGATCAAAGATGTTTATAAGAACAACAAAGTTCGTTTCCAGGGACATTTTACTGGCAATCAGTCACATCCATAAAGATGGTTCCCCACAATTGGAGCAGAATTTGTGAACATATGCATGACCTTTAGTGACCTGTTCAACTACAGTGCCCTGTTTTTGAAGTCCTTCATGGTTGTTGTGCTTGGAAGAAATTGAGTATAACATTTATTTAATGTTTTTTGATGTGGTTTAATATTTAGAAAATACATGGTCATGCCTCTCACAACTAAAAGATTGACCTTACCATACGCAAGATGGGGTTAGCTGGAATCACTATGTACGCTGACATGAATGGTATCATGAGATGTTATAAACTCTGTTCACTCCTTGATCAGCCTTTTGACAAAGCTAAAGATATCAACACATTTTGATAGAAACTGATCATTATTAAGTTGCTTTATTTCATGTATGATAGAACTGGTAAGGTTAGGCAGGGAATGAAGGTTGTACCGCTTCAAGGTGCAGCATATTGCATGAAACACATCTACCCTACAGTAATTTCTTTGAAAACAGATAAAGTTTGAACAGTTGATTCAATAAAGTTTTTGGACTCATATATTAACCATTCTCCTGGCTTTGTGTTTTGATGTGTTGCTTTTGATTCAAAACCTGAATCTTACATGTGTGTTAGTTAGATATTTGATAACATCTTACATTTGGATGTTTAACTTATGATGATTTAAAAAAAAAATTAAGTCAGAAACCATAGCATAATGAAGCAGATACGAGTTGAAAGAGCTCTAATAGTTAAAGCCATAGCTGTTCTTTGTGAAAGTACAGTTGGGGATTATTGAAAACAAAATGGAAGTTTACCTGTATCCCACACAAAACATACTAGGCCTGGTGATGGGGTACCAAACAGATGAATGCTAGGTCTAGTGATGGGGCATGGAATAATTTATCCAGTGTGGCATCTCAGTTTGCTACACAAACAGGCCAAGTTGCAACACAAATGAAAAATTGTGTAGCAATTTTTTGTGTGCACAACCCTTGCATTTTCACAAACATGTTTGAAAGACCTCAAAAATCTTTGAAACTGCTACGCAAAATTTGAATGCTAAATTATTCCCTGTGGGGTACCATACAGATGCATACTATGTCCAGTGATGGGGAACCAAACAGATGTATATTAGGTCTGGTGATGGGGCACCACACATATGCATAGTAGGTCTGGTGATGGGGTAACCATGCTGTTGTGCAAACATAGGCAAGAAAGTAGAGTAACACTTTTTCCTTTTTCATTTTCTCATTTATTTAGCACTTTCTTGATCTCTTTTGCAACCTGTATTTACCACTATAATTGAGCTAACCAAATTTTGTTTTAAAATATCATACAAAAAAGATAAGCATAGAGTATGAGTTACAAAACTCTTTCATGAGTCATTAATAAATGGAATTTTACAAAGACCCAGTACAAAAGTGAAATGTCAACTTGAACTGAAGAAGAAAAGAGTCACATTTTCATATACTAATTGTCAATCAAATCAAGTTGCTTCAGTTCTGATTGCTATGTACAATGTGTGTCATTGGTGGAGCTTGAGAAAGGGGTAGAGTTAAATAACATTCAACAACACACCAACACAAATGTGTTAAGCAGCTGAAATACAGTGCAAGTTTTTCCCTTTAGTTGCTTTTAACAAAGAGGGGGTGAGAGATACTGTGAGAATATTCCACAACCCACAGCAACTTAGAAAAAAGGTGTACCAATTCATGGTGAATAGTATACTTTAGGTTTAAAGTATGTGGGAGATGGCCCTATAGAGGCTATTCATTGACATCATTGTGATGGGCATCTAAGCTCTATTTTACCATTCAGGCATCCTTTGTGCAACAATTGTTACTAAGGTGCTATCATATTGGTAACACATCTACCGCGCATGATCAGTACCATCCAGCTTGCCAAATTGTAAAATGCTGACATTGTGTGCATGACCTCTATACCCTTTTATACCACAACATACTCTATGGAGACAAATAATTGACAGCCAGAATATGTAATGCAGGACCATTGCAACCCTTGAGAGATGCAACAGGGAACTGTCTGTCCTTTTCTGGATGGAACTTTCATTCTGCAAGTTGGTGGAGTGTGGGTAGCCCCATGATATCAGGATGGACATGATACATTGATGGTCATTATATCATGCAAAGTGTGATATTGTCTCATATATTAATTCTTGGGCCGTAAATGCCATTTGTACAGTATGTATTCTTCAGAAAATAACACGTTGACGAGTCCCATTTAAAGTTTCTTTTTCTGAGTTGGTTATCTGTACCAGTAGAGCTTAATTTGCTTGGAATTTTTTGCCATTTGTCTGGTTTTTGCATTGTCTCTGTAGCCTGTAATTGGACTCTTCTGTTTCCAAGGATGCAGGGTCCCTGGACACCATCTGTTGCGTTTCTTCAAGTTTGTAGCCCTTTGCCTCGTCAGTAAAGTTTTGTGAGTCGGAAGTGCCTACCGCACTCTTTTCACAATAAGAGACATGGGCCTGCAAATGTTTTTCAATACATCATTTTGATTATCAGTCGTACCCAAACTCACCAGCTGGGGTTGCACCTGTTTTACACCACCGAGCAAATGTTTTACAATTGTTTGTTCGTATGTTATACTTCAATCTATCATTGTTTATCCTCGACCTTGCCCTATGAACAACTACATCAGCTTCAAAAAGTTTGCTGCCTACACTTTTATCACCTATATAGTATCTAGTAACATTATAAATCGGTGGTTTCCACTGCTTCCATTCTTCTACCACACCTTTCTCGTAAGTGAAACGTACCAGTCTAAACTCGTTTTTTGCCGTACTTGTGTCGACAACAATGCCATGGCAACGAGGATGCAGCGTCCAACCAGACAAAACTATATGGTCTCCATTTGCCAGGTCTCTTATAGAATCAACTAGTTTGTCTTCATGGTCAACTTTTAGCCGCCAATTGCTTAAAACAGCACCAATTGCAGTCCTACCTCCTGGAAAGTCATTTTCCTAAAAAAACAAAGTACACAGGAACATGAAACCGGAAGTCAGTCAGTAACATGGCCAGTCTGCCTTCAAGGTGGCATAGTATTCAAATAGCGCTCTATTACCCGATTGGATGGGGCACTAGAAATAAGTCGTATGTGGGTGACGGTGGATAAGACCAAGTGGAGAACACTGCCCACCCGGTGTAATACACTTTTGCTGTAGACAAGTCCTTGGCCTGTCGGAGGCTTTCCTGTGTGACAGACTGTGGGGCACATTCTTTAATCAGGTGGTAGTAAAACCTTAAAGGGGGACGGAACAAACTGAGTCTGCTCCGCGGGGAAGTTAGAAACTTGAGGTGAACCCTTATAGGTTTCAGTTTCTTTTATTCTATTTGTATAAAATTTATGAAAGGGAACAAAAATTACATGGAAATTAAACTATAAAATGCCGGTGAAATGTAATACTAGACGCAAGTAAAACGTTTGAATAATATTCAACCAATTGCTAATTCTTCAAATGTTACTTTGAGAAATAAATGAAATGCACGGTAGAACCCACGTGGATCATGACAACTCATGCTAGGCCTTCTTTTTCTCTAAGAGTTGTCGAGGCAGGGAGATCCTTTTCACCTCCCTGGTCAACCGTCAAGGACATTTCCCTAAAAGTGGAATATGGCCATGCGAATGAACAGCTGGATGTGCATTGTCCCTAGTTCGGTTGCAACATACATAGGTGATGAGATCCCAGATGCCTGAATGCAGAATTCCCCTGTCAGGGATACCACTACAGAAGTGGAATTTAATTAAAGGGCAAGAGCAGTCATCCCAACGTGAAAAAGTGTAGTAGACTGTTCTGTTTCATGATTGGTTGATGAGAGTCATGTGACTTCAATTTTTCTCTTCAAATGTGAAATTTACTAGAAATAACTGCTTGTTTTTTTTACTTGAATATGCAGTATTGAAGTTATAAAATGTGTTGAGAGATACTTTGAAGAGAAATAAGAGGAAAATTGTGATGAAAAGATGTTGCTTAAAAGTAAGTTTGGGGGCTGCTCTTGACCTTTTAATATCAGGGAGTTTGAAAGTGACGTTAAGACAAAATAAAGCAAGATTAGGAAGATTACATATACACGAATCCGGACGGCAAGCGATGATCTGATTTCAGTCGGCTATAACTTGGGTCCGTCACCTTTAATCTTTCGATTTCCTTACTTATCTCTATTATGGATTGTTGTACACTACATTGTATCTTAATGCCTTCAATTTCACTGAATAGGAGGGTCTGAAACTCATGCAGACGATATACAAAGGCAATTTAAGGCTGATGGACCCCACTAATGGTTGCGCACAGTCACTAAAAACAAGTGGTAATCGGATTCATCTTTATTTACATACCTCGTCTGGAGAAAGCCGGCTTTTGTTGGCAGAATCTTTCTTCTCATTAGCATGATTTTCCTCTTCAGTGTCACATGACTGCAGAGGCAGCTGAAAATACCAAATAACGATTTCATGATTTACCACTTCCTTTTTGCAGGTTGGTTTATCTTTCCCCTCGAAAATGTAGCCCAGAAGATGTTATGTATCATGTATATAAAATTTATTAAGGGAATAAAAATCAGTACAGGTGCATTGTCTGGCTGCTAACTTGGGCAATTGGTCAAGAGAAGTTGGGACTGGCCGGAGAACTATAACTGGCAACAGATTAGCGGTAGTAGTACGGCTTGTCGGAAGATTGGTACCCCCCAGTGAGCGCAAGGAAGCTCCGCCACCGGGACCACGGACATTCCTACGCCAGGTAAGTACCGTTTGATCCCTCTTGATGAACTAACAGCAGAACGACTTGCAGTCGGTTCAAGTGGTGGACAACTGCATTCCGTCGTCGGTCAGATTTGTAAGCCCGGCGTTTAACAGAAATTCATAACTACTGAGCGACTGCGGCCTCAACTTCCCTAGATGCTTAGCCATCTTTTCATGGGACATGATGTACCCTTTAAAAGCATGTTTAAGGCCTTTAGATAAAATCCTAAGCTTATGAGGTGTACGGGCGATGGTGTGGCCATAATTGTTTCATTAGGGGTAACCAGCAATGGGGCCTGAATGCCGTGTGAACATATAATTGCCCTCACATGCAATCTGATGCAAAATTTAGCATCCTTGACGGCGTTTTCTCAATAACAACTACAGACAAAACAGTAAAGTTCGGGGGGGGGGGGGGGGTTGACTCCCTCAGGGTCCCGCAGAGAGCTTCCTCGTCCCTCTCACTGCGGGACCAAGAATTGTGGGGTAACATATTGGTTGGTTTTTCGCAGTGATGAGCTGAACGAAAAGTTTTCGTCCGCTCCGCGGGCTAGTTAGATCTATGTAATCAGTATATTAACAGCAGTTGGTTTGTCTAATGTATAGTACTCTGAAGTCTTTCGTCGACTTTGGTCATACAGTTATTCAGTAGCACCTGAAGGAATTCTTTACTGAAAAGTAACAGTATTATTTCACAAAAGACATACTTTTTCAAATTTTCAATCGAACGTTGAACTCACCTCATATTTACATAAAGGCATCTGCCTTTCTTATTTTGACATATCAAATATCTTTCTGATTTTTCATTACACAGAAAGGTACGAGTTTTTTCCTGCAAGATATGTTATCATTTGACCCCAAGCCCACCTTTGGCTTATATTTCACAGTGGTTCTTTTGACATATAACTGAACTTGAAAGCAAACATTATTTTTTTTTAATAATAGCTGCTGGATTGACATAAAATTTATTATAATCAGCTTTGAAGGCCTACCATTTTCACGGATTCAGGGTTTACATTCTGAGCGTCGTTGTATACATCGACATCACCAACAGCATCAAAGAATTCTTCTTTTTCACTCTGGAAAATGCAGAATATATTATGATTGAACATATGCTTGGGTACCGCTCAATGATTAAAGTTCAATGCAGAAAGTTAAGCCCTTATAGACGGAGTGAGTGTGGACTCATTAGATGACTACTTCTCTCCTAAATGATTAGCCTATATCAAAGCATTTATCATTTTTGAAAAGTAAACTATGAGTTGATAAAGGTAAGGTGGGGTTTAGAAGGTCATTGGTACTTGATGCTATTGGTATCAGTCATAAAATAACAATGGACAACAAGCAACTCATTTGAGAGCAAAGTAAAATTGATAAATTTTTGGCTTAGATGGTTTTGGGGCTCCCACGGGCGCCCCTAAAATGGATTTTTGCACGACGCCCTGTCGTTATGTCATCATCGGTATTTTGCTTACTGGAATTATTTTCGAAGAGAAGGCCTTGTAATTACACACACTTTGACCTTGCAGTTAATGCGAGCAATAGACAAACCTTAGTAATCATAGGGATACAATAACCGTTGAAATATTGAGTTGTACAAACTACGTGGTAGGTTGAGCCAGTTTAATTATTTGAATTAAAATAACGTCTTAAATTCTTTGTCCTGATACTTTCAGTACTTCAAAACAACGTTGAACTCCCCGGCTGGTCATTTGAAGTTAATTTGTGAAAGATGTAACCTTACTTGAGATTTCATTCATATTTAAAATCCTTATTTCAGTTATGCGTGTGTGTGTTTGGGTACGGGCGGTCGTCGCAATGCGTTGAAAAATTGCTTTGCTCCTTTAAAATGAAGTAAAATCTAGAGTTACCTCTTCCGTTGAATCTTGGCTCACGTTTGCTGAATCGTTGATTTCTTCGTGATATTCACTCTTACTCTTCAACGACTAAAGAAGTTTTGGAAATAGAAGATATGAAATAAGTGTTCATTAATAATGCAGCAATTAAAGAGAGAGAGAAAACAATATTGTCGTTGTTGTGCCATGAAGCAGTGACTTTCACATCTTTGTTGCCAGCTGGTCTCAATTTTTAGTCTTATAATAATTCAAGGATTTACCACAGCTAAACAGCAAAATGAATGAATGAACGAACGAACGAACGAATGAATGTGTTTTGCACCTTTCATGGAGGACACGGCGGACAAGTAAACATTTTTGCTAATTACGTTGACTTTACAACCTGCGTATAAACTTCACGGTACTGTTGCTCTGCAAGCTTCCAAGTGCGTTATGATGTTAAAATATATAAAGCTATTCCATATTCCATACCTTTTCCATTGGGTCATGATATGTGTTTGTAGAATCCACTTCAACTGTACCAGATTTAACATTGGATGACGCCACTGATATCTGACGATAAGAAATGGTGGCTACTTTTGAGTGAATGAAAATGAAATACTTAATGGGTAGGGATAGAAATTAATCAAGGTAATTCCTCTTTCTGTAGAAAGTACATACTCTTTTGAAAGTATATTTCAAACAACATCAATGTGAGGCAACCAGGGAAGTTTATCATCAAATATTAACGCCTCGAAATTTAGCAGTGGGGAAAAAGAATAACTTATTCTTTTAAGAAAACACCAAACTTATTCAACTGAAAAGATTTTAGATTTATGATAATTATGAAGTAACATGGTAGAGGTTTGGGTAGGGGAGGGAGAGGGGACAGCGGTTTGGGGGCAACTGAGAGGAACACCACGGAGGGCAGCATTGACACCAGCGATCGGACTGGTTGGGTCAGTTCAGTTGCAAAATATACTGGTGTCAAAAGCATACATATAACATTTAAGAGTTGATTAAAATCTGGTTAATTACTAATGTAAATAATAAATAGTCAGGGACCAAGAATTAAATTTAATGGGCTATAACCGAAGAGAATAGTATATACAGCACTTTCAACATTATATTATAATTAAAGTCTTGTTTCTGCCTCTTCAGATGATCCAGTTTTGTTTCTAGAATCAGGTATATTAACCGCATTTCGTTCCAAACCGTCGCGACTGGAATCCAACCGATGTGTCTACACAGGTGAATGCATAAATTAAATATCAAAGAACTATCAAAGGGGAGGGGTTTGCACATTACTGTGGAAACATGTTTGCATATGAACTCGCCTAATTACCTCACATTTCTTTCTGTAACCCCTGGTTGGGCAATATCCTAATCATCCAGGATAATTGCAGGCCTACATTCTAAAGTTATTCATAAGTTACATATTTTACCCCAATGTTCTTTGTATAAAAACTCAATCTTTTTTGTTAGTCAAGCCTTTTACTTGCCTGACGAACTTCTTGAAATCCCTAACTTTTGCTCTCTTCCGCTTCTGATTACATTCCCTTTTTGAATAAACTGCGAATTACTGTGTATTAACTTGCAAGTGTTACTTTAGTCTTAAATTATTTTAACTAACAATTTTAAAAAATTTTCGCTCCACGATACAGTGTCTTTAATTAGGCAAAATTAATTTTTTTTATAAAGTTTATGTTTTTTCCATAAAACTCACCACTACCTTTCGGAGGATAATTCCAAGGGGTAGAAAATTAAAGACAAAAAGAGCAAAACAAGTTAATATTCTTACAAATGGAAAATGCAAAATGGCGCCAGTCTTCTATCTCAAATCAAATATGATATTTTCATACACATCGACTCTTTTTCACCCTTTTAAAACAAAAAATTGAATGTGACGAAAGTTTAATTACTTTTCCTTCAGTACTTAAGAGGTTTCAAAAGTTTTAGGAGGGGTCTTAGGCTTTGGTGTTCATTCGTAGCTGCAAAATCAATTGCAATCGCTCCTTTACTTTCTACTTATCATACTTTTAATCTGACCAAAACCTTCATCGAAATACCTTAACAATATGTAATATTTAACTGCAGCTTATCCAAGGTCAATCTTTCAAAGTTAAAGAAATTGTCTTACCAAACGCCTCTTTTCTATTTTCTCTAACCTAAATATGTAGGTCCGGAGGTCCGTATTTATACTAATTCAAATCTTGTCGAATCTTGTTCTAACCTCATAAAACCATCCTCAGTGTTCATACCTTTTATGTTAAATCTGTATACCTCGTTGCCGTGTTAAAAAAACAAAGCAATGAGTGCGCACATTTCAACCTACTTTTTCAAATGTACATACCTCGTCCATGGCAACAGGGCACGGAGGCATATTGTTGTCAATGAGGTCATATTCCTGCTTTTTCTTCATATTCTTCAGTTCGTTAATAACAAGATAGATGTTGGTTTGGAAATAAAAAAGACTGAAATGATTCTTTTGATCACAACTTGACAACACCATTTTAGATGTGATGAAGGTTGAATATGTACAGTGAAATCATTTTATTCGAGTAAGAATCTTTAGACAACACTCTTAAATATTAAAGATTAATGATACCGTGATTGGCGGAATTATATCTTCGTTTTATGATGTTGTCCAGCAGAAACACACTCACCCGCAAGTGGATTAGTGCGGTAGTCTGCTGTTTCATGATTGGTTCTTGGGAGTCGTGTGAAAACACTTTTTCTCTCATGATGAAATTTAGGAGCGTTTTTAATCGATTAACCTTAATTATGCAACAATGGTGTAGCCACGGGGAGGGTTTGGGGAGTAGAACCACCCATGACCCAACCTTGCAATGCAAAAAACGGGTAGATTCGCACTGTTTAACAAGGTGTTTTTTGATTTGCTGCTGCCATTGTGTTGTATCGATTGTATTCTTTGTTCGGGTTAGGGATTAGGGTTATCGGTAGCCAGTTAGGAAATTTCTTGTTAAACAGTGCGCATCGCCCCCCAGAAACACCTAAAATAGCGGGGTTTTTCTCTATTCTTAGACTTTTCCCTCATGTCGTGTCCCCAACCCTCCCCATTACACCCAAACCCTCCCCATAACACAATCCTGGCTACGGGCCTGCTATGCAGTGTGTAAGTCCTGCAATATCATGAAACATCTACTTGGAATCAAAATAAGACGAAATCAGTGTGAAAATCTGTTTGTTGTTGTACAACAAGTTTGGGCAACTGCTTCTGCCCTTTAAGTCCAGGGCTAAAAAAGAACAACTGGATTTAGGCAGTGATATTCTTCTGAGAATTATTACTGCATTTTCGATCCATAAAGTATAAACGTGGTGGTCAATATCCTATTATGAACAAGTAGGTTATACTCAGTCTGTTACTTACCCTTTGTTTTTGTACATAAAAACAAGCACAACAGAAAACTCCAGTTATTGTTATAATTAGTACTATCACAGGTACTACTACAATGATCAACGGAAATCTTTGGTCAATCTCTTCTTTGTCATCTTTCGCTGTTGAGTAAATGTACAAATGACTTAGGTGATTGAAATAACAAAAATAAAGCAAACAATCCTATGAATTTGCCAGCTTAACTTTAGTGGACCTGTGTGGAGGGACGGAAAAGCTCTAAAAATGAAAGACGTTTTTCTGTGTGAAGTTTTGATGAAATAAATCCATTGCACAGTTCAAATAGAAAAAAAACTTAAAATTTGCCTTGACTATCATTTCAATAGACCCATTTCCAAATAGCAATTACAATGAATTGTGGGATATAGTTTTGGGTGTGCGTCAATTTTTAACCACAGTAAAATGCCTTTGACAAAAATGACAAACACCAAAACTCTATCCCACAATCCTTTGTCATTGCTATTTGGAAATAGGTGGATATTCATATCATTTCAACAAAAGTTATTAAAGC
Organism: Holothuria scabra; assembly: GCA_037179385.1. Classification (NCBI taxonomy): domain Eukaryota; kingdom Metazoa; phylum Echinodermata; class Holothuroidea; order Aspidochirotida; family Holothuriidae; genus Holothuria; species Holothuria scabra. The sequence continues at coordinate 49,556,470 of CM074183.1, read as the reverse complement.
ACATTTGCAATTCAAGAATGACGGTTTCTTGTCTGTAACATGCATTGGTTTTTCTACTAAGTCCTAATTTTATGTTGTTGCTTATACTTTATCGGTTCAACATTTTTAAGGCAAGGTCTTATAAAATAATAAGGAAATGTGGAGACATATCTTCGGGTAGATGCGCACTGTTTAACAAGGTGTTTCTTGATTGGTTGTTGCCATTGTATTGCATCGATTGTATTCTCTGCAAGGGTTAGGGATTAGGGCTATCGTTAACCAGTTAGGAAATTTCTTGTTAAGCACTGCGCATTGCCCCATATTTTCAGATATAACGGGTACGCTGTGACGTTTCTTCTTGCGCATACAACAAATACACACCAGTAAATCAAAGGCGGTGTTGGGTGTATCTGATATCTGAGTTTGGTTCAAGATCTATGCCCTTAAGTGGTCTATGTTTTCGTTGTGTTCACAATGACTGAAAAGCAATGAACACATTCTTGACTGACTTGTTAGCTAACCTCAAATGTTACCTAACTTCTTGGGTATTTTGGTATATCTGGAACTGTGAAGCATGTAATCAGATGTGAAACCTGACTATTTCAAGTGTGCATGTAGTGTGCTAATTTTCTCCGTGAGGCAATGTGATGTAATCCAGCGCAGAGAAGAAAGATGTTTCAATAAGTAAGAAGGAAAGTTACATCATGAAAAGTCTAACAGTCATACTTTTTGGAGCATTCCATTTTGTTCCTAGATGTTTACAAAACCAACTTGTATTCTACTACTGCCTTATATGGGTTCTTCCTCGTGCATATACTTCTGTATAGTTTTATTAACTTTTTTTACGAAATAGGCCCGGAAAATGCTCCTTCAGGCGATCTGGGACTGGCATTTTCGGTCAACAGTTTCTGGATGCCCACGCCAGTATTTGCTAATCATTTTGCCCCTTTACTTGAAAAATTATTGGTTTCGTTCCTAACACTAGCTGAATTGTTTTTCCTGTTAGCATTGGATTAGAGTAATTCAGTTCACTTACCAACTATTTTCACTCGCACCACAGTAAGGGATGATACGTCATCTTTCAAGTAAACACAAGTGAATAATCCCTCTATCGAATAATCGACCTGCTTGAAATAAAGAGCGCCCTCGTTAGATACTTCAAATGCATCGTCCAGGTTGTCAGTTACTTTAGTTTTACCATTTGCGGATGTTACTATGATATTGGATGTGTTGGTCCTCTTAAAACCCCAAACAAAAACGGTTGGAATTAGAACTTCTGTGCATCTGATTACTAATGTAGAATTCAGAATGACCCTCCTTTCAGTAACATTACCGTGGTAATTTTCTGAACCCTCTTGAGTATTGTAAACATATACATGTGTGATGAAATTGTTTGCGTGTAGGGCTGGTCCTGATGCTCCACATATGAAGGCACTTAATGGCCTGTCAGTGTAATCAGATACAACGAGTGAAGAAAATGAGGTGAAAGTGTAGTTTCCGTCACTGAAGGTAGCTGTGCTAACATTTAGACTCTCGTGTTGATTATTATACCACGTTAGTGTTACTGGTGGCCTGGATCCAGTAAAGGAACAGTTTAAACGGTCCGACCTCAGTGAATTCACAAAACAATGAGGACTATCATATGTTCCACACTGATTGACAGCTGCAGTTGTCTGCAGTGGGTAAACTGTGAAAGAAATAAACAAAATGTGCTCAACTCCGTGTGTACGTTTGACTTGGGGGGAAAAGGCAATCATGCAGCTGAGTAAAATAGGAAAGGGAAAAGAACTTGAATTTAAAGACAGTAATTCGTCATTGAAACTACAATTAATTTTTCCAGTAGTAGACAGAAATTCTCAAGTGGCATAAAAAGTTTAAATAATACAGAGTAGTTCACATTACATAGAATGTGCTGAGAGTGTTCTAATTACACATCAGGGTCTAATGTTCTTACCAGGGAATACTCTGAAGCAATAAACTGGGATTGTGTCCCGGATGTGGATGAGTCACGGTCTTCCTATACATGGACAAAACATACTGCACGGTAGATTGTCTCTACTGTACGTGTGAGAAAAGGCGCACCAAGATGGCTGGCTGTCTGCTATGGGTTTGTGTAAAAGTTTGGACTTGCTCAAGTCAATTCCCAGATTTTGCAAGAAAATTGAAATATTTTTAAAATATGGCACGGTAAGGTCAAAATCACTTCACGTATTGCAGGAATATGATACCGTCTCCCATTCAAGCTTAACTTTTGTTTAAAATATATCAAAGTCGTCGTCAAATCAGACGATTTATAGGTTCACGGCGGCCATCTTGGTGCGCCTTTTTGTCCCTTTCGGTGGTGACAATCTACGGATAGAACGTGCACGTTACATGCTCTGTCCATGTATATAAGTCCGTGGGATGAGTTAAAAAGTTCTGGGAGGGGCTAGAAATAAGTAGGTTGGGAGAACTGAAACTGTCTTTAAACCCATATAGAACACTCACAGTTACCCGAAGTGTCCTGAATAAGCCTGCATCAAAATAGGTTAAACACATAGTAGTACGTAAAAATTGCACAGGTAGCAAAAAAAGTTACACTACCACGAATGTAATAACAGCTTTTAATGCTTATTTTTATATGATCGACAAGACTGTCGCAAGTTGAATGCATATTTGTTTGTAAATTTCTGTCCAGATACGAATTTATTGACGTAGCACTTCATGCCAATGCGCTGTTTCCTACTAACTGCTTGGCCAACGATATTGTTCCTACCTAACCGCACTGGGCAGCTGAAAAAAACTGAAATAAGTTTAAATTAAATTAAAATGCATGACCTAAGAATATACATAGGTATACCTTCCAGTGGCGTACGCAGGGGGCATTGGGCCATGACCCCTCACAAATGCAAATTTTTTATATCCTAAATTTAGATCACAAATTTTACTTCAAAAGGTAGTAAATGTGGCACCACATTGCATGTAGAGACACCCAACTGCTCAAAATTGTCAAAGAGGAGGGGTGGCTACCCAAGGTCCCCTCCCTGATGTCATTTTTTTTAGTTCCTTAAAATACGCACATTTTGTAACATCCCAAATTTAACTCCAAAAAAGGTTACATGCATAGCACCGCAATGCATGAAAGGACACCCAATTTTTAAAAAATTTTCAAAGGGGAAGGGGAACCCCCTCAGGCCAGCGATCCCTCGGCATACTTCATCCCCCTCCTCCAGAGAAATCCTGCGTACGCCACCAATACCAACTGTCTCACTACCCGGCGATCAAAGTCGTATCGTATACTATCCCACAACTGCAGTGAGTCGTATTTGTTGGAGAAAACTTGTGAGTAGGTGAAAATATTCTGACTCTATCAAAGGTCTTCACAGGAAAAAGAATTATTCCGAACTGAAGTGCCTGTCGACCCTGAACCCACTTTGTCAGGTTATCGTTGTTATTATTCAGGATTAAAAAGAACAAGAAACTGCCAACCATTGTCTTTATTATTATTTGTTAGTTAATCTGCTACAGTTAAATTGTAACACTTACCAATCGTTTTGGTATCTATGTCAAAGACACTGACTCTTACATTTTCATCAATCAGTACCACTTTAAACGTTCTGTCGTGGTAAGTAGTAGCAAGTGGAATTATTAAGGATCCATTTAAGCAAATATTATAAACACCACTCTCAAAACCATCGCCTGACACTTCTGACGTTCCGTTAATTTGTTTTTCGATTTTAGTGACGAGAGCATCTGTTGTATTCGGAGAATCATACCAGGCTATAGTATGAAACTGATTTGGGAATGAACATCCTATAATTCCCCTTTCTCCTAGGATGATGTACTGTGGAGATGTACAAAACAAGCTTCCAGCTGCATTAAAAAAAAGAGATTACGTCATGAACCGATGAAATGTTGGTAATTCAAAGTAAAAACACAAAACAAACACAATAAAAAGCAAAGGAATGGAAACATCATGAAGTCTTCACATTGGATAATGAGACTATATAGGGTTTTGAAGCTTGAGCAACCGTCAGCTCTGGGTTTCTATCATCGTCCTGGCCGGGCCAAAATAAGATGGGATTTTATCTAAGAGCAATCTCAGGTTATTTTTCTCATCAGAATTGGCTCTCCAAAAAAACCAAATTTGATCTAATTTTTTACTTGGTTGCCACCCGACATGAAGTTTTAATGCATAACCCACATGCTTCGACCACATTCGTTGTCACCCAGCGCCGTTAAACAGCTGCTCTCCAAGGCTTAAATATTAAAAAGATAGTAGCTACTATTCTTTGTGAAATATAAAATCATGCATCTTGTATAATATTTTTTCCTCTTACCTGTTGAAATATGTTCTAGCAGGAGAAAAACTGACAAAATTACTTTAGTTTGATTATTCATGGTAGAGTCTGCAAGAAAAGAATCACATAAACTTGAGAAAAAATTCAAATTGGTGACCTGAAAGACTTTTCAAATCATACTCTTAACTTCGTGGTAAACGCTTAAATAATTCTCTGACGCCAAAATACGCCAGTTATTAATATAAACCTTGTCCAAAATCCCGATCGTCAATTAAGCTAAAACTAGGACAACTACAATTATGTGGAAATCTTGTACAATGTTGGAAGTTCTGGGGTTAATGTGTCCTGATTGGTAATATAAAACTTCCTTTAAGTTTGCTAAATGGTGTCACAGAGAAACACAAGGGTACAAAGCGGAAAGGGGGGGGGGGGAGGGCAGACAGTTCCCATAATTTTCGAGTTATCTTAATTTCGAGCTGAAATCTGGAACAATTCGGGCAGCTGTTATATCTTACAAAATTCTGGTGGGTTTTCAATAACACAGAAAACCTCATACGCGTCTCCGAATCCTACCAACAATATGCCCAAAAATAAGAAAAACACCATCATCGAAATTTTTCGAATTTAAAATTCGGACAACGGCAAATATATGTTTGTTTCACATGCGAATTTAGTGAGACTGGAAAATCCTACCGTAGTAAGCTTCTGCATGAAAATTCATTTAGAGCATTTTGTAACGTGACGTAGGCCGGCCGGCCGGTTTCCTCGAAAGGTGTTAGAGTAAAATTATTTGTAATTGACAGTTCGCTTGTAGCCGTAAAGATACTTTCATCAGTTCAACGATACACAGGTGGGTAAGTTTATACTGAAAACTCAGACACAATAGATTAACAGAACAATGCAGGCTTACACATCATATTTCGTTTTCCGTAGTAAAATTAGGAATAATTTATTCATTAACAGAATGAAAATCAGCCCTAAACTTTTCAGCACATGGATCCAGTAGAACAAGACACAAAACATGGCACCATCTTACATGTAACATTTTCGAAACAAAAATAAAAAGGAATAGATAAAATAAAAACAAATAAACAAAAAAAATAAAAAATAAAAAAGAGAGGGGGGCACTCCTCTTGTAGTACCCCTCCTCCGGATTTAGCACGCTGCAGGCTTTTTACTCCCTAAACAACAAACTTTTGTTTGGGCATCTACATTCAACATTAATACTATGTCTATCAATAACACGCACTTACTATATCGTGTACCTGATGATAAGAATGAACATCCTGCGTGTGATTAAGTGGCCAAACATGTCACGCACAGCATAATCCTCTGAGGATGGATATGTTGGGGCCTGGGCATCAGTAGTGTAACTAAAGTGTCAAAAGTAGGAGAGCGGGGATAAAAAGAAGGTAATGTACCAGCAAGAGATAGTAAATGTACCGACACTTGTCAAAATGGAATCACTTCACAAGTCACCGGCATCCGTGTGACAGTAACCCCTACCCACCCAACAGACCCGAATCCAGGAGTTCTGACACATGGAGCACCAGTACCGTGCAGGGGGAACCTAATTAATGTGCTGTGTTTACAGTCTGTCAGTAGTGGCACAGCATGATAACCAGTTTGCGGGAACCACATTCTCAAGCCTACCATAGATACTTCAACACGTCGGGGCAGTTGTACAAATGCGCGCGAAGCAAGCCAAAATTTCTCTATTCCGGTTTAGAATTTACACTCCCTGTGCAATAGAGAGACATGAGAACCCCCCCCCCCCCAAAAAAAAGAATGGACTAAGGGTTTACGATGCTGACTCTTCAGCTGTGTAAGCACAGGAGGGGGTATGTTATACTTCGCCAACAGCTGGGGGGTCAGGGACTTCCATAAGGCAGTATACGTTTGGTAACATACAAAGGGAAATTCCCCAGATGTCTGACGAATGTAAGCAACAACCATGAAAATTTTATCAAGACTACGGATTACAACCAGAAATCAGGTAATGATAATATTTTCACTTTGAAAGAAATTTTCTATGACGAGAAAAGTTTACTCTAATTTCTTTATAAAGTCGTGGTAGAGATAGCTTGAAATTCATTTAAGCCTACAGTAACCATGTCAAGCATGATAATCAAGGCCCTAGTAAACTGTAGGAAACCCCTTGATGATGTACGCCAACTAACTTTGAGTCGTTCCCTGTAACCATGGAAGTAGGCCTACCTCGAGGTAGTACTTCCATGCTATAACCTTAGCTAAAGTCCAAACTAAGGAACGTTTGTCCCGAAACTGTTAACTGGTGGTCCAACTTCGATTGTGTTGAATGTCAGCACTGCGCCCAAAGAGTGCAGGCATTTAGAAATTATATATGAAACCTTCTGAATGGACTAGAAAAGGGGTAGTCAATGAATATGCCCGAAGGAAAGGACAAGCTTAAGTTAGCGATTCAGCAACCCGAAGGCCGCCAGAAACGGTTTGCCTAAAGAATGCCGAACGCAAGGGAGCGAGCATACATAGCCATAATATGTAATCAGAACGTCTTTTTTAATTTATGTGTTTTTTATAATTTATGTGGAAGTTCATGTAATATGCATTAATATCGGAACATTGTTCCACAGTCCACCTTGGACGAATGTTCCGACAATATCAGCAAATGTACCGACACAAAACATCACAAAGAGCCAAAAAGCTCAAGTGGGGACGACCGCCCCCTGTCCCCTTACTTTACGCTAGTGCTGGTCATTGATAAAAAATAACTCAGTTAAGTTCCCAGAATGCTTTTTAATTCTAAAATGTTACCCTTGTCCATAATGTATGCATGAAATGGAAATAACAATTCGGTATGCAGAACTATACGTAACGAGCACTAACGCACGTATAGGCAAATCCGAATGGTGAAGTAATGGCCTGACTTAATCGGGCATAACTGGGGTCCATCACTCATATAATCTTTCCAATTCTTTGATTCTCTGTATCATGGATGATTCTACACAAAAATACGTCTTGATTCGGTTAATTTCACTGGATACGAGGGCTTAGAATTGTATAAAAACAATATATTAAGAAGAATTAAGGCTCAGGAATGACCCCACTAATGGCCGCGTTCACTATCTGCTTGGATTCGTCTATATACATATCATACATAATTTGTAATTCCATCAAATCAGACGACTTTTACTGGACCCTGGAATGCAAGCTGGGTGTTTTAAAACGTGTTTAATACACGGCAGAAAAGGAACCCATGCGACTCGAACATTTTTTACCTAGCAGAGGATAGACCAAACTCAAGGGCATCAATCCTTGGGGACGTTGAACTAAGAGTTCTCCACAGAAAATTTTTGACGGATGACGGCATACGTGTCCCCGCTCCCAACACACCAACGAGTAAAGATTGACGCTATTGCCCAAATATTGGTATGTGTCATCCCTCAGGATCAAAATCATGCATTTTATGATTATCCCCATTATCCAATATGCACGTAGTACGTTATTGCCATGTTTCTTTTGTCTTACCTGAATATTTCAAGTAGCTAGTCTGAAAGAACAAAAGAAGAGGTGCGGTTTATAAGTAGATATAAAGTCGTAACACAGTATAATGAAACACATTACTTTTGCTGTTTTTCTTCTGGCTTTCAAATTAAGGAGAAGATTTTTGTTTGTACTATACCACCACTAATCTATTATAGCACAAGTTAACGCTTCAGTTATGAGCTACATTCATAAGAGTAATGCCATGCTCCGGTCCTGTTATAGTCTTCGTTAAAACACTAATCCTACCTTCCTTCCAATGCAAATGTGTATTACACTGCTGTGTTATTGGTTGCAAAGCTCAAGTGTCAAACGTTATAGAGTTTTTGCACATGAAATAAGTCTAAACCTGAACTTGATCCGAATCTCCCTAGAACGGAAAATTTGTTCTTCGTAGGCAATTGTATTGCAGTCAGATGCAGTGCAAAGATATTTGAACAAGTTACATGAAATACATGACATTATAGAAAGCGCATATTTCAAAGTGTAATATCCCGAGGAGCAAAGTCCACTGATATCATGCCATTTTGATAAACAGCAAATGATTAATTTATTCAATGGTAAAAATAACTACAGTGTACCAACTGAGGACCTACTATATCTTTTGAATGTAGACCCAAAGGTCACAGTGGCGCCACCCGTGTATTTAAGTATTGCGCCACTATCAGCTGGAGCGGAGCGTATACAAGAATTTTTCTTGCCTGAGAGCACCTCCCAGATCGCCGGAAGCTTTCAACAAAGACAAAGTGGAAGACGAAACCGGGTTGATGACGGCAAAAAATTGGTTTCTGTCTTAATTTATTTTCTCGATGTTTTCGGCAGACAGGTGGGGAAATCCAAGGGTGGGGGCTTTTCAGACGTCTCCCAACCCCTTTGCAACAAGATAAGCAAAACTGAGCAAAATATAAAGCTGGAAAAGTGTTCATGGTGGTTTTCAGGCTTATTCTTCCTTTACTAACAATGCAAATATGATAGCCTACATGAACCCTCCCGTTTTCCGGCATCTGAAAAGCGCACTGAGCATTGTTTTTCTCTGGATTCTGCGCTATGTAAGACTTATTATTATTGTAATGGTATTTACATCGATCCGTGAAAGGAACACAAATTCTGAGTACACACCTCTACATACACTTTAGCTACACTGAAGTCTTATGACGTCAGCACTTCTGACGAATCACCATCAGCTGCAAGCGAGTTCATTGAGAGTCCAACACAGCGGTCAGCATGCTCTCCTCAGAAGCTCTCTACCTCGCGCGCGCTCAACATCAAGTTTTAATACTAGCCAACCACGACAAGCTAAGTGGACTCCGGAGTAAGCCACCGGCTACGCTGTAACCACAAGGGTGGCGCCAGGATTTCCCCGACAGGGGGTCAGCATTTCAAGGCCCCGACAAAGGCTTTGAGTTAGTTCAGGTAGGACATGACGTAACATTTTGAGGCGCGCGCAGCGCGCGAAATTTTTGGCCTTCTTTTCAACAAAAACTTAAAAATCTGGAGTTAATTTTGAAGACAAAATTTAGAATTTTTTTTAAAGAAATTTTACTTTTGTGAGAACCATTAAAAAGTTGGGATGTTTATAGAAGGATCTGTCCCCCATATGGGAAAAATCAAAAACGTCATATAGTCGACAGCTGTAAATATTTTGGGGTTACGCATTTAATCGTACTAGGCCTACGTACTAAGGCTTCAACACGAGAATAGGTTGCCCGAAAAGGTTTTTCCTTTATTGAACGAAGATTTGAAAATTAAGAGCTTATTTTATTGGAGAAATTTTGGGATTTAGTTGAAGAAAATTTGGTTTGGGGATACAGTTATTCTGAAATATTTTTGTTTTTTATTAAATGATATGACTTTCAAGAGCAAAATTAGGTAGAATATTGGGGTGATTAACAGAGTTGGCTTTGGTTAGCTATTGTAAGGAGTATCCATCGAAATTGGAAAATTTTGCCACTTTCAACAATCTGAAGCTTATACTGGAGAAAACTTGTAATTTTATGACAGATTTGCGGGTTTTATGAAAGAATCTAATCTTCTTACAAGAAAGTCAAGTAGGGTGTGATCTGTAGTTTGGTTGGGTTTACTGAATATCATAATGCAGATTAAGGCCCTCGGACCATATTGGGAAAAATTCTCCCGCGGAAACAGTTTGGCTTCTCACATATTTGAAGTTTTATATTTTATACATTGACATAGACGTACGGGAACGTTTCAGTTTCGGAAGGGCAGAATTGTCTCTTTTGTCCGAAAAATGTAATTTTTCCCGAACGACTATCAAAGTGCAGAGCACAGAAATTTTTTAAAAATTAAGAACCTCCAGACATCAGGATATGGCATTTCCCGGGCTCGTACCTAAAAAAAATCAGTCATTATTTTGAGCTTTCTTTCGCAATAAAATTTTCACTTCATAATATTGTCCCAAAACGAAGAACAATATGCAAGCTTGCAATGTTCTGTCAAGTAATCTGTTCGACCAAAATACTCTATCTAAGCGGAGCGCCACCATCAGTTGGCGCGGAACGTACAGAAAATTGGTAAAAAATCTAACCCCCCCCCCCCCCGACAGCCGGAACAGGCATTTTCCAGCTTGTAACAAGAAATGAGGCAGTCGTTATTTTGAGTTTTCCTTTAAAATGAAAGTTTCACTTCAACAGAAAAAACCCGAACTTGCTAAGTGATCAGAAAATTACCAGATAAAAGGTTACTGCTGCAATTAATTAGATGTAATGTTCTTGTCTGTTTTGGGGGGAAAACTCCGTAACGGAATCGTCGTTGTAGTCCCTTGCAAGACCCGCTAAAAAGATAAAATTTTCTACGTGACTTCCCGAACTCCAGACTATAAATGATTTTTCTTCCTATATATTTGAATTTTTGAAAATATGTCACGTTACAAGGTGGCTTCAAATGAATTTTCAGTCAGACTTATTGGGAGACATTTTCACACTACTGTTTATCGCCAGCCTATGTGTAGCTGGAAAAACCTGCCTGATTTTCATTACCGTAACTAGAATTCGGCTGTAGGGGGAGGCCAGGTGGCAGAACATTGGGCACTACATGCACATGAACAACCTCTCGTCTGCTTTTGTCAGGGAAATTAAGAATTGTGTATTTCCTTGAAGAATATGGTCTTCTAGTGAGCAAAATCAAGAAGACCGTCCGGATGACTGAAGTTTGTAAGAACCGCGTCTTTTACCAGTTTAACGTGGGCATGATGCAGATGAAGGCTTCCCGATGAAATTGGGTTTTCTCAACAACAGGAGGAAGGGCAGCCGTCCCCGACGGGGGCATGACTTTGAGGACTGAAAATGGGATGAGGGATAACAGAGCTAGTAAGAAGTGATTACAAGAGATTCAGATAGGCATTCTAATACCGTTACAAAAGAATTAAATAGTTCAAAAAGAAAAAAAAGTTCATGATCATCCTTTCAGTAACTTCAGTCCTTTACGTTCATTTTAAGGCCTCCCCTAAGGAAATTGCCGTCCTTCCACGACGGGGGAGGAGATAGGACAAGGTAGGCCTACATGAAATGAGGATTAACCGAGCAAAGAAGAAGTGATTGAAAATCGATTCCGATATGTATTAAAATAGCATTTCAAAACAAAAAATCTGTTCACCCATCCAGTAATTACAGTCCTTGTACGTTTTTTCCTTTTTCTTTTTTTATTATTTTTTTTATTTTTTAGGCCTCCCCGACGAAATCGCCAACCTTCCCGGACGGGGGGGGGATGCCCCCCCCCCCCCGCTGGCTTCAGCCCTGTGTAACCAGCTACCTTCGTGTAGAATTTTACCTAGCCAATTAGGCCCTCATTTTACTAGAAGTCAACTACTTAAAATCTAGGAGCTACTTTCATCAAATGCTCGTGTCCGTTTCGAATTAAAGCACGTAAAAAACACCTATTCGTTCTACCAACACTGACAGTCCTGTCCCTGCCTTCGGGCAGCAGCTGTCAGCTCGACACTTATTACTTTACTGGGACTGCAGTATTGAGTCTCCGGCCGTAGTTCTGCTTCTTTCTCAGCCTAGGAGTTTGGTACACGAGGTTCACACCTCCCTAAAATACATTGCCCCATATGGAAGAAACTGGCGTCACAGTATAAGGAACGGAAAAGATAGGTCCACGCGGGCATATTGTCGTAACACAAACATGCCAATGGTAGTATGGACAATGACAGCTTTGAACAACCCCTGGTGTCTAGTTTCATGAAATTCTGAATAAGTAAGGTTAAGCTGTTGAATGTAAATAAAATGAAAGTTTTAGAACATAAATAATTTGAAAACAAATATGACATGTTATTCTGAATATCTGTAACGTTTATTAAGTACATATCTTATTACTTATTGGTAAGATGGAGTTCTATATGAGAACCGTCTATTGGCTCCAAAGTTTTTCAGTTGTGCATGTTAATGTCTTTTCAAATGCCTAGCTTGGGTGGATTTCCTCTTTCGGGATTTGTAGTGGGTGGGATTTCTGAGTTAGAACACTCTTTTGGGGTAAAATATAAATTTTCGTGCAGTTTATGAATACTGTTAATTAAAGCTATGCAACGGCCAATCATTCATTATCTAATGTTGAACATATTATGTTAAATTTTGGGACGAGCCTTGGTTAGCTAGTTAGATAGTTAGATGCTAGTATGTTATGTAAGAAATTCACCTTTGTTCTATTGTCAGATTGTGCATTCAGTACATTGTACTGTATAACAAAAAGGCACGTCAATAAAATGAAAGTGCATTATTAATTAGTAATAAGTCATATACAGGCTTGACAAAAAACTCTAATACCTGCGTTAGATTTTTAATTTCGTTTTTCTAATGTTCTTTGAATACTTAGTTGTAAGTACACAACCGAAAACACACAACCAGGTAGATAATACAAGACAACAAAAAGGAAACATATTTCGTTTGCCGTGTTTATAAACCAAACAGACCAAACAGGAAAGAATAACCGGAAAAAATAACCGAGTCAGTTTCCAATCACATTGTCACCTTGGAAAAGTAATAACGATGTTTGTCGTAACGTCTATTTTAACAGTTATTTTCACCACAGTCCACATCTCTGGTAAGTAGAGCCAAGTGTTGTTAGTACAAAATTTGTCATCGTAAACGACGTCACTGATGATGATCCCTACATCTTTATCTTTCCATCTCTTAGCTTGTGAGTTAGAGAATGATGCTGTAGAGAGTGCCAGCGCCCAAACTCTTGTACAGATCAATGGAGATAATGTAAGGCTCGACTGTAACATTTCGCAATACAGCAGCCAAGCAGTTTGGCAGAGAAAGAATTTAAATGGAGAAAAAGTATTGTATGCAGGTTTAATAGCAATCAAAGACAAGAATATTAACAACATCGAAATTATCTCGAAGAATTATTCACTAATCCTATACAACATTACATCAGATGATATCGCTGTTTACATGTGCAAACAGTGCGGCCAGACACTGGCAAGCTACAACTTGAAAGTCATTGCAGGTAAGTCATTTGCCAATCAGGTGTAAAGTGAAGGAATAAAATATATCAATTAAAAATATATAATTTTATAAAAAAATATTACGAACGCCATATATCTTAAAGTAATTGGACATACAATCAAAACAGTTGTTTTGCTTAAAAGTTTTAGATAAGGTTTAACAAAAGTCTGTTTGAGTTTCTTAATTTTTATGCTTTTTTGTATTGTATTGTATTGTATTTACATTAGACACTAAATTGTGGGGGAGGTCTGAAAAAAGCTTAAAAGCTTGTACAGGCAGACCCCCTGTATCGGGTACCTTAAGGGTACAAAAAAAATATATATATATATGTATATATGTATATATATATGTATATATATATGTATATATATATATATATATATATATATATATATATATATATATATATATATATATATATATATATATATATATATATATATATATATATATATATATATATATATATATATATATATATATATATATATATATATATATATATATATATATATATATATATAAATATTGGAAAAGGATTACTTGAGAAGAAATAAGAGAACAAGAAGAAAAAAATCAACAAGTTAATCATACATCACTACTGAGCATATAACACCATCTCATCAGGTTAATCCTTGGCTGCGTTAAGCAGATGATCCTTAAAGCACTTAGAAAATCTACTAGTTGACGAGCAGGCTTTAAATATATTTGGGAGACCGTTCCAAAGAGTAGCACCAGTAAATAGGAGGGACTTACAATAGCTTAAAGTGTTTGCTTTAGGAATGTGAATGAAAGCATTGCTTCTGGTAGGATAGGGATGGACATTAGAATTGAGAGAAAAGAAGGTACAAAATATGTCGGGGAGCAACTGATTGGAGTACTTGTACATGAAGCTACCAAGCTGATACTTAAAAATATCATGGATTTTGAGAATCTGCAACTGGGAGAAAAGTGGTGAAGTATGAGCTAAGAAATTTGAATTGGTGATAATGCGAACTGCTTTCTTTTGCATAACATACAGCTTATTAATGCAGTGTGAAGAGGCATTACCCCAGATAATGTTACAATATGACAGTTGAGAATAAATCAGTGAATAATACAGAGTTATAAGGACTGAACTAGGAACAATATTTTTTATCTTGTATAGAACTCCAACAGCTTTACCTACTCTCCCGCAAATAACATTAACATGATCCTTCCAATTTAATTGGGAATCAAGATAGAGGCCTAAGAATTTTACAGATTGTTTCTGAATAATATTAACATTGTTAATAACGATGTCAATTGTTTTGTTACAACGGTATTGGTAAAGATGAAAAAATACAAAATGGGTCTTACTGGTATTAAGAGATAATTTGTTTACATTAAACCAATCACAAACTATTTCCATGTCTTTGTTGATAATTTGTGCAGAATACGTCGGGTCTTCAGACTTAAACAAAATACTGGTATCATCAGCAAAAAGGCAAAACTTAAGATTTTTTGAACAAGCAGGGAGATCATTAATATAAATTAAAAATAATAAAGGACCTAGGATAGAACCTTGTGGAACACCACATGTTACATCATTACAAGTAGAGGCAACGCCATTGACATGCACAAAGTGCTTACGGTTACTCAGGTAGCTACAAAACCAATCGTGAGCAATACCACGAATACCATAATGTGAAAGTTTATGAAGAAGAATACAATGATTGACTGTGTCAAAGGCCTTTGAGAGATCTAAAAATAAACCTAGGGTGTACTTTTTTTTATTATTGAAACCTTCAATTATGTAATTAACTACATCAAAAGCTGCCATAGAAGTAGTATAATTTTTACGGAACCCAAATTGACTTGAAGAGATAACGTTATGTTAAGTCGGTTATACACAAGTTTTTCAAGAATTTTGGAAAAACACGGTAATATGGAGATTGGTCTATAGTTAGAAGGTAAGCTGTTGTTTCCAGATTTGAATACGGGAATAATCCTAGCAACCTTTGTACCGTCAGGGACTACTCCATTAGACAAAGATAAGTTAAAAACATATGAAATAGGATTACATAGAACAATTGACACTTCCTTCAATACATACATGGGGATTTTATCAACACCGCTAGATGAGGTAGGTCTCATAGCCTTTATTACTTTAAAAATTTCAGAGGGACAAGTTGGATACAAAAAGAGAGAGTCGGGTGGAGAGTTTTCTTGAAGGTAATTATGAAACGAACATGATCCAGCAGGGATACTGTCTGCAAGCTTAGATGCAACCGTTGAGTTGTAACTTGAGAATGCATGTGCAATACCAGTACTATCACTTAAAGTTTCTTCAAGATAATTTATAGAAGATATAACATTACTTTGACTTGTGGGTTTAATGATAGCATTGATATTTTGCCAGGTTTTTGTTATATTTGATTTGCAACTTTCAAATTTACGTTTATAGTAAGACGTCTTAGCCACCCTAATAATATTTATAAGCTTGTTTTTGTATACTGAATATTTTTGTTTACGATGTGGAGTAGGGTTACTAATGTAAGCTCTATATAGTCTATTTTTAGTGTTCACTGAAGTAAGAATTCCACCAGTTATCCACGGTGTGCGATGTTTAGGTCGGGTGCGTTTCACATTTTTTACAGGACAATGACAATCAAATAAATAAGACACGGCCTGAATAAGACTATCGTAAGCCTTGTTAACGTCTGAAATTACATAAAGCCAGTCCCAGTTAACATAATTTAAAGCGTGGAAAAAACTTGTAATACAACGAGGACTCAGGTCCCGATTATGATATAATGAATTTGTAAACGTACGCGGCCTCTTGATATGATGAATACAATAAATAGGTAGGTGATCACTTACATCTGTAACAATTATACCAGCTGAGGAGAAGAGAGTAATATCATTACAAAAAATATTGTCAATCAGCGACACAGAGGAATCAGTTATTCTTGTAGGTTTACAAATAAGAGGCACAAAAGATGAAGAGTACATGAGGTCTAAAAAATCTGTGGCATAGAGGTCTTCCCCATACTTCAATATATCAATGTTAAAATCACCCAACAGGAAACACATATTTTTAGTACTTAAAATTATATCAATCTGGTTACTAAGATCTTCAATAAAAGTACGAAGTGAGGTACTAGGAGGACGATAAATAACACCAATAATGGTCGGCCTATGATTATTCATAACTTCTATGAACATGGACTCAAAAGAACTGGAAACTATCTTTAGATCATCCCTTATTGTAAATTTTGTGTCATTTCGTATATAAAAACCTACACCACCGCCACGTCGATCATGTCGATCGTTATGAATAAAGTTATAGTTGGGAATAGAAATCATATGAGTAGGAGTATTAGGACGTAACCAGGTCTCGGTAACACCAACCACATCAAAATTATTACTAGTAACACAGTTTAATAAAGTAAGGATATTATCATGGTTCTTCCATAGACTACGACTATTTATGTGGGCTACATTAAATTTAGGACACTTTAAATCACTTTTAAGGATATTGGAGAGTTGGTCAGTATCATTATATGCAGAATCAATGATATCATGATTGCAGGTGTTGTATTCATTATCATCAGGAATATCTGAAATGTTACTTTCAGAGAAAAGATCATTAAGCTTAGAGGCATTTAAATTTAAACAACTATTTGATATGTTCATCAAACGTATGTAGGGAATGATTACGTAATATACTTACTAGAAACCATGGACTGAGAGTCGAGCCATGAAGGAAGAGGTAAGATATGCACGGCTCCAAGAGGATATAAGATATATATGTCAGAAGTAGAAAAGACTGAACGTTACTGCCAGCAAGAATAATTTACAAACTGTTTAAATCACTAAAGCCATGGATACGTCGTTTAAGATATAACTCTGAAAAATTAAGTTTTTAGAGCTATGATATAAGAGTATTTTGTCTGTATTTTCCCCCTTTTTTTGTTGACCTACTAGAGAAACAGTTAACTTATACAATCTAGGTATACTACTTTGGTGAATACTTGATTACTTTACAAGTACAGATCAAGAACTAATTCCAAAATAACCCCCTTCACCGCCCACATACCAAAGTTATCTGTCCCGTGAATCAAGGATATACAATAATATTGTTATTTTTTATCTTAATATTTTCACATATAGTTAAATATATGCTGATAATCGAATATTTTGATGAAATGTAGTTGGTACGGCGAAATGGTTTATAGTTTACACATGAAAGCGACTTCTGGTAAATGAAATAAGATTCACGTTGTGCTAAGTAACTGTAGTAGTAAAACATATGCTTTAAAGTGAAAGAACAAAGGTTGCTGAAATCTGTTTTAATCATAAATGATTCATAAACCTAGTGCTTACATTCATTTACTCATTAATCTGATAACAATGACTTTTGATGATCTATCACGAATCAAAACTTTGAATCATATTTATTAAAAAATTGTCTTTTTCATCTTGACCATTTACTCCTCTAGTCCTTCCTGAGCTTCGTATTCAGTATGGAGGAATCCATGTCACAAACGACACAATTTTTGTACATGAAGGAACTCCCATTCAACTGAACTGTATCGTGTTTGGAACAGAAATGGAGCCAGATATAGAGTGGCATGTTGAAAACGCTTCTCTAAAGGAACACAAAGAGACAATAAACAAATCTGTAAACAGATACATAGAAGGCAAATTCGATTTCAGTAAAATACTGAATTATTTGATCAATGATAATAAAACTGAAATTATTTGCTCCATCAGCCTTGATTACATCAACAGCAGTGTCTCTGTAACCATCTCAAAGAAACCATGGAATACAGCAGGTGTGGAAGATGATGACGTGTGACTGTTTACATTACCGATATATTTCCCAAGGTTTTTTGTACGTTTTGCCCGGTTTTAAGAACGAATAGAATCTAGGGGACTAGGGAGTCCCCCCGTTGGGTGTTTACAAAAATACAACAAGTCAATTACGTGTACTTAAAGGCATATTCTAATGTCTTTTCACCTGCGTTTTGTGAAAAACAAAAATATTCAAAACCATGTCCTTCGAACCCTGTCGCAATGTTCTTTTCCTAATTCAAGATATCTCACTTTGAAGATTGGTTATTTTGTAAAAAATTACCTAGGGCTTTTGTTTTTCAACAAAGCCACAGATATGTAGTGTGGGCACATTGCCTCAGAATCCTTTTGTCTTTCTTTATACTTGAACGTCCTGCTTGTCCTTGAAATTTAAAGCTGTTAGAATGTTTGAATATCTTTTCCTGTAGATCTAGTATTACCCTTCGGCATACGTATAGAGTACAACCAACAATGTTGCTTAGCATTGCCTGCAGCGGCATCAAAATCCGAAATAAATTGTATTCAGTGCCAAATTAATGTGCGGCAATTACATCACATATTTCCCATGATGCATCAAATCTCAAGAAAATATTGCATAACTTTAATAAAAATCCGTATCTTTTGAACGTTATATTGAGATGCAGTTTATCACTTCCTGAAAGCGGAAATTCTGCATATTTTGAAGTTAATAAATTTTGTCTAAGGAACACGCCTTTAAAGCCTCTAAAAGATCTGTATACCGTGATGCATTGCTAAACCAAAGGTATTAAATATTGACAAGAAAGTGGTGATGCTCCAGCTATGTCAACAGTGGTGTATAGATTGAGTTGCAATGAAGGTACCAATTCTACTTGCAAAGTTTAGTGCTGTTTGAACTGTTTAGATGCAGAACGTTGGTTTATCGCCCCGAAATGTAAATTGTCATTATTCAATAAATTATTGGCTCCTAGGTGATGTTTCAAGCTTCTGTTTTCCTCCAAAAAACACAAAGTTCCCCCACCTTGCTCACCTCTTGGTGCACAATGTATCGTCTTGTATGCTAACTAAATTCATTATCTTCCCTCGCTAACAATTTTATTGCTGTGCTTACTGCAAACATATACTGTATTAAAAGTGCTTCACATTATACTGATATTATTTAATATCATACTTAATGCAGCCCACCATGAACTTCGCATTCGACATGAGGGAAGAAATGTCACCGAAGCAATCGTTATGTACAAAGAAAGAAGTATACAACTAGAATGTGTTGTCTTTGGAACCATAAACGAACCATCTATTGTATGGCAAGTCGAAAATAACACCTTAGCAGAACAAACAGGAGAAATAGTTAGAAGCTCGAATCATTTTGTAGACGGAACGTTTGACTTTATGAAACCATTGACATACTTCATCGAACGCAATACTGAGTTAATATGCCATAGCCTTAGAAATAAAAGCATCAACGTTTCAATAATTATTGCAGCTGATGTTTCAGAGAAGACAGGTATGTAAATATCATAGTGTAACCTAAGGTATCGCACACGGGGAGTCGTAAATTTTACAACTCTGAATACAATATATGTTAAATATTAATTCATTTTATGACAGCGCCGCGGAGCAAATTTCGAAGTGGGGACTTATCAGCCCAATGTGTTCAACAATACAACAGCAATGAAAGACCGCGGCCAAAATGTCTGCGGCAGAAAAATGGGGGTAAAGCCCTCGGTCAGTCCCCGTCTGCGCGGTCCCCGTGGAAGAGCCGTGGATTTCTAAAAGAAGGCTAAAGGAAGGCTTAAAAGCCTAAAACTTAAATTTTGAAATGATATATCGTTCTTTGTCGATACGGTTGTTGTAATGTGACTTTTTTCTCCAATTAAATTTTCCCTAATATTTTAAAAAAGTTGTTAAAAAATTTCTGACTTGTGTAAAGAGTGCTTCTAATCAAAGAAATTAATCACAGGACTTGCATATACCTTTCATTTGAATTTTATCCATGTAGCCTTTTCTACGCTAAGAGTTCATCACCGGGGCAAAAATGCAAGCGATACGATTGTCGTGGAGAAAGCAGCCATCCTCCAGATAGACTGTGTTGTTTATGGAGTAAAAACAGAACCTACTATTACATGGAAGGTAAAAAACACTTCCTTGGCAGGAACAACTGGAGACACGACGAACTCTTCCAATTTATTTGTGGCAGGGACATTTGACTTTAGAAAAACATTAACTTATATGGCAGAAGATGAAACTACATTGACTTGTTCAAGCCTTGGTATATCTTGGAGTATCAACGTTTCTTTCAGGATTTCGAGTAACCTACTGGATAAAAAAGGTAAATGTCTCTTTACATGTAGAAGTAATTAAGTCACAGATTTGACAAGAAAAAGATATCCTAACAAATATTTGTAGCCTACCCAAATTGAATGTTTCATGTATTGAATTTGTATCCGAAAATCCCGAAGACCTTTCTTTCCAAAACAGAACAGTTTCCAGCGGACAATACGTCTCCCCAGACAAACCCCATTATGTTCATTTCACATGCATTTCCTTAAATTTACTGCCTATAAAATCTATCACAAAGAGACGCAAATGCAATTCCTTTGTGGTCTTTGCCTATTCCTTTGAGGGGAGTGACATCACAGGTTAGTAAAATCGTCTTTTTCTCCTAGCCTGCAGAACCTACACAAAGAGCAGTAGTTGTTGAAACAGCAACACTTTCTTTATATTGCTGTTCCGAAAGCAAAGCATCCTGTTACCATCCAAGGGTTGCAATTCATTCGAATGAGTTAAAAAACCCGATAGTACACTATCGTTTATTTCCATCAGTGTCTCAAACATCAGGATAGTGATCAGAAAGATCGCGTCAAATTCGAGAAGCGTACGTATGGCTTCAAATTCTGTTTCTAAATCTTGTGCAACAATACAGTGCACAAGATGGCCGACCACCTAAATTCTTACAAAACTTTGCCCTCAAAACAAAAATTGCTACATTCAAAGTAAAATTTTCATGGAAAACAAGGTTACAAAGATTTGCGACACAAAAAATTGCTCAACCTCATTTAAAGACTGAAGTCTTGCAAAACTTTGCCTGAAATGGTACATTATTCTGCAAAGGATGAAATGGGTTCTGGGATGTTTTCTATTACATTCTAAAATCAAAAGAGTGAACTTAGTCACTCTTTGATCGAGTGAAAAGTGTAAATTCGCTCCATTAGAGTGATAATTCACTCCAAGAGGAGT
Organism: Holothuria scabra; assembly: GCA_037179385.1. Lineage (NCBI taxonomy): Eukaryota > Metazoa > Echinodermata > Holothuroidea > Aspidochirotida > Holothuriidae > Holothuria > Holothuria scabra. The sequence goes on along the minus strand of CM074183.1, from coordinate 49,535,184 downwards.
GAAGTTCCCTCCAAAAAGAGTGAAATTCACTAGAGGAAGAGGGAAAATTCACTCTTCCACGAGTGCCTGCAATGATCGCTCTTTTTTTAAGAGCGATCATCGTAGGCACTCCATCAAGAGTGAAACTTCGCTCGTTTTAAGGGAATTTCACCCTTTTTTGAGTGAACTTCACTCTTTTTGGAGGGAACGTCACTCCTCTTGGAGTGAATTATAACTCTTATGGAGTGAATTTACATTTTTCACTCGATCAAAGAGTGAATAAGTTCACTGTTTTGATTTTAGAGTGTACCAATTTACAAGGACGGATGGTATCGTGTTCAGGTGTACGCCAGCACGCAGTTCAAGATAGTTTGCCACCTGTATCCTGCCGCGAATACCGAATTCGGGAACGGCAAATAATGAAAATCGTTAGACTGTTTTCCAATTACACTTAAAGGTATACATAACAGTAGTGCGCGGATGTCTTCCTGCTCATAATTATGCCTGAATATTTTTAAACCCACCTTGTAATGTAGCATGTTTTCTAAAAGCGCTAGAAATAAAATCCAGTATTGTCGGCAGGTCGGGCAGACAAAGAAAATTTCATCAAATCAGTCGACCTTGCAATTATTTTCATTTCAACTTCTTAGCGGGTTGTTAATTGAAATTTACCGGCATTCATTGGCTGGGGAAATGTCATATCCGGCTGCAGCCTGAGGGGTTCCATCTTTCAAAATTTTCTCTACGCCCGCGCCAACCGAGGTGACGCTTCGCTTACACAGTCTTTCGGGTAGGGTTACATTTTTCCTGCAAAAAAGGTTTTGTCCCCCTTAAACTAGAATGCTCCCTTTCGCCTACTGCCAGAGATAACAGAAGTGTGGTTTTGCATGCCTAACTGTTCGGGTGAACAAAAATTGTCAAATGATACAGAAAGGTAAATGACTCGTTAATGAGTCCCTATCGGGTAGAAATTTGTTCCCGTTTACCTCTCTTTTATCAGACTGTTTCCGATCGTAAATGAAATTAAAGATTCATTACAGTGTACCTCAAGTAAAATGATTCAAAAATACATATTACAGAGCAGGAAAAATGAATTTATACAGTTTAACTTTCATCTTCATAGCACATTCCTGAGCTGGGATATAAAATGTTGAAGTTAATTCACTTAAAACAAATTTATCCATTGCGAAATGTTTTATGACTTTCTTGTTGTGCAACTCACATAACATGCTTTGTTTCCCTTAAAAATTAAAAACGTTTTTATGACCTTGAGCACCTCCTGTTTGCTTGCATAGCATGTTGCTAAGAGAGGACTTAATTAATAACATCACCCCATTTGAGTGATTTCACTCAATGGTACAAGGTGCAGTAACTTTCGGAAAAACAAAGGAATACAAAGACTGTAATTTGAGTAGTACAACAATGACATCACAAATTATTGCACAATATACCATTCTCAGTTGAGTGAATAAACTTCAACATTTTGTATCTCAGTTCAGGAATGTCCTATGAAGATGGAAGTTGGACGCGTAGAATTCATTTGCCATTCTCTTTAATATATATATATATATATATATATATATATATATATATATATATATATATATATATATATATATATATATATATATATATATATATATATATATATATATATATATATATATATATATATATATATATATATATATATATATATATATATATATATATATATATATATATATATATATATATATATAGAAAAGATCCACAAAATATATATAAAAAAGAATATATAGAAAAGATCCACGTAGGATAGAAAAGATCCACAACAATAGTAAGGCAATTAGAGAAGAAGTAGAACTAAAATGGATTTATCGTCTTAACACGTTCGCTCCAGTAGGTATAAATGTTAAGGATTTGACATATAACCTGTAAGCCCTCCTCTGCAGCGGTCTCTTTTGTTAGAAGGTTTTTGTCCGAGATTAAGCATCAGTTTGCATGTGTACGTGATCAAGAAAGGTCTACCCTTTCGAAACGTTGTACAATTTTACACTTTTAACTTTTTACGTTTTACCAGTGTCTTCATCAAACTGCTTTGAGATTTACCTATCCTGTTTTACTTTTCAACATTATATATATATATATATATATATATATATATATATATATATATATATATATATTGAATTTTTTGACTTGAGGTATACTATAAAACAAGTCTCACAAACATATCTTACGTTGTTTGATGTGCAATTGCCGATTATTGGTTGTAATTGTGGGACTGAATTGTAGGGTCAGGCTTAATCAGGTACCATCGGAGGCCAAACTGGAGCCCTCTGAAAACACGTGAGTGTGAAAAATCAATGTTAGCTTATTGGAAGCATCAGCTAAGGAACTTTGCTTTTCCTACTTCCCCCAAACTTTGTAACAGTTAATGGACCACATATATGCAAGGAGGTACCAACTGCGCTAAAGATTGCGCTTAATGGTCACTTCTTTTTCTTTTAGATAAATCTGCCAGACACGAGACTGCTCTGATATCATTTAGCTATGCAGCGGCTATTGCTGTATTTGCTGTCTTCATTGTTTCTGTTTGTAGTGTCCTGGTTTATGTGAGACTGAGTAGAGGTACGTTATCAAACATTGCATCATTCATTTTGTAGCTTCTCAGTTCAGATCTGATGCAGTCTTTAGATTGCATGAGATTTACCCACACATTAAGCGGTTCGCCTGTTATATCATGGTGTTTTCTGGTAAGGAGGGAATGTAACTTTCAGCCCACAAGAGGCCGGGGAGGGGGTGGGTACGTCTGAAACAGAGCTACAAGTTTCCCTTACAAATATCTTTGTTTTGAAATTAAATAAAATGTAATCGCTTTTGTTTATTTTGTATGGAAGGAGTTTCGCGGTCAAAAGCAGTGCAAACAAGGAGGTAAGTTTTATATTTGTAGTATATAAAAAAGGAATGAAATTAAGGTATATTTATAAACGCTCCTTAACTGTCTAAAAAGTCATGAAGGGACTTCAATGAAGGGTTTTTTGAAGAAGGTTTGGATCGGATTTGTCGATAAATGTACTACTTGGCAACTCTTCCTATGCCGAGCCACCATCCTTGTTGTTCATAAATAACGGCGAGTAGTAGTCGAAATTTCCGATCAGCATCATTATTATACAGTTACCGTATCTATGCATGTACGTATAAGTTCGTATACATGTGATGACTTGATCAATTCACAGATCTCCAAAAAGAGAAAGTTCACCACAACACTCAGAACCGTTTGAGCCGGGTCTTGCTTTAGAAAAATCTCGTTTTAATGGTAAGTAGAAAGTAAACTTGGTATATAAGGCCTGGTGAAGGTCGGAAACCAGAAGAATATCCCTTCAAAAACAAACATAAAAAAATTAAAAAATAAAAACAAAAAACGAAAAACAAAAACAAAAAACCAAAACCAAAAAACAATAAAACAAAAAACAAAAAGAAAATAAAAAACAGTTAACTGCTTGATCTATTAAAAGGTACCGTGACATCGATTGATTTGTTTGAAAACACTATCTAATTGCCTTGAACTAAATAAGTTATGAAATTTACAGATTTTATATGATCCTTCCCATAGAATGCCAGGACATCATTAGCAAGGAAAAACGGTGCGTGTGTTTTTTCTTTACGCTTGTATAGTTGTTGTTCCTATGACAGTGTTAAATATTAGCTTCTAACACAAGTATACGACCTTCTTAAGCTGAATTAATTTAATTAGTTTTCTTAATTAAGGTAACCAAATTTTTAGATTTAGTTTTAGCAATAACCTTTGATGGCAGTACAATCTGTTTGAATACATGCCAGTTTTCATTCATTTCTAATGTACCTCTCCTCCTCATTGTTATGTTCCATCCTCCTTTCAAAATTTAGACATAACAACATATAACACAAATATTGTAAATTAAAATAATATTATATCGGAAACGCTTAATTTAACGAAAAGGACACTTTAAACAGCAGGCGAGTAGCCTGGATTGTGTCATGGGGGGGGGGGGGGGGAGGGACACGAAATGAAGGAAACTCCAAGGATAGAGAGAAAAAACCGCTATTTCAGGTGTTTTGCATTGCGAGACTGGGTCATGGGGGAGTGAGTTCTGACCCCGCCCCCCATGGCTACACCACTGTTAAACAGTATTTGATAAAGTGAGTATTAATTAACAAGAATAACTGTAATTTTTCCATTTACAAGGACCCTTCCAAAAGCACCAAATTCGGAAGATTCATACGCAAGATATATTCACGAGGAAGGTATGTATCATCGTGTATTTAGGAAACTGGATTCCTTAATGAAGGTCTAACGAAGACTTTTCAAAATATTAAATATTAGAAAAACCATCACCACACAAGGACGAGGGGGGGGGGGGGGTGGATTTTATGCCTTAGGTATTTTGGGCCGTCTCACATTACTATTATATCGTTGAACACATTCGGCCGATTTGGTGATTAGTCCATCACTTCAAAATTCGATCGACGGCCTCCGTCTGGCACGTAACACTTTTCTAATACAATAAAAAAATCTTCGTCCATTTTACAGATCTATACTCCGAAGTTTCCTACAATATGCAAAGTGGTGGAGTATATAGTCGAAAAAGAATTTGTCTGATAAGCAAGCTTTTAGATGGCGCTATTTGCGAAAGATGGATGGGTAATTTGACATCAATCGACGGTGGAAAGAAATACGTGTTCATCAGTTTTTTTAAAGGTTATCTTTTACGTAATATTTTTAGGTTTTCATAAAGGTTCCACTTTTATTCGAATTTCTTCTGCTCGATGTAACTGGTATGAAGTATGACATAGTCTAGTAAATGTCTATTGCTATAGGCGAATGGAGAGATATCGTCCATTCTTTATAGGAATTGTTTGGGTTGAAAATGACAGGAGTTTTCATTTATGAGATTGTAACTTTCAGACGGTATACATCCTGAAGGATGGTTCTATGGTCAAATCAGTTTTGATATGTTAGATGGTACTTATTTATAATATTTTGGTGAAATTTGCATTGAAATCTGAGAAGTGGTTCTCAAGACATGAAAAGGTAACGTTGTCACGTTCTGAATAAAGGAGAACTTGATGCAAAAAAGTATGACATCTTAACCCCGCACATTAATGAACATTGGTTTTGTTTTTCTTTAAAGTAAAAACAAGTTGCTTCTAAACAATCCCATGGTATCAAAAGTTGATTGCATAAATGACATGAAAACTTTATAAACTTTGCTTTCCACACAGGTAATCCTATCCCTATTAAATTCAGTGTAAACATAATACACAGAAAAACACATTTCTTGTCTATGTTAAGAAGTGATATATCGTTTGGGCTTCCCACAAGCTCATTTTACAACACAAATTTAAAAAATATCACCAAAAAATATCTTGAGAAATACCTGTGTGAATTTGATGAAAGATTTGCCAAATCGTGTAGTTTTAGTTCCACTTTTACATGTTCTTTAGCTATACTATTCCTCTTTTATTGATTTATTGATCAAGGAAAGAAAGCAGTGTCTAGTACTGTACTACTCTCTTAAAATTAAAAAGAGCAAAGTTTTCCTCCTTAGGAGTTACAAGTTTCATTCAAAAAGAGTGGAAATTAAATCCGAGAAAGGCGAAATTCACTCCCAGAGAGTTAAGTTCCACTCTAAACGGAGTGCCTGCAGGTACCACCCTTTGAAAATGAGTGATCCCAGGAGACACTCGGTCAAGAGTGAATTTTCACTCTTCTTGGAGTGAATTTCACTATTCTGGAAGTGGATTTCACTACTGTTAGATTGAATTAAAACTCCAATTGAGTGAATTTCACTCTCCGATGAAGGAGTTACTTCAGTTCACTCTTTTGTTATTAGAACACAAGCAATATTTGTGTCGGAGGTGCTACAGTTTTATTTTTTTTCGCCAGGATGGGCAGATGGAAGAAAATCAAACATAATTGTTAGGAGTAGCCGATTCTGTTTAAGCTCTAAAATCAAGCAAGCAAACTTTGTCTTAACATCTCTCATCTCATATTGTTAGTATTTGTGCTGCCTTATCTCAATATTGTTGCAATTTTGAACATTCGTACATCATTGGTGTATGAAAGTGCCTGTTTGCGTAGGTGTACATTCTGTTTACCTTGGTACTTAAATGTGTCCGATCAATTGTTCTTGAAAAGTTCTAAAAAAACTGAATTTCGGAAGTTTTCCCGCGACACCTTTTTCAATCTGTCAACTTTTCCAAAAGGCAACTTATGTAATTTTTACCAAATGAAATGTACGGGAGCTTTTCATTTTTTTTTTTTTATGGGGAAGGGGGGATGTGGCAAAAGATTTACACAGATAAAAATAGTGCACAAAAAGGGGAAAGTCTAATCAAATCGGGAAAGAATCATGACTGGTTTAACAATGAGAATCCAAAGACCAAACGATGGACCTATTTCGTATCATATGATCATGATTAGGAACTTGAATAAAATTAAACAACCCCAGTCAGCAAAATCCGGCTGTCCGCGGGCGGCCATTGTCGGTTTTCGGTCGGCCGTGGATAAGAGGTTGGTCACTGAAGGACCGCCGGAGGGCCATCGGAGGTCTGCTTGATACATCCGGGTCATAAACAAAATTGAATGCTAGGTAAAATTTTTCAACCAATCAGTTTCATCGCCGTCGGAGGACCGCCGGCGAGCCACCTGACATTTCTCCGACGGACCACCGATGTTGCCTACGACGGTCCATTGCCGAGCCGACCAAAATTGCTGACAGGAACGTTGTTATAGCTAAGACACTTACATGGAAAATAAAAGGTACAACTCCATCCTCTGCCTCTGCGTGGGAATGATGGGGTGCCGATCTAAAGAATAATGGATATAATTTAATGGTTTTCTGTCAAAACTTTTTGCACCCGGTGCCTCAGGAGTACGTAGCGATGGGTGTCACCTCTGTTCACTTCGACTTCCGATTATTCCTCCAACGGTTGAAGTGAGTTTTTGACTGAGACATGAGTCTATTTTAATCTTGCTCATCCCATATGGTGTCCAAACTACCAGAGCGGTTTGCAAATCCTTCGCAAACTACGATATCAAAATTTTTGTGTGATTATGAACGCTTGTAGGGTACTTAAATCCAGATTAACCGAAGTCCGTAGACGTTATTCTCTAATCCAAACCTCCCGGACCATGCATATTTTAGAAGTTTTGAAATTTTTAGAGTAACTCCAAATATTGAAGCATTTAGTACCATTTATGCATCTAGGCCCTGTCCTCTTACCTGGATAGCAGAAAACTTTCAGGCCAATGTCCCCCTTTTACTTGGAAAATCAAATCGACACACATATTACACACGCTTTAATATCTTGGGGAAATGCGCCTTTAAACCGCGGAGGTTTTACTGTATACAAAGGGGAATCCTGGGGGCCGTTCCACAAAGAGTTACGCACAATCTTAAGTTTGATTCACCATACTTAAGCCAAAAGTAAATCATACTTAAGATTGTGCGTAACGCTTTGTGGAACGGGCCCCTGGTCTATCTTGAGAAAAGGGAAAGATATGGTGAATTTTACTACATTGTTTTAAAGTAGCATAAGTTTGGGCGACTATTTGCGCCTTGAACATCGGCAGGAAATCGAAACAACTATCGTATAACGTGAATATGGGCCAGTAGGGTAGTGATGTAATCATGTTATATGTTATCCTATATAATATTTGAAGGGAAGGGCTGATTTATAACAAGCTCTGTTCCTGCATTGAAAGGAAGTGGCAAGAGCCGTAAGAAATGACAAACAAGAGATTCCGTGTCAAATAAGGGGCGGGGGAACTGGGAGTCAATTTCGAAGAGAAACCTATTGAAGAACAACTCGATTCCTTTATAAACGAACTTACTTATAAATATTAGGATAACCTCAACACAAGTATTTTATTGCAACGTTACGACCGTATATATGTAATTCATTTTTCACATTTCTGATATTTCTATAACAGACACAAAACTAACTTTGGTTTCTTTGTGGATCAACCATTTCAAACAAAACTTTCATAACTTTAACAGATGCCGTTTATGGGAAACCCTTTCACTGGGATGAATTTGTCAAAACATTGCTAGAACTGCCTGAATGTACTTTCATGTTCAGAACGGAAGGACTTTGCCTTGATGAATGTAAGTATATATTATAAAGTATATTTCAACATAGAATGAAACTTTACAATTAAAGGTATAGGATACAATCATTGATAATTGCCTAGAATAAAAGTGGAATTGATCAATTATTAAAAATTTGTGAATTCTTTCACAGTCTTCGGTACGATCCGGCCAGCTGAGGAGTCGAACTCCAGACATGCCGGCCACAACTTGGCATCCCGGTTGGATGCTTTAACCATGGGACTCGATGGAAGTCGATTGATTGGATCCATAAGCATCGTAAACCCAGCCCACTGGTTTGTTACCCTGCTCACTCATTTTATTTTTATCCTTCATTTTACAGCTCGTTTATTCCTTCTACAAGGTTACATGACCTGCGAGTCATTGGTTGAATACATTTCAACGAAAACAAAAGAAGAAAAGGCATGGAAAAATCACCGAGATTTACTAACCCAATTGGCTACAGACTTGTCTGTGCAGGTTACTACTGCCATGGAATTTGTCATGACACATGGGGTAAAGTATTTATAGCGGTACAAAGTTTAATTTGCCTCTTAGAGGGGCGTGGACTACAGGCTCGAAGAAACAAAAATGGACCTTTTCCAAACATTACATCTGTATAGATAGTCTTCAATGTGTCGCTGTTTGTAATTTAATTTGGAATTTTTCCCACTGTAACCTGCAAATTTCAACCCTCCCTTTTCGGACATATTGTCTGACCCCATATCAAAGTAATGTTACACCCCCCTGCTCAAAGAAGTGTGTCCCATCTCCTTATTGTAACTCTGTTTTGCTCTATGAAAAGAGTGAGCTCTGTATCAGAAATGGCCATGTAGCCCAGAAGACGTAGACTAGAGCCTAAATAGTATAAACAGAGGGAGAAGTTTTGGTAGAAGCGAGATGCTCGAACTGAACTACGTCTGAATTGTACAATGAGTGATATGGTTAACAAGGTTGTTGGAGGGTATACTTCCACACTCTGTAAAACCTTGTAGTCAATTTGACCATAGATTTGGTCAACTATGTACCGATCCAAACTATATGGTCAAATTTTCTGACCTAAAGTATTTGTCACTTTTGCCACTTTCTGGTCAAATAAGATAAATTAATTAGCAACATTTGACCATGCTTTTGGTCAACAATTTGACCATGGTTTGAGTGGGTGAGTACTTGAACATAGTGTTTTTAGAGAGCATTACTTATTATTAGCATAATCAAGTTACGTAAATGTACTGCATCCAATCGTGTAAGTAAATTTAAGGACATCTATTTTTCAGCTATCCCATCCAGGACTATCGGTTAAAAAGATCCTTGTAACCGAAGACGGTGTCTGTAAACTTTACGATTTTTGTGTAGCTGAAGATGCCCTACAATTCTTGGAATGTCTTAAACTTGAAGTAAGACACACAATAATATCAATATCACGTTTGAATTTACCCTTTTCATGCTCAATATGTTTAAGATGATGCAAATAATGCATTTCCTCTATCTAACCTAGCATCCTTCTATTTTCTCAGGCTGATTTTTCTTCATCAAGCCATCCTTCAGAATGTGTAAACAGAAATGAATACACATGTGGCAGTGACGTTTGGTACACAGGGTTTACTGTGCGGGAAATATTTTACGGTAAAAATAATTTGTTGGAACTCGAACTTTGGTATGACCAGGTTTATTTTATTTTTGGAATGAGGAGTGTCATGAGAATCAAGGACCACAGAAACGGGAGGGGGTGGGGTGGGGGCTAGGGCTTTAGCCCCCACTTTTTCTGCCGTAGGCATTTGGGGCCGCCTTACGTACATTGCTATTATATTGTTTAACATATGGAGCCGGTTTGGTGATTAGCCTCCCCCTTCCAAATTAGCTCCACTCCCTATGGAGATACCCCAATACGGGAAGGATTGGGTCTCCAACGTACTTGTGTCATAAGAAAGAGAGCTACCAAAACACGCAACTTATAAAAAGATGGGGAAAAACATAAAACATTGAATTATTATTAGGAAACAGTTGAGAAATATGTATTTTATGTCTATGAATTAATTACGAATAATTCAGGTGCGTGTTCAAATCCGTTTCTATAGCACTGGGTGGAGGTAGAGGTTAAGCAGGGAGGATTTTAAGATTTTCCAATTTTTTCCTTAACCCTCAAAAATTTTGCTTTGTGGGATTATCAGAGATCTTTTCACATGTTACATCACACCCACCTGAAAGTCTTCAATAGCTTATATAATCATGTCTCTGGGACAGCTACCTTCTGTCCCCTTGTGAAATGTCTCCTCTTAAATAAATGACCTCAAAATGAAATCATGCATCTGTCAGCTAAAAATCTTCCTGATAAACTTCTTTATTTTTGTGGAGAGGTAAACTTCATTTTGTCAATGAAAGGTAGAGGTTTTTGTGAAGGTGTTAGAGATAACAAATAGAGTTGGGTAGTCTCACCTCAGGTTGCTGTGTTCTGTGCAGCCCCGTCGATACCGTTGAAACAATATGGCGTCACAACGGAACCTCGTGTCCTCGCGAACGAATCTGAGCTGTTGCAAAAGCGGCACAATGGCTCCACTCAACACTACAGTCCCAAGTTAAGTAATAAATGTCGAGCTGCCAGCTGCTGCCCGACTCACGAGACTGTCCGTGTTGGTGGAACGAATAGGGTGCTTTTTACGTGCTTCGAAACGGACACGAGTAGTAGATGAAATTAGCTCCGAGATTTCAAGTGGTAGACTTCTAGTAAAATGGCCTAGTTGGCTAAATATTATTTCCACGAAGGTAGCTGGTTTCAGCGAAGCCGGTGGCTTACTTCAGCGTCCTTATGTTGTGGTTGGCTAGAGTAGTAATCACTAGAAGTAGATGTTCCGCGTGCGAGAGCTAGAGTGGTTCTGGTGAGAGCATGCTGTCTGGCACATGTTGGACTCTCCATTGACTCGATGCAGCTGATGGTGATTGGTCAGTAGTCCTGACGTCGAAAGGCTGCTCTCGGTAGCTAATGTATATGTATAAGTAAGTGTGTATGATGCACTTAGAATGCGTGAACGAAGTGCTACAAGGTATTTATTGAGGCCTTATCTCTCTGACGATTAATCTTTTTGAATACGAATTTTAAACCTTGTAGGTAGTTAGGAAAAGTTGTTAAAATACGTGTGTTAAATACGAAGAGAAATGACCGGATCTTTGGACCCGAACTTCTCTCTTAAACAGTTTCCCCAAATTTATTTTAAAGCAGCTAAATATCATAAATTTCTTCTCATTTTTTCCCAAGTGTGAAATTTACAGTCAAGTGGATGAAATATTGTCATACGATTCTCAAGAGCTAATTCATGAAATAGTATAATCTCTACTTTACTAATCCAGATTGGGGTAACTGTGGACTTCATCTTAAAATAAAATAAAACATTTGAGAGATGCTCAATCGGACCAAAAAGGATAAAAAGACGAAGCTGATTTGTAAAAAGTCGATTTAAGTCAAGTAGGTCTAATTATGGTCTCAAACTTTTCCAGACTATTCTTTTCTCATTCATTCTGTATATAAGCAGCCATTTAATAACGGTATACGCTACTTATATTTTATATATATGTATAGCTACGACAGGCCCTCAGTGCCTGCTAAATAGCAGTTTACCTGAAGAAAACATGTCAACCTATTGTTTGCCATCAGAATGTGGTCCACTATCTGTGTGAGTAAATAGCTTTTCAATTTTTAAGTATGTATGTTCATAGAGGGTAGGGCAGAGAGAGATCCCCCATTTAAACGCCTTGCCTAAGGTTTGCCCCTAAATGAAATAAATGAGATCGTTGGAAACTGGGCCGTCAAACTCAATCTATCTGTCTGTCTGTCTGACTGACTGACTGACTGACTGACTGACTGACTGACTGACTGACTGACTGACTGACTGACTGACTGACTGACTGACTGGACGGATTGACTGACTGACTGACTGCCCAAATGAAATGAATTTCGAATGTACAAAATATGTTGGGCAACTTTGATTAAGACAAACACTTCACAAATCAAACTTTTAATTTTAGTATAAAGAGAGACTGGGGAGTGCCATTTCCTGCAATCTGAGACTAGGCAGTTTAGCCAAAAATTTTCTGTACGCTGCAACCTGACGAATAAAAATAATTACGGCTAAGGAATATAAAAACAACTTACAACTTTCTACAGTTTTTGGAGTGAAATTAAAAAAAAAAAAAAAAACGGTTTCAATGTTTATTAAGGTGACGACCTCGTACACAAGCTCATTTTCCAATCATTATAGTTTCATTTCATTCAATGGCAGTGGAGTGTTTTATTTGTTAATTTTATGACCATTTCAGAATTTACTCAAGATTTATGATGAAGTGGTTTTTTTTTTTTACAAAAGAAAGCTCAAAATAACGACTATAGATTCTACTTACAAGCCTGGGAAATGCCATTTTGGGCTGTCTGAGGGGTCTTAATTTTTTCAAAATTTTCTGCACGGTCCGCACCAATCGACTAATGGTGGCGCTCTGCTTACATAATGTCATTCTTTCTTGCCCTTCCAAGTGAACACTTTTCGCCTCAGCCACACCCAAATAGCAAAGTCTGGTTAAGCCATTGGTGCTAAAAAGAGGGCAGCCCCTATGCTCCAGACAATTCCTGCCCATAACTGCTCATACAACCCGCTTGTTATCTGTAGTCCATCCACTCTACCACCGTTCTCTCCTTTATAACTTCTCTAATATGCTGACCGTGGCGTGTGACAGATATCTGTTCGAGACTATATCGGCAATACGACCGAACAAGGCCTGTATGGTTTTCAGTTCTCTCAGTCATTAGTGAGTAATTCATGATACGCCACATACAGTCAATCACAACTCTAACCATTATAATAACTCCCCTAAGAATGCAGTTTAAATTCTCGACACTCGCAATATATTTTGGACAGTTCTAGGAACAAGTAGCTCCCAATAATTTCTTCTATAGACGATCAATGATTGGAAAGAAATTCATCATGTACGGATCATTTTCACACACTTAATTTGAAATGAGAATAACCACCAGCATAATCAAGATATAATTTTAACAGAGATATTTTATGTTATTTGTTTTCCAGTACGAAAGTCTCCCAATCCTAAAGGAGCAGTTTAGCATTCAATAAGAGTGATCATAGCCATTTTCTTAGTAAAATATTTGTAATAACATCGGATCTTTTAACGATGCCAGATCATTAACATCGACCACTCTTGAGTGACACCTGGTTCAAAAAGTCTACTTCTGCTCAACGAATTAATTAAGTCTGAAAATCAAAGAAGGAAAAAATCAAAAAGAGAATATGCCTGGAAAAGAAGCAATTCAAAGCTATATTCACTTTCAAGCATTGGGTAACATGTATTTATGTCAGTTTCTAATGCAAATTTGGTTTCAGAAACGAATGTTTGAAAGATTGTCTCACACAAGACTACAATCAACGACCCAAGAGCTTAAAGGAATTATTGGGAGCTTTAAAAATTGTAGCTGATTCTCTCCTAATTTCGGTAAATATAAACTCTGATAAATTGATCGTGATGAGGGATGGAATCAGCAAACCTTGTCGTGTGCATGGACATCGATCCTGGGGGACATATTCCTCGCTGTTTGATATGGGGAACGTAACACAAAATTCCCCTCACTTTTCGCAACATAGAATCAACATATAGCACCAAGTTGCGCATTGATGACAGCCGAGGCAGAAAAACCCCAGGGGGGGGGGGGTATACTGGGTCCAGTAATAAAAAATTAGGACGCCTTCTCGAATCCCGTCCTTCCTCACCAAAAAGTGTTTTTCCCGCATTTCCGTCTGTACAGTTTCTATTAAGGTTGTCGTTTTATATTGAAGTGAACATTATAGTGTAAGCAAAAGCTCACGTGACGTCTGTATGCGTAGATTCTGCCTAAAAGCATGGGTTTGTTGGAGTTTCACGTTTCAATCTGCTACCCTGTAAAACGCCAGTTTTGGCTACCCGAAGGCCGCGATGTTCAGGGTTTTCTTTTTCGAAACGTCCCGTGCCAACTGATGAGGGCGCTCCGCTTTGATAGTTTTTCCAGCAGGATGACGCATACGGGATCGTCCCAACTTTTGAACCTTCAACTACGCGCCTTGTGGCAGTCGTGGGCTTGTTATGACATAAACTATAATTGTCTGCATGTTAGTTTAAGAAGAATACTAGAACCAGGAAGATGTTATTAGGACAACACCTCTCAGCTAGAACCTGAAAATTTGCGGAGGAAAAGTCAATGAAGCTTTGAAAACGTGCATACGCATTTAGTTTCTGTTATGATCTAGTGGTGTATTCAGGATTTTTGGAGCGATGCTTTAACAAGAAATTTCCTAACTGGCTAACGACAGAGCTAATCCCTAACCAAGTGCCTAACCAAATCCCTAACCATGGCAACAACCAATCAAGAAACACCTTGTTTAACAGTGCGCATCTACCCGCATTTTCAATGGGAGACAAACTAGGTGCGCAAAACTGCATGCTCAATCAAGCTTCACGGTCAAATGAAGCTATAGACAGTCAAACGAGGTTTGGAGATGGAGATACATCACAGGTCGATAGAAATAATCAATTCTGAGAGGCGAAACCCATAGACATGCTTCGCAGGCTATAAGTGCACTCGCCTGTTGCGCCCACGCATCCACCACTGCTAATGGAATTAGTTAACAATGTAACTGTGAAACTTTACCGCAGCAAAACTTAAACGCATCGTGATGACATGTGTCTTCATATGTATACATCGGTCCCAAATATTCTTTTCGTCACACAAACTACTAATAGATCGTTCTTAACTTTTTCTTCACAGGAACAATCTGAACTAAACGCTGCTGAAAGTAGAATGGGTTACACACCAATGAATATGGAAAGAGAGGTTAAAGACAGTAGATAGCTACCGTACGGTACTACTCAAAAATATTCTGCTAGAGCATGGAACTATTACGTATTTGCAGCTCTATGGTCAGAGTAACCAACACATTTGATGGGGGAAGTGATTCTGTCAGTCCGATATGGTTCATTTACCAATATGTGTTGAACAATACAATAGGATACTTGTCGAGTATGCATACTTTAAATATTAGCTTCTGTAGTACCCATTAATCTTTATGAAACCAGGAACAACTAGAACAGCTACGCTGTTGTGAAGCTCACACAACCTGTTTTGAATTTTAAAAAGAGAAACTCAAAGTTGAACCAAATTTTATATGTTATCTGTTTCCTGAACCTCCTTCCATTACAAATTTAAATGCAAGGAAGTAAAGAATAGTGAAGACAAAACATTTGTGATTTTGCAAGTAGGTCTACATCTGATGTTGCTTTATGGTAGATCTAAATATCACCGTGTATTTTCTCAAATCATGAAAGCCTGGAATGTGTATTCTAAAAGGCATTAGGAAGTAAGACGAAATTAATAACTTTTATTAATAAATCTATAACTTTTGTATGGTGTACCTGTAAACAGCTGCTCAGTTATTGCAAAGTACATTCAGTTGCACCGATAAATCCACAAGTAAACACTGTATGGCTCTGTATACTGATTAAAATAAAACACAGAGACTCCAGAAGTTCCTACTGTACTGTGCTTATTGAACTCAAACAGTTATGTTGTTATTGCTTGGCTTGGCCAATCCATTATAAACTGAACAGAACAGAGTGAAAGGTATCTCCTCAACAGACACCTCCCTGAGATAAGTTAAAACAGGGTCTGTTGTAACTCCCTGATGGTTACAACTTATTCTCTCCACACTAGCTGACCACAGCTGGTTATGAGACCACCTACACAAGCATATAGTGACAGTACTGTGAATGCTTTGTTCAACCAGCTGTAACATAAAGAACCAGGTTCAATAGCCTGCATATATGTGCAAGATAAGAACTGAACACACAACCAAGCACACTACTATTAGTGTAATAAATAAACAACTAACAGCTCAGCAGGCAAAATGAACTCGCCCCTAAAAAAAAAAAAAAAAAAAAAAGCTATATTAGAATGTAAGTAGGCGGGTATGAATGTTCACCTCCAAAGCAATCATACACCAAAACTTCGGTCCCAAATCTCCAAAAACGAGGAAAAAGAAGACTTCTGTTAAAAAGTTGACGCCATCTGTCCCATTTGATAACCTCACACATGTGTACATGTGTGAGCTAAAAAACTGTTATGATAATAGTTGACAAATATTAATGATCCCTTTAACATTCAGTCGGCATCTCGAAATCATCTTAGACTAATTTGGAAAGGTATGAATAAATAATTTAGTATACGTTCTTGTAAGTCCAAATCAACAATTAAAGGGGATGTTTTTAATAAAATGTTGACAAGATTTTCAAACTCTATGTACATAGGCTACCTTTATTTTCCACGTATGATTCTCAAGAGATTTTCAAATGAAGCCACTAATTTTGAACAGGCACTAATTAGCTAATACAGGTGTGAATTTAGGGTAAGCTCGGGGACCTGATCCTTACCCCACCCTTGTCAGAAAAAATCCGATAAGGAAAAGAAACGAACAGAAAATTTGAAGGAGAAAGTGTGAGGGAAAACGTACCTGTACCCTAAATACGCTAGTGGTAAGGTAAAACTTTGAGGGGAAGTTTTAGCAAAAATTTAATTTTAACATGTGAAAGAGGAACCAAATCTACACATTGTATTGAAATTTCCATTAAAATCAAACATGTATTTCTCGAGATATCAGCAAATGAAGTCAGAAGGTTTATGTTCCAAAGTGATATTCAGGGCAGCCTCTTCCTTTCGTTGACAAAAAATGCTTTGTTTCCCTTTGATTTTTCAGACTGTTTTGTTAACCTTCACATTTATAGTATAGGACGTTCCCATGAGAGTTGCAAAGTTAGAAAAGTGCAATCACATTGTGATAATATGGGACTGTTGAAGAGAAAATAGGCTGTAAATTTTAAAGAAAAAAGACTTTCCATTAATGTGGGGACATGATGTCATATGTACTTGCTTCAAGTTTACTATTTGTTGAAAATGTAACAACTTCACTTGCTCATATCTTGAGAACCACACATCAGATTTCAATGCAAATTTCACCAAAATGCTTTAAATAAGTACCCCTCTAAGTTTAAACATTTCAAAACCCGATGTGACCTTTAACCCTCTTTTATGTGGAGCTTCCTGTTGATTTAATTTTTACTAGAATCAAGTATGTGTTTGCAGACAAAGGACCAAAATCTCAGAGAAGTGTCTGAGCGATAGTACTAAGTTTGCAAATCTCTGAGCACTATATCTGTGGTTATATAAAAAGGTGGGCGGGAGATGGTCACGTTCACAGTGTGAAAGTGTAGTATGTAGGCCTAACAAATTAACGTCATATAGGTAAAGTTGCAACATCTATAAAGGCTTTCGAGGACATTAAAGGCACAAGGCCTGCGTACGATTAAAGGGATTTCTTGCAAAAGTATGCGAACAATGAGCTGGGATTAACACATACTGCACGGAGGCGGGAGCAGCGACATAACCAGGAATTTGTGAAGGGGGGGGGGGGGGGATTTGTCACGGTCGGAATGACATGAGGGAGGGGCCCCTAAAGCTCCTTCTCTTTGAGAAACTTTTGAACAATTGAGGAAATCAGTTCTGTGTTAGGTTTTATTTAAGGGCCCAGTTTTTGACCAATTGCTTTTATTCGAGTCGGCCACGGACTTTTGTCCTGTTGTGGCCCACTGGCTTGTTTTCCCTAGTCCATAAGCTTACGCTGATCAATTAGGGTACTCGAATACAGCCTAATGCAATGCATATATTTTATTAGATTTGACTTTGAAAGGGGGGGGGGGGGGAGTCGTTTTCTCTACAAGTGTTTACGTCCCTGGGTAAGAGCAAATTTAACGATTCACAAAAAAAACTTTAATATAATGTAACGAAAAGTTTGGAAAACTTTGGAAATTCCGAACAACTTTTGGAAGTATAGATACATAACTATTTTGTGAGAATTTGGCTTCCTTCCTCCGAGTGTTGTTATTTATAACCACTCCCTGCTTCCCCACATTTTGCAATTCATACCTGATGGCCACTACTTGTAAAGTGGCATAATTCTGGAAAGAATCTAAGGCGGTGTAAACACAGGCCTCCAACTGTTAACACCGAGGCGACAACACGATTAAAACATGTTGGGTGTACTTTTAACAAGGTAGTCACCTATGAATCCTGTACAACAGTTTTGTGCAAAAATTGCACCACTGGCGTTTATTGCTTGGTAAAGTTTTCCCTCAAAGGCCGTTATTTCCAACAAACTAAGTTGGGTAAGTTTTATTCAACAGTTTCGCTGGAGGCATACGAGCTGAGCAGTGTTATACGAGTGTACTACATATGTATACATATTTAACGGAATTAAACGACGATAAGGGAGTATGAATGAAATGTCGATCCTATGAATAGCTTTATTGAACAGAAGATGGCATTGTCCCATTAATACCCCAGGCCCCTAGGCGTAGACCTATATAACTTGGTGTAACTTGCTGGACATATATAGAAAAGGCAATTTTACAGGACACAATTCACTCTAGTAGCCCCTTTTAACAATGGATGGATTTCTTCGCGACTACAACTGAGAAATGTTTCTTCATACGAAGTATTCAAGCATACATTTTATTATATAAAATTTTCTTCTAAAACAGATAAAATGAACACAAAATGTGACTAAAGCGACGGCAAGATTGCACTTAATAATCCCTTTTACTCACAGTATTAAATCTATAAAAGGACTTCAAGTTCTACTGTGTTTGTGCTACTTGTGCAAGATTCAGTGTACTAACTTATCACATATAACAAAGATGCTGTCAAATATAATAAAAAACCTAAAGAATCTTTTGTAGTAATTTTAGTATCTAACTACTCTCTATACATCTACACAATAATATTATAGACTTACTTCTGAAAAGCCAACATACACTTGTCCAAGAAAAAAGAAGAGTTGTTCAAAACATTTTTCTTAATTTATCAATTCTTGAATGTAAAGCGGAGATTAATGGTATCAACAAAAACGTTATAAATAATTCAAACCTCTTTCTGATTTGTACGTGGAAATGTAACAAAAGAGGTTGTTTCACCATCCCTTCAAGAATTTTGATCCCATGATGGAAAATTCGATACAATTATTATTTTTTATTTTATTAGTTATTGAATAACTCTGACCGTTATCAAGGTATAAGCAGTGGGGTACCCAAGGCGAGAATTCATGGGGCTTAATCTCCCCCTCAGGATCGTCAATGCTGGTTTTGTTTAGATGAAAATGTGTATAGGTAAATTAAATATGCTTTTTATTCATGACAAGGGAAAACGAATTGTTTTTTATCCTGGAAAGTAACCACGTAACAATTAGATAATATGCAAGTTTTATCATACTTTTGTACAGCAAAGATGCTTAAGACTACGAAACTTCTCCACAGGCAATAGATTTCTGTTCAAGAAAATACTGAGAATGACGATGCAAAGGACTCATTTGACGACCTGGAAAAGGCGATTTCAGTGGATCGGGACCTATATTTATTCAAAACGCTCCATCATGTCCCGCGCCAAGTGATAGTGGCCCTCCGCTGATGTATTTTTTATCACAATTTTCAGTCCCCCCCCCTCCCCCGTTCAATATCCTGGAAGCCCCACTGGGTACAAGTATTAAAAATTTGAATATTTTTGCAATAACTCACTTGATTTGGGTCTGAATTCCTTTTGTTAATCTCTCCTAACATTATCTGCTAATAAGGGAGTTAAGCAATTCGATTTGGGGCTATGCACATGTACACTTTCGAAATCGTCAGGATAAACGAAGTGTTCCCCATACAACATGTTCCAAAATCAGGATTTACTTAAAAAATCGGGGAATCTATCTTTTTCAATCCATCCATTATATAAGGAGGGTTCTCAAATGTGGTGTTGAGCAGAAGATTTTAAATCAAATTGTTAGTAGGGCTGATACCCCTATCTTTGCTAGACACTTAGATTTATGCTAAGTGTTGTATGCAAATATTGCAAGAGAAACAAGGGAACACAGTGCGCTTTGTGCTGGGCTCTGTTTGCATATCCCACGGTGTGTACCACAATTCCTTGTGGCAACAAATAACCAAACTCACTTATTACTTACCAAAACGTTATTGTTTGACCTTAGTGAAGGCATTTATAAGTAGCTCATAGCTATTTCTAAAACAAAATACCTCATGAAATGTCTTTTTTAAAGCTGCCATTGAAACGTAGTTAAACAAAGAAGAATTACCAAATGTATTTTAACAGTATACCTTTCAAAGGAGAAAAAGTTAAAAAAACTCATTACTAGTAAAATGATCCGTATAATTGGCCGATTGCGATGAGGGATTCGATTGCTTAAGCAAGGACTTTAAATGCTCTTTACATCGTATAGTATGGTGTGACATTTTCACGGCGTCAAATGAAAGGAGGCACTGTAAAATATCCTACAGGTAAATTCATCGAAGCTGCTTGATATAAGTAGTACTTAATATTGCCACTTGCAAATATTTCATACGGGTAATGGCAAGAAAAACAGAATTTTTCCGATAACCTTTTCTTGTATCTGGGTGATACAATTCAAGGTTATTACATTGACATAACACAGATCATTGCCAGACTAACAAAAATTGTGCCTGAATTGTGGCATTCTAGTCACTGCATATTATTCTTTCATATACTTCCGACGTACTCTTAACACTGACAAATACTACGGATGGATACTGCATGCTCAAAGTGGGGTAGCCTATCAGCCTCTGTTTTACTAAATCCAAATGGTAGTTATTCCGCAGTTGCCATGACTACGTATTAAGAATGAAGTGTATTGTTCGTCATAATTTATCTGCTTAGCTGACATTTTTAAAGTTTTATTTTTCGTGAAAAATTTGAGTGGTACAAGAAAATTTCATGCCCATGCATATTATCCTAAACCTGTGAGAGAGACTAAATGGGCTAACCTAAAATGATCGACCCAACATGACACCGAAAACCAACATCTGAGCTCATTACACTGCATACACTTGGTTAATTATTCTAAATTCTTCGGTATTTTAGACATTCATGCTGGATCAAACGACGTCCACACCCATGTTGCTCTTCTATGAACTAATCATCATTTTTAATCGTATCCATAACCAGCTGGCGCGGCGTAGGTTTTACACCACCTAGCAAATGTTTTACAATTATTCGCTCCGATATTGTACTTCAAGTTGGTATTGTTTAACATCTTCCTCGCCCTCTCTACAACTGTATCAGGATCAAAAATCGTGGTTGTTAAAGTTTTATCTGCTATATAATATTTAAGTACTTTATAAATCGGTGGCTTCCAATGTTTCCATTCTTCCACCACACCGTTCTTATAAGTAAATCGCACCAGCCGGATCTCGTTCCTTGCTATATTTGTGTCGACGACAATTCCATGGCAACGGGGATGAAGGGCCCAACCTGAGATGACTATATGATCTCCTTTAGCCAGATCTTCTATGGAATCAACCTGCTGGTCCTCGTGGTCAACCTTTAGCCTCCAACTGCTCAGAGTTGCACCTACGACTGTCCTACTCTCTGGAGCACCTTGTTCCTGAAAGTAATAAGGAATAGATACCGGTAAACTATTTGAATAGTTGAATAGCAGCACGTACAAATCATTCTATTTTGTAAACAAAATTGAGTCAAGAAAATGAACCATGGATCTGACGACTCAGATCGATCCGATGAAAGATGTCATCCACTGGATGAACAACTGATTTGACGCCACTTACGCCAAAGTTCATTGGAGCTTCAATACGAAAATGAATAGATGTTGTCCACAGTACAATATTTCACAGGTCCGTTGCATTGTGGTTAACAAACAGCAAAACATTAATAGGCATTCTAACTCGGGGCTGCATCATTCCCTTCGTAAGGTCATGTAGTTACATCCAGGGGCAGCACCAGGGTATTTTGATAGGAGGATAAACATGAGCTGAGAGCTCCTTTTCGTCTTTTCCTTCTCTTTTCACATTTTCTTGCAAATATAGGGGGCGGTTGTTCCCTGGTTTCATCAGTTAGTTATCTTGTTTCCTGCATCTTTATCCAACTATTTAAGTATGAACACGTACAACAAACACATTCATTGTGTTATGGTTAGTGGGGAGGTGACACTCGGAGCAGGGAAGTGTTGCTAATAACACCTCCCTGCTCCGAGTAGTATTTCCTGGTTGTGAACAACAAACTTTGAGTAGTATGACGAGTATTACAGCCTTCGAGTACATTTACGCCATTAAATAAATATAAATATAGTAACTATTGGCCTTACCTCCTCCGGGGAATCAATGTTTATGTTTGTAGGATCCTCAGTTTCATCGGGAGGATTATCAGGAGGACAATCTTCCTCACTGTTGGGCAACTGAAAAGAAAAGATTCAATTGCACTTGAGAGGTGAATTACAAAAAAGTTGTCTTTGTCTTTCGTTCAGCCTCATCTGATTCAAATTACTATGTAACGTGAATGTTTCCCTTCATGTAACATGATGTAAAAATGAACCCAGGACAGTACCTCTACGCGTCACATACCTCCCTGTTTCAAGAAATTTATTTCAGTTTGAAAATACCTGCCTCATTCAAGGTATTATTACAATTTAAAAATACCAGCCAGTTGCAAGCTTTTATTACAGATTGAAACTGTCTGCCTGCTTTAAGGTATTACAACAGTTTGGATCGATCGTGTGAAGAAGGAGGAATGAAAAACTCGAAACAAAATCAAGCTTCCATTATACAATGACATGCAACCTATTTCTGGAAGGTAAATTGAGCACGGTAAGGAGTTCTCAACTTTAGGGGTTAAACGTTTTGACTGCTGCCCTTGTTTTGGGTACAAGTGAAAGATAGGGTCCCATCCCCAGATCCCCATAAACCAAATGTTTTAAATATTTGATTGTTCTTTTTACTACATGTTTTGTGCATATTCATGGCGCAACACAGTTTGTACTTTGGGCGAGTTTAACCCAGGTTTTTGAATTTAAAAACCAGGCGTAAGTCAAGCAGGCCTCGGCCTTTTTCCAGTTGTGGCTCGCTAGTACGTACCTACGTACGTACGTAATAGCACAGCGTAGGTACGTAATAATTATTCGGCATATAAGTAATAAAAACGTCCTTAATACAGCTTCATGGTATTGCCCTCTTACGGACTCCACATAAATACATATTGTTTTTGCATCGGGATAAAAGCCAACCTTCTAATATGATTAATATAATTATTTCAGACTTGTTGCAAGTAATTTCTTCATACCCCTTCATTAGGATCATTGGGGATGTCAATGACGTCATCTGTGGGCGATTCTTTTTCATTGGTTGATGAGTGGAGGGATGCCTGTTGACGATATGGAAATTATAAAAAAATATCTGAACTGGTGTGTGTTGTGAAATATTTTGAGTTTTTAACTGAGCTCACTTCCAAGATACGGTACCTGGTTATATTAATGACGTATATTACGAACTAATTCCTTTACAGTGTCTCTACATTGGTTGAATTTGGACAAGCCTTCTTGAAAAAGTGAGTATGACAAGCATGTAAAACCTCTCATTACATGGAATATAGGTTTAATATACGACCTTATAATATGCAACATGAGTTATCCTGCAAAACTGTTTACAACAGTTTCCCCCGATTCCTTACCAGAGACAGCACGTTGATTCTTGGACGTAAATTCAGCACCGAACTGTACATCAAGGTTTGTAATTATATCACATATTAAGATGTGTAAGATATTTGAACGTATACAAGTATCGATTAGAGAAAGCTAGGTGGAGTTTTACGGTCCAGTTTCTAACAGCTTGGCTAAAGTCAAGCCAGCCAAAGCCCTTTTCCAGTTGTGGCTCACTGGGTCATTTCTCTAATCTACTGCTTTTTTATGCTGAGCATCAAGTACAATGTCAGAAGGTTCCATTTTTAAGTTTTCACTAAGACCCGACCAGGAGTCAAACTCCTGACCCCGGCTGCAAGTTGGATGTTCTAACCACTTGACCATGCAGTATTGAGTAAAGACAGATATGGACGTAAACATTGGATACATCCTTGACATGTAAATGCCAGCACTTTAAACAATGTGACCTTAGAATCTCTACTCTTTTGGTTTATGACTAAGTCGTAAACACGCTCTATTTATTATTGTTTATTTGTACTCATGATATGCGGGGTCAATTCAACTGCATTTACCACCATTAAGAATAAAAACCCTTTTGCGCAAACAGAACGTAGATTCATACAATTAGCTTAACAATCATATGACATAATTTTGGGAAAGTGAAATGACAGTTTGCTATCCTCATTTGGATATTGCGTTTAACAAAGAGTCAAATTGCTTACAACATAATAACTACTGTAAGGTGTGTCTTTGGAGAATGATCCACTATTTTGCAGGGATAATATTCAAATAGAATGGAATCTTATATGTGACACCTTGTGATTCGATCAATACCTCTTCCGCTGGTTCTGCAGTTTTTTCGTAAGTTTTCATTTCCATAAATTCCTCCTCATCTCTGGGTGGAGAAACCTGAAAGGAAAGTAGAAAAATTGGATACTATGAATTGCTTAGTGTTCAAAAAATGTAAATGGTTCTTTGGGCGAAATGTTTTCTGGAACAAAAATCAAATGACCCTTAACCTTTACGCCTTTATTGGAGTGTCGTATAGCCAACCTAGTCTCTGTCGCTTACTTTTGCTAAAAATAAATTCACTTTTTTCAAGAACTTCAGGTCAATAATCTTCTGGGGTGGGATGTAAAAGTAGTACTTTACATATGTTGCAATGTAGTTGTATGATGTACAATCCTTTTGATACAAACATAATATACCTCGTATACACTGTACAATCTATGTGATACATACCTCATGTACTTCGTCAGACGGCTCTTTTGCAACTGAGTCATACTCCCTTTCATTTTTCGTTGATTGCTGTGTTGAGTAAAAAACGGCAGTTATATCATGTTAGTGACCTCTATTGACCCCAGATGATGACTTGAGAATTCCTAGGGAGTGTTACTTTTTACGTTGATTCCGAATGAACTTCGACCTCCCCAAAGTAGGATTCTCTTCCAAACATACTACTTCCACGTACCACTAATTAACTATGGAATTTTTCAAGTTGTCTTGTCATTTTTAGCCTCTGGTGACCACAAATGAAATAAGACCTATGGCGACATCACAAGACCTCTTTCTTCCATCAAAAACAACCAAACCCGGGCCCCTCACTTTCCTCCTAACATAACAAATCTACATACAAAAAACTGAAAAGGGAAAAGTGTCGATCATTGCTATCTTGAGTTACGCGCAAGCCATTTGCGATGTTTTCTTATTTTTAGAGCCGGTGACATCAAATGACCTCTGATCTCTACCGAAAACAACAGGATTCTTCCTTAACATGAAAAATCTATAAAGTAGTTTCTAGAGAAAATGTTGCCGCCTTCAAATGAAATGATAGGATGTGTGTCGTGCAGCTTCAGACGACATGAATTTCAGAATTTTGCATGACGGCTAGAAAAAGAAAAGCGAATGAGTAGAGTGTAATTGATGTGATTCTTCACTGGAATTTTGAAAATGCGTTACTTATCCTGCTTGATCGAGCATTGTGATAAATACTTGGGAGAGAAAAGCAACGTTTCTGCCGGAACGAACATTGTCTCAAAGTGACTGTAAAACGTTGTTTCTCTTCTCTAACAACTCCCTGCACACGAAATCACAACGCACAGATTCCTTGCCTGTCTAAGACAAGGAATCAATATAGGGGCACGAGACGGAGGGGTACCTTAGGGGGCGGTGGAAAGAGGGGTGGCAGACTGGTCCCCAAAATTTCCGAAACATTTCAAACTTCCTGCAGGAATATGGGAAAAATTCGGGAAGCCATTAAAAAGAAACGTGGTTTTAGTTGCAAAGAAATCTCCTAAGCGTGCCCGAAACCTTAAAAAGATATGCCCGAAAAGAGAAAAACAAAGCCAGGGTAAAATTTTCACGAAAAATAAACGAGACTACAAAACTTCGCAGCACATTCGGGCAGCTTTTGATTAAAAAGCTTTATTTATGAGCTATATTTCAATTGCAACAGAATGCCCGAGTTTGTCCAATGTAAGGCTTTTTTAATTCAAACATTTGCTCAAAAGATAACCAGAAAGCCAAAAGGCTTAGTGATTCCTTGCTGCTGAAATGTAAGGCCTTTTTTCACATTGACATTGCTTTGCAATGTTTTTCAATTAACAGGGCTCCATAATGTGCCCACAAAGTACACATGCAAGGCATCCAATCTTCCTACATTGAGATCCCCTTGCCCGTCGTGAACCCAAATGACATTTGACCTCCACCAAAAACTTCTGGGACCATGCATTCACTATGTGCCATCTACATGACAAGTTACAGGACCCTACAAGTGACCTTTCTTGAAAGACTGTGCAGGAAAGCTTGTCAGGCTTTGAACATGCTGACTCCAAATGAACTTTGACCTTTGGGAAAATCAATAGGGATCATCTACTAAATATGACCAATCCACTCACTAAATGTGAGCACAGTCACATGTGCCGTTCTTGAGATACCGTGTTTACGAAGTTTTGACCTTTTGACCTCTCATGACCCCAAATGACCTTTGACCTCAACCAAAAACAATAGGGAACATCTACTCAATATGGCCAACACACTCGCCAAATATGAGCATAGTCACATGTACCGTTCTCGAGTTATCGTGTTTACGAAGTTTTGACCTTTTGACCTCTCGTGACCCCAAAAGACCTTTGATCTCCACGAAAATCGATAGGGATCATCTACTCAATACGGCCAATGCACAAACCAAATATGAGATTAGTCACACTTACCCTTCTTAGGGTACCGTGTTTACAAGCAATTTCTTAGGAATTTACCTATTTACCTTTCATGACCCCAAATGACCTTTGACCTCCACGAAAATCGAAGGGGATCATCTACTTAATATGACCAACCCACACATTAAATATGAGCATAGTCACATGTACCGTTCTCGAGTTATCGTGTTTACGAAGTTTTGACCTTTTGACCTCTCGTGACCCCAAATGACCTTTGATCTCCACCAAAAACAATAGGGATTATCTACTCAATATGGCCAATGCACACACCAAATATGAGATTAGTCACACTTACCCTTCTTGAGATACCGTGTTTACAAGCAATTTCTAAGGAATTTACCTATTGACCTCTCGTGACCCCAAATGACCTTTGACCTCCACGAAAATCGATAGGGATCATCTACTCAATATGACCAATCCACACACCAAATATGAGCATAGTCACATGTACCGTTCTCGAGATATCGTGTTTACAAAGTTTTGACCTTTTGACCTCTCGTGACCCCAAATGACCTTTGATCTCCACCAAAAACAATAGGGATCATCTACTCAATATGAACAACCTACACACCAAATACGAGGTTAGTCACACTTACCCTTCTTGAGATATCGTGTTTACAAGCCAAAGCGTCACATACACACACACACACACCCACACACACATACACACGACATCACCATCGCATAGATTCCTTGCCTGCCTTCGGCAAGGAATCAAAAAGTACCGTACTCAAAAAAGATCTCGTCACATTCGGGAAGCCTATGGCTTAAAAGTCACAATCATTTATTCTTCATCCTGTTTTTAAATCAATGCCCGAAATGGCCGATTATCTGAATTTCTTTTTAAACTTGCCCGAAAAACAAAAACGCTATTTTCAAAGCACAATTTTCTTTGGAAAGAAAAATGTTTACAAAGAATTGCAACACATTCGGAGGGCTTATGGAATTTTTCCCTTCAGCCTCACTTCATACGGAAGGCTTGTAAAACTATTAAAATATTCGGGCAAAGGTTGAAAAAGTTCTGCGATATTTTTAATTGCTAAATTACACGGCCGGACGGGAGGGTGTACAGGTTCATGCAGTGCACGATTGTATGCCATCTGGGCTGTAAACTGTCGGAACATACGAATGCGGTCGACGCCGTGACGGTAATGAAAATGGTAGGTTGTTTTTCAATCTCCCTCTATGATATACAGTACTCTGCCAGAAAATTTCGTTTCAAATCCACCTTGAATAAAGTGACGTATTTTCTTCAGGCGGTAGGAGCAAAATCATTTATATTCTGAGGGTAGGGATGACACACAGAAA
Organism: Holothuria scabra; assembly: GCA_037179385.1. Lineage (NCBI taxonomy): Eukaryota > Metazoa > Echinodermata > Holothuroidea > Aspidochirotida > Holothuriidae > Holothuria > Holothuria scabra. The sequence goes on along the minus strand of CM074183.1, from coordinate 49,506,981 downwards.
ACTTTCATCAATTCAGTGGACCTTACAACTAATTTCAGCCAGGAGTCGCGATAGAGTTAGCATGTTTTCAATTCCGTTGTAAAGTTTAACCCTGAAAAAGTACCGGTACTAGAGCATTTCATCTATTGGTAGTGGTGGTACCTTTTGTTTGGTCATTTTCTAATCACTTAGTAAGTGGTTGTTCTTTTTTCTATCTATGAGCAAAATTCATAGCAAAAAGCTCAAAGTAACGACTGACTAGGAAATACCATTTCAGGAGTTCCATTTTTGAAGTTTTCTGTACGCTCCGAGCCAACCAATGGTAGCGCAAAGCATAGTGTTTCGGAAAAACAGACTACTGTATTTGATAAAACAATGCAGACTTTTATACCAGTATTCTTTTTTTGTCAATATTAGGAATTATTATTAATTGATAGCACGTAAATCTAATGGTGTAACATTCTACTTGCTAATTTCCTGACAACTTTGCGAATTGTTATTTTTTGGCAAGTCTTCAAAACGTCATATCCGGCTGTCTGCAGAGGTTCGATTTTTCTAAAATTTTCTGCAGGCTCCACCTCAACTGATGGTGGCGCACTCCTAAGACAGTGTTCTGGTCGAACAGATCAAAGCAGTACGTCAGTATTCACTTTTGTCAATATAAGCATTTATTATTCATTGATGAACTTTATCAAGTACAGTTTTCTGATCAATCAGCAAGTTGTTCATTTTTTTTATTTCACTGTTAAAAATTTCTGTAAATTTACAGCCTTTTTTTAACTTAAACTTTTTGTATTTTACTTTTAATAGAGATTTCCTGTATCTTTACAGACACTTTGTATTGCTACAATAAAAAAAGGTTGTTTAACATGTATTTTCTGTTTATTTGAAAAACCATTTCTGTCTGCTTTTTTAACCAAATTTTACTGCTTTGTAAAACTTTTTCTGTAAATTTACAGAAATTTTAACAGTATTTTGTATTTTTCTGATTTCACATGAAAATACTGTCATTTAACAAACATTCATTTTGTTTTTAAGCTGAAAAAGAAACAAAAATAAGTCCAAACATACAAATAAGAAATAGCTAGAAAATTTTCAGTATATAACATGCATCGTTCTGCGAAGTTTCAGTTCAAAAAAAAAAACAGTTTTGGCAAATTTATGGCCCTATTTGAAAATTAACTTACATTTATTATAAAAGCATACTTAGTTATTACGTTCTTAGTTATAAATATCATACAACTGGTGTTTTGTCACACATTTTTAAGTAAAAAGAAATTGTAAGGCCCTAATTTCAGAGCACTGGCGATTGGTATACTGATGTCAATTCATCGCCACTGGCGCTCATGCACTTGATCGGAGCAATTTAAAAACGTTTCACAAATTTACTTGAAAGAGTCTGTAAATTTACCACTTTATGACGTAAATCTCATTTTGCATAAATGGGTGGAGCTTATTTTGTAGGCATTTTCCTAACAAAAGTATTGCTGTTGCTTTGAATAATATCTTTTTTGGCGTTTTTTAATCAGGAAGTGATAAACTTATTGTTTACCTTGTCTGGAAATGTTTGCAACCAATGTATTTGCATTCTTTGTCATATTTATTTTAAAAACAATTATTATATTGTACAAAAAATGTGACTTTCCAATTACAAAGTTCCTAGAGATAGCAGTCTACTTGACAACAATATGACAACAAAGCATCCTCATTGTGTTTTGATTGAAAACAACTTCGTAACGACACATTACGTTGATAAGCAAATACCTGATCTACGTAATGGTGAAGTGTATGTTACGTAATAACATATGAAAGGTAAAAAAGCGATATTATAATAAATATTAAAACGTCGGGAATGGAAACAGTAGGCTGTAAATTCACATAAAATTAAGGTAAACAAAACAGAACAATTCTGTAATTCGATTTTACAGTAGACGTTTGTAAACTAATTTACATGCAAAAACTGTAAAGAAAAAACAAACCCTTAATGTTTTTTCATGATTACAGTCTGCCTGTAAAAAAAACATTATTTGGTTGGAAAAAAATTTGCCATAAAAATTATGTAAATTTACAGAGAAATTTTTTAACAGTGTTCATTGCAAATGAAAGCTCATAAAATCGACTGCTTAGATCGGTAGATTCTGTGAACATGCCTGGGAAATGCCATTTTCGATAACCTCAGGCACAATTTTACAAAACACCAACCGATGATGGCGCCTCCCTTATTCTTTCAGGCAGGACTACATTTTTCGGGCAAAAATACTTCTGCCCCGAAAGTTAAAAGGCTCCCGTACGCCTGTGGGAATCAAGTAAAAAACAAAACATGCACAAGCCTAACCTTGCGGCCACTGAGTTTGTACTGATGGATTATGAAAGGTAAAAAGAATTTGTACATTGTACTATCTACTATCAGGGGTACTATCACGTAACCTACGTACACAGGGGCAATCATTTCTGAGGTGGGGGTTTAGGATAGATGTTATTCGGTACGCTGAGTGGCTTCGCTCTTGCAACCATGTCAACCAATTTATGGAAAAATTGTTCGAATTTTTATCATTCACTTCACGAGAAAGTGGTTTGCTTCATCACTTCAATGAGCCCTAGATGCACTTAAGTCGTTTACTATGAAGGTACTACTGCATGTACTCTTGTCACACTCCAATATGCTCTCACAATACCTGAATACCGTTAAAACGGTTCATGCTCAATATTACTGGACCACTGAAAAAGTGTTTCAAAATATCAAAAGATATCATTCTTGATTAATTATTGAGACCTAAAATTTCCAAGCAAAATTACATTTAAAGGGAAGGGTCATGACATGGGCTTCTCCGACATTACTATTTCCTACCAAGCAAAGGTCAATAAGGTCAACACAAAGACTGCACTTCCAAAACCTACCCATCAGCTTTTGATTCGAACAAAATTTACTTACTTTATTTGTTGTTTTATGCTTACCTTATGTTTTCGATACCAAAACGCAAAACAGAATAGCACCACAATAAGTATAATCAGGAAGATTATGATGATGATGAAGACTGGAAACTTGCTCCCTCCGTCAGGCGCTACTTCATCTATTTTTGAAGAAAATTCAGAATGAATTGAATTAAAAATATTGATCTCAATAAAGTACAACTAAGCCATACACTTATGAATACCTAATTCGTGTTAATTTTTTATTTCTATCAATTTTTTCCACTAGCTTTTTGGATCCTTACAATATAAGAATCTGGTAAGATATTCCTATTGGGTGCAAGCCTGTAGCCAACAGGGGTAATCAGGGGCAAGCTCCCCCATCAAAGTTATTTCCCGCTAGAAATCTTCGAACTGCAAATAACATTTGTACCCATTTTGCCCCTCTTCCTAAAAGATCATTTTTTTTTGGGGGGGGGGGGGCAAGAAAAATTTGAAGTTGTCATTAACTTAGGGTATGTTTTCACACCTCTGCCTCACCCTTATGTGGCTCTCTAACGTTCACCTCGTGTGGTTGTATCCGACTTAAGTGCAGCACTTTTTCTGCAGTATAAAGTCCATTGGTCGGTTCAAGTTTTTTAAGAAGTGGCTAACATATTAATGCCATAAAAAGTAATAACGTGAATGAAAAAATATATACACGTCCAAGATAATGATTCGACTTATAAATTGTTACCTGAGATACCGTATTGAATCTTTCGGTTTGAATGCAAACCTTCTCATCACATAACATAGTTTGCTTGGTAGTGATCAAGTTCCCTTTTAAATTCTTCCATACTGTAGTACAAATTTGTAAAATATCTGAAAAGAACTACAGAAAATAACATATGAAAGGTGTACTACTACAACATGTGCTGTCAGAGTTCTTTTCAGATATTTTACAAATTCATACAGTGTAAAAAACTATCATTCTAGGTGTACACTTGAACATGCGGCTTAAAGAAAGACTATAATGGTCTTGAAAAAAAGATTAAAGCGGCTCATTGAGTTGGTGACAATAACTTTGACCCTTTTTCACTGAAAGTGAAAAAGGATCTCTACCACATGACAATGCTTAAAGTTAGCATAATGAGTAAGTCTCATATCCAATAGTTACTGAAAAAGTTAAAATTGTGAATTTTGTGGTGTCCTGAATTGTAACGGTTTTGTGTATAATTTGAAAAAGTGTCCAGTCACACGATTTTGAAAATCGAATTGAGCTGTTTTATATCCCCACTTTACACAGTTATTTGTGCGTAGGATATGGAGATTATCTAAGTTGGACCATTTGTCATTAGTATGCGAAGAAAATTTAACAGGTTTGGAAAAAATTGTTGAATTCATGATTGAACTCAATGAGCCCTTTAAGGTGGTAAAGTAGTCCCACAAAAAGTTATTTGTCTTGAAATGTCGGCTAGATCTCCCAAATTTCACACACTTCCATACAAGTATATCACACAATGAATTTTATTGGAATAGCATGCCACACAAACACCGCAGAGCTATTACCAATGAATTAAACACAGGTATGGAAATATTTGACTAAGGGAGTCTTTCAAAATTAGGAAAACCAGGACACGTTTTTTTCAATTTCAGTAATTGCATCACCTCTTTAACTTACCAATGATTGTTACACTAACGCGATTAATAGAAGACTTTCCAGCAGCAAGAAATGTGCAAGTAAAAGTCCCCGCTAACTGGTCATCCACGTGCAAGAACTTTAGCTTTCCATCTTGAGATACTTTATATGATTCGTTCAAGCTGTCAATTGTTTTTGTCTCCCCTTCTGATGATGTCACCAGAACTCTTACATTTCCCTGTCTCTCGAAGCTCCAAATGAACACTGTTGGAGATTCTTCATTTGTACAACTTAATTCTAACGTGTCATTCAACATTTTCTCTCTTTGAGTCATACTGGAATCACCTGTAGCACCAAGCTCGTAAACGAATACATTCCTTATAACTTTCTGAAAGCCCAATGCTGGTCCAGTTGCTTCACACACAAAAACGTTCAATGAATTACTCATAACATCAGAGCGATCGAGCGTGGAAGTTGATGTGAAAGTATAGTCACTGTCGCTAAATGTAGCTGTTTTGGCGTTTAAAATTTCATTTTCATTATTATGTTGTGCATACCAAGTTAACTTCACTGGTGGTCTAGCTCCGCTGTATGTACAATTTAAAGTGTCAGTGTCCATTAAATTTACAAAGCAATGATCATCTGCCCCGCATGAACTGACGGTTGGGACACTTTGGTTTGAGAAAACTGTAAAACGAGGAGTCAAAAAGAAAACGGCATTAGAAGATAGATGGATGAAACCTTTGGCACGAGAGAAGAGACTTGTAGACTTCGGTGTCAATAAATTAGCAAATCAAACGATGAAGTTTTCATATGATATCAGTTAACACATTTGAAATACCAATGCCCATTTGTAATTCAGTTATGGATACATCAGCTGCTCCAATAATCTTCGAGAGGACCCACCATGCAATGCCAACAGAGCGTTCTTATCAAGGATGTGCAAAAAAGTAACACAAAAAGAAAGACATTTTGTTATAGACTGACATGTGATTTGAATGAATTTCTATTTTTGCCACCCACTGTCATTGATTCAACTCCTCCCTATTGTCTATGACAGCATACTTGTAGCGGCACTGCGGCGGACACTCTAAAAAGTGTTAAGAAATTAAACGTTTTTTCTAAACACTTTTTGCCTATACTTTGAACACGTTTAGGTTCTAAATATATATGTTTCATCCTAATCGCTTGGCTTTTTGTTTAATTGCTACCTACTGTCCACGTGGGTGAACTTCCTTTAAAGCCCGTAAATAGCCTTGCACCTTACTTGCTTCTCAATAATCTCAATAATTTAAAAATAGTTGGTCACATTGTCTTCAAAAAGGAAAAGTTGAGTTTCACATCATACCCCATATCGTACCCCTCCCCACTCCCATTCCCCCATTCAATGTTGGTCTGTCCGTCGAAATTTCTCTAAAGCCAGTGACTGACAACATTGAATCGAGGGAACGGGGTTGTTCCAACTACTTCATAGCATATTAATTGTAGGCATCATGTAACTTACATATTGTTTTAACAACTACGTTGGCATATGTATAGCTGGCATTTTTGTAAACCAAAAACACCCTAAAAGTTCGATCAGTGTCGACTGTCGCATTTTGAATGATCAAAGATCCATCCGGGAGAATGTCATATGCTCCACTATCGTGGCCATCACCCGACACTATTGGTGACGAATTTTCCTGCGATTCAATCTTGATGACATGGGTGGCGGTCTCATTTGCAGAATCAGTCCAAGCTATAGTAGTGAACAGGCTTGGAAACGGACATCGTATAATACCTTGCTGTCCCAGGGTGATGTACTGGGGCGATTCACATTGCAGGGCAATCACTGTATTGGAAACAAAAAAATAGTTTAACATTCTAAAATTAACCACTTAATTAGTCTTTAACAAGTGTACGGGACTTTACCGAAGGTAAGAGTGACTGCCCGTTCAAATTGAACGTTTTTGAAAAGAAATGTATCCGTGAAGAATATTTTCTGAATCCGGAATCCGGAGGATGCAACCCCTATCCCCAGCCCAATTCATATGCAGTATACAGATACTGATTATTCGGTCATACAATACAATATTTGATCACAAACTAAATAACTTAGCACAGATTTATTAAGGGCTTACCATTTAATACAAAATGCAAAACGGAAAACTCTTTTGAATATTGTACGTTACAATTTAAAAGAAAGAATAGAAACAGGAAAGGATCCAACTGTTCTGTAAGCTGAAAGGCGGCAATCGAATATTGCAGTGTAACACCAAAATTTCGTGACATGTACGTATATCACAGTATATGGAGCCTTTCCGAAAACGCACTTCCAGCGCCCCCTCCCCCGCCCCATTCAATTGCGCCTGATATCATCCCAATACACAAATAACTCCATGTAAAGATACTTGCCGTTTTGATGGGAACGACCATCGCGAATGAAAATGGTGTTCTAATTCATGGTCTGCAATCTTGAATGCGAATTTATAGAGTAGAGAAAATATTAGAGAAGTAACTTACCTAGTATTATGAAATGATAGAAAAGAAGAATAGCAAAGAGTTGTCCTTCTGGAATGCACTTCATGGTTTAAACTGCAAAAAAGACAAATAGAAACTCATTTCTAATGATCTTACAAATGGAAGGAGATAAAAACCACATGAACAAATGCGATATTTACATTAGAACACGATGAGATCGACTACATGGTCAAGTGGTTAGAGCATCCGATTTGCTGCTCTAAGGTCTTGAGTTTGACTCCTGGCCGGGTCATACGGAAGACTTTAAAAATGAAACCTATTACCGTTATGCTTGGTGCTCAGCATAAGCAATAGAGTAGGTAAAGCAAGCCAGAGAGCCACATCAGGAAACAATAAGGCCGCGCTCGGCTGTCTTTAAACCATTTGTTTGGAAACTGAGCTCTTTTACACCGCCTTCCTCGTCAAAGTAGCATGTTGCCGGGCAGGATAGAATAGTGTATCATTTCACAACCACAGGCTCCGAGTTTAAACAACAAAACAAATGGGACAATGAGTAATATTTCTTTGCTCAACAAAAAGGAAAAATGGATGCGATAAAAGAATTGATACACACACGGTAGGGTTAACTGCGGGAACAACGGCGACAAGGACCCACGGCCGTACATTTGGGTGTCCAAAATGGAGTCTTTCCGTCTGTACTTCGATGGTCAACAACTTTTCTTATACGCCTATCAAGTGACATTTCCAATTTACTACATACGAAAAAACCTAGGTGACTCACCGCTTAGATATTGGCCAAATATGGAAAGGGTCAAACCATTCGCCCCAATGAACCCCACACGCTAAATCCGGCCGTTGAAACAGTCCCATCATTTCGTTTGTCTGTCATTTAGTTTACCGTATACATACACAAGCAAATGTTTGTCTGTATCGAAAATGGAGTAACTTTGTTGAAATAAGATAATTTGTTAAATGCCTTTTCTGGGTAGGAGGATTTTTCAAATTCGATTCCGACCGTAAAAGAAAATCCTGCGAAGGATTTCTTGCTTGCTACAACGAAACTCAAAACAAAAACAAAACTCAAAAACAAAACAAAATGGCACTTTCTACTGTGTGACACGGGTAGTTTTAACTTCGTGACATTTTCAGGCAATCTTTGATCCTGAAATTGTTCTGCCAGCCGAAGCAAGTAATCTTCCTGCTCACTGATGAAACATAATTACGGTTCTCAAACTTCAAGGACTTGTCCAACTAATGTGTAGCTTCAAAACGTACAGACATTGTCAGATAATTCTACGATTCGGAAAGATTTCTGACTGCCTAGTCCCTCTTTACTTCCAAGATTTCTCTCCCCTAGCTGCCTAGTTTTTCCCAAAGTCTCCCACACGTGCAGCCAAGAATTTGTAAGGGGGGGGGGGTTCTAAGTGGAATTATTTGCGAGGGAGAGAAGAGTTGGAAAGGGTGCTGTCAGCGCCCTAATGAGTTCGCGCGGAGATAGAGGAAAAGAAAAACATTGGTCCAAAATGCCTCTCAGATCGCAAGAAATAACACCTTCCCAGGCCTGTCTACCGCTAATACAGAGGTAGATACTGGTTATACTGTAGAAAAACATAACAATACCAACATTTTCGTAAATGGGTGGGGGGGGGGGGGTGGGGGAACTACATTCCTTATTCACCTCCTTAGCTACGCGCCTGAGATCGAGCAACTTCAAGTTCGGAGTATGGTGCCGACCCCCCCCCCCTTTTTTTTTACATGCTACTGGAAGGTGAAGAAAAATTAAGGACAGCATACAGTATGCCTACTCAAACTGTCAAAATCTTCGTTCTCGACAGACTGCGTGGCGACTTTCGTTTTCGTCAGCTTCCACTGACATAGGCAAAGAGTTTAACGGAGAATGTCCGCTATCAGGCTATAGGTTTAACCTTCTCGATGCTCTAAAAGCTGAAAGTGTGCTATTGTTTTCAAAATCAACCTTCGCATAAGTTTCTTTTCAAAGGGAGTTATATTAAAACCCCAGTTGAACTTGGACCTACAGCTGGTTTTGCACGGCAAACCCATTGCATTTCTATTTGCTTCAATGAGAGGTTATCAAAACGGAGAACTTTTACTTTCAGAATGTATACTGTAGCTGAAGTATGATATTTTAGTAAAACATCATTTCCTCGTTAAGCTTCCTATAGGGTGATACACTGTAAATCACAATTCCTGTAATTTTCGACACTTCCACGACTAATCACAATCACCATAATCAAAACAAATATCCATTCCTTCAGGGGTGTAGCACGCTATGAAATGTAAGCCACGTTTACTGTATGCTATATGAACGGGAGCCACAATATTAGTTTTGACCTGCTAAATAGGCACCAAGGAAGAAGTTATATCAAACAGTAACAGGACAGGACGCGATTAGTGTCATATGGACATCCAGAGAAGGTTCAACAAGGAGCTTCGGGGCTATAGTGCTCAATTTTTCTAGCAACCCCACCCCTAGCTAATGGAAAAAGTAGGTTAGGAGTTGTAAAGATCTGCAAGAATACAAAAGTACCCCTTTTCCGGTTCCACCTTACCCCCTCCCAAAAAAGGGCCCCAAAGAGTCATTCCTGTAAAAGTATCTTGGCTATCTCACTGGAGCAAACGTAACTAGTTCAACTGAACAGCGAAATTTTGATTGTGCGACAGTTTGTGATATTTATGAAGATAAGCGATAGTTTGTAATGTTTGTTATAGTGCCGTATAACGAAAATGCAATGGTTTACTAAGAATGTTTACTTTATAAATGAACTTGATCTTTTTTGCCACGTAACTCAATGAAATTTCATAAGAATGAGATACAATGCAACATGTGGTCCCGTTAAAATGAAAGCTCATAGGCTTCATAGGTAATAGATTACCTTGATAGAAATTAACCAGAATGCAAAAATGCATTGAGGTTTCGATGATACATAAATGTTCCGTTTTAAAGAGTGCCATCATGCACCATTATCTTCTCATTCAAATGTTATTCTAGCATGTTCAAAAAATAATTTTGTCATTCCAGATGACCTTTTGACCTCCATAAAAGCCATACATAGCTAGAATGACAAAAACAGAAAGACAAATGGACAAACAGCTTTCTTGAGAGATCACATTTAAAAAGGTTTCCAGGCTTTGACCCCTGGAGACCCCAGATGACCTTTCATCTCTGCCAAAAACTATGGGGACCATCTTCTAACCACAATGCATCCACATACTCAAATATGAAATCTATCCAAGTTTCCTATCTTGAGATATTGCATAAGCAGGATTTTATAGACCTGGACCAGCAGTGACCCCAGATGACCTTCATCAAAAAACATTACGTACCATTTCCTGACCATCACACATCCACATAACAAATATGTAATCTATCAAAGTTACTTAATCTGAGATATCACATCAACAAGGTTTTCAGACTTTGACCCCTGGTGACCCCAGATGACCTTTGATCTCTGCCAAAAGCAATTGGGATCATTAACTGACTATGAGGCATCCACATACCAAATATGAAATCTATCCAAGGTTCCTACCTTGAGATATCGCATTAACAAGGTTTTCATACTTTTGACCCTGCTGACCCCAGATGACCTTTGACCTCCACCAAAAACAAAAGGGTCCACCTCCTGACCATAACACATCAACATACTAAATATGAAATCTATTCAAGCTTTCTACCTTGAGATATCGTGTTAACGAGATTTTCAGACGTTGACCCCTGGTGACTCCAGATGACCTTCGACCTACCCCAAAAACAATAGCAACCATCTACTGAATATAACGCATCCACATACCAGATATGAATTCTATCCAAGTGTCCTATCTTGAAATATTGTGTTAACAAGATTTTCAGACTTTGACCCCTGGTAACCCCAGATGACCTTTGACCTCCGCCAAAAACAATAGGGTCCATTTACGGACTATAACGCATCCATATACCAAATATGAAATCTATCCAAGTTTCCTACCTGGAGATATTATCTTAACAAGGTTTTCATACTTCGACCCCTTGGGACCCCAGATGACCTTTGACCTCCACCAAAAACGATAGGTACTATCTCCTGACCATAACACATCCACATACTAAATATGAAATCTATTCAAGCTTTCTACCTTGAGATATCGTGTTAACGAGATTTTCAGGCGTTGACCCCTGGTGACCCAAGATGACCTTTGAACTATCCAAAAAACAATAGGGACCATCTACTGACTATAACGCATCCACATACCAAATATGAAATCTATCCACGCTACCTATCTTGAGATATTGTGTTAACAAGGTTTTCAGACTTCGACCCCTGGTGACCCCAGGTGACCTTTGACCTCCACCAAAAACAATAGGGTTCTTCCCCTCAGTATGGCACATCTATGTACTAAGTTTGAAAACTGTCACACATTCCTATCTTGAGATATCGTGTTAACAAGCAAAGTGTCACAAACACACACATACACACACACACATACAGTACATACACACGCACGCCATCATTATTGCACTGGTTTCTCTTATCATCGAAACCAAAAAACGTCGCAAAAGGTACGTTTTTCTCTACTTTTAACCCTGACCTATGGCATGGTAAGAGCATCAGACTGTAGTCGGGAGGTCGGGAGTTCGAGCCCCGGCCGGGTCATACCGAAGACTTCAAAAACGGAGCCTCCTGCCGTTGTGCTTAGTGCTCAGCATAAGCAATGAGTAGGGAAACAAGCCAGTGAGCCACAACTGGAAAAAAGGCCGTGGACGACATTTGGAGGGCTATGTGGGAACTTACCCTTGATAACAAGTTAATTGATTTTCAGTGAAGGGTATCGCACAACGTTCTGTTCACTGGTGACAGAGTGGTTCGGTTTAACATAGGAGATGGTAAATTTCCTGTGACAAATTGAAATATCATTGAAACTCCCAAGCATTTATTCTGCGACTGTCCAAACGCCCATCAAGTTGTTAAATGGGTTCATGACATGTACCGTTCCTTTGTTGATGATAACGTGGCCCTTGAATATGAGCAGTTTTTATATGGCTTCATAACTAGCAAAGTTAAGAAAGCAGAGTTACAGCAAAGAAGCCACGCTTTTTATTTTCTACTTCCAGGTTTATGTTGTAGAAAGATAGATGTACTAACGTTTTTGAAAGGAAAGCTACTCTTGGGTATGAAATACAAAAGGCCATTATCAGGGAAATTAAAGATCGAATTCAAGCGGATTAAATGATCTAAGTTTACCAAAGTTTGGGTTGTGCAGTTAAGGAATCAGAGTCTCATAATAAAGCTATTATATATTCTAGAAGGGTTATTATTTTCTTCTTTAGGAAAAAGAGCAATTGTTTGAATTACACAGAATTTAGTATTTTTTTTCCGGTATTCATAATTTAGAATGAAATGTTAAAACGCAAACATTAAATTACATTATTACTGGTCCCGTATACAGGTTTAATGATACTAAGAAATCATGATGTACTTTCTTGTAAATATTATATTTATTCAACTTGTCCTGTATATATATTCTTCTACTGACCCGCTAGGCATTGACCATTTAGCCTACTGCCCACCACTGAAAATTCATCGCCTTGCAATGTCTATACGATCGACTCTTGTAATGAATTACCTTGAAATGGAAATTTTTCCTTGTTTCACCTTATCAGCCGAAGTTTGAGCAAGAATTTTAATTGTATTCATGATATTTATCTGTTCTGAATACTGAATTTGCTATAATTGGATTTACAGGGACCTGGTTTAGTGATAATATATCTCCACTTTTTCATATTAATAATTATAGTTTTGTCGAGAAACATAGAGCAAAAAGAAGAGGTGGGGTATGTATGTTTGTTAAGGATGGTATTATTTTCCACAAACGTCATGATCTCTCCCTCTCATTGAAGTCGAAGTGAGCAACGCAAAAAATCGCATCATGATAGCAATCATTTACAGACCTCCTAAATGGTTCTATTGTACCTTTGAATGAAAACCTCAGTTACATTCTTAGCAAAGTTACAGCTGAAAGTAAACAGTGTTTCATAATGGGTGACTTTCATTGATATTTTAAAAGAGCCGTCTTCTCATTTTATGAACACCATTTATTCAAGTGGTTTTCATGTCCTGGTAACTAAACCCACTAGAGTGAGTGCTACGTCAGCTACACTGACTGATAACGTTTTCACCAATGTTCTCCAATTTGATGCATGCTTATCAGGTATTATAGCAACTGATTTAACTGATTATTTCCCAGTATTCTGTAACAGTTTCGTGCACCACATTATGGCACAGAAACGTCACAATATTATTCTCAGAAAAATATTGACAACTTCATCAGGTGAGTTAACGGGGTGGACTGGAGTTTTGTGCAAAATGAATTTGAAATAAACAATGCGAATGATGCTTTCTGTGACAATTTATCACCTTTATATCATGACTGTTTTCCCTTCTTTGAAGTAAAAAGTAACAGACGTAAAAGACACCCTTGGATTACTAATGGAATTCTTAAATTGATTAAAAGAAAAATAAGCTCTTCAGGGCAACACTGAAGATCCCGTCGGATTACAACAAGTCAAATTACCGTTTGTTTAGAAACAAATTAAACCATGTTATTCTTGTAGCACTGTAGCAAATAAAAATCTCCTTTTTAATAAGTTTAAGGACTTACAACATGAAATTAAAGGTACGTGGTCAGTCATAAGTAATTTATTAAATCGAGGAAAAGGTCATGATTCTAATATACCTACTGATTCATTCATTCCTGGTAATAACATTTTACGTGATCCTTTAACGAGTACTTTGTAAATATTGGTCCCTTACTTGCAAAAAATATCCAGTTCAATTCTTGTGCAAACGATTTTCTTGGTATTTCAAACCCATGTTCTCTATTTTTGTTCCCAGTCACTCCAGATGAAATTGTTGAAGTTGCTTCTCATTGTCCAAGATCAAATAAAGCTGCTGGCTTTGACAATTTCAAACCATCTATTATGAGAAATGTGATACATTTACTTACAGTTCCATTAAAACATCTTTAATATATCTCTATCACACGGTGTGTTTCCCGACAGAATGAAAGTTGCAAAAGTTGCTCCAGTTTTAAGAAAGGTGATCCTAAGATGTTTGCCAATTATCGCCCAACTTCAGTATCACCGAGTTTATCTAAGATACTAGAACGCATTTTATACACTAGGCTTTTAACCTTCTGAACTGCTGAAAGAAGCACAATATTTTATTTGATGGTCAATATGGTTTTCGAGCAGGTATTTCAACGGAAATGGCCCTTATCGATGCTGTAGATAAAAGTCTATGATGCTTTGGGTAAAAACTTACAACAGTTGGTGTTTCCCTAGATCTATCGAAGGCATTAGATATTGTAGATCATGAAATTCAAAGCTCTCTCATAACGGAATAAGGGGCACAAGTCTTTCCTGGTTTAAAAGCTACATTCACAGTAGAAAACAATTCACACTTTTCAATGGCGAAAGCTCTAATCTCTTTGATATAAAATGTGGAGTACCTCAGGGTTCAATCCTTGGCCCGTTGTTTATTTTATATGTAAATGACATTTGTATAATGTGCCAACGGCTTCCTCCCTTGTACTATTCGCAGATGACACAAACATTTTTTTCTCCGGGGACAATCCCAAAAGTCTGGAAAACAGTATAATTAATGAACTTGATAAATTTTATGATTGGTTTAAAGCTAACAAGTTATCCCTCAATATTAATAAGACAAACTACCCTACATGGTATTCGGTAAGCCCCATCAGAGTTTAATTTTCGTATCTGTCTAGACGGTAAACTTATTAATCGGACTGATAAAACTAGGTTCCTTGGTGTTTTGATAGACTCCAAACTATCATGGCGTGACCATATTAATTCCATTTCTTTATCTGTATCACGAAGTGTGGGAATACTCTGTTACTGTTAAGTTTAAACACTTCTTGCCTAAAAATGCCTTGCGTTGTATTTACTTAAGTTTAACACTACCCCATCTTACATACTGCTTGGTTGTCTGGTCAGGAACTGCTAAATCTAATTTAAACAAATTGGTATTATTACAGAAAAAAGCTATTCGCCACATTTCTGGGTCTAAATGGCGTGATCACACCAGTCCTTTATTTTCCTCTCTTAAGTTACTGAAATTATCTGACATTGTTAACTTGAGCATTGCTTGTTTTATTTTTAGATGTGAAAATAGCAACGTAGCCCGAAAGTTCAAGAATCTGTATAATCACAATACCCAAACTCATGACTACAACACCCGTCAAAGCTTCACCGGTTTCCCTGCCAAAACAATGCCCAAAAGAAGGCTTAGATAACGCTCAGTTATTGTGTGGAATTCTTTGCCATTAAAATCTCAAAGGGCAGGGGAGGGGACTAGTCATTACGATGTAGTAAATGTTATGGAGGTAGGTGATACTGTTTTCTACAGGGGAGTTATCGCCCAGTTAAAGGTAAAGAGCAGTCCCCCAAACTTATTTAGATGAAAAAGCTAAATATCACAATTTTCATCTTCTTTCTCTTAAAAGCATATTTCACTACATTTTATGACTTTACTATTGCATATAAAAGGTAAACCAAGCAGTTATTTCTGGTAAATTTCACATTTGAAGAGAAGAAACATTGTCACATGACTCCCAACAGCCAATCATGAAACTGGACAGTCTACTACACTTCTTCAATTTGGGATGACTGCTCCTGCCCTTTAAGCTCTGAAGAGTTTTTGCGACCACTCCACTCCCCAACTTGCAGTTGTTAATAAGTATGTAGCTATTATGTTTTGGTATTATGACTAAGTAGTAAAAACTGTCTTTAGGTAAATAGAATGTCTTCAGTGTATAATTAAGAGTAGATTCAGACAAACCTTCATGAAATTTCAGTAATGTATGTGTAAATTAATCTACTGTAAGTCAAAATGTGGAAGAATCAAATAAATGAAATTAAATGAATGAAATATATGTTCAAGATATAAACAATTTTCTCGGGAAGAAAAAAGGTCGTGGCCGGCTCAACTTGCACCAGTTGGCTGGACTGGGCCGTAAAAGTCCATCTTATCTAACCTAATCCTTTAAACCGTTTTGTCAGTTTGTAGTGGATCAAATCTACGATCATAGACCTGGAAAAGCCTGCTGGCCGTACTACAATTTCATTAGATGGTGCCGTAGTCTATTATGCAACGGACTTTCCAACAGTCGAAACATCGAAGGAAGAGTTCACTTTTCCAAACCGTTACATGTTATTGCTAAAACTGAGGCACGTATAGTTTGTCCTCAAAGGGGACGTCGTTCTTGTAGGCAAGGGGAAAATTGCCCCACCAATGAAAATATTGAGTGTAAACATATCGTTTTCACCCAATAATTCAGGTAGATTAAAAAATACAGACGAAGTAAACCAAAGGTAACTTTGTCGCAAACAGATGATTTCGAGGGCTTCGATAAAACGTCAGTTTGAGCCTGCTACAGTTGCAGGAATTAAATTATACTGCATTTATAATGGGCCGTCCATAATTTTTTTGTGTATGTGCCCTTGAACGTTAGTGTATGCGTGTTTATTTATGTGTCTATCGGTTTGCGCTTGCGTTCGTGTGCATATCGAAAAGTTTTGTACAAAACGATCATTTGCTCATTTTACACCAAAATTTCTAATTTGTTCTAATTAAGGAGAGCTTAATTAGTTATGCTTCGAAATGATATGTCCTGGAGAAAGCAACCCATGAAACGCCGATTTTCATTCGAAATACATGATTTTTGATGATTTCAACATTTTGTGACGTCATATTTTGGGGAATTTCCCCAAAATAATGCGTCATTTCATGTCACACAAACGCGTTTTACCTTTTCCTCCTGCTACCTATGACATGCAGCTACCAGAAACGCGTTTAGCGATTTCGATGTAGTTGTGGCTAAAAGTATTAATCCTTTACATTAGGTAAATTTGGGATGAAAAGCACAATTTTGCCTTTTTAGACATCAATTCCCATAGATTAGTGATTCTACGAAAAAATTAAAGGGTGTGCCCAATCAAAAAAATATTCACTGGGTGTGTAATAGTACGAACATCACAAATCCAAATTAGCCAGACATTAAAACACAACCCCGAGTGCTACAAAAGGCGAAAAACCGATCAATACACCATGCGCCCACACACTCAGTGGCGGAGCTGCCATATGGTCAGGGGGGCGGTCTCCCCCCTGACGGACCAAAATCGTTTGTTGGCGCCCTTTTTGGGTTTTCAACATACTTTACTCGTGCACCATTTTTGGCAAAAGACAAAATTTAATAGCATTGTTTTAAGGCCCAGATAACAAAATGCTCAAACAGCCACCAATAAATGTACTAACTGCACTTCATTCTGATGAAAAAGGTCATCTTCGGTAATTTAGGGATAGGTTTTGCCGCAAACGTATCTTCATGCTTTATACGCACTAATGAATATTGTCGCTGTGCTAAGTTCATTGCTTCCACACCAAGCGTGATTATAAGCTTACAAAATACACATACTGACATTAAATTAACTCTCCCGGCCAGTAAAAGATGTTGCAAAGGGCGCAGCAATAATTGTAGCGCAAATAGCCCTCTTGTTGTCGGGACTAATTGTCAACATAGACAATAAAAAGAGAATTTTCAAAAACATTTGAAGAGAAAATTTAGGTTAAAATAAAATAGAACTGTTATCATAGTGGTAATGATTTAAGAGTTGTAATGATTAGTTTCCATTTTGCTTTCCTTCAAGTGACCATTATCAAAATAAATGGCTATTTCTGACACTGCGCGATAATTCTATGAAAATGCTTATTTCTGTACTTCCGAGGTCTAAAACGCCAGAACATTACATCAAAAAAGCTTAAGTTTAGGCTACTTTTATTTATTATGAATTCGGTATCTAGAAAGCCAAGCAGACCTATTGTCTTGGCTATTTCTTTTAATGTACTTAATTAATGGCTATTTCAAATGGTCGCATGATGTAAATTACCTCTTTTAATTATTGTAGTGCGCCGCACTACCATATTGGCATTTACTGGCCGACTGACAATTTCTTTTGTGAAGCCTGTTATGGCCCACAACTCATTTCCCTGCGCGTACCGTAACTTAGTTCGTACAAATATCCATGCTCTACCCTTTAACAATAGCAGTAAGTGCAATCTGTGGCCGTCTTTAAACAAAAATCAACTTCAGAAAAGCAAATACTACACTTACAGGGCTGATTTAAGGAGTTAGCTTCATGAAAGAGCATTGCGGATAAATTTCCAGAAAACGCGATGTAGTGTGGTTCGGCCTTTTCACACTAAAGTGATAAGCCTGGAGAATCAATCGCTGCTTCCAAATTGGTATACGTAACACGGCGCCATTGCGTCCACTGTCGTTGAACAGTATCAAGACGTTATTGTACAGTATCTTCATCTAGCTACTACGGAGCAGGGTATTGCCAATTCCCTGTACGGAACGAATTGGCTTTACTGCATTGGATTAAGCGACTTGTGCTGTAGTTCTATTATCATGCTTTATTTCAGTGGTAAAAGCAGGAGCTATTTTGACAGCAGTCTGAACGAAACGTTTTGACAGCACGCATGTAGCATGCATTGCGAATTAACGAAACACGGATGTTAAAACACACAGCGTCAACAGTTATTCGGCCTTCCACGAGACAGTTGTCATATGCATGCAGCGGTGCAGTCAGGGAGCTTGAGAGGGCGTCATTATTTAACATAAAGAACGGTGAAAGAGGAGTCGAGAAACGATAAAACCATTTCAGGCAGGAGTAAACAACACAACAGAGCATAACGTATGGCTAAGTAGGCTACTCAGCACGAGTCCTTGAACGGGACTATGCTTCGTCCACTTCATTTTACTCCACACTAGACTGTATACGGAGTAGGTCCTACCGTTAAGCGCAGTACACGGTCTTGTTCAAGGACTACTCAGCACTTGCTTCATTGTTGGCAAATATGCTTCAAAATAAAGCTAGTGACTGACTATTAGCATAGAAGGTCCGGATTTACTCCATCATTGGTTACTCTTCTATGATTTCTTTATGCGTCCAGCCAAGGAGCTGGGAGACAAGTGGTCCATCTTTGTACTATCAAGAAATAGGGTTGAGATGAGTGGCCAAAAAGAAACAACAGCCCCTCTTCCCGCCATGAACAAATCCTAAAGTTCAAATAAAAACTGGGCTACTGTACTAACCGAAAAGACATCTCTAACACGCACTACAATTCTGCGTATTTGCAAGCAAATGCAGTTCTAGTGTTTCTTCGTGTACTTATCTTGATTTCCAGGTGCCAAAAATGTACACCTAACGGTGATTAATTTCCATAACTTTTTCCCTCTGTAAGATTGCTTGCTATTTAGCTCTAGCAGGTTTAATCTTTACCTTCAAAAAGTAGCCCATTACTACATTAAAATCTTAAATCGAGACCTGACAATAACACACAAAATATAATGACTGCCTTCATACTAGAATGTGGAAGAGAAGGATAGAAACATGCGCGTCCGCAGGTAGGGGCAAGGGGGGGGGAACTTTCCCTCCCCTGGAAAATAAATAAAAAAAACTGAAAAAAACATAAAGGAAAAAACGAAGAGAAATTAACATCAATATTTCTTAACAGTTCATTCAGTTTTTCCCCTATTCATATGCGGTAAATAGGCTTTAGAAATGTCACATCCAGCGATCTGAGCGGCATTTTGGGCCAAAGTATTCTTGCGCTCCGCGCCAACTCATGGTGGCGCGGAGCTTTCCCTCTACAATAATTTAGTCCCCCTCCCCCGAATTTTCTTCAGCGGAGGCCCATGGATAGAAATTTGAACATGTTTTGATAGGAAAGACTTGCTGAGGAGAAATGTCAAAGTAGTCTTCTACCAGGTGAAAATCAAAATAATGGAAAATATGAAAAGCCGTGGCTTGGATCGTGCGGAGGCTCAGGGTATTTACTCCTTCGAAGCGCCCCTGCAGACCATTTTTGCCCCCTCTGACCGAAACCCCTAGCTCCGCCACTGCACACACTGTAACGAATTTGTGAGGTTTATGATCGAAGCTTTTCGACATGGGTTGATTGCTTGTAGAAGAGCCTGGTCCGGGACACGATCCAATGTTGGGGGCGGGTTGCTGGAAAATTTTTGCCCCGAACAGATGCACAAACCAGATGGACGCTTCTGTTTTCAAACCCTGATTCCTACCTTTAATACTATGATAAAGGAAATAAAAACTAGGAAAGCTGCTGCCGACGCACCATAACATGTGGACGACAAATGTGAGATAAAGAGAATACACGGACTTGCCTATACATGGACAGAGCATACTGCACTGTAGATTGTCGCTTCCGTACATGTGAGAAAAAGTGCACCAAGATGGCTGTCTGCTATGATTTTGTGTAAAAGTTTGGACTTCCTCAAGTAAATCAACAGATTTTGCAAGAAAGTTGAAATATTTTTGAAATACGGCAAGGTAAGTTCAAAGTCACTTCACGTATTGCATGATTATTATATTATTTCCCATTCAAGTTTAACTTTTGTTAAAAATAAAACAGAGTCGTAGTCAAATCACACGTTTTAGAGCTTCACGGCGGCCATCTTGGTGCGCCTTTTTTGTCCTAGTCGGTGGGGACGATCTATGGATAGGACTTACACCTTACATGCTCTCTCCATGTATATAAGTCTGTGAGAGAATACCACTAATATTACGTAATCAACAACCTGTTTGTATAACTAGATACTCTGCTTAGCACACGATTTTGTATCAGCTTATGGGCGACAGTTCATTTGAGAGGCGGCAGCCACAGAGTCGCTACGCAGGATCATTTCCCATGATACAAATAATTACGCAACCAGCGTCACGAGTTAGGAAATATTGCGCAACTTCAATGCTTTATTCACGTTTGTCTTGAACAGTTCAATTTTACTGTGGAGACACTGACAGCGTCGGAAATCGTCACTGCATCAGACGGAAATGATTTGCTAATATACTGGTTTACATAAAGGACATATAATGAGCTATGTGAAAACTTCGTTCAGAGACAAACATAAAGTAGACCCATACCATAGCTACGCTCAACTCCAATGCTGCAGACGTCTTCTGTCTTCTTATGCAACTAAAAAGCATTGTATGGCGTGCGTCTGGCTGGAACTGGGAGAAATATCCAGTCCACAGAAACAAAGTCACCCACCCTAATCTCGCATCAGAGTGATCAGACATTAGAGCATTGACATCAATTGAAAATTTACAGCTTCTGCTTTCTTGAAACTGAAACCAAATATCTTTTAGTATAAAGGTCTGGACAGCCTTGCCAATTATGCAAGTTTTGTAAGGAAATTTGCTGACAAATATCTCTTGGTCACTTGATTCGTCACTTGACGTTGATGACAAATTAATTGTCACTTTGCTCTGTAAATTGAAATTATAGGAGTTGAATTTCAGGCATGCAAGTGTGATCACACACCACCAGTGCGAATAATTGCACATCTCCATAAAATGAATGCTCCACAAATTGCAACGCACATGGAAAATTACAAAAAATTAAAGGGCAAATGCATTCACTCCAATTTGAACAAGGATGATAACCTATACTAGTTTGTGAATGGCTCTTGACAATCATGTGGCAATGTGTTTTTCACCGAATTGTGAAATTTACAGGTAGCGATATTTTGGTTAACCTTGAATGTTGAATATTTAAGCCTTAAAATATCGCGAAAGCTTCTTGGAGGAAAAATGACAGAAAAATAGCAAAATTTAGTAGTTGTTTCAAAAGAATTTTGGGGCGACAACTCTTGATATTTAGCTGGGCTGCAAGTTGCGTAATCTTTCAGTTGTACAGTAATAACAAGAATCCTCCAAGACTTGTAAGTAATGAAAATATTTTTTCGGTTTTTCTCGGGTAAGTATCGGTTTTATCGTTTATAACTTAAACATAGCTTCATAGGTAATTTGTACAGAAGTATCTTCACTGGTTTGGTCTCAGGTGGTCTGAGCTCTATCACTGTGGTTCTCGGGAGAACCGACATCTGTGTGGTCCAAGACCCGACATCAAAAAACCAGATGGAAGCAGTGCACATAGATAATTTGCATATGACAATCATTAATGTGCACAGTACCTCAAGTCTGATCTCATCTCAAAAAATTCAATATATATTAAACAGTACGAAAAATGCATTCTAACAGTCGAACTCCCATCTTCATAGGAAATTCTTGAGATGAGATATAAAATGTGAAAGCTTATTCACAGAAAAGAAAATAGTCTGTTGCGCAATAATTTGTGACTTTCTTGTTGCACAACTCAACTCAAATTACCGGCTTTGCTTCCCTTTAAAATAAAAAAAGGTGTTTATTGTATGGCATTGAACACTTCCTGTCTGCTTGCATAGCATGTTGCACAGAGAAGGCTTAATTTATTACATCACCCCAGAAGGGTAAGAGTGCGATCACGCCTTGGTACAAGGTGCATGCTGTAACTTTCAGAAAAACAAAGAAATAGAAAGATTTTAATTTGAATAGTACCTCGGCCCATGGATGTCCTATAAAGATGGGAGTTGGGGTGTTAGGATTCGTTTTTCATGCTGTTCAATACATATATTTAAATTTTTTGACTTGAAGTACACTTTAAAGATCAAGAGTTGCCCCCCAAACTTACTTTGAAGCAACAACTAAGTCTCACCAGTTTCTTCTTTTTTCTCCTCAAAGTATCTTTTATCATATTTCAGGACTTCAACAAGGTAAACCAAACAGTAGGCATATCTTCCAATAAATTTCACATTTGAGGAGAAAAACTGTTTTCACATGACTCTCAACAGCCAATCATAAAAGAGGATAGTCTACCACACTACTTTAAGTTGGGGTGACTGCTATTGCCTCTTAAATTTATACTTTTTTTTAAAAAGAGGTCTGCATGACTATGGGCGCTGTGTGCAGGTGATCTGTTACCATGAACGAAGTACTGTAAAGATTTTTAAGAAATCTTTCTCATTCCTTATGCATTTATTCATGATGAAAATTTCGAATTCCGAGACGGAGTATTTAGGCTACAGCTTGAGGGAAAGTCGATAGAAAATTTTGTCCAAACTGAACTCTTCTATTGTAAAATATTTTGGCCTCATCCAAATTAGCCTCCAAATCACCCTTACTGTACCATGTCCCATAAATACTCAGACAGGGGAGGAACCAGGGTATTTTGATAGGGGGCAAAGCATGAGTTGAATGTTCCTTTCTTTTTCCCCTGTTTTTCCTACTCATTGTCTTGCAAATAGAGGACATTCCCATCCCCAATTACCCTATCCCCCCTCCCCCTGCTGCCATCATTCCTGATGCAGCCCTTGTAGACTACTCAGAATAACTACAAAATAACATCAAATGAAGCCTGTAGTACCTTGTGATGGTTAACTTTCTTTGTCCCAAATGGTTGAATATAGGCAACGGGCGAAAGTTGCAAAAAACGTCTGTGAGTTTCTTGCCTAGTTTCTAGGGTATGTGTGCCTGGGGTGAGGGGTAGCAGGTGTATACGGTGTTTACAATTTTTTCCCAAACATGACAGGAATTCCCCATCACCTACTCTTACCCGACTTGCCAATGGCAACTTGGGTAAGAAGGATTAGGCCATCTTATTGATTTCAGCGTGTCATGCATAGGTGACTTCAACTTGTAAGGTCTCAGAAGTCAAGATACCGTAAGGTTCATATCTGCCAGAAAATTGAGCTACACAGAGTTAAGAGGATCAGTTGTGTTGGACTTTTTCTAAATTCTGGCTTATGGGCAATTCCTGTAATGAAAGGTTGTTGTGCACATTGGAACTTGGAATAAGGCCTATCAAACTGTTGGCATGCTGGTAACCTAAATAAAATAAAAAAGGTGAAGAAGAAAAAACACAATTGTAAGACGTCCGTTAGTGGATCTCAATGCTAGGTTATAACAAAAACACTTCTTATAAAGCCGGCATATGCGATACGGTATACACAATTGTTCCAGGCTATTTGGCACTGAGTATATAAAACGATAGTACAAAGAAGAAGGCTTTACATGCACACACCAAATGGTATGAGCTTCAATCGTCGACAAATAATATTGTAGGCATACTGTACATGGGGCAAACCCAGGCGCTCCCCGCATCAAAGTTGAAGTTTCAGGATGCCTTGGGCTGCCGAAACATTAAAATGGGGGGAGGGGGGAGTATAGGGAATGGTGGACCTTTCACTGCATGTTTTGCTCGTTTTTTCCCTCATTTTTGTCGAGGATTGTTGCTCAGCAGGCAAACCGTGAAAACAAAAATTTAAACAGACTGGGACCCATCGGATGACACAAGGAACAATTGCACAAACAATCGGTGGAAAAAATAATCAATGAGTTGCACTAATGAGGCCCTCATAGATACCAGCCCCTTACATCTATCATGTAAACTATTGCTCATCTCATCATGATACGTGCGGTGAACCCATGCATGTCCAGGATCCTAACTATTGAATGGGCTACTGTAACTCATAAGTAGTAGTTCTGATGAAATATCAACATTACAACTAATTGAGTCAGTGGAGCAAATTACTGGATTGCATCAACAGATCAGGATAATATTATCTTGCTCTATGATGATTGCATCTAAAATGGGCAGGGTTTCTGTCAGAGGGGGAAAGGGGGGATTTGTCCCCCTTTCCAGAAGAAGGTGGGTAAAATCCCCCCCTTTTCATCTCCATAAAAATTAGAAAATTGTCAATAGATTGGTTTCTTACTTAGAAAGAAGACACTTTTGCAGCAATGTTTGAACTTACACAAATGAACCGCCTTTAGAGGCATGTTCTGGTGGGTTTTCGCCTCTGTCTTGTAAGAAAAACAAAAATATTCCACACCATGTCCTTCAAACTCTATCACAATACCATTCTCCTAACTCAAGATATCTCACTTTAAAGATTGGTTATTTTCATTAAATTACATACCTCTGCTCTTCAACAAAGCCACAAAATGTTATGTTATGTGGGCATATTGCTTCATATTCCTTTTGTTTTTCTTTATAATTGAAGGTTCTGTTTGTCCTTGAAATTTGATACTGTTGGAATGTTTGGATATCTTTTCCTTTAGATCTAGCACATCCCTTCACCATACATAGAGTACAACAAACAATATTGCTTAATATTTCCAGCAGTGGCATCATTATTATAAATAAACTGAATGCAATGTTAAATTAAAGTGCCACAAAGACATCACAGATTTCCCATAATGCATCAATTCCCAAGAAAAATTTGAAATACTTTGAAAGTTTTTATCTTCTGAACGCAATAAGCTATCTAAATGCCGTTTTCATCTTCTGAAAGGGAAAATTTTCCTGCTTATTTTGAATTTGCCAAATTTTGCCTCCAGAATATGCCTTTAACACCTTCAAATTGCACCTTACTGGGTTCCTGGAAGGAAGCTTTTGTCCCCCTGAACCCACTCATAGTCAGCAAAACCCGGCGGTCTGTCGGCGGCCATTGTTGGCTTCTGATCGGCCATGAATTGGTGCTTGGCCACTGAAGGAACGCTGGAGGGCCATCGGAGGTCCGCTGGCTACATCCGGGTCATTTACAAAATTGTATGCTGCCAATCAGCTTCTTTGCCGTAGGAGGTCCGCCGGCGCGAGCCGCTGGACATTTCTCAGGCGGACCGCCGATGTGGCCTTTGGCAGTCCGTTGCTGAGCCGACCAGATTTGCTGACAGGGAGCCTAGAACAGCATCAATTTGAACTTAGGGTTAAGCAGTAATATATCCGCCCTTTTTTGTTTCTGGCGGAATCCCTGATCAATGGGGGATAAAACTTCTTCTTCTTCTTCAAAAAAGGTGACACATCTAAAGGGCATTCTTTCACCACGCATGCGTTGAGAGGCTAAATATGCCCAGTAATATAGGTAACAGGGTCCTTATGGACAGAGGCAACCCTCATTACATTCAGAAGGAGACGATTCCAATCCTTAATGGTTCAAGGCAGGAAGCTAAATTTATAACAGTTAGTACTGGTATGTGGGAGACAGACATGAACGTCATGCATTAAACGGGTTCTACGAGTAGGCCACTGGAGACAATCAACAGGTAATTGAGCCTGGCCAAACACACCTTTGGAAAAAAGGATCAATCTACTTTTCCTCCGCCTTTCAGTTAAGGGCAAAAGGTTTAGTTCCTTAAGGAGCCTGGTCATTGATCCTGGCTCCCTAGAATTGTCAGAGGCAATGAATCTAGCAGACCGTTTTTGTATACTCTCAAGCTTGTCACGCAGGTAAACCTGGTGGGGGTCCCAAACAGTACTGGCGTACTCTAGCACAGCCCGAAGGATTCCTTTATAAGCCATTAACTTACATCACCAGGGCAGGAAGATAGGTTTCTATACAAAATACCAAGAATCTTATTTCCCTTGTTACAGATATTTTGGATATGCTTTTCCCAGTTCAGATCTTTAGTGATGGTAATTAGGAGATACTTAATACTATCTACCCTCGGGAGCTCAATCCTATTTAGAACATACCTAAAAAGTATGGGACTTTTTTTCCGAGCAAAAGTAATAACGCTACACTTAGTGGGCTGAAATCTCATGCCCCACGTGGAAGCCCACAGCCCCAACTGCATGATATCATTCTGAAGTTTATGACAATCCTCATCGGTCTCAATAATACGGTAACAGACACAATCATCTGCAAAAAGACGAACCTTGGAAGAAACACCATCGACGATATCATTGATATGAACCAAGAAGAGAATCGGTCCTAGGACAGACCCCTGAGGAACTCCAGACAGAACTTGCATCGGGGGAGACTGGGTGCCATTGAAAACAACAGATTGTTTAGGATCACCAAGAAAGTCATCAACCCAACGAAGAATCTGATTTGAAACACCAAGTGTATACAGCTTGGTCTTAAGCAGTTCATGAGGAACAGTATTGAAGGCCTTCTCAAAGTCCAAGATAAACACATCGACTTGTTTATGGGCATCAAGGAAGGAAGCCCAGTCCTCAATTATCGACACAAGTTGTGTTTCGCAACTATGAGACTTACGAAAGGCGTGCTGGGTGGGAGAGAGTAAGTTACAGTATGTATTTCAAAATGGTTCATAAGGTTTGAGGCAATAATATGTTCTAACAATTTACAGCAGACACATGTAAGAGAAACAGGACTGTAATTACAAGGTAGGGAACTGTCACATTTTTGAAAATAGGGCAAACATTTGCAGTCTTCAAATCCTCTGGAATGCATCCTTTTGTAAGGGATTGCTGAAAGAGATGGCTTAGAACAGGTGCAAAATCAGTGGCAATCTCTCTCAGGACTCAAGGATGGATGCCACCTGGTCCCATGGTCTTGTTGATTTTAAGACCATGCAAAAGCTTAAGACCATGCAAGTGCTGTTGCGAGTTTTAAAAACTCCCAACAGCACTGGGGCTCTTACCCTTTTACAAGCCAGATAGGCTTTCATCCTGTGCAAGTGACAATTTATAGCAATTACCAGTATCAAGAGCCTAGGCCTAGGCTAGGCCTAACGTTAGGCTTGACCACAAATAGAAAGAGTGCCTGGTCACTGCATACTGCATATTTGCTGGTATTCCGAAATTTTCTCTGTACTATGTACGTAATAAAAAGGAAAAAATAAAACAAAGCAATGCATGGCATTCGAAGATCATACGTGTACACTACCAAATCAAAAATATTACAATAACCTCAAGAACAATGTCAATGTATGGATTTCGCACCGGTCTGTACTGATGACATTACAATTATGGGTACGGGTACGGTGCGCATGAAAACGAAAAGCAAGCACACAGCATACCGACCAATTCGTAATTTACGTACTATACATATATGTGAAAGTATACACACGTTTTCCTGTGAGCGATTTCAAGTGTAAAGCACTAACGTTACTTTCTTTAACCCGTTAAACTTAGAGTTAGACACCAAGCCCACCTACATAATATGCGTAAAAGCATGCAAATTACAACAAAAGAGAGAATCTTACATTGGCCGTCAGTGTTGAAGACAACCATGGTTTGCACTTTCTAGCTCCATGTACAGAGAGAAAATCGTCTGTCGTGCGTTCAACTAAACCAAAACATACAATGCAGTCGTATACACGGAATAATATGATCTTCGTGCGTGCACGTAGGCTCTGTGTGTATAACCTGTCAACAAACACAAAGAGATGTGCAATGTACGGGGCTACAGTATAAAAGTTAGCGCGAATCATACAGCCTGTCGCAACAGCTGTTATACAAAGACTGCTTGAGACATTCGACAAGGAATACAAGTAATGTTTGATAGAATTTCGTTCTGATTGGAAAGTTTTTGGGGATGATGATGTAAGGCACTCAAAATATTGTAGAAACTGAATCACACAGCGAGCCAGTGAACACAAGTGTACTTCAATGGAGCCATCGTACCGTTACTGAAAAGGTACATGCAAATATTTCCGGTTTGTATGAAAGGTGAGGCGCTTATAGGCACACAAACGTCCACATGTGAGATCACATGACAAAATGGGCAGTAATATTGTGTGTGAAGTTGACCTTAACAAGCAGGAAAAAATAGACTAAACGTAGGCCTAAAAATGGTTAGGTGAATTCCCACGATAACATTTTACGGAAGCTTAGAAAGGACAAAGAATTTACACGAATTGAAGACATGGCAAAATGACGAACTGAAAATATGCAAATCATCAATTGGCAATCAGTGGCGGCACCAGGATTTGAAAAGAGTGTGTGTGTGTGTGGGGGGGGGGGGGGGCTTACCGGGTGGGGTCCAGGGGCCCATTCAGGGCGCCTGGTGGGGTCCAGGGGCACAGCCCCCGGAACTCTGAGGTTTTAGCAAATCTCTAGGTAAAAAATTAAGTCTCAGGATAGGTGTATTTTGGTCCATAATGCATCATCCAAAGCAAAGATTCCAAATAATTTAATGCAAGCTACAGTAGGCTTATTTGGCTATTACTCTCCTTAGCTGACAACATGAAAAGTTGGAAAGTGACAATATGTTTAAAAGCTACTTATTAGCAATCTCTTTTCACACTTTTCTTAAAACAGAAAGGTGAATGCAATATGTACAGTATATTAACAGGGAATAGATATATACATATCTGTTACACTTAAGTTTATATATCGAGCTTACCAGGTGGTACATAATGTATAAGAGGGATGTGTTCACAACTACAGCAAGAAAAATTCTCTTAACACATCAGAAAGAAAAAAAATCATGCATCAAACAAACAGCACTGCCAATTTATACAATAAATAAAAGAATGAAAACAAAACAAAGGACATTATACTTCAGGCGCCGAGTGGGGGGGGGGCAACTGGGGGACAAATTTAAAGGCTCTGAGTGGGGAGGGGAATTTTCCCCCATGCCCGCCCCCCCCCCCACCTTGGTGTTGCCCCTATTGGCAATTGACGGATGATATCTGCGATGGAGCAATGTCCTGCAAATCGTTGAGATGCACAGTTGTAACTTCCTCGTCAATAATAAAATGTATCAAAGCCAGTTCGTCAATTTCTTTTTATCCGAAAGTACCATAATGTTTCGAAGTCTTGTACAGCTCATTCGATTCAGATATAGAGGCCCATCACTCTTGATGGATGGGCCAATAGGCGCCAATCTTCCCCTTCGTCAGGGTCTGGGAAATTTTCCAAGTTAGGGGAAAGCCGTGTAATTTGGACCCCCTAATTACAAAGCCCCACGAAATCAGATATAAGCGCAACCAATTACTGCTCTAAGGGGCACTATTGGGAGGTTAATTAATGGAATATTCTTTTTGTAGGAGAGTAGAAACTCTCCTTACATTTTCCCAGGGAAAGTTATCGCTAAAAATAGAAGCTTTTGAAAGTGGTCCAATTTACACCATCCATGTGTAATTTGAACCAACAAGGTGTGTAAAATGAACCACCTGCCGTGTAAAATGACCGGGCAAAATATTGCTGCAAAATTTCTCAAATCATCACGTGAATTGATAACAGAAACACTTCTCACACCCTTCCTGTCTTTTAGTGTTACATTTTAGGCCTAATTGATGTTATTCCCCCTTAAAATGACTTGCCCTTTGCTTGCCTCCCCCATCCCAAAGTCATGCGCTGCAACGTACCAGGAAGGCACAGACCAAGGTTAGTAATTGGCTCATGGCATGGGAATTACGCATATGCCAAGCTTAGTACTAAAACAAACTGCGAAGAGGAATGAAAGGGTGAGCAAATTCTTCTGTGTAGGGTACTGCTACTGTCTATTCATTTCCATGTGTGTAATTAACTGAAGCACCCGGGCCCACGTGTTTGTAATTTGGACCGGTCCATTTTACACATCATATCGTTTAATGTGGACGAGCTGTCCATATTACACACCCTGGGTGGTTTAAATTACACGATGTTACTAATTTTACCCAAACTCCTCTAGCCTAGCCAAGTGTAGTTTTTACCAAAATGTAAAAGCCCAGCACTCAATAGGAATTATTATATTTTGTCATAATCATTATGCCTTGGGGGTGAACAAATCATTTCCGAGTAAAAACCCAACAAAGGGTCAACTCGAAAATAAGATCAGTTCACCAGTTTCTAATAAAAACCACACAGAATTGTGGAAATCACCTTAATCTCATCGATTGCGAAGTCAAATTTGAGTGTTCTGAGTTAGGTATGAATGACACATAAAAGTAAGATACCCTCTCCCATTGTGTTGGAATAATGCCGGTGGTTCAGTTTTACACACCGGTCCAAATCACACGGCTTTCCCCTACTAGTTGTGGAGCACAGACTATCAGGCAACAAAATGCTTAATTTTGTCCCTATTAAAAGTAAAGTCCAGAGACAAACTGTTACCGATATTTTAAAGACGAATATAGGCTAAGCTCGGACCTATATTCATTTGCCGGCAGAAAGTTGAGTCATTGACGAGATCTGTTGTCTCGTAGAAACCACATTTGTCTCAACTTTGCCACTAATTGTAATAACTGTGCGACTCGTCAGTTGCGCAGAAAATTGTTGAAGAGAAGTCGGACTGAGTTCGAAGTTTATCTGCGCACACATTATTCTCCTTTCTCTTTAGGATCGGCTAACTATGTTAACAAGGCTAACATATGAACGGTGTGCTGGTGGCGGCGGCAGAACGTACCTTGAATCAGACCTTGAAGGGCAGTTCTTTTACGATACCAAGCGACCGCGAAATTGGGAAAAGCCATTGCCTTATTAATTAAAACTTCACGTTAGGTGAATATGTAAATAATTGTAAATATCTTTTCATCTTGTATATATTCTGCTTTGAGTTTTAAAAAGTTTTTCCTTCAAGGAAAAAAAAAAAAACTTCACGTTAGGTGACAACCAACTCAAACAATTTGGATCAAATTTGGTATTTTTCTAAGACCAGTTCAGATTGGAATACCGAAGATTGCTCTTGGATACTGGTTTTCGTGTGCATGATCCCGCCTTCAGCTGTAATCGCATGTGAAGGTGTAAAGGTGTTACCTTTTGACCTTTGACCTATCGTGCAAAAGGCTGTTCCTTGAAGAACTAACTTTTGAGCTGATCTTTTTGACGGAGGCATCTCGTCAACTGGTCAAATTGCAGAGCTTGTCATTTTTGTTTTTTGTCTGAAACTTGTCAATGCAATGCCTTGTCTAGGCTTCCGTATCATCATATTGTCAGGTCTATATCCACTCAGTTTGTCGAAAATCACATGATGAGAAGAGACAGTTTGATGACATCTATGTGTGGCTGGACTGACCTGGAGCTTACAGCGCCCTTAGATGCATCAACAAAGGGCGCATGCTAATTTGGTACACAGAACCCTTGTATGTATGGAATGAGTAAACCTGAAGGATATAGTCATAAGTTGCCGGCCGAAACCTTGTTAATTATTGCTCATCGGGCAGACTTTTTTTTTCTGGTAACCTCTCTTTCATCGAACTGTATCCGATCGTATATCTACTGGGTAAAAATTCAGTAAAACGTCACAAGGACGCATTGCTTCCCTTTTACCAAACCCAATCCAAGTCGCCGGGAGTTAATGAAGGATTGTAATCAAGTAGATATGAGTAAGAAAGTTCCCCCAACATAATAAATAATCAGTAAATGACTTCATATAGCGCCGCCATCATACTATATGTTCGGCCGCGCTTCACACAAAGAACACCTCATTGAAGAGGAAGTTAACCAAAATTTTATGTTTCATATGTGAAAAAGGAACCAAATTTACACACCGTGGTGCAATTTTCATTCAAATTGTACATATATTTCTCGAGATATAACTAAATGGAGTTACTTGATTTTTGTTCTAAAGTGTATTGAGAGCAGCAGAAGTTATATCACTTCTTCACACTGACAGGGAATGCTATTGTTTTTTTAGACTGTTTTGTTGACCTTGAAGTTAATAGGAATACGACCTCCTTGTGGGGAATGCAAAGTTTGTGAAGTCCTCCGTGCCACCGATGAAGTCACATTTTGAAAATATGAGAACCACATCTCAGATTGTAATGCAAATTTCACCAAAATGCTTAAAATAAGTACCTCTCCAAGAAATCGAAACTTGATATGATTTTAGACCCTTCTTTTAAATAAGTCGAGCTTAGTATTAAAACAAAGTGAACCGGGTGAAAACTTTCAGCTGGGAGACTGTTCCACAGAGATGGAGCGGCACCAAAAAGGCACGATCACCAGCTTTAGTTTCAGCAATGGGAACGCGACGCAGGTTATTACACGATGAACGAAGGGCAAGGGTAGGTTTGTAAGGAAAAATCAAGTCATTAATGTACTCCGGGGCAAGGCTGTTTAGAGCCTTAAAAACAACCAATAGGATCTTATATTGAATTCGATTGGAACTAGATAGCCAGTGCAAATCATTTAATAGAGGGGTTAAATGATTGCATTTAAGGGCACCAGCAGTTAACCTGGCCGCCATGTTTTGTACACGTTGGAGGGGGGTGGGGGCTAACAAAGACTGAGAGATACCGTAAAATAAAGAATTACGTAAGTCTAACCTAGAATTAACAAGCTTAATTCGGATGATAAAGTGTAACATGTTCAAAGAATGTGAGAGACGTGAGTTCAACGGATGAATTTGCAGAAGCTTCCTCATGTTAAGTTTGAACGACTTGCCCTCAAACATGGCGGTTGTTAACGCATATTTGTGACGTCAGTGAGAACTATCTATAGTCGATATGTTCCTCCCACGTCTTCAAAAGAAAACGTTTCCTCACCTCTAGCTGTTTATAGTTACCATGCGTATCCTGTTACCAAGGTGCTTTTCTCCTTTCGGGGGCAATGTAGTGCCTTTCGTTTGTTATTTACTTGCTACTTATGTACTATAATATTCCTTTTATAATGTGTAATGTGTTCCTTCCGTCAGCAGACGGAACTTCTATGCGCATGAAGTATTTGAACTGAAGTTTATAAATCGTGATTAATCTAGTCTGAAAACCACAATCCATACGATAGTTTTCTGCTATCCTCTGCTTTTCCCCAGAAGAGAGCACTGACGATAAATATCAGAACAACTGCCATTTCCTTTTTTTTACTTCAGGGAGATTGTTAACTTAAGATAGCAAAACAATTTTTTCCCTTAATTTTGCTTATGCTTGGCGGGCTCCCAGTTGTATTTGGAAACTGATACTAATCCAGGGTCCCCATTGAAATGCCTTATTCGCCGGGTATGTTAACAGTTGAGTCATATTGAGTATTAATCCCTAATATTTTTGGTGAAGATCAAAAGTCATTTGGGATCACAAGGGGTAAAAATGGCACGACCCTGAAAACAATATTTCTAAAGAAGTGTAAGTGTGAGGAATTTTATACTTTCCATGTGAATTTCCCATGTTGAGTAGATGACGCTTTTTGTTTCAGGTTGAAATCAAAGGTCATTCGAGATCAAAAGGTCAAAAATCGTTAACACAATATTTCAAGAAGGGTTAGTGTTAGGGATCTCATCTAAGCATGTCCATTCCTAAATTGCGTTGCATTGAGTAAGGGATTGCTGTAATATTCAGTGGCGCCTTGGAAGGTTAAAAGTCATTTGGGGTCAACAGGCCCAAGAGGTTAAAACCTTGTAAACACAGTATCTCAAAAAGAGTCACGAGTGGGAAGATTCTCATATTTAGCATAGGCATTGCCTATATGTGTATGGAGGAGATAATTGCTGAAGTTTTGGTGAACGTTAAAGATCATAAGGGTGACTAGAGGTCAACGGCTTAAACCAAGTTATCACCATATTTTAAGAAGGGTCATACGTGCGACGGATTTCATACTTGGCATGTGAAATGTCCATATTAAGTGGATGATTGCTATATCAATTTTGTGGAAGTGAAGGTTATTTGGATTCACCAGAAGTGTGAAAACCTCGTAAACGTGGTATCCTACAGTAAATAACTGTAAGAAATGCAAAAGAGTAGTTCTTTCTATGATACCCTAGAATGGCCATGTGTGTACGAGACGGGGGGGTTCTAGGGGAATGCAACCCTCCTTTATTTTCACATGAATTTTTAGCTCAAGGCGGCAGTGCGGTGGGCAGCGTGGAGGGGAGTTTCATTTACTAACCGAGCAAAATGCTTGCAAAATTTCCAGAACAAACACCCTCCGCCCTTGTGAAATGTCTTTCAGTACATTTGTATAGAACAGGATGTCAAATTTACACATTAATTATAAAATTTAAATTTCCTTACCTGGTATTTGGTAAATATTTTGGTAAGTGAATAACTCTGACCTCCTGACAGCATATTGCTTCATGCAACTACTAAGTGCAGCATCTATTATGTCCCAAGGTACACGGGTATATTTTTCATCAGTCTGCACACCTTCAAAACCCCCCTTTCATACATACCCCCTATAGGAAGTAGTTGTGATAATTTATGTCACTATGAAATATATTGAACTGTTGTTTCGTTTTGGCTTGTGTAAAAACACCGCTCAGATTCCACGACGACCATGGTTCCCGAAGAAGTCACGACACCGCCAACTTCTTATATGAATTTACATGAAAACCTGTATGTTTATTAAAATTCCAGTCTAGTATGATCGGAGATGAAATGAAAATCACCTCTTTAACATGATTCCTTAGAACGTATTCGAGGAGAATCCCTAAAATGCTCGCAAACACAACTTTGAGCATTTTTCATGATGTATTTTGAGTTGTTCCCTCGGTGGAGAACATTTGTTTGTAGGGAAATTTAATATGTAGCCCTAGTAGAAGTTTTTAATCAAATTAAATGTACAATAAATTTTTATGCATGTATAATTGTAAAAAGGAACCATTTTAGGATGCATAGATAACTTAACTTATGTATTTCTACATTTTTGAAGTGGATGCTTTTTGTCCATTGTTATTTTACAATGAACATCAATAAATTTACCCCACCAAAAGAAATACTCAGGAAGGGGCATTGGCCCATGCCATCTCCCCTCCCCCACCGAAGGTAGCATATGAGGCACCAGATTGCATTTAAGAATAACAACTTTTACAAAAAAAAAAACATTCGATGGGGGGGGGGGGGAAGGGGCCATCCCTTAGGCCCGTTCCGCAGCCGGTAATTAAAAACGTACAAGAAAGGTGCAGGGGTGGAGGATGTTTAGGTGCGGTGGACAATAGTTTTACGTTTATCATGCAACAGGTGTTAGGAGTTAAACAATTTTTAGTTGGGAGTTCGGACAGTTACATACACAATTGCATCAATTCAGTGGATCTTGAACTTAGCCAAGAGTTGCAATAGAGAAACTGCATTAGCATATTTTCAATTCCCGCGTTGTAGTTCCCCGCCTTAAGATTAAATACCGTTTCATCTTATGTTATGGTACATTTTGTGATAAATTCCTTATGACTTAGCAAGTTGTTTTTTTATTATTGCAAAGGGAAGCTGAAAATAAAGACTATTTAGATACATTTATAAAGCAACACTTTTAAAGCATGATAACGCAATTTTCGACCATTTGAGGAGTACGTAGGGATTTTCCAAAATATTCTTTCCTCGCCCCACCATCTGATGGTGGAGCTCAACTTAGATAGTATTTTATTTATGGTAGAATTACTGTTTTCGTGCATAAAAAACAAAACACAAAAAAAAAACAAAACAAAAAAAACAAAAAACAAAACAAAACAAAAACCTGACATGCTCCCTTGCCCTTAGGCCTTTTATGCTCTTTTATTTTGACTTCTAAAGGTATGCAAATATAAAAACAAATTTTAATTCGAATAGGCACCGGTAGCGTACATGGTATCTTACTCAAAATGTTTAGTTTTACCCCATTTACCACCTCAATTCACCTTTAAGGACTATTCCTATAAAATTAAAAATCTTGCATGATTTTGCATATCAACT
This sequence comes from Holothuria scabra, assembly GCA_037179385.1. Taxonomy (NCBI): domain Eukaryota; kingdom Metazoa; phylum Echinodermata; class Holothuroidea; order Aspidochirotida; family Holothuriidae; genus Holothuria; species Holothuria scabra. The sequence goes on along the minus strand of CM074183.1, from coordinate 49,470,772 downwards.
CCTTATAAAGGCCAAGATTTTTTTAAGGGGAAAGGGAAACCCTCTTCCTTGGACCCCTCCCCTTACCGGCAATCACTCAACATATTGCATACCCCCTACCCCTTCACCAAAAAATTGCTTACTTCACTAAACCTCACCTTGTGACCTTTCCTTTATAAACTCATTGACTGAGTTTTCTTTTCAAAAACGCTAATTGCTTTGAAACAATGGCTAATCATTGAGTAAAAAGGGATTCTTGTAGTGAGTGTACACACTCCATCTATAAGGGCTAAAAGGCCCTAATCTATCACCAGTTCTCCTTCTTATTCATGTCTTCCCACAGATGGCCAAAATTGTCTTAAATTCATCCTCTTCCAGTCGCAATCTCAGTTAATTGTTTCAGGGTGACTATAAGAGCAATGTTTATAAAGCAAAACACTCAGGCACAATTTATATGCTGTGTAGGCCTAATATAAACTTAAATACTCTGCGTTGTTTGAACTAGCTGCCAATAAAAGAATTGAACCAATAGGTAATTTTTGTAGACGCCTACGATAATTATAGGTTAGGTTGAGCGGACAGGTCCTCTATCTTTATTCTGCGAGTTAAGACCTGTGAGTTAAGACATTGGGCTTCGGCCTTGGATAATAGCAAACAGGTTGACGTTTTTATTTTAGACTTCGAGAAAGCTTTTGACGCTGTCCCCCATGAACTTCTTAAGGCGAAGTTATATTTTTAGGGGTCTCTAGGCAAGTCATAAATTGGGTGGATAACTTTCTACTGAGTACTTGGGGGTGACCATTACTAAAAATCTCAACTGGGGCAATCAGAGTCAGTCTGTTTGTGATAAAGGAGACAAGATCCTAGGTCTACTATACGTAGAAACCTCTCTTTTTGTTCCAAGGAAGTTAAATTGGCAGCCTACAAAGGCTTGCTTCGGCCTTTGTTAGAGTATGCTTGTTCCGTTTGGGATCCAAATCAGACGTCACTTCAAGATAAACTAGAGGGAGTACAAAGAAGATCTGCACGGTTTTTAGGCAATGAGTACTCCCGTGAAGTTGGTTCGATGTCTACCCTTTTGAAAGATCTTGGTCTTGGGACTCTATCCGATCGCCGTAGGCGCTGTAGGCTCCAAATCTACGGTCAAGCAAATATCCCTTTGTCTGGTCTTTGTAAACCAACCCGTATAACTCGCAATATGCATGCTATGATGCACTACCGCTCCCTATACTAGGACAAATTGCTTTAAATACAGTTTTATCCCCAACACAATCCGGGATTGGATATTGGCCTTCCTAGTTATCGAGGGGGTTAGTTGTCACCATAAGCCCTTGGACTTGCGTGACCGACTGCTCGGCGCATACGTGGTGTTCTATTATCCTTAACTGGATGTTTCACCGTACTTTGCAAGAAGAAGAAGAAGAAGAAGAAGAAGAAGAAGAAGAAGAAGAAGAAGAAGAAGAAGAAGAAGAAGAAGAAGAAGAAGAAGAAGAAGAAGAAGAAGAAGAAGAAGAAGAAGAAGAAGAAGAAGAAGAAGAAGAAGAAGAAGAAGAAGAAGAAGAAGAAGAAGAAGAAGAAGAAGAAGAAGAAGAAGAAGAAGAAGAAGAAGAAGAAGAAGAAGAAGAAGAAGAAGAAGAAGAAGAAGAAGAAGAAGAAGAAGAAGAAGAAGAAGAAGAAGAAGAAGAAGAAGAAGAAGAAGAAGAAGAAGAAGAAGAAGAAGAAGAAGAAGAAGAAGAAGAAGAAGAAGAAGAAGAAGAAGAAGAAGAAGAAGAAGAAGAAGAAGAAGAAGAAGAAGAAGAAGAAGAAGAAGAAGAAGAAGAAGAAGAAGAAGAAGAAGAAGAAGAAGAAGAAGAAGAAGAAGAAGAAGAAGAAGAAGAAGAAGAAGAAGAAGAAGAAGAAGAAGAAGAAGAAGAAGAAGAAGAAGAAGAAGAAGAAGAAGAAGAAGAAGAAGAAGAAGAAGAAGAAGAAGAAGAAGAAGAAGAAGAAGAAGAAGAAGAAGAAGAAGAAGAAGAAGAAGAAGAAGAAGAAGAAGAAGAAGAAGAAGAAGAAGAAGAAGAAGAAGAAGAAGAAGAAGAAGAAGAAGAAGAAGAAGAAGAAGAAGAAGAAGAAGAAGAAGAAGAAGAAGAAGAAGAAGAAGAAGAAGAAGAAGAAGAAGAAGAAGAAGAAGAAGAAGAAGAAGAAGAAGAAGAAGAAGAAGAAGAAGAAGAAGAAGAAGAAGAAGAAGAAGAAGAAGAAGAAGAAGAAGAAGAAGAAGAAGAAGAAGAAGAAGAAGAAGAAGAAGAAGAAGAAGAAGAAGAAGAAGAAGAAGATAAAAAAAAAAAACTTGGATTAGCTTTTAAAAGTTATTTCTCCTATGTTTGGTCGGGCAACTGGAAGTTCTCTGTTTTCGCATAGCCTATGGCCATAACCGTAAGGGACTCTTTTTCTAAAGGACTGTGACCTTTTGCACTTTTCTAGATCCCCAACTAGGGCATAATTTCCACCCCACTGATGCACTGAAGTCTGCCCGATTCAGCAAGCAAGCAAGGTCTTGGCCAATTGCGGCCCCGGCCTCCCGTCGCATACAGTCATGCATATGATAAAACATGTACCAAATCAATGAAGATGCACGTTTGGGTGCTACATGTAATTTCAGAGCATAAAGTAACTAAAGTGACAGTAGGTGAAAAGGTATTCAAATTTTTGGACAGATTATTTTCCTAAGCAATATGTACATTCGGTCTGGGTTTCGGACCTTGTCGGTCTCGGTCTCGAGTTTAACTGGCCTCGGTCTCGGTCTCGACACTCCCTGGTCTCGGTCTCGAATACAGCACTGATACGTGCCCACCCAGTGTGTTAATTCACGCTTTGACTGCATTCTTTCTAGTACAAGTCTATACCAAATAAACAATTGCCACGAAGACGCCTGGAACACTTCATGTTTCGTGGTGTCCATAACATACTAATTTCTCAATTGGTCTGGTCGAAATAATTCATCGATCTCGCTCTACTCAGAAAATTTGAAAACAATTCTGAAAACCATTTCCATTTGTCCGTTCCTGGACTTCGCAGTTTCAGTTATATCATTGAACTATCTTAAACAGTCATAAGGTTGGGCGCCCTCCCTTTAGTTAGAGCAGCGCCCTGAGCTAGAGATAGTGGTATTAAAAATATAACACAAGCTTGCGCGTCCGGTGTTGGTTTGTTAGATCGAGGTGTAGGACCCAGCCTCTGATTTTGGTCCGGTATTAGAAGCACAGTCAGCTGTCTCAAATAGGCAAAAAAGGAAGAGGTGAGGGGGAGGAAAACGAGGGCGGATCCAGGTAATTGCCGTAAAAGGTGGGGGCTTAAGAATTTTTCTCAATATTATAAGAAAATTTGAATACACAAATGAGTAAAGAAGTTTAAAATTGCCTGAAGAGACGAAAAGAAATATTCCATGCATGATTCCTTACATCTTATCTATTCAAGTATTCGTGTCTTTTTTCTTCCTTTTTGTTTTATGTCTTTTCCACGCCAGCTGATGGTGGCGCTCGGCTTTGGTAGTGTCATTTTTTCTTGCCCCACAAATTATCCCCTTTCCAAAAAAAAAAAAAAAAAAAAATCAAATAAATAAACAAATGAAATAAAAAAGTATGACTACGCCACTGGATACAAGTATGCTACAACATTCTCATGCCAAGATATCGCATTGTACACATTGTGCCGGTATTGGACATGTTCTTGAGAGAACCTAGTAAATAACCCTTAGCACGTGAACCCAGTTTGAAGGGAAACATTGGATCATTGATAGCTAGCCACTTCCGGAATTTCGTAGAGACAACATTGCATGTAAGTGGGTAGTGCACTAGATCACTTACTCCTACTTATTATCATAGTAGCAGACGTAGGCTTCAGTGACGGCGCGACGGAGTTGTGGGGGTGATCGAGGGGACATTTTCCCTTTAGATTTTTCCCTTACCCTCAGTTGCCACCCAGACCTATAGTTAGGTCAACCGAAAAAATAGGTATTATATTTCTCCGGAGATTTCTTTTTCACTCAAAGATATGCTGAAAAAATCCTGGGGCTTCTCCCCTTGGACCCCACTGGAACTTTGCCCATAAACCCTACACTGAGGGGCGCGCGCTTTGTGTTAGCTTCGCTCTGCGCGTCAAAAGTTTTTTTGCTTCCCACCATTTGGGTGGAAACTGGGCCGTAAAACTCTATCTAATTAATTCTACACTATACCACAACTAGATGGAGTAGACTGGTCGTAGCTTCTAAAATCTAATCTTCTCCTTTGCTCAACCAAATCCCCTACTTCCCCAACTATTTCCCATCTCCACTTGCGCACCGTTACCAACTTACCAATACCATTGGCTTATAATTACGTCACTGTATTCCTTTCATACGATCTCCGTGGGTTTTTCTTGCAGGGCTCATGCAATTTAACCCTGTGTGTGACCTTTTGATATTGTTGGTCTCTAGCTAGTATATCTCATTCAAGTACGTTCTAGTGTACAGGTAGTAACCTGTTGAAGAATTAGATGCAGGGATTATACCTATTGTTCCGAACAATTGGCAATATATACACTGCAGTTTTACCTCGTTGTGGCATTCAGTGACCGAACGAAGTGTGAAAACTGTCGAAGGTGCAAAATATCTTGCTGGAAACTTTGCTAAGGAAAGATTCTACAGTGATCACTATCTTATCGTTATAGTGAATCTACCTTTAGTACACGTTGGTTCTCAGACACACAGAGTAAACGTTAAGTGGCCAGACATGTTTTTTTGACCGGACGGTAGCGGAATATTCGTTTACAACGTTTCTGTTTGGTGTTTGCCTTCGCGTTGAACAGTGAACTACAAATATGCCCATGACCTTGGTTCCATTGGTCTGACTGAGAAGGTTACACCAGGCTGTTAGTAATAATATGAAAATCCAGTCGTCAGTTGAAGGCAACAACCTTCATGTGTATAATTTGTAGTAAATCTGTTAATAGTCGCCTTCTGGAATACATAGGCCCAGCTGAAACCTGTTCTAAGCGACTGATTAAGTGAAAGGTTTTATGCTCGTGTCATCATTAATATATCTTAAAACTTTTCGCAACTGTTCGCTATTCCATCACCAGCAGGCTGAGTCAATAGCATCAAACCTCCATGCTTGGTATGCCGTGTAGTGAACATTAATCGATGCCCTGGTACAAAATGATCTCAAGGCACCTACACTGAGGCTACAGTTTGCCGAAGAAAATAGCTGTTTGAAGTTTGAACTTTCAAAATTAGTTTTTGAGTTGCATAAAATTAGGCTTACCTACGGCATTTTCTAAGTATTTCGCTTATTCAGGTATTACGTTTGTACAACGGAAAATGGTTTTGCTCTCCAGGAATCTATAGATAAAGTTTCGTTGTTGGTTGCCGTTAAAAGAAAGTGGAATTCCCTACTGTCGATTTATAGGAGAAACGAAAGTGCGTACCTTAGCAGTAACCCAATATTCTAGTCCGTAGTCTCCTGGCTATTGTTTAGTTTTTTGAGCTACAAGTACGGTTCTGACTATTTTGCTGTGTTTGAGAGATGGTCTTCATTTCTGTCTTCGTTTGGCCGATGTGTATTTAACGACTCATGAAATCGTCGGGATTTCAGTGATACTGGACCTAACAACCTTGGTTGGGAAAGGCGACTTCCCTTTTCAGTGTTATGGCGTCGTCATACAATAGTGGGTCAAGTAAGTGACCCGTCTGAGGATTGAGAAGAGTTTTAACTTGTCGTTTGTTAATTCCCGGAGAACGATCCACGTATTCGTGAAGGAGAAATTTACTTTCCCATTTCAGTCTTTGAAAAGAAAGCTGAGAATTATTTAATAAGATGTCTATTCTTAGTTTACTTATTGTTGTCAACGTTGCTTACGCGGTGACTGCCGCAGGTAAGAATACAATATGCTACTAGGTCTAACGGAAAAGTACGGTATATGATATACCGACAGCATACAGCCAATGATCTGTCACTGTGTGAAAAGCGCACACCTGAGTACGTGAACGCGTTCCTTCCGCCATCCACGCCGAACTGACGGGGTCATGGGGATATTCTAATACAGTGGAGTAGGGGTAACAAGCCAGTATCACACATCTGGAACAAGGCCGTGGGCTGGTGGGCGCCACTGGATTAAACTAGGTGCCAAGATGAGGTGTAAAACCGCATTCGAAATTGAGAGTATTGTTCGTGTTCATCAATGTTAAAAATTGGGTTTTATGATAGAAGAACGCCCCTTCCTCCCCCATTCAATATAAACTTTACCAAAATATTCCCAGTCCCGTCCTAAATCTGCCAGCTTGAGCCAACCGTTATTGTGCGGATGCAAACCAGATAACACTGCTGATATCCAGAGGGGGAATGTTTGGTCAAATATGTTTTAAAATCATATTATGGTATTATCATTCTCTGTGCACGTTGCATAAAGTGAGCCTCGGTTCACCTTTAGGCTTTCATTTCATTTCATAAAAGGTCAGAAAGGCCGATATGCTACTTTCACTACGCTGGACTCCTCATTACGTCGAAAGAGAAATACCGTGTTTCGTCTAAATATGATATTTCACCCTACAAAACCATAAGAAAACTGCTCGTACTTATGCCGTTGATTCAAGTTTAGAATCGCACCCACGAGAACAATATCCTAATTCGGGAATTTTTTCCGCAACTTCACTTTTATTTAAGCACAATGTAACTGAATGAGAAGCACGAAAAATGTTTGTCATTTCAGAAAGAAAATGGATGTTGCAGAAAACAAAATTCGATAAACACTGAACGCCTTTGGGACTATTTCTGGTACAAACGTACAGGTTATACACCGTACGCGTGCCGGATGTACCTGCAAATGATCCACGAATAATCCTTGGAAGCCAGTTCGTGGTCGGACCTCCCTCTTCCCCTCCCTTTACGCTAACGCTTCTAGCTCTCAAAATTTTATTAAATTGTAATTGTTACCATACATACTGTGCATGACATTCCCGCTCCAAGTAGATATAAAATTATGTATTCACCCTTTACATCATAACCATGCTATATTATGACCAAAGTTTCTCTTAAAACGTGTTAAGTTTTTGAATAATTATCCCCGAAATGAATTTTTGAAAATGTCTTTCCTCTTAAGATTGGTACTGTCTTGAAAGTTAATATTAAACACAGCTGCAGCGATACTTATCGAAATCCTGTCTATAACATTTTTTCGCAGAATGTGAAATAGATCCCTCCGTCGTGCAAAATGATGTTAAAACACGTATCCGAACCGTGGGGGACAATATTAGATTGGACTGCAGCAACTCACAAAATGGACAACAAATGGTTTGGAAGAGGAGGACCTCGAGTGGAGACGAAACACTATTTGCCGGTCCCCAGCCTCTCGGTGGTGAAAATCATATCAATTTGCTATACTCGTCCAATTATTCACTCATCTTGAATCCCATCATGGCCGAGGACGAGGGTGTTTATAACTGTATAATGTGTACCGAGACAGTGGCAAGCTTTTATCTGAGAGTCATTACTGGTAAGACCATTTAAAGGCATATTTTCATCATCCCAAACAGTTCCTATTCTCCCAACCTACTTACTTCTAGCCCTCCCACATTTATCTAAAACTCGTCTTTATCACACAATCCTACTCTTATTGCTTCATGGCTTGTCCCAGTGGCCATACAAGTCCATAGTGTGTAATCAAGACACTCTCAGTGCCCATGCTGTGTAATTTAGCTATGATGCATTGTTTGAATGTGATGCCAATCAAAGAGCTGTACCGATTGAGAGTTTTGATATATGTATGCTGAAACTGTAGTTTAGTGTGACGAATGCCTGCATTTAAGATAAAAAACAGTTATTTTCTTTGGTGAAGAAAGTTTGATGGAACGCACGTTCATAGAGATCAGAGGGATTGGGAGCTAAATCCCTCTTTAATAATTTCCTTACATTTTCCCTCAAATATTATAATTTTGTCCAATAAGCTCTTGCAACTATCTGCTACAGTATATCTCACACAATATCGCAGAAAATACGAATTCAAGAACTCAATGGTTCAGCTTAGACCGGACCCCAATCTTAGCAAATATTTACAACCCATTATTATGTCTGAATTACTCCTCTCTTCCACGGACTGCTTGTTATTCATTTTAAACTGATGTGACACTGAAATAACCAGAAGTTTACGATGGTTCACTTACCATGGGAATGCCATCCTGTCCTCATTTGACGCCGCACCTGGCCCAGATGCTTAGACCCACTTAGAACGAAGTATTGTACACTGCGGGTAACTTTGTATGCCTCTTACCTTAATTGCTTCTTATATTTCATTTCATTTATTTGTTTCATCACATTACATATTATAATATGATGTGAAAGGAAGTCATCCAGAAAACCAAAATTGGCTTAACAAAGTGGATGACTCCCTATAACCAAGAAAAAAAGATAATAGATATTTACAATTTACACTTCTTATTTTATTCAGTAAGAGCATCAGGTGTTCGGTTCAGAGTGGTCAGGTGGTAGAGCATGCGACTTCCACCAGGGAGGGCATTGGTTCGATTCCCGGACCGGGTCACAAAGATATTAAAAATGGATCCCGATTGATGATGCTTCGATCAAGCAACGGAGTGACGAGATCTGTCAAGGTCTCCACAACTAACCTGCTAACTAGGGGGCTCTAGAGTGGTGTAAATTCATTAAAGTCACCTTGGCATGGTTCTTTCTCTTTGCGCATACACTTTTGCGGAACTAGGTGGGGGTTATGGACCAGGAACCTAAACGAAAGATTATGTCTCACACACTTAAATAGTAAAGCAGTCAATAATAAGCTTAACATTCGCAACGCAAGGAGTCCAAACAGTTTACTCCCATCCTATTCATGCTCCCCGAAGGTTTCGTTCTTTCGGTATTGATGATAGTCGATAATCGATTCTGAAAAACTTTGTCCTCAAGCGGTCGAACACGCACCTCGAAAACCCCTCTAGTATAAGGTTGACCATGTTTGCGCCATCTGACATCTGTTTTGTAGCAACAAAGTCTACATCTGATCAAATATACACTGTACAAAATTACGGTAGATTTACAGAACAACAAAATAAAGAGATAAATAAGGATAACAGAAAAATTCTGGAAACTTATTACCAGAACATTTCTATAAAATTTATGTTTGTCTTATTCTTTTTGCTCTGTAAATTTACAACGATTTTGAGTCATTTTTTACAGTGTAGGCGTAACTTACAGCTGGATAGGTCTTTTGTATTGTTCAACATCGGCCAAACAATAAGTAGCTCCTTGTAAAAAATGGGGTAATAGGACCGGGGGCCTACGGTTGGAGGCATTATTAATGTTTTTCTAGTTACAGGATTTTTTTTTGCGGATTATGAGACTTTTTCCTGTACCTTTAGCTACCCTGCTATGACTGAAGTGGCAACTTATGTGCTTTGACTGTTTGGACTAATGGTTTAATTTACGCAAGGACAGTTGACTGTTTTTGTGATTGCTGGAACTGCAATTCAATAGTTTTGTTTTGAGGGGGACAGTTATTGCACCCCAACAGTGATGTCCACCATGTAGAATGGAAAGAACTTTTAGCGCATTCCAGACTACAGACAACCTCAGGGAGTAAGTGGCCTTGGGTTGATATGCCGCAAAGGCTATTTATTCCAAAATTGTCACGAGTACGGGGAGTTATTTTCAATTATATTGTTCGTTGCACAAGTGTGGAGGTGATCCTTATCAACAGGTTTCTCGGCCGAGTGAGATATTTCTTCAAAATGGTTCTTTTAAGCAGAATTTTGTCCATTGTGTGTGAGTAAATGTATGGTAGAATGGGTTAAAGAAAGGATAAATTCGAATGATGAAACTGACTGAATGATAGAAATCTTTTGAGTTGGTCATCCATCATTGATTTTGAAAGGATCTTTGCCCGTGTTGTGTCCAAAAGAGACAACTACATTCCGTTAAAGGACGTAGCCAGGAATGGCATCGGCGTCTTTTCATTTGAACGTCCTCGTGCTAGTGTGAAACACAAGGATATCACGATTATCGAGCAATAGAGTATGCCGCATTTCATGCACATGACAAATTGTAAGTACTGCAGGATCAAGGGATGGGTGGGACATGTACCCCATTTTCTGATGAAAGATAGTAAATTAAATCCCCCATCCGCCCATAATACCCATCACAACTTGTTAAAGTGCCACGGGCGCCGCTAAATTAAAGCAGAACGTCAGACGTTGTAAACTCTAACAAACCAGACTTACCCAGTGGCGTAGCTAGGAATTTCTGGACGGGGAGGGGGGGGGGGGAATCACGTGGAGTGGGATTGATCCGGGGGACTATCTAAGCGGAGCGCCACCATTAGTTGGCGCGGAGTGTACAGAAAATTTTGAAAAATCGTGACCCCTCAACAGACGGAAATGGCATTTCCCAGACTTTTAAGTTGAATCTAAACAGTCGCTTTTTTGGGCTTTCACTTGAAATTAAATGTTTCCCTCAATATGATAAAATACGAGCATTTATACAAAGTGATCAGAAAATTAACATATAAAATTAACATGATATGTTTACTCCAAAGTAAGGTAATCATTGTATAATGAGTTTGTATGCGCACTCTGCAAATTTAAGTTGAACGAAAAATACCCCGACCTCCTTTTTTACTGTTAGCTAAGTGTGACAGAATGATGGTACTAACCAAGGCCATAAAACATTGTGAATAAAGTAGGTATCCCACGGTAAACCTTGCGCCACAACTTTCAAATTATAAAGTAAAAAAAAAAAAAAAAAATCCGGCACCAGCGAGGGGGAGGGGCCATGGCCCAATGCCCCCTAAATGCGCCACTGGACTTACCCCATCCTCCACTGCGACTTGACTCTAACTTTTTAGAACTAATTGGAACCTTAGATATTTATCACCGTAGTGCTTTACTTGCTCTTTACAAATACACGTTTATTAGGGATGACGCAAAGCAACAAACTAATCGTTCTTCTTCCCTCCACCACCACCACCACTTTTGTAACCTATATATGCCTCTTAGCAGGTGTAACATGTCGAACAAGGGTAGTAACATACTTTGTTATCCAAATTTAAAGCCAAGTTGTAGCAGCTAGCACTTTAAATAATGAAGAAAAAACTCATGGCTGTACTGAACAGCTTGTTATACTGGGATGGATGTTCACCGTAAAAATTCCAAAGACATGTTGTAGAATTACGGACTGCCCCCTCCCCAAAGGAAAAGGAGATAGAGAGAAATGCAAAACTGATATGAAAAAGTGCTATCAATTTTTGAAAACAAATTGACTGCCCTTTCTCCGTTTTCTTGGTGTCTTTCGTTTCGTTTTGTTTTGTACATATGAAAGTTTTGTAGTGTTGGTATTGTTCCCAGTACAGTGTTGATAGTTTGTAACTTTGTATGGGTCTGGTTTGAAAATGTTTGCCAAGAATTTTTGTTGCAATTTGATTTCATTAAGTTATAGAGAAAGTGGTGATAGCTACGGAAACATTTGAATTACACTTACCTGTAAAACATGGTTTTTTAATGCCTCAATGACGAAGTTGTTATGAACTACATGTAAATAATTCCTTTCCCGCATTTCTGGAAGGCAAACGTCCCAGTACACTTTTGGTGTGAAATATACGATAGCGGAACTTCAAAATTTTATCAACAAGTCATTCGCATGTATTACCCAACTTGTTCAGCTGGTTCCAGCTATGTACAATCCTTTCTCTATCGCGTCTTTTTGATGATTTTAGAAAGGGGTAGGTGGGCGGACTTGGGCGTTAAACAATAGGGACACCTAATCTGATGACGAACGTAGGTCGGTGCATAATCAGATAATTAATGAAGTAATTGCGTCTGAAGAAGGAGCCAGAAATACGGCATTCCATGGCTTAAAAGTGAATTAAAACTTATTTTATATTTTTAACCAATAGGGGAGTATTGATACTACTCCCTTTGATTGCATAAATTCAGGCAATATTTCCAACTGTGGCGCACCGAAGCATATAACGATTTTGGACTGGAGCTCAAAAAAGGGGGAGCCGTATCAAAGCGGAGGAAAACCCAATTGCCATTAGAAAATTTTGGCTAAAATGCGTATCCAAAATGCTAGGAATATCGTTAACATGGACACTAAAATAAGATCCTTTGAGCGTTTGCCAGGCTGCGCCCTCTGGTTACTCGCCTGATGCACTGGGTGATCCAACTGCTGCTGAAAATTTAAGGGTCCGACCAGGCAAGTAGTCGACGCTTACGTTGTGCTTGATTTAGCAGAGGAAAGCCAGAGTAGGTCCCATCAAATAAAATCCCTCACAAATATTTTGAGAATTGGGCAAACAATTGCAGGATAATGCGCACAAGGCACTATGGGTAATGACAGTACAAAATGGGCTGTCATAATTCTTTTTCTGTTGTCCCTAGTGTTTGCCTACTTAACAGCCGAATGCCCAACAAAGTCAATAAGTTTAAAAACTCCACCTGTACACGTTTTTTCTATGATAAACAAGTTCTTGTTTTAAAGCAAGGGTCATACAAAACCATAAAAGGACGATGTTAAAAAGAATTTTAGCCACAGTTTAGTCCATTGAAATATGACAATAGTAGATGCTATGCGTTGAGATAAAAACCTAGTGATCCTTCATGGGAATGGTTCGAATCTCGTAAACCCCCTCCCCACTTCGGTGCACGATTGGCTTCCACATTTGAAGACAAAATTTCCATGAAAACGTTACCATACCGGAGGGGTGAATGAATTGCATGACTGTTCGCCATTTCTGGGATTTAGCCCCACAGTATGTATACTGAAAGGGTCCCGTTCCTCCAAGAATGTAACAAACGATTGTCACCTCAAGCTGTATGACATGTTCTTATCAGACAAAAATTGATTCTGTCTTGGCATACCTTTTTATGTTTTCACATGTGAATTTACAGCTGTCCCTGAAGAACTACGCATACAACATGGAGGAACCAATGTTACAGGATCAATTTTAATTGAAACAGAAGAGGAAGTACAACTGGACTGTATCGTCTTTGGCGCCATTGATGAACCATCAATAGTATGGTCAGATAGTAATACTACACTATCGGGGTACACACAAGCAACTGTCAAGTCCCCTAATCAATTTGTTGAAGGCACTTTTGATTTCATCAAACGGTTAACCTATTCCATCAAAGAAGACACCGACTTATTTTGTTCAAGTCATGAAAATAGTGGAATAAATATTTCTGTAAGAATACGGAACGATGAAGCTGAAGTAAAAACTACAGGTACGGACAGTGGTAGTTATATATTTATAAATGTAAATGTGTATGTTCATGCCTGGGCTATAGGGTTTATGCACCTACGTAACTGTGTTGCGCATCTCTCTGTTTTTCCATCTAGGCGTCCATTTCACAACAATAATTTGTTGCTAAGGTGCTGTTGTGCGCGCTTTTCGGTAACACAAGTGCCTTTGATCATCTCAATCCAGTGAAACTTCCTGACGTCAAATGCATAGTTTTTATCACTATCTTTTTTGTAAAGTTGGATGCATAGTTATTTTGAAGTGTCAAGAAAAAAAAAAAAGAAAGAAGAAAAATAACTCTTGAAATCTCAGAGCTTGTCAACGTCTTCTTGAGGGTCTATGATCGTAGCTATATGCAGTACTGATAGGCTATTGCCATACTGTGATGATGCATGCAGCATGTAAAATGCTTACTTTTGTAAGTTTTTAAGACTATACTCTCAATGAAGAAGGACCTAAGCAAGTTGATAATATTTGTATTTGTATTGTAGAAATGATATAACGCGCAGTGCAAATAACATTTCAACATTGAAGGATCGTTCACTAAGCATGAAAAGTCTGAAAATCGAGTTATTTTTACCGTAGGTTAAAGACCTGTGATGTCATAAGATGTCAAATTGTAGTAGTAAACAGGACAAATCAAGAAGGATATAAGAATTCCATACGTTTCATGCACTCTAAAAACGCGATTATTTTACCCTTTTAAACGCGTTTAAATTCTGAACAAGCTTAGCTGTTGAACACAACATGATTAGCAATTAAACGTTTTTAAAGACATTTTAGGAATTATACATGTGTGTTTAGCAAACTTAAACGTGTTTACAAAGTGGGGACAAATTTCGACAAAAGTGTTTAGAAACCTTTTACTCCCAAATACGTTTTTAGAGTGTGTAGCTATACGACTCTACGATTAAATAGCCTTCTTTATTTTGTGGAGGTCAAAGTTCACTTTAGGCTCCATCCTGTGTAGCCTACAATCATGACCATGTAGGCCTACTGTTATTACACGGATCCGACACAGTCCGACGATGGGCGACTAAAACTGCCCGCAACCGGTCATACTATGTCGGCATGTCCTGCAAAAAATCATAGAACGAACAGTAGCGTAGCTAGGGTTGTGTCATGGGGGGGGGGTGGTGTCGTGGGGGCACGACATGAAGGAAGAGTCTAAGGATAGAAGGGAAAAAACAATATTAGGTGTTTTTTGAATTCCATGTTGGGTCATTGGGGGCGTTCTAACCACCCAAACTACCCGTGGCTACGCCACTGAGAACGAACAGTCACATTCGTTAATGCAATCTGTACATCGTAGAGCACAAAGACCTACACGTTATAAATGAGTACCAAAACAAATAGATTGAACTATATCACACACACGTTGAGTTTTTTGCCGAAGAGCAAAAAGAAGTCCTACATACATAAATTACATACATAAATATCTGTTTCGAGACAAAGGAATGGAGAATTTGACTTTAATGTTCCGGATGTTTTTTGGTTTGAATAATGCAATGCTTTGCTGACTTTCCGAAATTTCAAAGGTCTCGGAAGTGAAACCAGAAGTTCGACTTTCATTACCTAGTCTGTGGTAAAAGTTGATGTCGATCTTGCTTACATTGAACTTGGAGGCCACTTTTGAAATAAGGAAGCAAGATTCATCTATTCATACCTAAGGTCACATAAACTGATGAAACCGTCTAGGTCACCTATGCAGTATATAAATCACATTGTATAGGAAAACCATCAGTTAATATTGTGCGCAACACAGTAAGTATATAAGTATGAATTTCGCTATACAGGTTTGATCGTGTCATACATGCATGCATGGATTACACTTTGATGTTTTATTCATTGTTAAGTATGGCAACTTCGGTTTATGGCAATCATAAATGTCGTAAAGTTCTGCCCATCTTGGTGACCACACCGCGATACTGCCTGGAAGGATTCGAGGGAAGGGTCACTTTTTCGTTCGAAAGAAATTAAAAGGAAAATTTGTGAGTTGCAACATGTGCCTATAACATAACAGCTCCATAGTTGAACATTAAGTCCTAGTGCATGGTAAGAGGAAAATTGGCATGGCAGAGGGAAGTTGACTCGTTACATTACGATGACGAGAGGGCTGACTGTGTAGCCGTACCGAGGGAAGAGGCAAACTGAAAACACATTGGGCAGGGGTCTGGAAGAATTTGTGTAACCATTCTAGTCTTAAAAAGTCTAGCATGTCTTTTAAATTATACAAAAAAACTACACTCTGAAAAACATCTGGAGAAGTTTCACCAGGTTCGTGTTGATATAGCACCTACACAATCCGTCTAACGTAACCTACTCATGTACCCCTCTTTGCCTCTTATTGACAAAAACTCATTTGAAAAGGGAAAAAACTAACTAAAAACCTTATGGAAATGGACAGACCAATATCAGACTGTCACAGGTGAGTCGGGTCACTTGCAAACTGTTGCCACACGCTCCACCGACCCGAAAAAATCCTACCGTTCATTCTAAATTAGTTTTGTCGCGTCTAAGTCGGGTCGGACCACGTTTTTATTTCACATAAAAAAATTAGATAATTGAAAAAATGATTGGAAAAATACCAGATACATTGTACTACTGCCATTTTCTAGTAAAGGTTGGGTTACTGTGCACACCTGCACATGCTTCTTTCTGCGCATGCGATGTGGCAATTGAAAACATTTCACAGATTTTTCGGCAACTTTCACCGGATGTTTTACCATTTGGGGCAAAGTGGTGAGCACAACTATTAAATGAGGTTGACGAATATGTTCTTTCAAAAGCTACCCGAATTTTGAATTTATGTAAAAGTTTTCATTCTTCATGAGTAATTACTTACTTTTCGCAGTCTTGGCCTTCATTGCAAGGTGCACATTTGTGTCTTGCCAGAGTCACACTTGTGCCAGTGGGGGGGGGGGGGTGTGGGGGGGGGGGTGGTGTTAACTGCCTAGACCCCCTTGAGTAACCTTTTGACTAAACTGTCTTAAACTTTGACCAAATATGAACAATGTACTTTTTCATTACCAACAAAGATACTTTGTTCTTACAGCTCAACCTAAAGCTCTCCCAGAACTTCGTATTCAACGAGGGGGAGCAAATGTTACGGACAAAATTATAGTAGCAAATGGAACTACAGTACATCTTGATTGTGTAGTCTTCAGGACAACAGAAGAATCAACTATTACATGGCATGTTGAAGACACTGAGTACACGGCGGGGCAAATTATTCAATCTTCGAACGAATATGTAGAAGGAACTTTGGACCTTAGGAAACCATTGACCTACGTAATAAAGGGGGATACAAAGTTCACATGTTCAGGCGTTGGAAACAGGAGCATCAGCATCTTGGTAACAACTCCAGCGCCCGCATTACCAAAAACAGGTAGCAAATGAATTACCTTGCCATAGCTATGCTTACACCGCCGAAAATTTGGTAGCTAGTGCCAAGCCTGGTATACTGGGCTGATATTCATTAAGCCCTGCTAAGCCTAGTTGGCAACCATCTTTGGCCTTAACTGCCAAGTACTAAGACTACTTGGATACTGAATGTTATTTCTAAAATGCTACTAAGCTTAGCTGGCTGCTAAGTTGCATGCTAACTTTATAGGTAAACTTGGGCACTCCTAAGTCACTAGTCGACAACTAAATCCTTCAAGTCTGTGTTTGACTCAGACGTGAAAGCATAGCTATAAGATTTCTTGAATTGGCGCACGCAGTTGCATCTTGCATTGAGGAGGGAAAGGGACAGGCGTAGTCTAATTGAAATTTTACTGATGCAGAGTTGATCCAGACAAGGGACCGTCAAAATCTACATACACAGGCCTAGGCAAAATTTTTGTTTTGGGGGCTAGCTGAGTGCTGGTCCTGATTGTATGATAAGGGGGTCTTAGAAGCTAAGGTAAAGAAGCCACCCTTCGGCCTTTTTTCTGGCGGGCAGGTCTGAAAGGGGGTGCGTTCGCACCCTCCGCACCCCCCTGGTGACGGCCCTGTATTTGTTGCTCTTACCATAGTTTTTTATTAGCCGTATCCTGGAAATTCATAAGAGTCAATAGGCCTACTATTAATCTAACGTGGATAAGCTTAGTGGTTTACCGACCTCCAAACTCTGAGTCTTGAGATCATGAGTTTGGCTTCAGTAAATTTGAAGCTTCTGACCGTTTTGCTGTTGGGTAAACAAGGTTTGGCCTGGACACAAATAATTTGGAGGTCTAGACCATAATATTCTTCAAGAATAGTACAGTGACACAATCCCCGAAAGGAGGGCGCAGTTTGTTGTCATTTCCACCAGCTTGACCCCGCGAAATGATCTTCAAAGTCAATAGTGGACCAAGGATCTGTACTACATTGGGAGCGGAGAAATGTGCGAAGACTATATAAGCAGAGCGTAACCATCAGTTAGCGCAGTGTGAACTGGAAACGTTTTGGCCGAAACATCTCCCACGATCACTCACCAGTGCACATTCCGGCTCCATGTAGGACGGCCGGAAACAAACGTTATCAGTGAAGGGCTTCTTTTCCCCAAAGAAACCGGTCCCTTCATGTGACACCTTGCCAGGGGCCCCGGAAGCTATTTGAGATTGGTAGGGCAGATAAATTCAACACGAGAGATAGTAAATATTGCCGCGTAGCGGCAATGCGAGGGCGCACCCCTTGCATATCGCATATCGGCGTGGGGTCCAGGGACCCGCTTAAGAGTCTCTGGTGGGGGTCCAGGGGGCCAAGCCCTCGGATGCTCCTGAAATTTTGATGTTTTGTAAGCTTTTTTCAGTCTTTAACGAGCGATAATTTAGGTATGTAAAATCCAAGACACACGCCAATTCTTCATCATTGAACAGATAACAGTTACGAGAATATCCTTGTGCTTACTTCACAGCAATAATTCACTTTGATGTACCATGTTGCCAAAATTTGAACTAGAATAACTTTTCTATCAATAATAAAAGTTCAATACTCACTTCTTGGCCGAAAAGTTTCAATCCCCGGATAGTGTGGCTCACAAAACTCAGGTCTTCGCTCTTAATTGATTTCCGTGACGTAGGCAAGTACGTGTTACCTAATTCAAACGATGCATTCATTCAGGTGGCCAGTATTTGGCGAATACATGTTAATGCGACGCTATAGTGTATGCTGTTCTTCCGTACCGTCGCCAGGGTTATATGGGACCCATTTTTATGTGTGATTTGGAAGGTAGTAGATTCTTACGTGTGTACCGCACGTATCTGGGAATGTGGGGGTGACGTAATACCTATAGTGTGTCTATTGTGTATGTCATTGGTGTATGCGGCAACGGTGTATGAATACGTCAAATTGTACATAGAGGGTAGATGCTTATTTAATTCACTGATAACGTACTTACATAACACTACGAGTTCTTAGTATTTTGTATGATATATGCTAGGGTATGTTGTAATACGTCATTACTTGTGATCCTCTGGGGTTAAAAAGTTACAAATGGAGCAGAATAATAGGATTTGGGATCGGGGTCAGATTTTTTTCTTTTATTTTTTTTTGGCCGAAATATTGGTCCGACGGCCGCCGGACCTGCCGTACCGGTTCCGGCGCCCATTGCGTGCACTCATAAAACTACCACACAATAGGTGTCGACGTTAAAATACTGAAAAAGGGCAAAGTTTTTTTCATAACTTTTAATTTTGAAAACATTTGCTACCACTACATTTTGAAATCCAACCTCTATTGTAATCACATTAAAAATAATTGTTGAGCAAACGTTACCCTTTTCAATTTAATGCATAAGCGCAAGAGTGACAAAGCATGTTTGTAAGTGGGGGAGGGGTATTGATGCCTGAAGTCAGGCGCGTAACCACAATTGTGTCATGGGGAGGGTTTTCGTGTCGAGAGGGGGGGGGTGGGGCACGACATGAGAGAAAATTCTAAGGATAGAGAGAAAAAATCGCTACTTTAGGTGTTTTTGCATTGCAAGGTATGGTCATGGGGAGGGGGTTCTATACCCCGCCCCCGTGACTACGCCACTGCCTGAAGTCGACACATCGCTTCTGTGATTGGAGACAATTTTAGGGAGGTGGCAAAAGGGGCGGGGATAAACTTTGGGAACTTTTTTGTAAAGTGTCTTAGATTTAGCCCGGTGCCATGTTTGGTAAAACGTCGAACTGATTGTGCTAAGAATGTCCCCATTTTGTGGAGAATATCTACCTATTTTAAAATATCAATTTCTATTAATTGTAACTAGAATATAACAATGAAGAACAAGTCCAACATACTTCGAGCGTGACACCACCGCACTTTCTCAGTTGTAAGCACAAAATGGTACCAAAACCTAAAATTTTTGGAGTAACCCTCGCTTGGTTGCCCATGAAAGGGAGGTCCCTGTTTAGCCCGGTTCTACCTCATCACACTACACTTCGGAATTACATGAGAAAGCACAATTGATCAGCTTCAGTGTACAGAAGCCCGGTTTTATGGGTATTAAGTCGAACGACAGACTAAATATCTCGCTTGATCCTTTTCTCGTTTTTCTTAAGAAAGTATAATGCATTTTTAGGTCTGGTCACTTTCGGAAGGATAAAATGCTCGGCAACGAGAAAGCCTGGACTGTCAGAACGCAAGCTATGTTTATGGTTACTAAATTTGAGTCTACATTTAGTACTGTTTCACTAATGTACGTTGCCCTTGGACGATTTGCACAATAGGAGAGATAAATCACATTTTCCGAATCGCATTTTAAACGACCAGACTTCAAGATAATATTCGAGGCCTGTTAGGGGTACGAAGGTGAAGGGTCAAGGCGTATGCAAAGCAGACATGTAGGGTTTTTTCAGAGACGCATGGCATTGATAGGTAGTGAATCTGTGGGAGGGAGGAAGGTACGAACCAAAAGGTACTTGCTTATAGGTGAAGATTTATTCATTCCTAAGATCACAAAACTACTTCAATTAGATTTTTACTCCATATTGAACTATCACTTGAAACGGGTAGTATCCCTCAAAAGGAAAGTACCCTTAGCATACCGGAAGAAAGCAGATCCCAGCTGTGTCCCCATTGTCGTCAATTGTCAACCCGGTTTAACGCCACTCTTGCGTGAGGTCAAACGGTCATCGGACATTATATCCTCTGACCTGGCACTATCAGGTATTTTCAATGGACCTCCAGTAGTCGCTTAATGTCAACCGCTTAACATCAATTCCACCCCCCATTGTCACGGGAGATGTATCCCCATCCCCATAGATCGCCCTGCAAGTGCCTGGTGTTAGTTTTGTTTTCACCCAACCCTTTGCAGGTGTTAAAACAACTTGGAGCTCGTTTAGGCATCACACTATTAAAGAAGATTAATTATAAACTGCGCCCCTTAACCCATTGGCAATTTGGCTTTCGTGCCCTCTTATCGGTGGGATGTTCAGATCTATTACATGTTATTAACGCCACCAATTCTCAGTGACAAAGATGCTGTTGTAAAAATATCTTGGAAGTAGGCGGACATTATTTTAATTCATTACATCTGTACCTTTATTTTTCAGCCAAACCTCCAGCTTATGAAACTCCTGTAATAGCAGCTGTCTCTTTCACAGCTTTGATTGTATTAGTTGTCTGCGTCGGTATTTATTTGAAGCGATATAGGGGTAAGTATGCTGATATGACTCGACGCCTTCATATCTTTTGTGTTTTAAGTTTACATATCGTCTTTAAAGTACATCTACACCGTTTTCGGGAAAACAGCTTATCTACCTTTAGTTGTCCTTTTTGTTGCAGAAACTCGGCGCTCGACAAAAGTTCGGAACAATCGGTGAGTGGCGTGTTTTGCATGTTAAACGTAAATATTAGTTGGTAGGTTGGTAGGCAATGATGCGCGCGATAGAAAAGATCTTGTTTCTGCGCAACTATAACTGCATATGCCTAAAAGGCATGCACACAGAAATCATTTGTTGTCATTTTTCTCATACAACAGACACAGGAAAGGTCAACAAACCCAAAGTAGGAATAGAAAGCCGGGCAGCTTCTTGCCGTAATTGAAATTTAAAAGCTGACGGTCAAATGGACGTACGGACGTGAACTTAAAAAAAAATATCGTATTGATTAGAAAACACTTTGCAAAACTTTCCCATCTACTGAAACTTGTAAGTTAGACCTAAATCATCCCTAACGATGTATCATTATGATCTACTAACAGTGCACATTTTGGCAGTTCCTTGCATACTTTAAAGTGTATCCCAAGTCAAAAACTTCAAAAATAAAAAAGAACTTAAACAGCTTAGTTAAACAGCTTAGTTCTCATCCTCGTACAACATTTCACAAACTACTACTGTATTGGCTTTCCTTATCCGATAGACTTGCTGTTCAAAATGATGTTTAGCAGTAGGTTAGTAATTTTGAAAAAAAAAAAGTAAATATCATTCTCGAACTAAAACGCGCAGTATTGACAAGGTGACTCAAGATTAAGTTTTACTGCAAATATATGAAGTGGATAACAAAGTCCAACAAGTTAGGGCTGATCTTTAAACTGGTATGTCACGACAGTGTGGGAGACTGAAGCAAAGCTATATGCAAACCGATACGTCCACCATCTTGGCGTGCTGTTGCACATATAATATATAAAGCCGTTATAGAGCTGCTTTATGTTTCATGCCTTGGTATGTATGTGGATCTCGTTTTCTTGATTACCAAAAAACATGATTTTTCCATTGATTGCATCTTTAATAATGATATCTATGATCACAAAGAATTTTTGCAAGATAGATTTCCATATTGTTACGTGAGAGGGGTAAGGAATCCGACAGACTAAAAAAGTTTTTTGTTTCTCTGGAAATTGGCAAATGATGTTAGCAAATGAATTTTTCAACTCTAACTTGACTTGAAACCTCCCAGCTGACTATGCAGCCGTTAGAGAGCACTTTTTTATTTTTTATTTTATTTCTTTCAACTTTAAAAATTTTCCTTCGTGATTTGGTGATGCTGTCGTTATATGAATGCAACAGAGAGAGCAGCTGGCAAAGGTTACACTCTTACAGTCCTATCAGAACACAGAAAATATAACATGTGTGGGGGTGACGGCAACCCTGGGTGCTTAGAGTTAACACGGTAATTTTGGCATATAGGGTAATGGATTACCTTTCTGTGATAATAACAGGTCACGGGGGGGGGGGGGGGGAGAACGCCTCCAAAAATTTCTGACCCCTGTAGACTTTGGAGTCTGGCTTTGACTTAATACATTTTGGTACACATTTTGCCCTGAAAAATTTTTCGCCCCCTGGAAAGAGTTTTGACCCCGTTCAGTGTCTTATCTGTATACGGGCCTGGATAATAACGCAACAAGTTACTCTTATGTTTTATTTCATGTTACAAAAGACCGTCCAATGGAGGTCCGCTTCAGGAGGGTGCACCTTTACAAAGCTGGCAAAATGGTGAGTGAATCAAATTTAAAAAAATTACAACCTACAGTATATTTTATTAAATCGTGTGGATAGATGCGATCATGAGGGTCTTTGTGTGGTTTTCACAGTAGGCCTGTTAAAAACATATCCTTAAAAACCAATCGACGCTGGAATTGTTAGTTTATATTAAAACATGAATTGCTCATTTAAACAATGGTTCTCACAATATGAATGTATCAGGTAGCCTCACTATAACCTAGGGCGATTGTTCGCCATAGAGAAACAAAACCCAAATGTTTGTGACATTGATCACTAATTCAGTAAGTGTTATTGCACGGGAAAATTATTCGCACAATTATTGGTCTATATTAAAGTGGAACTATAGTATCATTGATAAAGATTGTGTAATCAGTACAGAAATGCAGACTGCAGTGCAAGCGATGCTGCAGTTGAATGCGTTGAGATGGGTTGCATTAGGTGAGCTTCTTCTGAAATAACCTTTCAGGGGAAATCTTGACATCATAAAATGTGATATCCTCCCAAATATCGCCCATGAAATTCAAAAATGTTGTTTAGCTACGCTCAAAGCCTTAGATCAACAAAATGAGCAGTGTTCAATTGAAGGCAAAAAAAACATGAGATCAGAAAGTCCTGCCCGGAATTTCAGAGTGAAACACCGCGTCCACTACGCTGTGATTCTTGATTCTGCTTACGTCTTAAATACATTTCTCATCAGATGAATAATATTTCATTCTCCTGGACCTTACCTATATTGAACAGATCATTGTTAAAATGCAATAGGTCATCGTAAATCTAAATTGGTTGAAGTTCATGTTAGTTTGCTTATACATGAATTCTACAACCAAGTTAACACAAAGTTACGGTAAGTTCTCCCGTCAGTATTTTCTATACTGAACGACAAATCTTATTGTTACTATTTTTTTCAAAGATTGCGAAGCCGTCAGAAAGCATTCAACAAGGTATGGCTTATTTGGTGAATCTGTAACTTTTTCTTGCCCTTTTGAACAATAATGTTATAACTAAAACATTTGAAAGGTTTGATTGCCACGAAATTGTTAAAAGTAAATCTAGTTAGGAATTGACAATATAGTTTCAAATATTTTTTAAAAAAATAAAAGTGTCAAAATGTGGGTAGATGCGCACTGTTTACTAGGTGTTTCTTGATTGGTTTTTGCCATTGTATTGTATCGATTGCATTCCTTGTTACCGTTAGTCATTAGTTTAGGGATTAGAGCTCACGTTAGCCAGTTAGGAAATTTCTTGTTAAACAGTGCGCATGGCCCTCAAAATGTTCTGTTTATTCGAATGGTTTTTTGTGTAATAGTTGTAAAGGTCCTTCAACAAAGGCCTGATCCTCTCACCCCAAACTACAATTTTTGTTTAGTTCACAGAATTGCACAGTACAAAAGCTAATTTTACACAGTATGTGCACTCTATACTAAGGGTGTTTTGATTACACATTGGAATTTTGCATATTCTGCCAGAAGCAATTAAGTGAGTTGTGGGAGGGGTCTCAGAAAGTAAGGTAGGAGAATTGGAACCGTTTGAGGGGAGAGTATGAGGCCTTTACAAAATGAACAGGCATTGCCATGGTCGTCCGTAGAAAAAGGTGAACTGCAAAGAACTAATCATGTTTATATTCATGCAATTCTTGTTTCCAGAGATTCCTACTGAAAGAAATATTACACAATGTTGATGTTTACAGTTAAACTTTCCAAACCGTTTAGTTCCCAGTGGTTTGAACATCGCATTCTCTGTGGCTTTACATGCTAATGTAGACTGGCTCCAAAGAAGTAATGATAATTTAAACCCATTCTAAATCAAATAACGCTTTAGTGTTTATGTGACAACCTTTCACATCTCGAAGAATGAACTTATGAAGTTTATCCTAAAGATCGTTGGCCGAAACTGACAAGTTTCAGACTGTTAACTAACATAGTGTTGTTGGGCAGAGATAGTTCCCTCATTTGATACCATGTTTCGTAAGTTATGAAGTTGTGACTTTACAGACTGAAGAATTGCAATGCTTGGTTTTGAAAAAGACTGAGCGTTCGGTTTTGTGATGGAATCATGACATTGTAACACATGTTTGTTATTAGTAACTGTACCCTTATAACACAGAGAAATACAAACAACCATTTTTAAGTTTAAAAAAAGGAATGCGTAAATGTTCTCTTACGTTTTGCAGAACCCTACCACAAGTTCCACATGGGGAATTGTCGTATGCACACAAAATCAACGAAGAAGGTACGTATACCATAATCCGGATTAAGGGGACAGAGTTTTACTTTATTTTAGCGTATGGACGCAAACTTAGCTAATCTTTTTCTGTTACTTTCCCTGCTTTTGAGTGGGTGAAGGGTTTCCAAGTATTGTCCTGATGTAACGTATGTGTAGTATCTGTTCTTTTCAGCCAGTCTAGAATGGAGCCGTACTTGACAGACCAATGATGCAAATGGTATGAGGGCCGTGACGTTGGTCAATTGTTGTCCTTCAGTGGACGTTTAGCTTCTTTTGGAAGCAGGCTAAAGTTTGGTTTCTCCGTGCGGTCCTTTTGCCAGAGGGTCGGAAGGACTTCAGAAAAAGTACCCGATGTAAATATTTGAACCCATATCCCGGCCTTTTGGCTAAGATCACGTGTGGCATCTGTTCTTTTCTGCCACTCTGGAATGGAGTCATACACGAAAGACCAATGATGTGAATGATCTGAAGGGCGTGCCAGCAGTGAAGTCGGTCAGCTAAGTGTTGTCCTTTAGTGGACGAAGCTTCCTTAAGAAGCGGTTCCATAGTTTGGTTTCGCCAAACGGCTCTTTGGCAGAAAGTCGGAAGGACAAAAAAGAATGAAGCCTATCTATTCGAAACCTTCAATCAGTCTGTTTGGTCCACCGAGTGTTCAGTCTATGTGATCAATATTTCTCGGTTGAATGTGAACAACCGTAGAATGCGCGAAATGTGGTAGCATTACTAAGCCTATCTTGTACTACCGTGGACCTGAAATTTTGGCAACGTTGAGAAATTAGGGTAGTGTTTATTCAATTAGCCTACATATAGAAATCATGTGAAAAAATACACTGGTAAGGCTGACGAAAATTTGTTTAACCACACTATGTATTCCCGCTACTCTGTTAAAAATTTAGGTGAAGGTAATGTGTATTGGAGGAGTAAGAAAACGTTTTAATTGATAAAGTTTACCGTGTAGATAAATAAAAATAAGACCCTGACAAAATGTTGATATCACGGGGCACATGTTGACCAATTCTGTAAGCACTCGATGTTAGGCTCAGTACAAAGGGTACATAGGCCTAAAGGCAGTTGGAGTAACGAAAAATTCCATTTAATTGGTCTCTAATCATGAGCCTATTTATGGAGTACAGATAAGCTGAAAAAGTTTTTAACTACCTATCCTGAAGTTACTTAAGTAAATGATGTACTCACAGATTCAGTTGAATGTAAGCATTATTTCTTGTCTATAAGCTTATAAAATTTGACATCGTAATCTTTCTTCCATGGTCTGTAGACAGACTTTCAATATATTATTATCATATATAAGCTCCCTCTTCACTCTACAAATTTGTATTTGGGGATCAGGATATTAAAGTGCACATTCAATTTGATTAGTTCATCCCAGCCTCCGCCCGCTCCGCCACCACCGCGCCCCGGCCCCGCAAGGCTTCAGCCAAAGAACAGTTCCTTTTATTTGGATTCTCTACATTTTACATTTTATATTGCTTCATATGAAGCTAGGGCCATCGAGTACAAGAATTTAAGAATACCTCCCAGTTTGACGCCCTGAGTACACCATCTTGCTAAAAGTTTGTCACTCTCAAACACTGAAACTGCCAGTACATGAACAAACAGAATACCGGTTACCATAAGGCCCACACTATTCCGTAGACTATTAACAAGGGAGGATATCTCCACGTAGAGTCACAATGTATACGTTACACGTGCCTTTCACTTCTATTTCACAACTGTGTAGCCTACTCATCCGTCTCAGTCTTACAGTATTCATTCAACTAAATTTTGTTGCGGAAACACAATTAGGAAGAGACGCTGGTCCTACCTGATTGCTTATCCGTAGTTAACAGGTAGGGTACTATTATCTACGATTACTCTCAGAAACTGCGATTTGATTTCTCAAATTGGTTATTTGTATGCTAAACATAAACCGTATTGGTGGCACTCTGCTCTGTTACTGAGAAAGTAGATCGCCAAAGACATTCTGGTTATCGGACATCAGCGTTTGAGATAGTCAAAATGCTTATCCTCTCTGGCCAGTAGAGAGCAAACATCACCAGTGCAGACACACATTTCAATTTGATCTGGGAAGCTAGTGCATCTTTACACATATATAAATCGACATTGCCCCCCTCCGAAGTATCCATGACTTTATGAGAATATAAGTTGAAGGCGTTGCTGATTAAGTAGCGCACAACAACCCTAAATGTTTAGCCTAATAAAGAGGGCAAGTGTTTTTATGTATTCATCATTTTTATGCATTTATATTTAAAAAAATTTAATTCTGTTCTCAGATCCTTACTCTGAAATGTCATACAACTTACCTAGTGGAGACGTGTTTAGTCGAAAAAGAATTTGTATGATACATAAGCTATCTGATGGTGTTATATGTGACAGATGGATTGGAACCGTCACTACAAATAAGGGTGAAAAGAAAAGTGCCTTCGTAAGCTGTTTAAAAGGTTTGTTTTGATGTCATTCAGGTATTTCTAAATATTTAAGTATTTCAAAATAGGCCTTTTTATATATTCAGTATCTATCTCTCTTGTATTATATAGCCTACCTAAATACCGAAACAGACGAAGAACAATAGCAGAAAACAATTTGTGCGGATATTTCGGCACAAATCATTACATATCCTTAAAAACTGAAAAATGTCATTAAAATTGCATGCCTTTCGGATAGATCAGCTATTTTTGGTCTCTACTCGACAAATGATACCAAAAAGGCAAATAAGAGCAGAAATGCAAAAATCAGTACTTAGCCTTTATGCTTTGATTTATGTGTTACCTGCATATTTTTTCTTAGGAGTCATCCGAAACAGACATTTTCAATGGGAAGGTCTCGTCAAAAAAATTTCGGAGTTGTCGGAATGTTCACATATTTTTAGAGCTCAGGGTATTTGTCTCGATGAACGTAAGTATGATGCAGTTGAAAGCTTTAAGAAATATTTAAGATGTCTACACAGCCAATGATTAATTGTTATAGGCCTAGTTTGTTAGATCTAAGCTTGTTCAAACTAGTCTACGATATAACATATTTTGTGAATGTAATAAAACCTTTCATTTTTGAAATAAAGTCAAGCAAAAGAATTGTAAACCTGTAATCGTTGCTTAAGGTTTAGTATACGTTTGTATAATAATGAAATATTATTTGCATTTTCTCGGTTGTATGTAGGAATTCTCCATAGCAAGTAAACAATAACATTGCACTGCTTGTCAAAGATGACATAGCGTAGTAGCTTTAACAGCACGCCGAATGACAATCCCTTTTAACTTAAGGGTCAACCAACAGACTGAAAAAGAAACAAGAAGGACAAACAAGCATATTTCTTGTCAAAATGCCTCTGCTGTCCTGAAACTCTCTTTCAATACAAATCTAGTGACTCCATTTGCTGATGTCTAGAGAAATACATGTCCTATTTGAGTGCGAGTTTCACCAGCCTGTGTAGATACACCTTGGTAAAAATTAACAAGAGTGCGGTAACTGGTTACACAACCCTGATTCCTGGTTAAGCAGTGAAATATTCCTGGTTAAATTTGACCAAACGTTCGTTAAAATCTGACATATTCCTGGTCAAATTTCAACAGGAATATGTCACTGCTTAACCAGGAATCCGGTTGGATAACCGGTGACCGCACCGTGGTCAATTTTGAAAAGGGTGTTTTAGAGTGTACAAGCTACTTCTTCTTTTACATGTGTAATTTGAAACACTCTGGACTCAGAACGAGGTTACACTTGGGTTAGAGGGTCTGATTCTACATATCGCAGATGTTTTTTTCGTTTTACTTTATTTTGATTGGTTTGTTCCATTTACAGCTCACTTGTTCCTTCTACAAGAGTACACGAACTGCGAGCCAGTATCTGAACACATTACTGTGCAAATACAAGGTCAAGATGCCAGAAAGAGTCACACCGACTTCTTTGCCAGGAAATTTACAGATATTTCCATTCAAGTATCCTATGGCATGGAATTTATCATGAAACACGGGGTAACATATTACTAGTATACAATACGATTTGCATCTAATGGGCGTAACAATTGCATTCCTATATACGTTCAACTCCATAACTTTTTGGTTTACAGCTCGCCAAGTCAGTTCCCGTGTAACTATAAATAGAGACGTGTACCACATATAAATTACTCCAAAATAATACCATTATTGCCAAAGAAACGTCAAATGTTGATTGAAAAAGAACTTTACACTTCTATGGTCCTGCTTGAATGTATAGGGATTTGACTTTCTTATCCCATTCTCCAATGAGGCTTTACACTTGTACGTGCTACATAACTAGTGATAAGTGGAATCGATCTTGTTTGAGGATGGGGGAGGGGGATTTTTCCAAAAGCCGGAACCCTAGGTCGTGCCCCGACCAGATTTGTCCAAAAACGAGAACAAAACACTCCTACAACTCACATTAAGGGGTATTTACACGAAAAATAAATAGATGGCACATCATATATGCTTTACTTTTAATATTATAACTTATTGCTCAAATTTACGTTTGATCAAAGCCCCGAAGACATGAGTAGATTTTCTTTCTTTTGTCTGCTATTTTTTTAATGTGCCTGATTTATGGTGGGGGGGGGGGCAAGCGATATATTTCCCCCAACGTTTTCGTTTGTGGGGAAATCCCCCCGCCACCCAGGATCGACTCCCCTGCTTGCGATATCTTTTATGTTTCGTTCTTTAGCTTCTGATGAAGATGACACAAACAGTCGAAGAGTAATGTGTTACTTTCACGTAATTAAAATTCTATTGGCAATTATTGTGTAAGTTTAAAGTGCCTTGTGGTTCATTTCGATTTAGGCAATACGCGGAACCAGGAAAATATATAAATTTTAGCCTTTGGCTTTTAGTTGCATTTCCTTTGTTACAACATAAGCTTCGGTAAATATGTTTAACTATGTCTTAGCATATACCTGGTTGATGAAACAAATAAATGAAATGTGATTAAGTAACAACACTTTGGAAAAGACTCAGGTGGAAATTTTTATTAATCTAAACAATCTTTTATTCCATGAATTTGTTTAGCTCTCACATCCAGGATTGTCATTGTCAAAGGTACTCATAAATGAAGATGGTATCTGCAAACTTTACGATTTTTGCCTAGCTGAGGATGCACCTAAATTCATGGAATGTCTTAAATTAGAGGTGAGCCATTCAAGTGTAAAGGGGGAAGTTAAAGCAAAAATTAAATTTTCATATGTGAAAGAGGAACCGAATCTACACAGTGTAGTGTAAGTTCTATAAAAATCAGACATGTATTTCTCAAGATATCAGTAAAGAAAGTCAGTAGATCGGTGTTCCAAAGTTAGTTTGAGGGCAACAGAGCTTATATCATTTCCTCACATTGATAAGGAATGATTTGTTTCCCTTTGTTTATCACACTGTTGCGTTGGGTTTGAAGTCAATAGTAATTAGGACCTCCCTGTGGGGATGCGAAGTTTGAAAAGTTCCCATGCCACGTATGCATTCATATTTTAACGAAATAGGATCGTTGATGAGAAAATCTACTCTAAAATTTAAAGAAAAAGACTGCGCACTAATGTCGGGAATGTGGGGATATGATGTAATATGTGCTTGATTCAAGTTCACTTTTTGTTGAAAATGTGAAAACTTTATGTGCTCATATCTTGAGAACCACACATTGGATTTCAATGCAAATTTCACCAAAATGCGTAGAATGTGCTCTCCTCTAACATACCAAATCCTGATGCAACCTTAAACCTTTCTTTTCACCTTATCTTCAATGATTCATCGCTAAATGGTGTGACATATCAACATAAAACATCAGAAATGGTTCAATGACCAGTTGAATGAAGTAACATGTGTTTTCTTTGCAGGCTGATTTTAAAACATCACACCATCCTCAAGAATGTGTAGCAAGGAATGAATACACATGCGCTAGTGATATCTGGTATACAGCCTTCACTATACGGGAATTGTATTCTTACGGTAAGTAAAGTTTTCTGATTAAAGGGGAAATATAAGCAAAATATTAGTTTTCGTATATGAAAGAAGAACGAAATCTACTCAGTGTGGGGAAATTTCCCGCATTCAAATTAGACATGAATTTCTTGAGATATCAGCCAGTGAAGTTACTTACTACACTTGTGTTCCAAAGTGATATTGAGGGCAGCAGAGATTATATCACTTCCTCGCATCGACAAGAAATACTTTGTTCCCTTTGTTTTTTGAGTCTGTTGTGTTGTCCTTGAAGATAATAGGAAAATGACCTCCCCGTGAGGATTACGAAGTTTGAAAAGTTCATATGCCGCTTATGCAATCACATTTTACAGTTTGATAATATGAGACTGTTTAGGAAAAAATAGGCTATCGAGCTTAAAGAAAAACAAAAGACTATTCATTACTGTGGGGATATGATATCATAAGTGCTTGCTTCAAGTCCACTGTTTGTTGAAAATGTGACAACTCTACTTGCTCATATCTTGAGAATTACACATCGGATTTCAATGCAAATGTCATCGAAATGCTTAGAATAAGTACCCCTCTAACATATGAACACTTGATATGACCTTAAGCCCTTTTTTTAAGTCAATATGATCTATTTAAAGGGAAATATTGTATTTAAAAAGCTTCCACAAAGAGTACAAATTACAAAAATGACACATACACAATCCAACATTTCAGTTTAAATCATAAACCCCAGCAACAAGTACATCTCTTATAAATACTGTCCACAAGAAGAGCCATGGACGTTACATCATTTAAAATGTTAAGAGTTTGTGTGAACAAATTATTTTTGAGCAACAAACAACTGAATTTCTATCTGGGAAACTTATTTCTTGAAAAGAAGGCTACTATACTGACTTATCTTTGGTTTCGATGAAAAGAGAAACCTATGCATTCATGATGGCGTGTGTGTGTATGTATGTGTGCATGTGCGTGTGTATGTGTGAATGTATGTGTGTGTGGATGTGTGTGTGTTTGTGACACTTTGCTTGTTTACACGATATCTTGAGAAGCGAAGATCTGACAGTTCTCAAACTTGGTACACAGATACCCCATACTGAGAGGAAGAAGCTTATTTATTTTGGTTGAGGTCAAAGGTCATCTGGGGTCACATGGGGTCAAAAACCAAAATCCTTGTTTACACGATATCCCAAGGTAGGAAACTTGGATTCATTTCAAACTTGATATGTAGATGCGTTATGATGTAAGGAAGAACCCTATTGATTTTGGTGGAGGTCAAAGGACATTTGGGGTCATGTGGGGTCAAATCCCGAAATCCTTGTTTTCACGGTAATCCATGGAAGGAAACTTGGATTCATTTCAAACTTGATATGTAGATGCGTTATGATGTAAGGAAGAACCCTATTGATTTTGGTGGAGGTCAAAGGACATTTGGGGTCATGTGGGGTCAAACCCCGAAATCCTTGTTTACACGATATCTCATGGTAGGAATCTTGGATTCATTTCAAACTTCATATGTTGATGCGTTATGATGTGAGGAAGAACCTTATTGATTTTGGTGGAAGTCAAAGGTCATTTGGGGTCATGTGGGGTCAAATCCCGAAATCCTTGTTTTCACGGTAATCCATGGAAGGAAACTTGGATTTATTTCAAACTTGATATGTTGATGCGTTATGCTGTAAAAAAGAACCCGATATATTTTCGTGGAGGTCAAAGGTCATTTGGGGTCAAGTGGGGTCAACCCTAAAATCCTTGTTCACACGATATCTCATGGAAAGAAACTTGGATTAATTTCAAACTTGATATGTTGATGCGTTATGATGTAAGAAAGAACCGGATTAATTTTGGTGGAGGTCAAAGGTCATTTGGGGTCACGTGGGGTAACACCCCGAAATCCTGGTGTACATGATTCATCATGGTAGGAAAGCTGGATTCATTTCAGATTTGATATGTTGATGCATTATGATGTAAAGAAGAATCCGATTTATTTTGGTGGAGGTCAAAGGTCATTTGTGGTCAGAAGGGGACAAATCCTAACAGCTTTTTTAACACAATATCTCAAGGTAGGGAGCTTGGATCGATTTCAAACTTGATATGTTGATGCGTTATGATGTAAGTAAGAACCCTTTTGATTTTGGTAGAGGTCAAGGGTCATTTGGGGTCATAGGGGGTCAAACTCAGAAAACCTTGTTAACACTATATCTCAAGGTAGGAAACTTGGACTCATTTCAAACTTGATATGTTGATGCGTTATGATGTAAGCAGCTTGTTTGCAGAATATCTTAAGGCACAGTATGAAATTTGGCTTTTTGAATGTAGAAAGGTTTTGGTTAAAAGAAAAACCAGTTACTTACAGGTGGAGTCAAAGGTCACTTTGGGTCACCAGTTGTTACAAGAAATGTAGCATTTCATTGAAAAGAGCATGTATGTATCATCGAAACCTCAATGCATTTTTGCATCCTGATTTAATAATCTATCATCTTGTGTCAATAAATTATTAGTTTTAAAAAGTTGAATTTTTCTTACAAAAGAAACGCAATATCTCCCTTTAAATAACTGTTGGCTTGGAACGTTTTTTAGAAAGACAGACAACTATCACCCCAAGCTAAGGGCTACACCAGGCTATTTTGATTCGGGTGGGGGGTGGGGGGAGGGCGACCATGAGTTGAGTACTCCTTTTCTTGTTTTCCCTTCTTTTCCTTCCCTTTTCAAATATGCTTCCGAATTAAGGGGCGGTCACCCCTTGCCACCCCCTGACGCCGTCCTAAACTACAACTTTTGTAGTTGTCCAAAGAAATTCTCAATTGGCATAACGTTTGATTGACAGCAAGTTAAAAAAGAGGAGTACTTTAGCTCATATTGCACAGCAAGAACTGTAACGTACTAAGATTGTTTAATTACACGTTGGAGTTTTCACACTCACTCTAACTGCAGTTATGGGACGGGCTCAGTAGGTTGGTTAAGAGAATGAAACTGTTTTGGGTGAGAAGATTTGACCTTTCATTTTGAAATTTCATTTGCAGCTACAGAAAATGTGAAATTTTACCCACGGAAAGGGTTGTCAATCAAAACGTTCTGTAACTTTGCAATAAACATAGTGTGGTACCAAGTGTGAGTCAGAGGCTTTAGTGCTAGTCAAGGAAGTACTTGTTAGAGGATTTTTGGTTTCGATGAAAAGAGAAACCTATGCATTCATGATGGCGTGTGTGTGTATGTGTGTGTGTGTGTGCGTGTGTATGTGTGAATGTATGTGTGTATGTGTGTGTGTATGTGTGTGTGTTTGTGACACTTTGCATGTTTACACGATATCTTGAGAAGGGAAGATCTGACAGTTCTCAAACTTGGTACACAGATACCCCATACTGAGATGAAGAACCTTATTTATTTTGGTTGAGGTCAAAGGTCATTTCATTTTTAGTGCCTCTGTACCGTATTTGAAGAGAATATACAGGGTGTTATGTATTGTATGATATTCACCTTCCTCGTTCAAATGTGTAACAAAGGAACACCAGAATTACAGGAAAGAAATAAACCACAACCAATTGGGAGCAAAACTTCGGACAGTGTTATACAGCGCGACATCTCCATTGTCTAATGAAAACTATAGATGGCTGCAATTGCAATATGTCTGTGATAGGAAATTTACTACCTTACAGGTACAGTATAGTAGGCAAGAACACACATTTTTTTATTTTTTTAATTAATTGTGAACAATTCTCTTTCATGAAAGAAATTTGCAGCGCGGAAAGTTTCCATCTTTTTGCAGAAGATTCTGAATTCTGATTATGGAGTAAAGTACGGAGCATTACCTTTTTCATGATCCCCCCCCCCTTCGTAGATACGCCGCTGTCTATCTTAATAGAGTGATATATTACCAGTGGGACTCCAGCTTAGCCAAAACATTTTCGCCTAGAATACCTTCCAGATCACCCTAAACGACATTTCCAAGCCAGTTTGAAACGCTTTCTGTTTATTTACACATCGCATCACCCCTAAGAAGTAATTTCGCTTTAATAAATAAATTGGACGTAAGTTATACTTTTGGCCTTATGACGATTCGGGGGAACGCTCATGCCTCCCACCCCTTAGCGGAGCCACTCTTCATGTGCTCATGCGCTCCTTTACACGCTCCCTCAGGTTTGTTCATGAAATGAAAACATCCCAGACTTTTCTTGCATCTTTCCTTCAAAATTCTACCTTTAGGCAAAGTTTTGTGCAACACCAAACAGTGAGGTTGCGTAGAAACTTTTTTCCATTAGCCGTCAGATTTTTTCTTTTTAATCACTCTGAAACTTTACTACAACTTTTTACCGCGACTGTGCTTTTTCTAAAGTCCTCCCGGCTCTTTGGAAAAGGGCTGTTCGGCGAAACCAAAACTTTCACTGCTTCCCGAAGAAGCTATAACTGTACGTCCACTAAAGGACAATAAGTTGTTCGTTTTGCGAGGCAATTTTTGAAAGAATTTGAATACGCTTAGGAGTTTTCTGTGTATTTAAAAATATCCGAAATTTTGTTAAGATTGAAATGGTTGATCGAATTTTTCCAGCCGAAAATTCAGATCTTGCAGGAGTTTAGGCTGTTAGGAGCAGTCTACCATCTTCCTCATACGTCTGCTGAAGCAAAAGTATTTGTACAGACAGGGAATCATTGAAAATGTGACTGAAGGGCAGTTATTTTTAAAGCAAAATCAAGTTCCTTGTGGAATTATTTTATGTATTGACTTACATTTTTGGAAAAGCCCTTGTATATCATAATATTATCATCGTTTTGTACTTTTCTCTCTTTTAGGCAGCAAAAAGCAACCTGTGGGCAGTAATCTTTACTACGAAAATTCATCTACACCTTTTTTACCATCGGGATTGCTACCACGTTCTGTGTAAATAAAATTTCTTTTTAAATATAATGTTATTTTAAATAACTGCTGTTATTAAAAATTTTGGCAAGCGAGGGGAGTACGAGAGAAAGTCCTACAGCGAAATAATACCGACAACTATGGGATTGATGTAAACTAAGTCGAAAGGACCTCTTTAAATATTCCTTCACTTGCCATTTTCAAACATCTAATAATTTTATGTAAGAAGCATTAAAAGGAAAGGTACAATTGTATTCTACTTTAGATTCGTAGAATGAATTACTTCTAAGGAACATGTGACTGTATATTTTCTCAATTAACGGTACAGTTTACGAGAAATAACTTTTCTGCTTACCATAAGTGTGCAGTATTCAAGTCCTAAAATACCAAGGTTCTTGGAAGGGAATGGTGATGCTGTTTCAAAAATACGTTTCAGGAAATTGCCTATGCCCTTTAAGCAACTTCCTAATCTTTTTTTAGCGACCATTTTAGTTTGGTTGTACATTTTTTTCACAACTTTATTTCTGCTTCACATGTGTTTATTGACATAAAACTGACAAAAATGATTCGTGAGCGCACGTCGACATTGGCTACAGTGAGTCTGTCTAGTCTTGGATCTGTGTGTGTACTTTTTTACCCGAAAAATATTAAGAAATTTTCATCCATCAGTTATTAACACAAAATTAACGTTCCTAACGTAAAAGTCCTCTTCAATGTTACTATATTCTGGTAAATAATAAGTACAGAAAGATATGCTGGAACAAAGAGTTAAAAGAAGGGCTTAAGGTCACAACAGGATTTGGTATGTTAGAGGGGTCCTTATTCTGAGCATTTCGGTGAAATTTGCATTGAAATCCGATGTGTGGTTCCCAAGATATAAACACATAAAGTTTTCACATTTTCAACAAAACGTGAACTTGAAGCAAGCACATATGACATCACATCCCCACCTGAATGGGCAGTCTTTTGTTTTACTTTAAACTTTATACTGGATTTTCTCCTCAACTATCTAATATTATTAAAATGTGATTGCATAAGTGGCATGAGAATTTCACAAACTTTGCATCTCCCACGGGGAGGTCATACTCCTATTAACTTCAAGGTCAACACAACAGTCTGATAAAACAAAGGGAAACAAAGCATTCCTAGTCAATGTGAGGAAGTGATATAAGCTCTGCTGCCCTCAAACTCACTTTTGAACACAAATCTGCTGACTTCATTTCCTGATATCTCAAGAAATACATGTCCGATTTGAATGGAACTTTCACCACACTTCATAGATTTTGTTCCTCTTCCCCATATGAAAATTAAATTTTTGCTTAAACTTTCCCTTTAATATTCTCTGTCTAACTCTGGTTATCCCTCTAATTTAGATGATTTTCT
Source organism: Holothuria scabra (assembly GCA_037179385.1). Classification (NCBI taxonomy): domain Eukaryota; kingdom Metazoa; phylum Echinodermata; class Holothuroidea; order Aspidochirotida; family Holothuriidae; genus Holothuria; species Holothuria scabra. The sequence goes on along the minus strand of CM074183.1, from coordinate 49,433,759 downwards.
TTTTCAATGATGGTAATTCTATTTTTTTCTTCTACCCTTGCCGTAAAACGCCCTACATATCTCAGGAGCTTTAGCAGATTAACAAGGATATACCCACCTATGAAAATAGCCGTTGTTTGTTCAAGTGGTAGTAGTGGGCGCAGGGTCTGGTTTCTTGAACCCCCTTTTTCAGAAATAAAGCTAAACCTGCTTAAACGTAGCAAATGATCTCTATACAAAATGACCGACACTCATTACATTTGGTGTATAAATTTTTTATGTTGAAAAACGCCTATCGCTTTTGGTATACACTCTAAAAACAGCTAGGTAAAATTTTCACCAGCCGCCGGACAAGTATTGGACAATAATTCTAAAATAAGGTAAATGTTTCCAATAAAATGTTGGTCAACTTTTACCCAATGCCAGTATTATCTCATACGTGACCAGTGTTGGTGAATATTTTAGCCAACTGTTTTAGAGTGTAGGGAAAGGTCATTTGAAGTTTCGGAGGAAAAACTGCAAAAATCAGTTGCAAATGGCTTTTAAACAAGATAAAGACAAATGAGCCTCTAAACAAGATATGCGTGATAAAACTTTATTGTTTTTGATGGAGGTCAGAAGTTGTGTCAGACTATGAGAAGTTAAGGGTTATTTGAGGTCACTAAGCGTAAAGAACTTTTTAATGAGATACGAAACTTGCATAGATTATATTCGCTAAATTTGTTAGATTATGAAGAAAAGCAAAATAAATCAGAGGCAATGAAATGTGCGTAAAACACATACCTTTCTGTGGCTTTGGTAAAAAGTGGAGGTATTTTTTTACAAAAATAACCCATCATGAAAGGGAAATATCTATACTTAGGAAAAGGGTAAGGAAACAGGGTTTGGGCGACATGGTGTGGAGTATTTTCTTTTTGGCTCTTCTACAAGACCCAAGTGAGGAGTCGCCGGAATATGACTTAAATCGATATCTTTATTTCTTTTTGGCAAAGAAGAGGTCTATGTGTTTGAACTTTGCAGTTTTGAGATCATGTCACTGACATTTCTTTTGTAGGTACGAACGTTTGACAGAGTGCCTTAAACAGAGCTTCAATGAGCGTCCAACGAACTTAGGAGAATTAATTAAGGCTTTAAAAACGGACGGGTATTTCACACATGTGGTAAGTTAATTTTCATTTAACCTTCTTTTTTTAAAATTATCAATTATTGCACGACATAATTTTCCATATTTTTGTAAATTTCGTGTTGTGTTATGTTAATTCGAGACGGTAGGGTGGGTTTAAAAATTGGAATAGCTTAACAACGTGTTTAACGCCAAGTTGGTTCAAAGGGCTCTCAAAAGTGTTTTACACACGAAACCTTCAAATTCTGGATACCATTATTATTTGTGGCAGTACACTTAGTGGCACAGTGGGAAACAGACCATTCATTTTATTATTGATTCTCTTCACAGCATATAATCATGCATATTAAACAATGTGCATCATATCATGTAAGCAAAACATGCATTACAAAGAATATTACAAAGGGGTGTCCCTCTCTCCTTTGAAAATTTTTGGCGTTTTCAAGGAGCCTAGATGCAAAATGGTGCAATATTTTCGACTTTGACGGTGGTTCATGAGGATGAAACTGAAACTTCTGTGTCTTTACATGCAGTCTTATTCCATTTACGAAACATTTTGAAGTAAACTTGTCATTAAATTACTTACTTTTGGGAGTCAAAATAAAAGAGCATCGATCGGTATGGGCGAAAGGAGCGTTTTAGATTGCGTTTTTTTCTTGGACACAAAACGTTATTCTGCCACAAAGATGTATCTAAGCGGAGCGTAATCATTGGTTGGCACGGAGTGTTGAGAAAAACTTGGAAAATCAGACCCTCAGATGGCCGAAAATAGCATTTTCCAGACTCATGCGAAGAATTCAAGCAGTCGCTATCTTCGCTTTACAAAATGCTCACTTCAAAATAAGTTAGCGAACTGCAAAGTGATTACAAAGTTATTAAAAACATACTTGTAATGTAATTTTGCCCGAAAGACTATCTAAGCGGAGCGCCACCATTTGTTGGTGCGGAACGTAAAGAAAATTTTGAAAATGATCGCGACCCCTCAGATGGCCGAAAATTGCTTTTTCATGCTTGTAAAGAGTATCTAAACATGCAGTTTATAAGTTTAACTTTTGTTTGCAAAAAGAAAAAAATCAGGAACATGCTAAGTGATCAGAAAATTACTACCACTATTACATTAAATGGTCTTGATTCTTTTCGAGGAAGCTAAACAACGGAATTGAAAATATTCTAATGCTTCTCTATGGTGACTCTTGGCTCAATTAAAGATCCGCTGAATTGGTGAAATTGTCTGTGACTGCTCGAACTCATGTCTGTCAATTATTTTCCCCCAACATCTCTTTCGTGATAAATGGCAAACTATTTCTCACCGCAACGGAACACCCTCCCCCCCTGTCCCTGTCTCATACGTCTATGCCGACCGAGAAAGGAGTCTAAGGGACGGGCCCCTCCCTCTTGACTGTTCACCCGGACTCAATATCATACGAGCTTCGTTTATCTGGATTTGTGTTGTGAGGGAAATGATGAGCCTGAACCGCCCCACCCTGTATATTCTCGTACTTAAGCATTATGCCTATTTGATATTGTTAATGTGACGTAAGAGGGGAACTGAGGCTGAAACTCAGGGATTTAAGTGTTTTGAGAGGCTCCAAAATGGTCGAAAATCATATTCAAATTAAGAATTCTAAACTATGAATTTAATCCAGGAGAGGGGTGAGGTGAGGGACGAGAATGGAATGGGGAAGTACTATGGCATTTGATTAAGGAGACACATACTTAACGGTAATTTTAGGGGCAAAGCCAAGATGATTAAGCTACTCAAAATTGAACATGTGATTGATAATTTGAGACATGGCATTTTAGGAGACCCAAAGTGTTTGGGGGCAATTTATCAATAGGAAGTCCTATTTAAAATCCCGAGGCAATATGCCTCGGATCCATGGGCCCGCAACAGGGCCTCGGAAGCTCTGACATTTTAGCCTTTTTAGGGGACCTAATGGAAGCACAAAAAGTGCCTTTGCATGGCTATCACTTATAATCCTAAAAGGGACATTATTACTGGCCGGGGCAAATGTGTGTCATTGCGGCCAATAAAGGGACTAAGGACATGCCCCTCGCTCAGCATGTTTTTAAAGGCCCTGATCTGAGAAGAAGAAAGATACTGTAATTTGAAGGAAAGATAGCTTGCGAAAGGTTTTGCTTTTAACTGTTTGAAGGGCGAAAATAAACTTTCCTAAAGGTTATCGTTAATGTAGGGGGCCAGGGGGGCGAAGCCCCCGGAAGCGTTGCAATTTTTGCACTCTGAAAAGTAATAATTGAGCCAAAGAATAGCCGAAATGTAACAAAAGCAACTTGATTTTGTTTAATTACTTTTAAAAAATTTGTTTTGCGACGTTCAGTTATGGGGGGGGGGGGCATGTCCCCCAAAAATCTCATAAAAAATTATTGGGGGCCAGGCCTCCCTGCCCCCCCTCCCCCGCTTCCGCCGCCTATGCCTAACACCGATAACATCCCAAGGCCTCTAAACTAAAATGATGGGGGATGGGAGTTTTCTGGTGTACATAACTTGCACTACAGCTACTAATCTAAGAGCTCAGCATAAACTAATTACAGAAGATAAATGTTAAGCGATCTGAGCCATTTCCTCCTTTAAATCTGTATCACACCCCCACCCCCTTCTCCCTCCCCGTTAAATGGCCCTCTACACCTTTTCGTGGGTTCATTACATTGCGCAATACGAGCCATTCCAACCCATTAAATGATCCTCTTTGACTATTTCCAAACCTGTTTATAGAAAACTATGTTTAATTGAAAGGTATGGTTTTCAAACATAATGCTATATTATACGAATACCTTTTGGTTACAGCTTTGAAGGAAAATATTTTTTTTTTGTTTTAGGTGTGGAAACAACGATATAATGTGTCTCACTTTTTAAGATTTCACTTGCTCGTTGACAAACTGCCGTTGGTTTGAACAGTCTTCTTATTTTAGATACCAGTTAATTCGAATTGTTTGATTTATCAGGGTCAACTGAAGTTTTTGTTTGTTAATTTCTTGAACAGGAGCCTTCGAAGAAAGACACCAGTAAATTATCTTACGAAACAATGCACAAGAGCGACGAGGGATACAAGAAACCGTTGCTTACGGCAGAAACTTCCAGTGCAGATTAAATAACTTTTCAAACAGAGATGGCGCAACAATAAGTAATGATGAATTTCTTTACTATGTGGACCTCAAGTCTAGAATTTTTTAAAAAAATATGAGGTACAGTTGAAAATGAATCTTATTCAGTCACTCCCATTTTAATAGCTTGTTCTTGTGCTAAGTTATTGTGAACTTTACTTATTCACTTAAATCAAAACAGTCCGTTGCGTAATAATTTGTGATTTTCTTGTTGTACAAATCGCATTCTTTTTATGGCCTTAAACACTTCCTGATTTCTTGTATAGCATGTTGTACAGAAAGGGCTTGTTTAATCACGTCATCCCATAACACTAAGATTGCTATTCATCCACTCCCATTAATTTGGCTTGTTCTATCGCTGAGTTATTGTGAAATTTACTTTAATCACGGAGGTGTTATTGTCTAAGAGCAACTCCCTGCTTAAAGGTAAAGAGCAGTCCCCCCAAACTTATTTTGAAGAAAAAGCTTAATAACTCAATTTTCATCTTTTTTCTCTTCAAAGTATCTTTAATTACATTTTATGACTTAACTATTGCATATTCAAGGTAAACCAAGCAGTTATTTCTGGTAAATTTCACATTTGAAGAGAAAATAACATTGTCACATGACTCCCAACAGCCAATCATGAAACTGGACAGTCTATTACACTTCTTCAATTTGGGATGACTGCTCCTGCCCTTTAAATCAGAACAGTCCGTTGCGCAATAATTTGTGACTTTCTTGTTCGTTATATGAACTTTGACACTTCCTGATTTCTTGTATAGAGGCTTTGCAATTGCTTCACTGAACCGCCATGCTGGAGGACATTCATGTCAAATACACGTGGCTTTGTGCCGAACGCACTGCACAGTGTGCACTGTGACATGCACGGTGTATACAAATTCAACGAGCAAGCGCGTCCCGAATGGTTTACTACGTAGTTACATGTACTCCAACATGGCCGCCGGAGAGTATTACGACGTCATGTGAAAAGCCTCTGTAGCATGTTATACAGAAAGGGCTTGCTTAAAGGTAGTGTGACATGTCAGGTAGTTATGGAGCAAGGTCTTCTAAGTAAGAATCCGTTGGAATTATGTCAATATCTTTCACCGTTCTCAAGATATACCTGTTCAAAGTTTGAATGTTTTTGAAGCAACTTGTTGGTTATGCAAAAAAAGTGATGTTGAGTGTTGCACAGTGTTGACATTTCTTTTGTTAACCCTATATTAATTATCTCTTAATTTCTCATCAGATAGTTTATAGTTTGGTGATTGAAACTGGTGATTTTCAAGGACACAATTTTAACTTTCAAAATAAACCCCTCAGGAAACACAAATGTTACGACTGCACTTGAAATGAAGATTGCAAAAGCAAAGGATAACATTAGCCATACATGGTATGTCCCTCCCATGACATCACAAGATTTACATATTGAGCTCATATTTATGCATGATTAAGTGCAAATCAGAAATAAACCTGTAAAATGGCCAATTTTTAACCAATTTTGATGGAAATTGCGGCAATTTTCTTGGTTTTTAATGCTTTTTACATCAAATACCCAACTTTGTCATTTTGGTGTCACACTACCTTTAATCCGCATAACATTAACTGCTATCACATATAGGCAACAGGTGCATTTTCTTTCATCTAAACAAAAAACACAACGGCTGTAATTTGAGTAGTATAACAATGACATCACAAATTATTGCGCAATGTGCCATTAAAAATTGAGTGAATAGAGTTCAACATTTAACATCTTAGCTCAGAAATGTCACGTGAAGATGGAAATTGGATTTTTTTCAGTTCATTTATATGAAATGTAATATATTTGATATTTTAGACTTGAGTTATACTTTAAAGTGCAGTTCTAAAGTTTATGAAGTGTGCAAGGATAAAATACAAACACTTTTAACTAAAATTAATAAAGATAACTAGACTGCCATGTAGTGTTCCTGACATATTTACAAACATGTATAAATGCAGAATTCTTATTTCTGATTTCACATGCTTTTTTTTGAAAATGTGCATTGGCAGTTAGTTTAGAAATAACTGAAGACAAATAACCAAATAAATATATAACTATACAAAGGCAAAGGGAGATGTAATTGCTCAACACAGCTCCATAAATGGGGCAAGACTTTGTATTAGAGACGCGTTTGTTTCTATTGAATATAAGTGACAATTACGGTAATTGTTGAAATTGTTGAGTGTGCCACGGTCGGCACTCTTAGAGAGAAGTAATACCACTTGAGGCTTATTTAATCATTTAGATAAGTTGAAACTAAAATAATTAAATACAAGGACGGTACAATTTACGCAAATATTTTAAGAGTTGTTTAAAATTCACACTTACAAAATTTACGATAATGGTCGGATTATGGGTGGTGCAACTTGCAAAGAGTTATCCAGAATCAGGATCTAGGATCAGGTAATGACACCTCACCACATAGTCCGCTTTAAGGTATTCAGTAAATGTGTAATAGGCCTATGTTATGATTTGCAATTAAGTTCTGAGGTTCTGACGAGGTGGTAGTTCTAGTGTCTTCGCACTTCTGATTTCTCCATATACCGTTTAGTAACTACATTTTCCATACTCTACCAGAATACCAACTCAATCTAAGTTGTGAAACACTACAGCAAACTTGCCACACACTGTTAAAAAATTCTGTAGATTTACAGAACAAAAAATAGAGAAATACATAAAGAAAACGGAAAAGCGCTGTCAATTTGCTTCAAAAATTGACAGCACTTTTTCCATATCCGCTTTGTATTTCTTTATTTTTTAGCTGTAAATGTACAACATGTCTGTGACATTTTTGGTTTCGATGAAAAGAGAAACCTATGCATTCATGATGACGTGTGTGTGTATGTATGTGTGTATGTGCATGTGTATGTGTGTGTTTGTGACACTTTGCTTGTTTACACGATATCTTGAGAATAGAAAATCTGACAGTTCTCAAACTTGGTACACAGATACCCCATACTGAGAGAAAGAACCCTATTTATTTTGGTTGAGGTCAAAGGTCATCTGGGGTCACAGGGGGTCAAAAACCAAAATCCTTGTTTACACGATATCTCATGGTAGAAAACTTGGATTAATTTCAAACTTGATATGTTGATGCGTTATGATGTAAGGAAGAACTCCATTGATTTGGGGGGTCAAAGGTCATTTGGGGTCACATGGGGTCAAACCCCGAAATCCTTGTTTACACGATATCTCATGGTAGAAAACTTGGATTCATTTCAAACTTGATATGTTGATGCGTTATGATGTAAGGAAGAACACTATTGATTTTGGTGGAGGTCAAAGGTCATTTGGGGTCACATGGGGTCAAAACCTGAAATCTTTGTTTACACGATATCTCATGGTAGGAAACTTGAATCAATTTCATACTTGATATATTGCGGCGTTATGATGTAAGGAAGGACCCTATTGATTTTGGTAGAGGTCAAAGGTCATTTGGGGTCACATGGTGTCAAACCCCGAAATCCTTGTTTACATGATATCTCATGGTAGGAAACTTGGATTAATTTCATACTTGATATGTTGATATGTTGATGCGTTATGATGTAAGAAAGAACCCGATGTATTTTCGTGGAGGTCAAAGGTCGTTTGAGGTCACATGGGGTCAAACTCCGAACTTCTTGTTCACACTATATCTCAAGGTAGGAAGCTTGGATTGATTTCAAACTTGATATGTTGATGCGTTATGATAGGAGGAAGAACCCTTTTGATTTTGGTAGAGGTCAAAGGTCATTTGGGGTCACATGGGTCCAAAACGTGAAATCCTTGTTTACGTGATATCTCATGGTAGGAAACTTGGATCAATTTCATACTTGATGTGTTGTTGGTTATGATGTAAGGAAGAGCCCTATTGATTTTGGTGGAGGTCAAAGGTCATTTGCGGTCACGTGGGGTAAAACCCCGAAATCCTTTTTTACACGACATCTCATGATAGAAAACTTGGATTAATTTCAACTTGATATGTTGATGCGTTATGAGGTAAGGAAGAACCCTATTGATTTTGGTGGAGGTCAAAGGTCAATTGGGGTCACATGGGGTCATATCCTGAAATCCTTGTTTACATGATATCTCATGGTAGGAAACTTGGATTAATTTCATACTTGATATGTTGATGCGTTATGATGTAAGAAAGAACCCGATGTATTTTCGTGGAGGTCAAAGGTCATTCGGGGTCACATGGGGTCAAACTCCGAACTTCTTGTTCACACTATATCTCAAGGTAGGAAGCTTGGATTCATTTTAATCTTGATAATCTGATGCGTTATGATGTAAGAAATAACCCAATATATTTTCGTGGAGGTCAAAGGTCATTTGAGGTCACATGGGGTCACATGGGGGTCAAACTCCGAACTTCTTGTTCACACTATATCTCAAGGTAGGAAGCTTGGATTGATTTCAAACTTGATATGTTGATGCGTTATGATGGGAGGAAGAACCCTATTGATTTTGGTAGAGGTCAAAGGTCATTTGGGGTCATAGGGATCAAACTCAGAAAAACGTGTCTAGGATAGCTCAAGGTATGAAAGGTGGGTGGATTTCAAAGTTAGTATGTAAATGAATTATGGTGAGAAGATGGTCTGTATAAGGTTTGTTTTGTGGAGGTGAAAGGACATCTGGGGTCAAGATCGGTCAAACTTTGAAAAACTTGTCAAAATCGGATATCTCAAGGTAGGAAACTTGGATGGATTTCCTAATTAGTATGTGGATGTGTTATGGTGGGTTGAAAGTACTGTACTGTTGTTTTTGGTGCATCTGGTATCACCTGGCATCAAACTCTGAAAACCTTGTTTGCAGAATATCTTAAGGCACAGTATGAAATTTGGCTTTTTGAATGTAGAAAGGTTTTGGTTAAAAGAAAAACCAGTCACTAACAGGTGGAGACAAAGGTTATTTTGGGTCACCAGTTGTTACAAGAAATGTAGCATTTTATTGAGAAGAGCATGTATGTATCATCGAAACCTCAATGCATTTTTGCATTCTGGTTAATTGTGTAGAGGGGGGGTGAAGTGGTACAAAAAGTGTGGTGCACTGATACAATCCATTTTGTAGCTACTGTGATAAATCTCTGTATTCTTTCACAAGGGACCACCAAGCAGCGTCTGTAAATCTTATAGGTAGAAGGCAGTATATGTAAATCTTTTGTGCTTGCTTTCTTGGAGGGCGCATATGTATAAAATCTATATGATGGTTCCCAAAGATAGCAGAATGAAACTTGATTATAACAGCTTTCAGAAATATTACTGAGCTGATATAGAAACAGGACACCCAGTAGTGATAGTGAAACCACTAGAAATAGAATAAAACAATCTTCAATGCTATTCTGTGGCAACCAGTCATCAAAGGTGGTGCGCAATACCTTCAGAGGGCGACTTTTACCATACCCCCCACTTCCGGTCTTTAAAAAGAAAGTAATACCGAAGGAGTCGTGTGGCAGAAGTTGGAAGACTCCTAATATTTAGTCATCGCCTTACTTCCTTAGTTATACAAATCAGGAGGACTATTGTAAAATTGACACACAAGGGTTTATGTGTATTACATTTGAAACATGTAGCCTATCATCTACCAAATTATACAGGGTAGAAAAGGAAATACTAACACTGCTGTAAAACCACTCCTGACCTTTTGTTTGCATCGGCTCTGAGATGGTGATACTTCAGTAATTTCAACAACTCACTTATTTGAATGTCTCTGTACCTTGAAACTTAATTAAAGTGATATGAAGGATTGTTACTGATTATATAGTAATTATATGTAAACCAAAAGTTTTATGTAACATCATCCATGAAACAATTGATTGATGTTAATATGTTCCTTGTAATCTCCAAAGTTTTGTAACCCGCGTCAAAGATATCAAAATTGCGTAAAACTAACCATAACCTTGAATACTTTTTCTCAGTTTTTTTTTTCACTCTGGTTTCCGTGTAGCCTGCGGAGCAGACTCTGTAGTAGCCTAAAGATGGCGCTCTCTCAAAATCATAATACACCTCTCTAAACAGTATAATATACAGAGTCTGCAAACCTTCGTCCAGTTTCCATTTACAGGAATCCCGCATTTTGAGGGACGAATTAGTAAACATGAGATGGTCACGTGGTGCAAGAAACATCATGAATAGTGTATTTTGGTACATACAACTGATAAAACGAACGGCGAACAACCGAATTAGCTTTTGTAGGTGGAAAATGTGTACCAGGCCATACGTTCGGTGCATAAATATTACCTATTACGCGAGATGTAATGTAGTATTTTAATTTTTGTCGTGACGTCATATTTGGTGGTCGTAAATGAGATCCACTAGAAAGTTGGCAGGCTATTGTATACCGTAGGTATGCCATGTAACTTAGTTGGAAACGTCGACTGTTCAACAGTGAAGCCGTTGAAAGACTCATAGTATTATTTATTTCATTTCATTTCATTTCATTTATTTGTTTTTTCACTACAATGTACAATATTACATAATATAACAGTTACACAGTAACAATATAGAATAGACAGAGTAGTGAAAGGAAGTGATCTACAAAACCCTTGGGGGCTTAACATTAAAGGCAGAACACTCCCTTGAAAGAAAAAGTGTAAAGTACAAAAACAAAACAACCTAAGATACTTAGTCGCAAACAAAAGAGTGCCGAATAAGGGAACAAATGTTGGTAACATTAAGTGCAGACGGCAAAACAATCTAACACCTAGAACAACCACCCATAGCCCCATATCACACACCCTCTCCCACCCCACCTACATCCCCCCCCCCAACCACCTACTAACACCAAACCATACCTCAAGACCCTACATAGGAGCCAAGTCTAATACTACCTAAATGGTAAGAAATAGAAGGAAAGGATTTTTTTTCTCTCTCTTTTAATACATTCCGATGAAATAATTTTGAAGGTTCCTCTTAAAACTAAAAAATAGACGGCTTGCGCTTCAATGTAACTGGAATAGAATTCCACAAGGTGGCTGCACGGTAGTGTAATCCTTTCATTAAAAAGGTTGATCTACAGTTGGGGATATGCAAGTAATCGGATTGTCTAGTACAGTGTTCATGAATTGCAGAATTAGGGACGAAAAAATCTTTTAGAGAAGGTGGCAATTGATTCCGTTGAGCGCGATAAACAAACTTGGCTATATTCAGTCTAATGAGGTCCGTGAATTTGAGTAAATTAAGAGACTTGAACAAAAAATTGGTATGATCATAGTAACCCGAAAGAGTAATATGTCTTATAGCTCTCTTTTGAAGAACTATCAATTTATTTAAATACTGATGACTAGCGTCTGACCAGATTATGCAACAATATGACAGATGTGGTATAATTAACGTTTGATACAAAGACCTTAGAACATGCTTTGGTAAAATGTGTTTTAACTGTGATAGGACCCCTACCCCCTTTGCTACTTGGTTTGATACATGATTGATATGCTCATTCCATGAAAGCTTGGAATCGATGTACACCCCTAGGAACTTTACATAGTCAACTCTCTTCAAATAAGAACCATTGATTTTAATACTTAAGTTACTCATATTACTCTTTTCATTGAAAATGATGTAATTAGTTTTATCTATATTAAGTGACAGCTTGTTAGCCGCAAACCAGTTAGTGTACACAATGAGTTCATTGGTAATAATACGTTGAAGTTTGTTTACATCATTATCACTAAAGAAAATATTTGTGTCATCAGCAAATAGCACGACAGAAGCATTGGATGAGAGACTACCGATGTCGTTAACATAAATGATAAAAAGGAGTGGACCAAGGATGGAACCTTGTGGGACACCGCAGGTAATCGTTCGTATGTTAGAGCTGTAACCATTTAGAATCACAAATTGCTGTCTGTTCATTAAATAACTTTTAAACCAGGACACAAAAATCCCACGGATACCGCAATAATTTAGCTTATGACAGAGGATATTGTGGTCGATAGTGTCGAACGCTTTGGACAAGTCAAGGAAAATGCCGGCTGTTGTTAGTTTTTTACTCATTGAATTTCTAAGTTTTTCAACTGCTTCAGAAAGTGCCATTTCTGTGGATGTTCCAGAGCGGAATCCATACTGATGTTTGAAAAGAATATTATGTTTATCAAGAAATTTTACAATACGGTTATAAATGAGACGCTCAAGTAGCTTTGAGAAGCACGGTAGAACAGAGACAGGACGATAATTAGAAAAGGTATTTGAGTCACCTTTCTTAAAGACTGGAATTACTTTTGCCATTTTAAGCTGGTCGGGAAATTTGGCGTTAGATAAAGAAACATTAAAAATATGAGTAAGAGGCTTGGTTATATACGAAATCGCCTTTTTTACAATAGAGGGACTAATATCATCATAACCAGCTGATTTTCCAGGCTTAAGACATATGTATGCCACCTCCACCACTTCATCTTCAGTAATAGGAAGGGCAAAGGCAGAAGAATCCGTGTGGGTACTAGTTTTGTGCAAGAAGTCCGAGAATGATGAAGAAGAATTAATATTCTGAGCAAGTGAGGGTCCAACATTAACGAAGTAATCATTCAGGCCATTGACAATATCACCTTGTTCAGTTAGCTTAACACCACTACGTACATAATACTCAGGATAAATCGATCTCTTCTTATTCTTATTGATAACATCATTGATGGAGGACCATGTCTTTTTAAGATCATTCTTGCAGGTAGTGAATCTCCTAGTATAATAATTTTTCTTAGATACACGAATTACATGATTTAATTTGTTTCTGTAAGTACGGTAAATCAAAATATTTGTTTCCGTAGGACATTTGAGTTTAGTTTTGAAAAGTTTGGTTTTTGTTTTTATTGACTTGACAATTGCAGAGGAGATCCAAGGTTTCCTTTTATTTTTGTGGTGCAATTTACGTTTATTCACAGGGAAGCACTTTTCGTATAAAACACTGAATGTACGAAAGAATGAGTTGTACGAAGAATTCGCGTCCTGATCTTCAAAGACATGATCCCAACTTGTTCTTGAAAGTATAAGCAGAAATGAATCAATATTTTCCTGGGAGTAGTTACGTTTAAATACATAATCTTGTGTCTGTATGCACCAAGTAGAACTAATGTTTAAAAATACCGGGAAATGATCGGTCAAGTCGGTGAGCAAGATTCCCGATTCACAGTTCTTGCTGCTTTGACCACCAAAATTTATAGTAGCGAAAGTAAGATTTTTGATATTTGAATAAGTTGAAACGCAAACACAATAGCAGGCTAGTTTCCGTGAGATATAACCTGAGTGTTTACATGAAAACAATCCCTAATTTTAATAGAAACTTAAGAATGAGGGTATAGAATGTAGCCGATGACTTGAAACGAAATTGAGGTTATTGGGCGGTTTACTGCCAAATTATTCAAATGTCATAGTTATGTTTCCCTGAAAGGATGTATGTAGTCCAATAATGAGATTATTTGATCGCATAAGTTCCCTTACCGCACCGGGCCGTTAAGGCAACTTCTTAAGTTAGCCTACCTACAGCGACATGTAGAGACATATGTGCTCTTATGTGCTTATGTGAGCTCTACTACTCTCCAGAGAGTAAAGGTTGTCCTAGAAAAATACCTCCGACCTCATGAAAATGTCACACATGCAGGTTCTGTAATATTATTGTATATCCGGCTTAAAGAGAATGTCAACATTGACTAGACTCTGGTTCTATCGTTAAACCTCCGGTATCATGAGGATGGCACAAAAAGCTCCAATTTCAAAATGGATTTAATTCCATTTTTTTCTCATGCTTTTCATCAAATATGTCTGCTTTCTTCGGGACTCATGCTTAAAATACCAAAGACAGCCACACTTACCCCGACTATAAAAGTCACACTTACGAAAAGTATAAATAATCCGTGCATCCCTTTCACTTGTCCACGTCTTTTTCTGAGTGAATGCCATTTGTGCAAATAATCCTCGACTCATTGCCACAATCTGGTTCTATACCAATACCCCCGGCCTCTTGAGAATGTCACCGCTGAATCTGGTTCTTTAATAACATCTCTGGCTTCTTGAGAATGCTACCACTGAATCTGGTTCTGTAATATCTCTGGCCTCTTCAGAATATTACCACTTAATCTGGTTTCATAATAATACATCCGTTCTCATGGGAATGTCACCACGACGTCAGGTCCTATGATATGTGCGTTCGATTTAGAGGCTCCAACCGGCTCAACTGACTACTAGTTTCTTGACTGGACGGCATCTGACGTAAAATGTCCTATGAGCTCTCTCAGATGTAGCAGACGACGAAGACAATTGTCCTCGCTGCCCACTCAGTACACGTTTAGAAGAATTTCCGGAGTTTTACACAATGCTAAACTTGCGTATAATCTGTGCATATACGTTCAAATGAGGAAGTGCTGTTTCCCCCTTCTCTCACAGCTCCCTACTTTAACTATCAATCAAAGGGGGGGGGGGGGGGGTGACTTAGTTGAGGAGTTAATATCCCAAAAGAACAATTATCGCTTCTAAAGAAACGAATTGATTGTTTCAAACAGGAAACATATAGGAAGCAATCTACTTTAACTAATGATTTAGTTTGATTCCTTGCGAAAGCCGAATTAGCAATGTTGTTTACAATGTGGTCATGCAGCAAAGTGTGAGTATGTGATCGTAATTACGATCATGATTGCAATAATTGTCAACACTTTTAGTACTGGGTATTGATGAATTTACCACTTTGAGACTGGCAAGATTGGTACTGAAAGGTCAATGTAATGGTCATGTGACGTCATATAGATGTTAAACGTGTAACCTCGTAAACGCAATATGTGAAGAATGCGTGGATACTTTTCATAGGCGGGCCTATTTGGCATGTAGATAATGAGTCATGGCCACAAGATGAACTTTATTATGCATTTCACAATTACAAGATTATTTGAGGTTACTGGAAATGAAAACTCTTGAAACTAATTTTCATTCAAACAAAATGGTCAAGATATCACGATGGAAAATTTTCATACTAATAAGCCTGCTTTTATCCTTTCGAGAATAGGTTACGTACTGTTTATAGCAGAACCTGTTGTTTCGGATCACCCTTAAAACAGAAACAACCGTAATAGCCGTACTAAGTGGTAGCGGCAACTCGGTCGTACCAATGTTCCGCTCGCGGTTCATCAACCCTTGAAACACCAGTAATTTTTCACATCATTTCAATAAACAACATTGCTTTTCTGCTACCGAATTAGTAGCAGAAATGAGAACCAATCAAAATGAACCATTCATCAAGATAAAACGCCAGGGGTTATTGTTTTGAGATTGAAGTCAAATCGAAAAGAGTCTGTTTAATGTTATTCAAGCTATCAAGGTTATGTCAGGTTGTGTCAGTTTCAGTTTTGAATGTACTCCAAAAGTCCTCAAAATGCGTCAATTATTGAACCTAACATTCCTTGAAAGGAGATTGTTTGAGCATTGTGATTGGATGCATCACTTGGAGCTTGCATGTGTGAATATTCAGTTGCACATAAGGACAAGGGGTTTTTCAAGGACTATGAGGTCGGCAGATCAAGCTATCGTAGAACAACTAAAATAAGGGAGGGCAGATAACAGGCGAGTAAATGAAAGTGGTTTCATTGCGTGAAATACAGTAATATGCCAAGAATGGCCAAATAGCCTTAACAAGGGCTTTGTTTTTAGTGGAGTTAGGGTCATTTGAGCTTAAAGGACAAACGCAGTCACCCCAAGTTGAACAAGGATAGTAGTCTATAGGCCTTCTAGTTTGTGAATGGCTGTTGACAATCATGTGACAGTGTGTTTTTCACTGAATTGTGAAATTTACAAGTTCTAATATCTTGGTTAACTTTGAATGTTGAATGTTTAAGTCTTAAAATATCTCGAAAGCTTCTTGGAAGAAAAATGACAGAAAAAAGCAAAATTCAGTAGTTGCTTCAAAATAATTTTTGGGCGACTGCTCTTGACCTTTAAGTAAATAGATACTTTTTCCAAAGTCATCGATGTCGACCCTTTGGCTAAGGGTCGTTCGTGGAAACCAAACTCTAAACTGCTTCCCGGGGAAGCTATTACGTCCACTGAAGGACAACACTTGACCAACCTCATAGCCTTCAGACCATTTACATTATTGGTCTGTTATGTATGGCTCCATTTCTAGACTGGATGAAAAGAACAGATACTGCCCGTGATCTTAGCCAAAAGACCGAGAAGCGAATAGATAGAAGCGAGAAATAAATGGATACTTTTTCTAAAGTCCTCCCGACCCTCTGACAAAGGGCCGTTTGGCGAAGTAAATAGATATAGGACAATACCTCTGGTTATAAAAAATGACTGAGCTTGTACGATGCTAAAGAGAATACCAGCATCATTGATTCATCCCTAAAATAATTAGTACAGATAATTTGTGTTTCTGTTTTTAGTGAGCTTAATGTAAGTTCTTTTGACTATGAGTAAACGATTATAATGAAATACCAAGATTACATTAAATGTGTTGATAGTGTACTGTGTATAGGCCAAGCGAAAGGTTTTCACGCAATGACAGTCTGCAGGGTTTCGAAATCCATTTTGTTATACAATTTTTTGCAGTGCAAAGGTAATATGAGGTGACCAGAGATTGAAGGGTTAAAACAATAAAAGTGATGTTTTTAGAATGGGATTAATCTGAGGAAAAACTTCAGTTCAATGGAGCATTTTATTGTGGGAGGGAATCATTGAGTCCGACTTAGGCATTGAGTTTAAAAGTCCATTTCACTTAGTTAAAAGTGACTCTAAAAGAACCCTTGACATAAGAAAAAAGAAAATTGGAGAAAAGATCTTCACAGAGATATAAATAGTTTCAAGAGAAACTGTTGACGTGAAATGTAATTTCCATTACGTATTCAGATTCGGGCCTTTTGGCCCCAAGCAGCGCCAAGATTAACAATGAAGAAGACAGTTGAAAACTCACGGGTTTGAGTATTTTACATTTAACCTGACTGTTTTTATGAGCTGAATTTTAACGGTTGGAATCGTAGAGACCGGGGTTTTAAACATAGCATTCAAATATAAAGAATATGGATATATACTTCTGGCGAAAATATCAATGAAACATGTAATGGCTCAAATTAATTAAAACGAAAACAACTAAAATGAGAAGTTTCAAGGAGGTTGTTGTTAATGATATGTAGACTGCTAGATAACCAATTAAGCCGCAGTCATACTGCAACGATTTCGGATCTTATTTCAATCCAATCTTTGTGAGATTTTGTTAAATTCGTTTCCACATCTTGTCGGAAAGAGAAAAAATTGCCAACCGTTGTAAGAGCTGCCTGTCCCTATGACGTCACGAAATAATTAGTACCGTATTTGATTTTCATAGTCCTGGGATACACATGATTATATTTATCCTTGATTGCAAACTTTGGGTTCTTTTCTGTAAGTTACCAACGATGAATATTTTTAAACAAACTCCTAAAAATCGGATCGGAATTCGATCCGAACTCGTTGTAGCGTGACCCCGACTAAATTTTAAGAATAGTTTTTCTTAAAAATTGACTCGGACTAAAGTATAACAAAATATGTAAAATTGAAAAACAGAAAAACAAAACAATATGCAAGACGCCTTTGTACCTTTTAATAGTTTTCTTGGCAGTATGATGGTAGAGAGCAAGACCCTGTTGTTAGAAAAAATAGCCCGTTTCTCAGTGAGGTTGACATGTTGCATTTGGGAACATCCAGCTCATTGCAGCGAGCCCATCATCTTTTATAAACAAGAACGGTAATGGTTTACTCGCCTCGGTTGTAATCAGCAAAATTGATATTGTTTGAAATTAGGAAGCTGTAACTTTTATTCAATCCTGTAGAACTGCTCCAAAATATTGTGACTTATCAAAGCTTTTTGCAGACTTGATTTCCAGTGCCAAAGTTTCTCAATATATGGTGCCACTTTGGGTCTCTGCAACATTGGAGAACTCAACGTAGTGGTAACACATCACGTGCCTGAATGGAAAATTTGTATTTGTTGGTGCATCCTGCCACTGGATGGAAGGTTGACCGTCAATAAAGATAAGAAGTTGGAGTGTTTTGGTATTGACTACCCAGTTACCCCACGTGACTCGAGGATCAACAAGTAAAAAAAATAATTTACGTGTTGTCTCTCCTTCGACTATTTCCTTGTGGTAGATTGCTATCTGAGAATATATATTACCTTGCATTCTTACATGATTACTTCACACATCCGTCGACAGATATAAGGTACTGGAGGAAGACGACTTTTTTCAGTAGGAGGGGAAGTAAAATTATAACATGTATGGAGAGTCACTGGTAATTTTCTAGGAGGTGAATGAAAAAATCTTCAGGCGGTTGGATCTTCCAGTAACTGGCTAAGTATTACAAACCGCTCAGGGATACGACGTTGATAAGGGTGTAGAGACCTTTCCAAAGTTCAAAATTATTATAGTACGTATTTTGTACCTTTGCGATAGGGAATTTCTAAGGTTTTATCAATAAGTTCAAATTCTATAATGGTTGGTGTGCTGCATTGGAGTGAGCAGGGCTTGAGGAGGGACAAAGATTCTGGGGGGGGGGGGGGAGGGTATTTGACACGCTAGTCGTACTCATTTACTCAATTTCACAACGAATGAGCTCAGGCAGGATATAGCCTAGATATATGCTGGCCTCCAGCAATCAATAAAATGGAAAAGTTGCTCTCAGTAATCAATATCATGTGCACTTTCTAGTTTACACCTACCTTTTAGCACATCGCCTGGTATAGTAAAGTAATTGGGGTTACTATTGAGAGGTTATGTTAATACGTGATGGCACGTTCAGTAGAACGTATATATTTGTCTCTATTTGCAAGAATATAGCAATTGAAAAATAGATTGCATTTATGACACTTTCATATTTGCCATCACTTATTACCTAAACCTATTGCGAAATAACAACACGCACGGTAGCCGCATTCGTTTCTTGTTGTTTGCATGACCTTAGACAGCCTCGTGTTTACTTACACATTGCGCAAAGCTCGTTTGTGTTTAATAAGGTCACACTGTATCAGTAGGAAACTAATCGCAGTTCGGTACAACTTGTGATTTCCGGAAGAAAATCGGGAATCATATAATATATGATTACGTAATCTATTACTTCAACTGAATTTCTCCAACGTTTTGCATATCAGCTGGGAAGAATCTTGCGAAAATGGAACTTCAGACTATTTTAAAGAGCAAGAACAGTCGTACAAACTTCTTTCTTTAAAGCAGCAGCTACATATCACAATTTTTTAGTTATTCGAATTCCCAATTAAGTATCTCCTGTGACATTTCAGGACTTAAATGTTGCAAATTGAAACCATGGCAAATAATAACTTCAAGTAAATTAAACAATTCGGTCACCACATACCACGCATGAAACAAGATAAACTACCTTCTAAAATCAAGTCTGAGTGAACCTAACCAATCTCTATTATTAAATCAATTCATTAGAGTGCTAACTCACTCCAAGAAAAGTGTAACCAACTCCTAGAGAGTGAGATTAACTCCAAAACTTGAGTGAAAATTTCCCCTTGGATAAGTGCCTCTAGGGACCCCCTTTTTGAAGAGTGGTTTATGTAGCCACTCCATCAAGGTGAAACTTCAGGGTTTTGGAACTAATTTCACTCTTTTTTGGAGTGAACTTCACTCTTCTTGGATTATATTGCCGCTCTTTTGAAGTGAGTTTTTTTTAACGTGTACTCTTGTAACGAGGGGAATCTCACTCTTTTCCTTTTTAGGGTGCACTAGACAAATTCAAGTACGGGTAAATGTGTTTTCCATTTCAAGTGTTTGTGAGTGTTGTAGGCACATATCTTTGCAGCTTTAACCAGGTAGCTTTCACTTTAATTCCGTCGTTAGTTAGACCAGCGAGAAGTTAATTAATGGAAGCGAACAAAAAGAGCGCAATTGGCACTGTGGTTCCTTGCACTGCTATATTTAACGAGCCATTACTCCACTAGCATACAGATAAAAATTAGCTAATCATGTGAAATTTGTCTGTTAAAACCCCAAAGCAAATCCTAAATGACCTTTAAAGTAAGTTGGCTCTAAATGTTGCCTACATTCACCAAGTTTCCTGCTCTCAGATAATGTGTGTCTTGTTTGCAAGCTAGTTTTTAGTGTTTGACTTCAAATGACCCTTGACCTCCACCAAACCACCATATACTTTCTCTCATACACTTCCACATATCATAGGCCTAAATAAAGTCTATCCAATCTTCCTGCCTTGAGATATTGTGTTTATATGGTTTCCATGTTCGACTTCTGGTGATCCCAAGTGACCGGCCTCTGACCTCCACCATAAACAAAACCTTTTTCCCACGAGACCGTTCTGCATAGTACCACAAATAAAAGGACTCCAAGCTTTCTACCTTGAAATATTATTGTAGCAAGATTTTCAGCGTTTGATCCATGGTGACTGCGAATGACATTTGACCTCCACCAAAAATACCGGTACTATGATTTATATTTCTATCATTGCAAATCCGCATACTTAGTGTGAAATCTATGGCAAACTCCTTACATTGAGATGTATCTTGTTCACACGGTTTCGGTGTTTGACCATCAGTGACCTTTGACCTCTACCCAAAATTACAGGATTTATCTATGTATAATAACGTATAAACATCTCAAATATAAAATCCATGCAAGCTTCCTACATTGAAAAACAGTAATTAGTGTTTGACTGTTGGCGACCCCAAATGACCTTGGAACTCTACCAAAATCGGTAAGGCACACCTTGTCATTGTGGATTCTACACACCAAGTTTCATTCAAGCCCAACTTCCCTTGTTGAGTTACAACGTACGGTACCCAAGCTGTCGTTACAGATACACACACATACATACATGCAGACACACACTAATACACGCCAGTCTACATGGTTTCTTTTTTAACGCAAGAAACAAAAAAGCTTACCATGTTAGCCTGGGGTAGAAAACACTTCCGGGTCCATTGAACTTTTCAGAAACAGTTAACGGAGCGTGTAGTACCTCGACATGATATGGGTTTTCACATGCATTTTCGGTCAAAACTTCAAATTAAGGGGCAACCCTTGGCCCCTTTTGAGCAGTGGAATTTTTTCGTGGGGGAGGGGTTTATGGGGGATGGCTACTTTTGTAGGGGGCTGGAGTTTACTATCTAAGCGTATAGCGTTACTATCGGTTGTCGCGGAGCGTACAAAGAAAATTTTGGATTTTTACACCTCCCAGATGGCTGGAAATGGCATTTGCCGGTTTTAATTGTCTTTAATTCTGGCGAGGAAAATTTGTGATTTTTTCTCAGATTCAAACATACTTTTGAGATACTGATTAACTCAGTTCATTACTCGACTGGACTACGTATCCTAGGATTGCAAATCCGGAATCCTGCTGTATGTTGCGTTGCAAGCAGCTGTTCCAGTACACTCCTGAGTAAGGTATTTCCATAGGCGTAGGGGAGCATTTCAGTTTGGAGGCAGAAGATATTTGCCCGAAAAGTGTAATTCTGCAGGACAGGCAAAGCGGAGCGCCACCACTTGTTGGCGCGGAGCGTCCAGAAAATTTGAAAATTCGTACCTCTCAGACAGTCGAAAATAACTTTTCTCAGGCTTATAAAGGGGATCAAAGCAGTCGCTAATTTAAGTTTCAATTCAGATAAACGTTCATTCCAAACTAAAATTTAGCCAAAAGGACTAAGCGGAGCGCCACCATTGGTTGGCGCAGCGTTCAGAAAATTTTGAAATATCCGAACCCTCAGACAGTTGAAAATGGCATTTCCCGGGTTAATAGGGGGATTCTTAGCAGTCGCTATTTTGAGTTTCCTTTTGCAAAAAATGTTCACTTGAAATTTAAATTCTTCTATGAAGCGGTCCAAGTGGAGCACCACTACAAGTTGGGGCGAAACGTGCAGGGAAGTTTTGAAAAATCTGACAGTTCAGACAGTAAAAATGTCATTTCCTATGCTTATGGAGGGGAGGGGGGTCTCAGCAGTCGCTAGTGTGAGGTTCCGTTTTCAAAAAATGTAAAATTCTGCTAGCAAGACGACCTACGGGTTGGTTGGTGCGGAGCGAACAGAAAATTCTGAAAAACGAACCCCTAAGACTGTCGAAAATTACATTTCCCAGGCTGATAAGGGGATCTAAGCAGTCGCTATTTGATCAGAAAATTATCAGATAAAATGTATCACTACCAATCGATGAAATGGTCCCGCATATTTTTAGGGGAAAACTACAAAACGGAATTGAAATCATGGTTATGAATTTTACTCTATTGGTATTGGGACTCTTGGCTAAATTCAATATATATTGATAGAATTGTGTGACTGCCCCAACTTCCGACTATATACATGATTTTACCTTTGAAAAAATGTAGCATTACAAGGTGTGTTTAAATGAATTTTCAAGCAGACTTATGGAAAGACACTCTCATACTGCATCATTAAAGTATCGAAAAAACAATTTCGCCATTTTTCATAGCCATTGCCCGTATTTGGCTCTAGAGCAGGAGAGATGGCAAACTTTTGCACACGTGCACACCCTCCTGTCTGTCCGTTGAATTAATTTGGCAATTGAAAACGTCCCAGCATTTTTAAACCTTTTCCCTGAATATTTGACTATTTCGGGCAATTTTTGCAAGACTACAGTATGAAGTGGGGATAATGAAAATTTTTTCCAAATTCCTGCCCGAATTTTCCCCAAATTTCTGCCCAAATTTAGATTATGCGGAAATATGGGGCAGTCTTCCCCCTGTCCCGTCTCGTACGCCACTGGGTATGTCCACTCTACCCAAGAGCTAAGTGAGGTCTTGTGAGGTAGTAGTGGTAAGGTTGCGACCCTTGAGACTGCTTTGACCCAACATGGGATTGGTTCTTGCACTGGCAAATGACTGGCAGCAATAGTCGTGTAAAGTGCACATTCCTTCCAACCATATTTGACTCAAATATTCTACCCACCACACCAAGTATGATTTTGAAACAAATTTGTCAACCCAGGAATTGAAAAAAATCCCTACAGTAGATATAGAGACATGCCAGACGCTAGGAGCACACTGATCCACACAAAGGTAGCCAATTTCAGCCATTCCAAATCTGCTACAGAATTATCCATCCAGAAACCCGACGAGTAAGAATTCAAGAGATTCCGAAGAAATGAAGCTTGTCACAGTCTTCCTGAATTTATTCCGAAATTTAGAATGGGGCACAATTGCAGAATACCCTTTAACTGCATGGATTTATGTCATAGTATATCCATGTCATAGTAGCCGGGTAGCCCGGATTGACTATTAACAACGGTCAGCATGGATATAATTTTTTTGCCTAGGTCGCCAGTGGTGGCTGTTTGGGGGGGGGGGGGGCTGGGCGATTCAGTGAGGGGGAGCTCAAGCCCCCAAGCCCCACCCCCGTAGCTACGTCACTGCTTGTGAGGGCGATGCCTCTGAAAGCAACCAGCGAAGAAACAGTAAACTATCAGTTCCATAGTGTGTTCGTAAAGCCCTTTGCCCTTTGCCTTTCTTCACTTTTGATACTTAGAACACCGGTACGCCGGTGCCGTATTGTCCCTCAATGAGCTCTTTGATTAATGTAAATAACGTACATAGGTTTGATTGTGCGTTACTTTCAAAACATGTTCATACGTTCAATGTTTTTATCACAGAAACATATGCAAAGTTCTAAAAATTTGAGCAAAGAAATCACCAAATTAACCAAAAGTGGGGAAATATGTACTTCTAACTGGACGACCCTTTTTTGTTCTCTTTCCCAGTAAAAAAGTCTACAGTATTGTTGTAAAGAAAGGTCCAACATAAGCAGAATTTCCTAAAGACTAACTGTGTGGTCTACTTTGTAGAACACCCGGTTCGCACTCGAAACTGGGTGCCAAGGTTCAATTCCCAGGGCGGGTCAGACCAAATATTTTTAAAAAAGTGGAATGTTCTACCCTTGTTCGTGATGCTCCTCTTAAGCAATGGAAGAGTTAAAATAACTAGAACCCCACAACAATACTAAAAGAGTCGGGTTTATTTCAAATTGCATTTTACTCACCTGTTAGAAAATTAGATTTGTTCGGCATGTACACATGATGTCTAAAATTAACGCAAAATTATACAATTTTTGAAGTTAACTGAAAGCAAATTCGTTTTTAATATTTACAAATGCATAACACTGGCTTCCTCGGACGGCTAGTTGATAAAACATGACAAGAGACAACTCGAATTCAAGACATAATAATGACTTCACCGCCATAGTCACTTAATCCTCCTGCACTCTGCAGATCAATGTTGTGCTATGAACAGTTGGATGAATGAGTTCCGTGTCTTTTCTATCTGCAAGACCCCATCTACAAGCACTTAACATTTTCTTACATTTTAATAGCATTTTAGCTTATCATTAATTTTTCACAAATTTATATCTCCAAGATGAGAGAAGTCCTGCAACTTGCAGGCGTAACGTCCTCGAGTTTCGAGAAGGTTGTCGAATGGTTACACAAGAAAGACATCAGATAATTTAGGAAAATGAAAACTGCAAGGGTTTAAAATGAACAATTTGAAAATGTTACATAAAGACGTTAAATAAGACGTTGAATCTTTACAGGTTAATAGGCATATTCGTGCAAAAAGCAGAAAAAGAGATTAAGTTCCCACTATTCCAGTCGATACCAATCGATATAATGTCGCAAAGTTTCGATGAAATTAAAGGGAGAAACAAAATCTCTACACTTTCAGACAATAATAGCGGACTGTACGTCACAGCAGCTCCATGGTAAGATCAGGGAGTCGCAGGGCTGTTTATTACGGTATTTCTGAAAATGTACCTCAACAATGTTTTGAAGAAATTCGAGAGAAAAAACTAATATTAACTCTATGTAATGCTTCCAATGAAAACAGCCTCCATTAATGTGAGTTGGATAAAAAATCACGTTTTCTCATACTGCATTTGCAGAGGGCAATTAAATGGGAACTTTCCTCCATTTCTTTCCCTTTGTTTCTTAACTAATATGCTTTGCAGTTCCAGGTACTTTATAACCGCTATACATATGTTTATAGATTTCGAACATTTTCTTGCATTAAGCATATTAAGCATGTTCGTTCATCAGTTTTTTTGCTTGTAACGAGCGAAACCCGGTCCTCTTTTGGACAAATTCCTCAATATGCCTATGCGAGTGTTGAGCAAACACCGTACGTAAAGAAGCGAAATCATTACCATCAATATTAGTATTACAAACAAACAAATGATACCATCAGCCTAAAAATATTAAATGCCTCTTAAAATAATGGTAAAAAGGAATGGTGCAAATGTTCTGCGATCAAACGTTATCAGTTAAAAAATGCTTGTATTTTTGAATTGTTTATACACGAATTCATTGACTAAAGGCCTAAAAACTTGGAAACATAAAGATCCCTTTTCTTAATTGGATGTACTTCAATCAAATGACTTAATCGATAAGAATCTTGAATCTCTTTTCTTTGTTTAAAAGAGTGCATTCCAAGTAAATGTTTTAGGCAGACAATTTATCCACCCATAACTAAAATTCTAAGCAGTCTAACAGGCTTCATGCAACTAAAATCGTAAGAGAAGATTAAAAAATAATCAGGAAAGTTCAGAAGTCGTTTCTTGGAGTCCTCTATGAGGCTTACAAAGATATTATGTAAGCAAATATTTCTAAGTGGACAGGGAGAGGGTGAAAAGATGTTTGGTAGTCGGTGGTTTAGTTAGGTAAGGATTACCACGTTTGCTCTGGGATTTTTTCTGGAGCCTGTCTTATTTCAAACCCTGGAAGCATTTTAAAAGTGAGATCTTGTAAGGATTTTTTTTCATTTGTTTGATCATAGTCGTTCTTCTTTTACTAACTGTAAATTCCGTGATTTAATGAAGCAAATAAATAAAATGAAGTCGAAGGACGTGACGTCGGTGAAAGTTTTTCGAAACTATGTGTACAACGTCCTCCGAATTTCAAACTCCGTCTGATTGTTACCGAATTGAATTATAATAATTTCTAGAAATATACTGTCTTGGAATCCAGCAGACGTTATAGAGTGATTTACAAAGGTATTTAGGACAAAAGTGGAGAGATGAGCTTTTGAAAGAGTTTATGGGTTTTATTTTATTATTAGCATTCTTCAAATATCCTAGTTGCACGTTGAAGATGATGCACATACTTCTTTGCCCTTTCACAAACAATTTTGTGTGATTAACTTTAAAGGGGAAGATTAAGCAAACATTTAACTTTCATATCTGAAAGAGGAACAAAATCTACACAGAGTGGTGAAAGTTCCATTCAAATCGGACATGTATTTCTTGAGACATTAGTAAATGAAGTCAGTAGGTTTGTGTCCAAAAGTGAGATTGAGGGCAGCAGAACTTGTACCACTTCATCACATTGACAAGGAATGCTTTGTTTCCCTTTGTTTTATCAGACTGTGGTGTTGACCTTGAAGTTAATAGGAGTATGATCTCCCTGTAGGGGATGCAAAGTTTTTTAAAATTCTCATGCCAATTATGCAATCACATTGTAAAAATATGGGATTGTTGAGGAGAAAATCCAGTATAAAGTCTAAAGAAAAATAAAAGACTGCCCATTAATGTGGAGATGTAATGTCATATGTGCTTGCTTCAAGTTCACTTTTTGTTGAAAATGTGAAAACTTTTCCTGTTCATATCTTGAGAACCACACATCAAATTTCACCAAAATGCTTAGAATAAGGATCTCTAACATACCAAATCCTGTTGTGTTCTTAAACCCTTCTTTTAACTCTTCATGTAGTTGTTACCTTGGACTACGTTTATTAACTGAGTCTTCCAAAAGAAGTCATGCACCGACATCACTGTGTTGCTTTTTTTCTATTTTACCATCCAAACGTCCATTGTACAAAAATTGTTACTAAGGTACTGCCGTGCTCGCCGGGTATCGCCAATACATGTACTGCGCATGATCAGTGGCATCCAGTATGCAAAACTGAAACGCACTGACGTCACGCGAATGACCTCTACACTTTTAGATCTCTGAGGTACTTTTTTCGTATCCAAACCGACCATCAGGTGCCACACCCGTCTTACACCACCTTGCAAATGTTTTACCAGTGTTTTTAGTTATACTATAATTCAACTTGTTTTTCCCTTTAAGTGATCGTGCTCTTGCAATAACTTCATCAATTCTACAACAGTTACTTTTTAATTCTTTGTCTCTAAAGTAGTACGTGTTTACTCTATACGTCGGAGGTTTCAATGGTAACCATTCTTCCTGAACGCCTTTTGAAAAAGTGAACCGAATAACCAATAGTTCGTTCTTTTCTTCATTTTTATCGACAACTATGGCGTGGCAACGAGGATGTAGCAGCCAACTTGATAAGATTATATGGTCTCCATACTCAATTTCATCAATTGAATTCACAAGTTCATCATCGTGGTCGAGTTCAGTTACCTTACTGACAGCAGAGCCCCACGTACTTCGATAAGTTTTCTGAAAGGAACAGGACGGCAAGGTATTATAGTTATCATAATAAAGCATAACATTACCAATGTAGCAGAAACGAATTAGTATAGCTGTTTGACGAAACTGCAAAGGAAAGATTACAAATCACCAGGTAGATATATCTAATTGTCGCAACCTCAACATATTCAATGACGTCATAAGTCTCGCCCGTTTGACACATAAAAACTATAGTAGTACATACTAGCTTGCTGAGAAGCATACAACCGCGAGATGACTCTTCTTTTTTCAGTGACCGTGGCTACCCAATTATGACGTCACTAATTGAAAGCACTCTGTTGAGAATGTCATCCGTTCGTCGCTGGGAACGAGCACATTTCTATCAGACGGAGCAAAGTTCACCAAAATGATCAGGTCAAATGCTCATGAACTAGATCGAAATAGTCACTTTGTAACCCTGAACCCTCACGGAAAGGAAAGGTCCTTTGAAGCAATAAATGGTAAAAATGGACAATTGTTAATAATTTTCCAGCAAACTCGACGTTTTTACGATTTCCAGGTTTTGTCAATAATGTCACACCTTAATCATGAATAAACATGTCCTTTGCGCCAGAGAACTCATAAATGTGTAAGGTTACTTTTCGCTTTTATTTGGCAGCCCTTACACTGGTATGTCACGAAACATCTACTTTGAGAAGTTTATTTTATATTTTGAGGCAATACAAGCTGGTACGCTATATGACGAGTAATTGTAGGAAGTGATGACAAAGTGCAAAACTCTCGATCATAAATTTTTTATGGGCAGTTACTGCTCAAACATTGCAACCTTAAAGAAGAACATTAGAGAACAGTGAAACACAGTCGACACAGTTGCAACGGATTTGTCGTTGGAAGCCTGTTTATTTACTGTTCATTTTGAGTTCTTTGGGGCTCGACGCTACACAATTAGCTCAACTATCCCACCCTTAAGTTACCCGATTCTTCGGAAACAAAACAAATTAGTGGAAAACCTCTTATACTGACCTTTGCCCGCCCCTCTTTGCCTTCATGGGTCCCTCCGCCCTTCTCGTCCTCATTCAATTCTACGGTCCGGGTCTCTTCGTTTTCTGTTTCAATAATGGTTGACTGCATATATACAGAAAATACGACACCAAATAATATACAAAATAATGGAAAGGCAAGTAGTAGATATTGCCCATGTTAAGAATAAACAAGTCGATATTAATTTTTCAAAGGCCGGGGAAATTTTCAAAAGGGTACTACTAATGACAAGTTCCAGCAAACGGAAGCAACAGTGTTAATGGACACAACATTGGCATAATGGAATAAAATTTAACCGGACTTTGAGAGACGATTTCAAATACTGACAAAGTCACAAAACACTAGATTTGTCTTCCACAATAGTTAACAAATCCATTCTTCAAATAATGAGCTATCTAGAACCGCTTTACAAAAATTGCCATGTGGACCAAAACTTTCGTTTATCTGATGTTGGTAGAAATGAGTCACGTGGCCAGTTGTTATGTACAGTTCTGTTCTGCTGTTCAAATGATTTCTTGTCCAGAATAAAACGCCCTTAGTACATATTTACGAAAATTATAAGAGGCATTTTTGATAATTAAGAACACTATATATCCTAGAAGTGTGACCAGTGGCGTAGCCAGGATGGGGTTTTTGGGGGGCCTAGGTAACAAGTGGGGGGGGGGGGCCTGGTACCTCCGAGGGTCAGGCACGGCAAGACTATCTAAGCGGAGCGCCACCATCGGTTGGCGCGGAGCGTACAAGAAAATTTGGGGCTTTAAACCCCTCCAGATGGCCGGAAACGGCACTTCCCATGTGTTTTAAGCTGGATGTACCCAGCCTTGAAGTACGAATCTCATGTCTGCGATGTCTCAATAATGAGAATAAAAAATCAATCTATGAAAAATAGCAATACATACACTTTTTAGGGACCCCAAAACTGGGCACTTTCTGATCTGTGGCCTGGGGAATGAGACTAAAGGGAGCCGGTATCTCCCTTTCCCTTGGGAAAAATTGTGAACTTCAGAAGCACGTAGATCGCAAATGCGGCAATATTTGAATCTAAGCGGAGCGCCACTATCAGTTGGCGCGGAGCGTACAAGAAAATTTTGGGCTTTAAAACCCCTCCAGATGGCCGGAAACGGCACTTCCCACGTGTTTTAAACTGGATGTACCAAGCCGCAAATGCGGCAATATTTGAATGGATTTCATCTTACCTAAGGCAGCACCTCACCCTTTAACAGGAAAACCAAAAGTAGTTGTGTCCCCCTCTGAGAAACTTTCTTTGCGTTAGATTTCCTAGATGCAAAATGGTGCTATGTTTGGCAAAACTTTGAACTGATTATAGGCCTGAGTTTTCGGATTTTCCCTTTTTGGGGAGCATGAAAAATATAAAAATATTTTTAGTTTTTGTAGAGATTTTACAAAAGACATACATACTACCAAAGAATCAATGTGCAAAATGGTGCAGTATTTGTTCATCGGTACATTACGTAGTCAAAATTAAAATACTACGAATACATCCCTCAAAATAATTGAACCTCAAAGCAGAAGTATGGATCATGTGGGAAACACATGAAATCCGGACCTTGTGGACATTTTGCAAATCCCCCGCACGCCAGTGCCAACTACTAAAAAGAGGACTTGTCGAAAAAATCGTCCTACAGTGGCACTTTTCATGGGAAGGAGTGAGGCACGACATAGGCCTACTTGTTAAGGATGGAAGGGAAGAATTATCCGAAGGCAGTACCTTACCCTTATCTGCTTACGGCATATTTTGTGTATAATAAAGTATAGGAATGGTCGTGTAAGAGTGGTCTCCAGTGTACGATTGCCTTATTTTCAGTAAATCAATCAGCCATCCGAAAGGCAGAAAGGGTCTTAACCTAACAAAGTCACATTAAAGTTTGTCGTCGAGACTTTCGTTTCATCTTCGAAGTGAAATGCAATAAACGACAGTGCAGATCACAAACGGTAGGCCTATCTAATTTAGTGAAAGTAGGCATTTTAAAGTTATTGCTTGATTTCATACGTGCGGACAAAATGTGTTTTACACACATTCATCCATGATTTTTTTTTTTTTTTAATTTTTGCACATTTTTTTATTTTTATTTTTTCCAATTACTCTATCAGGACGCAAAAAATCTGGGGGGGGGGGGGCTGGAGAAAATCTGGGAGAAAACCCAGGCCCCCCCCCTTGGCTACGCCACTGAGTGTGACGTCGGAAAAGCAAGTGTTGAATCCTCAAGAAATAGATAACCTTATCTTGCGCAATTCTAGGAATCTGCTCGAATATGACGTCAACATGACTTCTATTCAAAAGGTCAAAGCCCCATGTTCCCCTGGTTGGTCAGATTATGTACAAATTTGAATATAGTGGTTTTAGTATGAGCAGGACACTTTCATTAGAGGACGTCGAATGGGGGGGGGGGGGCGTTCTGCGAAGCAGGCTGTTCGGCATAGTATTTTGGAAGCTCGTGAGCTGTAAAACAGAGTCCCCTCCGAGGGGTAAGAGGGTTTCCCCCACTTTTTGGAAATATTTTCATTGCTCAAGATTTGTACACAGTATTTTTGACGGATGAGTCATTGTATCCAATTAGAGTAAAGATTGACGCCCATGCGCTCATTGAAGTCAAAAAACTTTCGAAATCGACTACTGAATGTTGAACCAATACAAACAAAACTAAGTCTGTGGTAAAATTTCTCGAGTTACTAACCCTAACGTCACACCGTTGTTGTTATATTTCGTTTAGCCGAGCAAAATTGGGTACAACAGGTACTTGGAATAGCAAATGTTCATAATTCGTAAGTTATTGGATCTCAGCAGAAATAAAACCTCTGTATAATACGTTAAAATTTTCTGTATATTTGAGGTAACATTTCTCTACCGTTTGCGATTACCTTGACCTCACTTTGTGATGCAGGTGGATCGTCAATGGGACCCTCGATCATAGGCTGTGAAGTAGGATCGTCGGTTGGGCTATTTGCGACTTCTTCATTCGCCATTAACTGAGATGATATGTGCAAAGAATACATGTTGAGAAATTGGAAATGTGAAGACTCCTGTTACATAATCTACGGACATTTGTCTCCTGATGACACGACAAATTGTGACTCTGTAATGCTAAAAAATAGTTTGCTTGGGCACTTGGAAACCAGCCTTTAGTAAAAGAAGCGGGTGGGATGGTCGGGTTTTCGCCCTTTCAAATGTTTCTCAAGTTACAAGTGAAAGAAATTTCCACATAATTCCCCTCCATGAATTTTTTACGTGATCTGTCCTGTAGAAGCCATTTCGTTATCCAACAGTACGCTGTCCATTGTAAACTAACGGAAATGAGAGAGGCTGAAAGTAACAGCAATTACACAGACATTGATAAATTCGATCAAAAAGTTATCTGAAAAGAGTAAGTACTCTTTGAAAATACACATCAACTATTTCACCTCATTTTTCGATTATTTTACTGTGAAATATTAAACATAAAAAAGACATCACATTCTATTCACAGTTTTTCAATAAGCTCACCTTTCGTCTCCGTATGTAGGTCCATACAATAATTCCCAAGATAGCAAATGCTATCAAAATTATTATCACTAATACAGCCGTTGGAAATCCCTGTGCTGATTCTTCGTGATCGCCATCTATTTGTGAAAAATGTAAACAACAATGAGAACGACTATTTTAGAACGGGGTTTTACTTAAAATTTAGACCCTAAATGTCAAAAAGAAGTAAAATAATTTTGAAAAACAAAAGAGGAAGGATTTGACGGATATTGAGAGCCCGGCATAATGCTGTATGTAGTAACCAAAACAAAATAACAACAAAAACGGATCACGGCATATTTTTGTTGAAGTTTTTCCTGGAAAAAAATTCTTCGCCTGCCCGAGTGAATTTCAAGATGTCTCTCCAAAACGTGGCCGATAGGATTAAGGTTTTCCTTTAATGTAAAGGCTGAATACACCAACCGACAGTAAATCGTTCTTAAGATAAATTGAGTTATAAGTTTTCATTTTTAGGTAAAAAATTTTTCTAAACTCTTTTTCAATATTGTTCTTAGTAAATGCTTTAATTTTCATCAGAAGTTAATGAAGTTAGTAATTAGAAAGAAATTTCGGTAACAATAAAGTAAAAAAAAAAAAGAAAACAAAACCGATTGCCAAAGTAGCTACTCTGAAATATCTAACTTATATACATCTTTTAAACACGACATTTGACAGTTTGACAAAAAGGTTTTTGTTCTACAAAGTTGGGATTAAGCCATGAAGTGGAAAATTTTCTGCTTCAAAGTATTTAAACTAGCTGGTTTATATAATCAGATAATTGTGTGCTTCAAAAAGGATCTACTTATCTATAGTATGAATGAGATAAGGGATAAACCACATAGTGTCGGAGTGTTGGTGGTGAATAAACCGTCTCGACTCCAAATTTGAAAAAATAACTAACTCGGCAAAAGCCCGCAAATAGAACCAATCAGACGTGCGCGTATAATAAAGCGCTTGTGCAGTCCAAATAAATGCATGGTTAGTAAAATGCATGCAACCGCCAGTGGTTACTTCTGGTGTCTGCATATCATAATAAGATCTAAGTATTCGAGAATAATTTGTCAGTGTTAAACCAATCAGAATACATGATTCTACATAACCAGTCAGTATTATGTAGTTAAACAAATATTTTAGTATGGTTCCACGTTTAACGCATATTTGTCAAAAAATAACGCCATTTTTAGGCATGTGAGTAACTTTTCAACTAGCGATTGGATCTTCCTTCCCATGAGTCTCACAGAAATTACGGTATGCATTCGCGTATCCTTATCCAACAGCGACGCCATGGGACAAAGTCCTCCAATCGAATTCTGATTTTTGTTTTGTATATAATTGAACAAAAAACTTGATTTAACGCCGGTGTGCTCCATGCTTAACTCTCGTTTGCCGAAGAAGTTGCCGTATTTACAGTGTTTACGCAGACACAAGGAGCATCGCTGTCTTGGATCTTTCGCAAAGTAAGAAAATTTTTGCCCATTGTGCGAGCTTTCAGTTTGCTTGATGTATCTATTACCTCGTCTCAAACAAGTTCCCATTATTAATTGTTCATGGATAATTGTATGTAAGCGTCTTGACTAATGGATGATACCAGGGAGTTGCAACTCCCTGGTGCAAAATAGGGAAATTTTTCTGCCTTCCTCTTCATTCTGTTAGTCAAGTTTAATGAAATTTAAAAGCTTTATCTGATGACCAGGAGGAGACTTCTCTCGGAAGTGGCAAACGCATTTTGAGGGAACTGAGGATGTATCGGTGAAGTCTGCATGTAATTTTGTGGCCGATATTAATGATTTCAAATGTGACAGTTTTTAACTCATAATCGTTTTATAACAGGAAAATAAAATCACACGCAAATATTCTGGCATGAAACTTCTTCGAAAATTAGAGGTAGATCTCCATATCTGCTGTAGGGGGTTAAGGTGCGGTGCCTTCGAACGAAAAGGGATGCAGTTTAACCGAACTACATAACAAAAAACTTTTTTCAAGTTTCCATAAACATTTGCGTCCGCTTGGTACACCTTATTCTTCCGATTATTCTTCAATAACATCTAAATCGCATTCAGATTGTTAAATGGTAAAGTAGGTTCCACAACAGTTCGAATACATAATTTTGTCCCGCTTCGCAATTTGCACATAGTAAACTCGATATCTCGGTCACATAGGCACACAAGTCACAAGTTATGGGTTAATTTTGATAATTTTCTACACAAATGGGACTCAAAGTATCAAACTTTTCTCGCGATCCTAACTTCTGGTAACAATTTTTAGGTAGAATACTCGCCTTGTGATGTGCAGATGGGAATGAATGGGGAATTCAAACCTGCAAACTGTCTCGATGCAGACTCAATTACGGCAAGTTGTGTTACAGAAATGATATATGATGTAAAATTTAAGCGCGCTTCGCGCGCATTCGTGATTGTTGCAACCCTGTCTGTCACGACCGTAACTAAAGTAATACAGTTCAACGTTTTTTCCCGAGGGCGGCACCAGCTCCCATGTAGGACACCTAAATTTAACAAAAATTTCAAAAATGGAGAGTAGTTTCGACGAATACAATATCTGCCTTCTCATTCCCCTTCCCGTGGTCTACTCGACTTAAAACAATTGGTTACAGACTGGACCGTAAAACTCCATCTAGCCTCTCTTATTCGCAATCCTGGAAATGTAACTATGACTTTGAGTTACCAGGTATGCAATGCAACAGCCGCTATTTATTGACAAGCCTTTACAAATTTATGGACAAATCTAGTCTTAAATTTTAAGAAATTTTCTCTCGTATCTCGAGAAACATTTTAGTTACTTTGGTTTCGGCAAGTTTGTACAACTTCCTTTGTTCGACCTTAGCTCATACGGATGTTCATAGATATTTAAAAGTTTGTAGACCCCTACCCCAGACGGGTGATCAGGTCCTGCAGTTGGCCAACTCCAACTAAAAATTCTGGCTACGCCAGTGTTAGTACGATGTAATAAAATGTGTTACAGGAATAAAACATTAAAATGAAGTTGAGGCAAAAAAGTAAAAACTAAGTAGCAAAATAAGAAGAATCATCCAAAAACTAGAAGGTAAAACGGAATCGACAGTAAGTAGCTTACATTTTCCATTTATTATTAAGTAAATAAAGAGCAAATGCGAAAAGCTATCGGTAGCTCACCAGTAATAGTCACAACTACTACTTCTGTGGTGGTTACCATGAGGTTTTCATCAGTCAAGGTCACCTTGAAAGTCCGATCGTGGTATCTTGTTACAGAAGGGATTATTAATGATCCATTCAAGAAGATATCATAGCTTCTACCTTCATATCCGTCTCCAGACAATTTGAACTTCCCTGTATTTTGTTTTTCAATTTTTGTAACAAGGGCATTTGTGATATTTACAGAGTCATACCAAACAATAGATGTAAAGTTGGTTGGGAAAAAACAGTGTAAGATTCCTTTTTCTCCAATATCCACATATTGAGGTGACTGGCATTTTAGAGTAATTGCTGTGTTTTAAAAAGTAAGAAAAAAGGTTCGGTAAATAAATTATCAAGGATAGCACGTCGGGAACAACATTTTGGTTACATATAATCTAAATCAATTGTTGGGCTATGAATATATCACAACAAATCAAATTCACATCGAAAGTATTAGTCTAGTGGCGAATATGAAAAGCGATCTAAAAAATGACCCACCCGGTACCGTTTTGTAAAATATAGCAACTATGCTTAAAGTGATGCTTATGATGTAACTTTTAATTTTAGATTGGTTGTCACTTTTAAAAAGTTACCGAACACGCAAATTTTCAAGGTCAAAAGTCAAAAAGGGTCAAGTTTTTTTAAATTTATCTACTTGTCACATACTTTCGTATGAAGGTCTTCACATAGTTCTCCTGGTCGATATACACGTCTTATACAACTTTGAAGTTGTATAATTTCAATAAAAATAAAGGACTTATAAACCCGTTGTAGTGTGTTTTCATACCTCAAACAGAGGCATTTTGCCCAGAGAATTTTTGTTTACAGCCTTAACAGTTTAATATTTACAAAATTTTCGATCCAGTTTTTTTCGGAGAAACATGGCCTACAATGCAAGAATGGATATAACCATCACATCAATATCACCTAGGTAACATATGCGTTGCAGTGGGGCCACGGGGGGGGGGGGGGGTTGGGGTTAGAATCCCCCATGACGCAACTTCCCTTGCAATGCAAGAAGCACCTAAAATAGCGGTTTTTTTTTCTCTCTATCCTTATACTTTTCGCTTATATCGTGCCCCAACACCCCCCTTCCCGCCCCCATGACACCGAAACCCTCCCCATAACACAATCCTGGCTATGCGCCTGTCTTGGAGGAAATCTTCGAAAGCCGAACAACAAATCACAACTAGCAATAATTATTGAACAAGGAAGAACCCAGGCAACCCTCCCTTCATCTCACCTTTCAACTTGTGTCATCATTGATGGGCAGGCATATATTAGTTCAAGCAATTGGGAAACCAAAGGAAGCCACAGGTTTTGGTGATTTAGCAGATACGTCTGCTAGATAAGGGGCCTATCAAAAGTGGCACACTGACAAAGAGAGCGGGTGCAAAAAGCAAGCCAATCCGCAAAATCGTCGATGATCCTTTAGTCCCCTTTCCTGATAATTGGAATTCCTTAATTGACATACCGGAGAACAAAGCTAACTTAACTTCTTCCAGCATCCCTGGTCTAACCAGAATGCAAGGCATTCATACTCGCGAATGGAGGCGGTCTAACAGTTCTAGTGATATTAACAGAGAGGTGCTAAATTTTAGTAACTCCTTGATACGAGTAACAGGTAGTAGATGCCTAGATGGTGAATTTTTCATGATGATGAGGTTTGCACATTTCAGAAAAGGATATCAGTGTTGAAAATTTATACAAGTGAAACATTAGTGATGGGAAGTGAGGGAAATAGAAATGTTTATGATACAAGCTCGAGCTGTAGAAAAGTATATACGAGTGAAACGTATGTATAATGTTAACATTGACTATATAAAACAGGTAGTGGATGATATTATCTACTAGATCTAGGAAATAGACGTGTTTAGATTGCAGAAGAATTGTTTAATTAATAATTTCCTGCCGTAGCCAAAACTGACAGAACTTCACGCATATTATTAGAAGTTCAAAATATCAAAATTTCCTCACGAATAACAAATTTTTTTAACTTCCTTAGTGTTCTCAGTATTGTTCGATGTCAGTGCTTATTACGGTTTCGGCAGTTCAACCGGATCACCTGTACGCTATGTGAATGCATAACATGATCATCACCAACAGAGCAAGCATACACTTACAGATCGGAGGAGATGTAACTTAGCTATCATATTGGCTAATGAGGTTAAGGGTAGAGAGAGATAACAACGCAGTCTTTTATTTTGCTACTCCTTACCAGAGATCTCTCTTCCCGTTCCTACTATAATTGTCAACAAAAACAGCAACAAAAACAACAACAACAACAACAAAAACAGTATAAAATATCTTTTTTGGTTGGATAAGTGCGAAGCTAGTAGGTCTTTCCCTTATAGTACAATTGCTCAAAGGAACCGTTTTAAAGTTGTCTTACAAGATTGCTATATCTAATTATGCCATGCCGCCAATAGACCAAAATCTGTCCTGCTTTTTCGTGTTACTTCGTGACGCACTTCGGAGGGTCTGATTGGAAAAAATACGAATCGATGGTAAAAAATGAAATAATAACCCATGCAATTACCACAAGAGATCCGTTTGGCCTATAGATCAAGAAAAAATAAGTAAAAATATCCCTTTAAATTCAAAATCTGGCGAAGGTGAGATAGACACACAACTTCCACGTTTTAAGTAAACTTTTCCTCGAACAGTACTAAAACTACAGCTGCAGCCTCTAATCATGTTCTTAAGGCACTTTAATTATCTGAAATGGGCTTTTATGTTAAATTTTTGAAAAATTAAACAAATTTTAATGCTATTTTTGGTAAGTGGGATTAAAAACGGTAAAAAGATGTGGAAAGAAAAAGGACACTTTTTCGCGAACGAGGAGTTGTATATGTCCCTGCTACGTCGGTTTCACGCGTAACGTTAACTGCGAATGAGTAACTCGAGCTGGATACCGATCCAAATTGTATAATCTGCGTCACTCCGATCTCTGAAAAAAGAATAATACCCTTCAACCCATCTAGTATCATTTTTGTATCGAGGAACGACGAAATCTGAAAGGTTAACAATACGAATACGGGCGAGAATGTCACCAAGCTGTATTTCGTGTAATAGGTTCTAATAGGCACCGGCATCTGGGGTGTGTTGGTTCTCAAGTTATTAGGGAATAGTTGTAGCTTTAATTCGGCTTAGCCATAACTCACATGTTATCTAAAAATCCTAAACCGCTACAAACTTACTTAAAATTTGGTGGTCGAGCTGTTATTAGCGGCTGGGAACGGTTTCCCTACCGAAAAATATCGGAATTCGTGTACTAAATTTTCTGGTCCCAATATCAGCACCCGAGCTCAGTACTAGTGCCAAACTGAATATGGTACACTGACCACATTTTGTAAAAGCGATCAGCCCTTTCCCAATGAAAT
This sequence comes from Holothuria scabra, assembly GCA_037179385.1. Classification (NCBI taxonomy): domain Eukaryota; kingdom Metazoa; phylum Echinodermata; class Holothuroidea; order Aspidochirotida; family Holothuriidae; genus Holothuria; species Holothuria scabra. The sequence goes on along the minus strand of CM074183.1, from coordinate 49,395,084 downwards.
GCTTGTTGCGACACTCGACAAAGTAGCCATGTATTAAAATTTTGATCTTTCTGGCAGAAAATCTCATCAGAAATTCCTGCTCCTGGAGACTTGATGTCATGACATGGCCGATAGCTTTAGACAGGGGGCTGGTTTTTCAATAGAAAATCGCAAGCTGACCTTGGCATCTTTCATGCTATTAGACGCGTAGACCTTTCAGGTGGGGATAGGGGGACTGCACTCCTCCCAGATCAGGGGAAGTGCTTATTTCAGGGCAGTGACACTTACATGTATTTTAAGGCAAGGGGGTAGTATGTAGTAGCTAGTCAGTTCGGCCTGCAGCGGACCGTGTTGACATGCGGCCGGGCAAAATAGGACTTGAAAAATATTCAGTTCGCGGCAAACAGGATCCGCCTCTTCCCGTACGCCTTTGTGTATTTTTTGAAATGACGGTACCTGGTATGTTTTTTTTTTAAATATATCAACTTGAAAATAATTTTAATTCTATTTCGGCATTTTTAATCTTAGTCTCAGTTGAGCATAACTTTACTAAAGTTGGACCGATGATCATTTGGTATCTAATTATGACTGAATTGGATTCCGTCAATAGTCAGATACAAATCAATCCTTGAAACTCGTTTGAACTTGGTGCGGGTGCGACAAAGATATACCGAAGATCACTGCAAGCGCTACTCTGGATTCGATGTCCCGCATGCGGTGTGTATGAGAACATTCGACTACGGTAGGCCAAAGCCTCCCTGCCTGGAATATGAAGTCTTTCTCGAAAGACTATCTTCAATTGGCGCGGAGCGTATACAAAATTTTGAAAAATCGAGACCCCACAGACCCCGATGACATTTCAAAAGTTTCCCAAATTTGTTGTCCTTTTAGACAAAATATTTCAAAATCAAGAATTTTAATTATAGAAAAATTGGAATTTTATGAAAGACAGGTCACAAAAATAGCAACATAGCTGCCGGTGTTTCTTAATAATGTGGTGTCACACAAATGGTAAATATCCGATTTTGATTTGTCCAGAGCTCAGGAAAGTTTACCAAACTGGTCTATTAGGGAGAACTAGTGTACTTATGCTGCATAATGCGGCGAGCAAAGCGCGCCGGAAATTTCGCTGTTTTTTGAGATTTTGAAGGGGTTTCTGACACGGGAAGTGGGGGAGCGGAATCTTGCTTCCACCCCTTATTTTTCACTGGGGGGGGGGGGGGCGGGGAGGCTTTCTTCCCCAGCACCCGCTTCCTACCCCTATGCTTAAAAAAGTCTTTTTCTTTTTACTTTTCGAAAGGTAGGCCTACCATTTCAAAACAATTGTGCTCAAAGGGTTCCAAATGGAATGGTTACCTATAAAATACATGCAAAATATCAAGCATATGAATGTGTGGCAGGTTCGAACAACTGGTTATGGTGATTACATCTCTAGGAATCTTGTGCCCCTCTCCACCTGACAGAAGATAACATATTCATACAGCTCTCACCCCGGTCGGATTTTCACATTTTGTAAACTTTAGCCCACGATCCGGTTCCCTTTTTTCCTGGTAGAGTTGCTGGCGATCAGTTCTACTACATGATGCTAAGTTTCTCGCAGGAAATTTGAGATTGGTTCTTTGATGACAGATCATATAGTTTGATCTTATACTTGGAGTGAACGACCAAGGCTTCATGGAGATTCGACACTGGTTCAAATCATGCAGGCGTGCTCAATAGAAAAGGTTACACTTTACAGCTTTAGGTATAGTCAAAGTTTTTTGGCAGCCCAGCTGAAAATTCCATTCGGAACCCTTTTGGGTTAGACCCTTTGAACCCAAAGGGTTTCAAGTGATACCTTTTGTAAATACCCTATGCATTTGGGCAGTCCCTTTGGTAGATGATGGAAATTGGTCAAAACTCAAAGGGAATTACAAAATTACCCTTTTCATAAACCAAACCCTTTTGAAAACCCTTTACCATTTGGAAACCGTTGAAACCTTTTGTTGATTTGGACAAAAGATCTCAATGGGAATTAAGTTCTGCTTGGCCGTATAGCCTGTCCATTTAGACCTATCCTCTCAAGTTAGTAAGATGGACGGAGTTTTACGTGACGACCCATTTGGCCAGTTTCTAACCAATTGGTTTATGTCAAGCCGCCACGGACTAGCTTTTCCACTTGTGACTAACTGGCTTGTTTTTCCAACTCAATTGCCTTATGCTGAGCACCAGGTACAATGGCAGTAGGTGTTTTTTTACAGTCTTCAGTATGACCCGGCCAATAGTACTCGAACTTCCGACCTCCCAACTGCAAGCTAGTCCAGGCGCGGATCCGCACATTAAAAAAAAAAAACCCTAAGAGAAAAAAGGGTGAGAGGGAGCTGCACTGCTAATTTTTCATATGTTTTATTGTTGATGTGGCGAAAAAGGGAGGGCTGGGCCGTAAGCCCCCACCCCTTAATCCGCGCCTGAAGTCGGATGCTTTAACCACTTGACGGCCATGCCGTCGGTTATTTACTCTCTCATAACTCAACTGCAAACCACACTTGGCTAAACAATATCATGTGAATCATCTATTGGTCTCCTTACTGAACGCATCTCTTCTCTCTGTTTCTTGGTTTTTCATGTCATGTGTGTTTATTTTCTTCCTCTTTTCTATTCCAAATTCTTATTCTTGTTTTGTCCTATTTCATTTTCTTCTTCGCTATCCCTTCGCTATCATCACTCGTTCCTGGTTTAGTCAACCTTTCCTCAGATGAGGGGAAAGTCGTCCTACTCCCCTGCTTTCCCCCTCCCGTCAACTAATTGACATAAAAGTTTATCCCTATCAATTTCACTGACCACTGCACTGTGCACTATACCCGGCATGTACAGATTTTGTACGTGTCAGAAAATTCGTGGAACTAGTATCTACAATGAATGTTGGCCAAAAAAACCCAACAATTTAACCTCAAATTTCTCTTCGTAGGCCAACTCGTTCGCTTGTGGTAATTGATCTTATGTTCAAAAGGTTAAAATTGACCTTCGTGGGTAATTTTTATGCCGACCCTCAGATGTGCGTCACGAAAGTTAAAAACGAAAGCACTTTTTCGTGTACGGCCCGCTGCCTACAAGTACAGCCACCAATGAAAAAATCTAATGTGAGAATATTTACAAAAATGCAGAACAAAAAAAAAAAAAAACTTGGGTTGAGGTTAGGGTTGAGGCTGAGGTTGATGGTTGAAGTTGAGGTTGAGGCCTTTGTTGTATTGTCTCTTTTATGGGCACTAGCTCGTTAAGCTATTGTTTTTCTATAGTGTCCTGTCCGGTTCTGTATTTCAGTTTATATTTGAACGGACGAAATTAATAAATGAATGGTTAAGTAAATAATTAAGATACGGTCAAGCAGATATCGCCCTGCGCATGGCACATATTTGACTTTCCACTGAAACACATAAAAAAATCTCGAAATTGCTTTTTTAAGCCACGGTAGCATTTGATATCATCAACTGTATCATATATCGTTCGGCTGATCATGCGGTCATCGGCAAATCAAGCGCCTCTTGGTAAAGGCGATTCATGTTTCAGTTGAAACGTCTAGGTCAGAAAAAAACTACGCAGTTAATTTTGCGCAATTTTCGCATCCGGGAGACTACGTTTTCTTTTCCGTTCTCTGTTCCTAACCCTCTGTGACGGTCTTCAGTTCTGAACAAAATAAAATATAACTTTAGTTTGTCGCTCTTGTTACAATTATAGGTTGCTTGATTAGGAAAAGAAATCACCGATTCAATGTTTTTCTTATAACAATGCCTAAACTTTTACGTCGACACATTGCTTGGATGCCTTTCAAACTGTAAGAAAAGAAGGGTAACGACCATGTCATAAAGAACGGCAGTTGACAAAAACGATAGAAATGGCTTCTGAGAACCCCATACAGTCGTTCCAAGAACCATGTAATTGACATATTCCTCAAGTAATATGCCTCAACGTGTAATGAAACCAGAGACATCCTTAAATATATTATCTGTTTCCATGGTTAACACCTTTTAATTTACAAACACTAACAAAGTGACAAAACCAACAAGGCACAGAATGAATGAAAACATGGTAACAAGTCCATAAACCGGCTACTACAATTCCCATTCGCTCCTAAAAAGGAAAACGCTTGGAGAATTGAGAAAATGTAACCGCCGGGGGGTGGGGGGCCAGTGATGAGCTGAAAGCCGAGCCAAAAACTGGCAGAAATGTTCACAAGTTACGACCAAACCATGAGGAGGGTGACAGTGACACTAGAATTACTTTGTACGCTTTTGAGGCGAAGGGATGCGGTTTCAAGAGCACAGTTATCTTTTGTAAGGATACAGACGTGCTTGTGTTATTAGTCCATTTCAAACATCTCCTAAGCCAAGAATTGTGGATGCAAACCGGGACATCAAAAGAAAGGAAGTACATTCGTATCCACGATATTCAACTCTGTCAGTCAGTTATGCACAATGTTCCAGCATTTCATGTCCTGCCAGGGTGTGACACTGTGAGCCAGTTTTATGGTATTTCAAAGAAATTATCATAGAACGTGAGTACAGACTGTCAGTAACCTCCTATGGAGTGGGCAGAGAACCCATCTCCCTTGATACCATTCGCAATGTTGAAATGTTTGTCAGCAAATTGTATTCTGCATGCATCTATAACCACAACATCAGCTGAGTTTTTACATTTCAAGCTATTTTTGAAAGCCAAAAAAGATCCTGAAAATCTTCCTCCTACATCAGATGCACTTCACCTTCACATAAAGAGAGTTCATTATCAAACTCTTGTATACAGTTTACAATCAGTCACGCCCAATTAAACACTCCAAACCGCAACTGATCATGAGTGGTACATGGATGACAACTCACATGGACTTTTTTATTGTTGACAAAAAACACTATCCCAGACTGTCATGTGTGGAGCTTGTCTTTTGTGGATGCACTTCTTGTTCCACATCTCCCTGCATGTATAAATGTCAGTTAAAGGGGTTGAAGTGTACTGGCTCTTGTCAGTGTAGTGATAGTATTTGTTTCAATATGTACACTGAAATCGATGGTGATACTGAACATGACGAATAAATGATTGTAAGGTGTAATTTGTAGTCTAATTATAAGTGTTCAAGCAAACTGTGATTGCTCATTCGGATTTCACTCCGTTTTCCCTTCTTAAACATGCACACAGAAGTTTTAACTTATCAAGTGTAAATTTGTAATCAGACAAATTGTAGCAAACTTCAATAAAAGGTTAAGCATGACAATGATAAAAGATGATAAATAAAATTCTTATGGACCAAATGAAGATCAGGAATCATTACTTTTGTCATATGTAACAATTTATGGGGAAAGAATCAAAGAAAAGTACTCCTTGATTACTGAAAGTGAAAATAAAAACATTATACTGTACCATTTTTCTGTATATTTGTGTGAAAATGGACTCGTGACCTTTGACCCTCTTAATTACCATGTTCGGGTAAATTTAAAAAGTGACAACCAACAGAAAATAAAAGCTGAGATCCAATGGAGCATTTTTAGGGAGGGTGTCAACTCTTACAAAGTGGTACCGGGGGATCGAAAATTTTCAGACTTCGCCGCTAGTCTATATAATTTAGTCGCAAAAGTCAAGTTTGCGAATAAATTGAGTTTTAACTTCGTTTGCCCGGTTTAACCACACTACATTTCTTAAAAATAAAAAAAATATTTAAACAAGTGAAAGATCGTTGTATTTTACCTTTTTGAAACAAGTCAAACAGGAGTAAGATGTAGGGAATGCATCGGACAGGTAACTCCATAGCTAAACCTGGAATGAACAACCGTCCCATGTATTAATGCTTCAATAACTACTCCATACAATAACGCATTCGATGGATTTGACTGGGTAGCATTTTAAAGGAAACATTTTTGATGATTTCCATCAACGATAGGAACACTAGCTAAGAGAATGTACGCCGAAGTGTTACATGGACTTAATAGTGGAAGAAAACATGCAGCGTTTAGCGATACGGATAGTGTGAGAGAGACCGACATTTCAGCACGTGATTTGCAATTTTCAATATTCTGTTGTGTGTATATCTAGGGCAAAGGGAGAGATTTTACTCCGTCCATATTCATAACACACTGTATGTTAAACATGACACGCAAACCGTCCATCTCCTTTTGATTCTATTACAAATACAGATTTAGTTAATAAGCAAACATGTATTTTCATACGGTACTGAAGCACATGATAGAGCATCTCCGTGTTTTACCAGTTCACAGGAAAGCTGTTAATCTGATGTTCTAATATAGTGACACACAGTGATCATGGAATCTCCTGGGCATATTGGTTTATGTTGCTGCTACGTATTGGGTGTAACGTTGGTGACAGTACCTAATTAGAGCGAAGTGGAACATTTCAACTCATTCCCAAGAAATAGATACATTTTTTATAGGCTGAAGTCATGAGCTGCCATATAGGGATTCACTGCAACCGTAATTTTGAGTAGCCTACTCATGGTTGACTTTAAATGCCAATTAGAAGGAAGTAGTAGGAGTGATGATAAGAAATCGCAATTGATATGTGCAGTATTTACACCATGAATGATCAGTGTACATATCCAACGCCAATATGTGAACATATAAAGATTTTTTCAGACCATTTTATCAAGAAAGTAATAGAACTACGGAAAGCACTGCCAATTGTAACTATGATACACAAAGGGTACTTGAATTTAGTGAAATAATTTGTGATAGTACTACAGAATAACTACCTGTAGTCAGGCTATTTGTTAGCTGTAAGTCCCTAGAACTGATATCGTATGGGAATGTTTACCTCTAAATCGCCCACAGCAGGATTGTTCGCGGAATCCGTCTGTGAGCCCGCACACGAAAACGGTATCGTTTTACAATTTGATGTCAAAATGACGCGAGGGTTTTCTGTGTCCAATCAAACTGAATCTTGAAAATGTTGTAGGGAAAGATATGTTAATTTTTATATCACTTGAAATTATTTGACCAATGACACTAAGCAAGAATTATGGCAAGTTTTGTTTGCTACTACCGAAAACATCCCAACATCTGTGTTTCCAATAGGAAAATCATAAAACCACTTCTTTTTTAACTGGAAATTGACGAGACTTTTTATCAAGAAATGAAAATTAGACTTAGAACAGTTTAAAGGTAACTGGTTAAGGAAATCAAACGTGAGTGAAATGTATTAATTTATGTATTTGGGCAGGAGGGGCTTAGTTTGTCGGAAAAGGTACCATATTTTCCTAGTGATTTACACATTAAAGCGTGTAAACTGAACACATATGCACTAAACATTCCCATATGAACGTCTTTTGATCCCAAGAGCGTTACATGTACATCAATATATAACCATGAAAATGCTTCATAAAAATACTAATGTAATCAACATGAGACAAAGACTTCCATGCTATACTTACTTTGTATAGGCTATTTGAGCTAAATACGAAACATTATTCAGCCACTCAATCAATCATTGGACCTTTCCTCACATGTAATCGACATTATGATAACGATTTAGTCACTATAAGCCTAGGCCTGCACTGATCAAATATTTCTTTAAAAGGAACCTCTCAATTAGCCTATGTCCTGTACTAAATATGGAAACAACTTACGTTCATGCACGATATATTTAACGCGATCAAATTCATCACAGCATAATTGTACGTGACTATAACATAGTCATACACAACACTGACAAAGTATTCAATATCCCATTAAAATAAATCAAAGTTCAAGATAGACTGCATTAAACAAATACAAAGGTAAATATATAGGTCCATACCTACGGCAGTGTAAGAATGACATGTAACAATTGAAACGATGATTTACACTTTGCTCGAAGGTTGTGTGTAAGTTAACGACCTTCCATAGTGAAAAAAACTTGCCTAACTTATACACTGTAAGCATTCGTGGTGCACTGTAGACATTTCGTGGTGACTTTTTAGAATTCATGCTTCTATTATTTTCAACCTTAAAATGCTCCAGTGCACAAACAAAATTCTGAATAGCCTGCTAATGGTTTGCTTTGAATCACACACTATGTACGTCTAGTTACAGGTGTAGGGATCGGTACGGACTTTATATACTGCACAGTTCACTTTTATTCTTCTTCTTTAGAGAACAGTTTTATTTCACTGTAACAGTACATTTCCCCAATCCTCATAGTTTCTATACCATTTCCCCAGTGGCGTAACCAGACCTGACTGTCCGGGGGAGGGGGGAGGGGGTCCAATAGCATAGAGGTTTCCCGATTTTGTAGTAGTTGAGCTGTGTTAGTTTGTGGGTGTCTTAGGGCCTTAAGGGAAGTGTTAAGGGGGGAGGGGGTTTGGACCACGCAACTCACCCTACCCCATTGACCAAAAGGTACGTTTTATGCTTAATATTTTTGCTTTTTCTTCGAGCAAGAACCACTTTTTTTAAATAAATCTGATTTTTTTTCTTAAGTATTAATAGTACTGTATAAAATACGCATAAAATTTGGATCCTTTCACACATTTGTAAATACGGAGCTTGTATTGCAAAAAAAGATTAGATTTAGGGTTTCCTGTAAGGAAGTTTGCATATTTGGGGGACTATCGAAGAATCTTCGTTTTCTATTACCATATATGTGAGATAACATGTCGACTGAAGATCGTGTTATCTAAGGAGTGCGGATTACTAAGGCTTCTCGGAGACATTAAAAAACTCTCGAAACTTTGTTGCCTTTTTAAGACAAAGATAAAAGCCTAGGCTATATTGAAGAAAATTTTAGGGAAACGGCACCGTAGCGGCTAGGACAAATTATCCACTGACGGCTTTATGGCTTATAATTTAAGGTGCGCGAAGCGCGCGGAAAATTTTGCCTTTTTAAAACTAATGATTTAAAGTATGGAACTTTTATTCGGAAGAATTTGGAATTTTATGAAGGAAAACTTGGGAAAACCGCACTGTAATTGACTGGTGCCTCAAATGGCAAATTTTCGATTTTTTCACTTTGTCGAGGGAAGGGCGCAATCGTAGCTGCGCCACTGCTCTGCAACATTGAACATTGATAAAATTTTGACACCTCGATAACTAAAAAATCCATCTGCAAAGGCTACACAACTGACAGGGTTGACAGGTATCTGATGACAGGTGTGTATGAGAACATTTAAGTACGGTAGGTCAATGGTTTCCCTGCCTAGAATATGAGTTCTTGCTAGAGAGACGATCTTCAGTTGGCGGGGAGCGTACAGAAAATTTTGAAAAATAGCGACCCCTCAAACAGCCGGAAATGGCATGTCTCGGGCTTGTAAGTAGTAGCTAAGGTTTCCGATTTTTCTTGCAGATGTGAACACCACTGTATCAGGGATGTATTCCGGCGCCCGAAGCACGCCGAAATATCTGCCAATTTGAAACAATAATTTGTTGATATGGAGCTTATATTGCAGAGACCTTTAAGTTTAGCGAGTTGGGGGATTACTGGAGAATCTGCACTTCCTTCAAATATTGGTGGCAAATCTGATAATGATTGCTTTTCTAAGGTCCTCTCGACTGTCTGGCAAAGAGCAAAAGAGGAAAGTCTTTCATTCGATAAAGTGGACCTGATCAGTTATTATTTTGTTAGCTTTAGGCTACTAAATGAATATTCATATATTTTTCTAAATGAATGTTAATATATTGACCAAAACAGTGTGTCCCATGAATGCAGATCAACTTTGCTTTTGATGTTATAGTTTGCACTCTTCCTTTCTTTTCTCATTTTTTATCCTTTTTCCTTTCTTCTCTCTCTCCTCTCCACTTCTTTTCCGTTTTCCTTTTTTCTTCTGCCCTTCTTTCCTTTCCCTCCTTTTTCTCTTCTTCCATTCTTTCCCTCCCTTCCTTCCCTTGCCGCCTTTTCTTCCCTTCCCTTTTTTGTGTCCGGGGGCAGTTTGCCCCACTGCCCCCGCTGGTTACGCCACTGACTTTCCCTGTAACAAAATTGGAGAAGACATTGACACGCAATCCTCGTTAGTTATTTTATCTATCTTTATTAATGTAATATACGGAGATGTCGTTGGCTACTACGAGGTGCACTGCAGGATCCACTCACTGAACATTGACTAGTTAGAATTTTATCTACAGTACATTTAATGTATAGGCAGATGTGAAAGTGCTGGGAAACGCCTCCGTACACTGAAATTGGCCAGTGGTTTCATCTACCCGAATGTTACTTACATAAGGAGATGTGATAATGTAGGTCTACTTCACGTAAGCTCAGTGGCGGCGCAAGAATGTCAAAACGGTGGTGGTGGTGGTGGTTTGGGGGGGGGGGATAAGGCAAATAATAATAATGTTGGGGAGCCAAAGTCTTCAGGCGAAGCTCGAAATCAAGCCCAAAGCAACCGTTCTTGGGGATGTGGGTCCAGGTCCGAAGCCCTGTAAGCTCTAAGGTTTAAACATATCTCTGGATAAATCTTAAGGTTTTTAAGAGGTATAGACCTATTAGTTATTTTAGGTGAACCAAACTCCAAGATGGTCTAACTTGGGAGGGGGGGGGGGGCAAGTGGGAGGAAGGCAAGATTTTGGAGGCAAATGCCCCCTTTTGTCCCCTTGGTAGCGCCGTAGCTCGGCAATTTACTAACATTGACTAGTTATTACTTTTATCTACATGTAATTTCGAGTAAGGTGACGTTACAGTGTACTTCAGGTTAGCTCGGAGGTAGGGTCAATTCACTAACATTAACTAGTTATTTCGTTAACCTACATGGAATTTTGTACAAGGAGACGTGACAGTGTACTTCAGGTAAGCTCGGAAGTAGGGTCAATTCACTAACATTGACTAGTTATTTCGTGTACCTTCATGCAGTTTTGTATAGGGAGACGTGATAGTGTACTTCAGGTAAGCTCGGAAGTAGGGTCAATTCACTAACGTTGACTAGTTATTTCGTTTACCTTCATGCAGTTTTGTATAGGGAGATGTGATAGTGTATTTCAGGTAAGCGCGGAAGCAGGCTATGGTCACTTTACTAACATTGATCAGTTATTTTATGTATCTACATTTAATTTTGTTGAAGGAGATGTAATAGAAGATGTGAAGGTATTCTTAAGGTAATCTTGGAAGCTAACCATGACTCAAAGAGAAGATTGACAGTCTTGCACAACCTCTTTCGACCAATGCCTTCATGCCGAATCAATCCTGAAAAAAGTTGCTCCCTCCAAATGTTCTTCATGTTGGGGCCAGGATTTTCTTGAACTCAATCGAATGTTTATGCACGGGATATAAAATGCCTTTCTAATGACAGGAAGGCAAATTGTGTAACTGCCGGGCAAGAAAGGAACCCTAGTAGACATTTAGGAACGGATCCAGGCTTTTCTAAAAGGAAGGCTGAACTTTCGAAATACTATCTCAGCAAAGCGCCACTATCAGTTGACGCTTATCGTAAAGGACTTTTTAAAAATTGAGCAGTCGTTACATTGATCAATGTTCCAACAAAATTAAAACTTGAGCAAACTGCACAACGATAAGAAAATTAACAGATAAAATGTAAAACTATATACGATTGAATGAAATGGGAATGTATGGGACTAGTCATTCCAAATGAGCCCCGTTTCATGCACAAACTACGTTTTGCTTTATTGCAACATAAGATTATGATGAATATAGGCTAATTTTAATGGGCAATTCGAAATAACCGGCGAAAACGACTTTTAAACTTCAAAAGAGAGGATGGCAACCGGGAAATGCATCGCATACTGACTTCCTAGATTGCAGTTTCATCGAACTTATTTTACAGCATGCACGTGTTTGCGAACAAGCTCTTTCGTTCAAACTCAGACGCTTAAAGCCCCATTGCGCGGTTGCATGGCGTTAATTGGCTCTTAAAAACCTACGAACTTAGTTTAGGGCGTTTACAGCCAAAGGGCCTGCCAAGTTGGCCAAGGGGGGAGAGGGGGGGGGGGGGACAAGAAGGGCAAGTTGCTTGTGGTAGGCATCATAAATCTGACATTATGTGGTTTTATATTGAGGGGGAGATATTTCCGGATATTTCAGTACAATTGTTCGGAAAATTTTTGGCTACAAGTTGCAATAGATTCTGGTGGCATGTTAAAGTCGACACAAGCTCGTAGCCTCATTCTTCATCATCAGCATCACCGACTACCACTGACTTGATTCTTAAATGCTTGCATCATAAATTAACTTCAAAAACGCATTTTCCTTCTTAAAGTTGTAAGATGTGTTTCTGAGTAATCGCTACTCTCTAAACCAGTAGGAATATTGTGTGCAAATTGCTGCCAGTGGACTGAATGCGTTTCGTGGCCTCCCGTGCGACCTACTATACACTTTCGTTAAGCCCCATTTTCTGTCCAGTGGCGGAGCTAGGGGTTTCGGTCAGAGGGGGAAAAATGGTCGGCAGGGGCGCTTCGAAGGAGTAAATACCCTGAGCCTCCGCAAGATTCAAGCCACGGCTTTCCATATTTTCCATTATTTTGATTTTCACCTGGTAGAAGACTACTTTGACTTTTGTCCTTAAAAAGTCTTTCTTTTAAAACATGTTAAAATTTCTATCCATGGGCCTCCGCTGAAGAAAATTCGGGGGAGGGGGACTAAACTCTTGTAGGGGGAAAGCTCCGCGCCACCATGAGTTAGTGCGGACCGCAAGAAAATTTTTGCTCAAAATGCCGCTCAGATCGCTGAAATGACTTTTCTAAAGTCTATTTACCCTATTTACCGCACATAAATAGGGAAAACACTGAATGAACTGTTAAGAAATGTTGATGTTAATTTTTCTTCGTCTTTTTCTTTATGTTTTCTTCGTTTTTTAATTTTTTTAATTTATTATCCAGGGGAGGGAAAGTCCCCCTCCCCGGCCCCTACCTGCGGACGCGCATGTTTCTATCCTTCTCTTCCACATTCTAGTATGAAGGCAGTCATTACATTTTGTGTGTTATTGTCAGGTCTCGATTTAAGATTTTAATGTAATAATGGGCTCCTTTTTGAAGGTAAAGATCAAACCTGCTAGAGCTAAATAGCAAGCAATCTTAAAGCGGGAAAAAGCTATGGAAATTAATCACCGTTAGGTGTACATTTTCGGTACCTGGAAATCAAGATGAGTACACGAAGAAACATTAAATAAGCTAATGTACATCATGCGACCATTTGAAAAAGCCAGTAATTAAGTACATTAAAAGAAATAGCCCAGACAATAGGTCTGCTTGGCTTTCTAGATACCAAATTCATAATAAATAAAAGTAGCCCAAACTTAAGCTTTTTTGATGCAAAGTTCTGGCATTTTAGACCACGGAAGTACAGAAATAAGCATTATCATAGATTTGTCGCGCATTGTCAGAAATAGCCATTTATTTTGATAATGGTCACTTGAAGGAAAGCAAAATGGAAACTAATCATTACAACTCTTAAATCATTACCACTATGATAACAGTTCCATTTTATTTTAACCTGAATTTTCTCTTCAAATGATTTTGAAAATCTTCTTTTTATTGTCTATGCTGACAATTATCCCCGACAACAAGAGGGCTATTTGTGCTACAATTATTGCTGCGCCCTTTGCAGCATCTTTTACTCGCCGGGAGAGTTAATTTAATTTCAATATGTGTATTTTGTAAGCTTATAATCACGCTTGCTGTGGAAGCAATGAACTTAGCACAGCCACAACATTCATTAGTGCGTATAAAGTATACATTTGCAGCAAAACCTATCCCTATATTACAGAAGATGACCCTTTCATCAGAATGAAGTGCAGTTAGTACATTTATTGGTGGCTGTTTGAGCATTTTGTTAACTGGACCTTAAAACAACGCTATTAAATTTTGTCTTTTGCCAAAAATGGTTCAAGAGTAAAGTATGCTGAAAACCCCAAAAGGGCGCCGACAAACGATTTTGGTCCGTCGGGGGGGGGGGGGGGGCGACCGCCCCCCTGACCATATGGCAGCTCCGCCACTGTTTCTGCCCTTATGTTGACATTAACCACTTGTATTTGTGGAAATGTAACTAAATGGAGAACGCAATATAAATTGACGTTGTGTCCACAAAATACAAAAATGTCTATTGATGAAAGAAGAACTAAACCTCCACAATTTGGTGAAATGTCCATTCAAACTAGGCATTATATATGTCTCGAGATGTCAGCAAATGAAGTTACTAAATTTGTGTTCCAAAGAGAACTTAAAGTGAGTATATATATATGACATATTCTCACATTCATGAACGTTCTTCTGTTTTTCTTTAAAAGTTTACTACATATTTTCGTTTCAATAAACCTACATGTGCTTTACGGAATGCGATCGCGTGAGTAGTGGGAGAACTTTACAACCTTTTCCTCATGAGGTGATAATATCCCAGTAAAGCTACGGTCAATAGAACAAACCGAAAGATAACGGCAAAGGCTAAGCATTTCTTGTCATTGTGAAGAAGTAATATAACCTCTGCTGCCTTTAACCTTTTTTGGAAAACAAAATCTGTTAATTCCATTTGCTTATATTTTCGAAAAACGGGTCTCACTTGAATAAAAGTTCACCAACTTGTGAAAATTTGGTTTCTCCTGCGACATGATATGAATATGAAATATTTTGCTCAGAATTCCATTTTACCCTTATGAGCCAATTTATCGCAAGTTTGTTCCTAACACGACCCTACCTTCCTTTAATTGAAAACATTTAGATCCTCCTTTGTGTTTTGATCATAAGTTTTCTCCAATGTAAACTATACTGGCAGATATGAAAGTCTTTATCTTAAAGTCAATTATTTTCTGGCTGATTTGTCCTTGATCTTCTAGCTTTAAAAGTGCACCTCAAGTCCAAAATTTTTAAATATTTATATTTTAGAAGTTGCAAAATGAATCCCATTTTCTCCATCTCCCACTGCCATAGCTTGTTCCATTATTGATATATTAAATGTTAAAATTTATTCACTTAATCAACACTTGTGACTGTCTTTGTTGTTCAACTCACATTATCTGCCTTTTCCCCTTTGACATTAAAACTGTTTTTATGACCTTGAATGTTCCCTGTTTGCTTGCATAGCATATTTGACAGAGAAGGCTTATCAAATAGCATCACCCAATAATAAGAGTATGAGTGCTATCACACATCGGTGCAAGCTGCAGGAACATTCAGAAAAACAAAGAAATAAAAAAGACTCTTATTTGAATAGTACAACAATTACATCACAAATTATTGCGCCAATGTACCATTGTAAGTCAAGTGAATGGACTTCAACACGTTATATTTCAGCACAGGGATATGTCTTATGAAGATCGGGACTGGATGATCTGAGTTCATATTTTATGCTCTTGTATATATATTTTTGGAATTTTAGGCTATAGATACACTTCGACCCTCTTGCCAAATTTGTCACATTGCGCTCCTAATTGTGTGTCCTTGTGTCACACATTAGTATAAAAAAAAAAAAAAAAAACATCCTGTTCCTAATTACTGTACGTTTTTGAAGTACGCATTGCTTCAGACTGGTATCGGGTGGTCAGAAAGGGTTAAACAGGGCTGTTCCAGAAAAATGTTTCAGCCAGTGACGTTGCTAAGGGGATGGCAAGAAGGAGCAATCCCCCCACCCCTAGATTTTTTCTTTGCCCTCCCCCACTTGCGCCACTTGTTAGTTTGGATAACCGTAAAAATAAATACTATACCTTTCAATAAACCACAGGTTTCATCTACTCATCATGAACAATGCACATGCCATGTATGAGATCCCTCCCTTCTATAAAAAAAGACGGTGACAGGCTCGACTTAAACCAATAGGTTGGAAACTGGGCCGTGAAAATCCATCTAACTGACTGACTGATTGACTGACTGACCAACTAACTCTTCCTTTCATACCTCTTGAGACCTCTGATGACCACAAATTACCTTTGACATACAGAAAACACTACATGGTTCCAGTGGTGGGATTTGTGCTGGACCCTGGAGATGATAAGACGGTGCCGCGAAGCCCCCTCTTCTAACGGCGTGGGGTCCATGGGTTTGCCTTAGGGCCCCTGGTGGGTTCCAGGGGCATCGCTCTGGGGATAAGAAATTAATTTGAGAATCGAAATGAATAACTAGAAAGCCAACAGGCTTAGTGATTCCTTGCCGTATGATATATCATAGCAAACATGGAAACAAACATGACATGCATGAGATCCCATACAATTATCCTACTTAACTGAGATATAATACTAGTAAGGTCAAAACTTTTTGACCTCATGTGACCCAAAATGACCTTTTGACCCCTTAAAAACAATAGTGATCACCCTACCAACACGTCCATCAACATGAGCAATTCAAAATTAAGCTTAGTACAGTATGAGTATGGAAGTACTACCTCCATGGTATGAGATCCCTCACAGTTATCCCCCTAAAAATATTATGTCTACAAAGTTTGATCTAATTGTCACCTCAAACCTTTGATCTCCACACACAAGAGGAATTTCTCACACAGCTTTAATATGCCAGAAAACTGTCTCATTACTTGATAAAGCGGTATTTTGAAACCATTTTTATCAAAAGTTTGGTCGATGGGGACAGCTCTCCATTCTGAAGTCTCTATGTTCCGATGCCTTTATGTTTCGAAAAGTCTGCATTGAGGTTAGTGTTTAAACAAGCCCTCATCGACACACTCTCCTACAAGCATTGGATCAAATACTGTGTTCTCACAACATGGGAACGTGGGTTAACGCAGGGTCGGTGTTTAAATTTCGATTCACCTCAAATCGCAGGGTTAAGCAGTTTTAAACATCGTGTGTGTTTTAATCAAGCAAGGTCACAGGTATTTATGGCACTGATGACAGGTATTTTCTTACATTTTGCTGTAATCGGTGTGTGAAATATTTGGCCTCCTTACTATGGTACAACTATCCAATCAACGAAACACTGGGTACGTGAGAACACAGACTGGAAAACACTGGGTTAGCCTGTGGTTTTGTCTGATTGTAAACACGAGTTAACACTGGGAGTTACGGGGTATGTGAGGTCAAGCCAAAAGAGACATCTGAACAGAGATGTGTACCCTTGGCTATTACTGACGGCAATTTTTGCTTTATGGGGGAAATGCCCCATCCATTGTCTATGGTATCCTTTGCAAATTAACAAAAGCAGATATCCCTATTAATCCATAATTTAACAAGACTTTTAATTCGCCTTTTGTCTACTTATACTGTAGGTACAGCATAACATACAGTACAAGTTTTCCTTGTTTGATAGCTTGCTCTTATTACCTGAACTACTTTTAAACGACAGCAGCAATGCAAAATAAAATCTTAGTACTTTTGAAAAGTGTCATAAAGGGTAATCTTGAAGCAATGGTTCTATGCATTAAGCTTAATGGTACACTTTTTTTTTTTTTGGGGGGGGGGGGGGGGGATAGTGACATGGATAAAAATGAAATGTGAGACAAGAATTCCCACTCGATGATGATATTTGACATAACTATATAATCCTTCACACAGGGGTTACTTTTTTGGTGCGGTTATCCAGATATATGCAGAGATGAGGCAAGTAGTATGCTGATACATTTTATGCTATCAAAAATTCAAAACAAATTCTAGAATGAAACTAAGTGACAAATAATCACTGTAGAGCATATTGAAACTGTAAAGCAGAAACACCAATCTAGACAGACACCAATGTTTAAAGTTGTGTTCAACAAAATTCCTTATACAAACACACTTTTTGTTCAATTCCACCAGCTTCTATGTAATGGACACTAATTTCTGAAGGGTATCAATCTACAGTATTTCTAAGATGACTTTTAGTTTAGAAACTTGATCAGTGTACATGAACTTCTCCATCTCCAGACAATGGCTAGGCAAACAACTTTTATTTGTGGTCAGATGAGACAAGATAATGTGGACAGTTATTTTATGCTGGATTTAGCAGAGGTGTGACTTTCATGGAGGTCTGACATTTTGACCACAAATAGAGTACTGAATGCCTGCAGGGAATGGCAGGAAATAGGAGTATACAAACAATGGGCTGTCATGGTTATGTACTGAGATAAAAATAAGCTTTCTTCAGAGGGTTTATAAGAGTCAATTAACACCACTTATACAGAAAAAGCTTAAGTCAATTGAGCTGTATGTTTGTATGAGGTAATCCTTCAGGACACTGTGGGGATAACTGGCAGTCAACTGTGAAAAATTGGGCCAGATAACTGTGACCAAATGGCAAAGAATGGGTCACTCACAATTTGATTCACTCTATTAGGCAATGACAGTTCATGTGCGCTGAAGGGTATTTGATACCAAATGATCAGTGTAAATGAGGTTCTTTTTTGTAAAACTAATTAACTGCGGTATATCTAATTAATCAATTCCCACTTCCAATTAATGCATGCTTGCATGCACATGTCCTCATGAGGACAGTAGGCACAAGGTTTGTCAAATATTAGCACTTTTTGCCACTAAATTTAATGTTTTCTTCAGGTTTTCTTTAAGGTTATTGAAAAAGCAATGTAGGTATGTTATAAAAGAGATTCTTGTACATCACACAGAGTACTCTCTGTTCAAAGTTTATACTTAAAAAGTTCCACATCAGTCATCTACTTAGTGTGCATAGAAGCATCTTCTAATATTTTCAGACTATGTCCCTAAATGACCCTTATACAGACTGTTTAAACTCACATGTTCCACATCAGTTTCATGAAAATCTATTTACTTGTGGCTGCAAAATCAGCATACTCATGAGCATTGAAGCATGTATGCCAGCCTGATGAACAGATCTTGCCTTTTTTAAGATTTTATATTTTGCTCTGTCCACTTTTCATGTATTAATACTTGGAACTTAATGTAATAACAGGGAACAATTTCATGCCAGAATCAACATACTGTACAGTAACTACCATGTGATGTGCCTTTTTGTGCACCTTAGACCTTCTTCCTATGAGTTTGCTTCAGTACTTTACAAATACATTTTCAAAATTACCTCCCTAAAGAATTTACATGGTGAAGTTAATAAACTGTTCCAAAAAAATTATATACCCTATGCCTATTACATTACCCATGCCAAATTATTCTTACCCTTTCACCCTAACCGCTCATGGATATTAACTTCAACAGTGATATACTCTTTGAGATGTAGTGTTTGCAAGGTTTAGATGTTTTGAACTCTGATGACCCCAAATGACCTTTGACATCCAATAAAAACAATAGGGGTCATCTACTCAATATGGACAATCCACTTAGTAAATATGACATTCCTGGCAGTTACCTTTCTTGACATATGGTGTTTACAAGTTTTTGAGCTTTTCATCTCTGATGACCCCAAATGACCTTTGACCTCCACCAAAAATAATAGTGACCATCTACTTAATATGGGCAATCCACCTGCTATGTATGAGATCCCTCACATTTACCCTTCTTGAGATACAGTGTTTACAAGGTTTTGACCTTTTTCTCTCTGGTGACCCCAAATGACCTTTGACCTCCATCAAAAACAATAGGGACCATCTACTCAATATAGACAATCAGCATGGTACGTATGAGATTGCTCACATTTTTCCATCTGGAGATATCGTGTTTACAAGCAATTTCCAAGGCATTTACCTTTTGACCTCTGGTGACCCCAAATAACATTTGACCTCTACCAAAAAAAATAGGGACCATCTACTCAATGTGGACAATCTACATGCCAAGTTTGAGATGCCTGGGGGTTACCCTTCTTGAGATATCGTGTTTACAAGCAGGCGTCACACACACACATACATACACACACACACACACACACATACACACACACGACATCACCATCGCATAGATTCCTTGCCTGCCTTCGGCAAGGAATCAAAAAGGGCGCGGTTGAATCCTCACCCTCCTTTTTGTTTTGTAATGCTATTTTAATACCTATCGGAATCGATTTTAAATCACTTCTTAACTCTGTTAAACTTCATTCTATGTACCTTGTCCCATCTCCCCCCAGTCGGGGAAGGACGGCAATTTTTTCGGGGAGGCCTAAACGTGAAAAACGTAAAGGTCTGACGTTACTGGATGGATGACCATGTTTTTTTTGAACTATTTTTACTTTTGTAACGCTATTTTAAAGCATATCTGAATCGGTTTTAATCACCTCTTACTAGATCTCCTATCCCTCATCCCATCTTCAATCCGTGCGCGCAATGTCATGCCTCCGTCGGGGACGGGCTACCCACCCCTGTTGTTGAGAAAATTCAATTTCGTCGGGGAGCCTTCATCTACTGACTCACGATAAAAGATGTGGGTCTGTAGTCACTCGGACGACCTTCTTGTTCTTACATTTAAGAAAACCATGTTCTTCAAGGAAACTCACAATTCCGAATTCTCCTTACAAAAACAGACGAGAGGTTGTTCATGTGCGTGCAGTACCCAGTGGTCTGCCATCTGCCTGCCCGGACGGAAGGCCGAATTCTTACAAAGGTAATGAATATCGGCCATGTCGTTTTCAACTACACATAATGATTAACAGTGGTGTGAGAAAATCTCCACATAAGTCTGACCAGGCAGTTAGCAACTCCCTGGTCTGCCTGAAAATTTATTTGAAGTCACCTTGTAGCGTGCCATATAGCTCCCCCCTCCCCCCCCCCCCCGAAAAGAGACAAGACCACTACATCTAATTTTACCTTTTATTTGGTACTTTTCTGATCATTAGCAATTTGGGTCTTTTTCTCTAATGAAGTGACACTTTCATTTTAAAGGAAGGGTCAAAATAACGAAGGATCAAAATTATTTCTAGTTACAAGTCTGGGAAATGCCATTCCGGCTATCTTAGGGGATAGGTTTTTCAACAATTTTCTGTACGATCCGCACAGATAGTGTTTTAGTCGAACAGATAACTGGACAGAACAATGCGTATTAGTTAATTATTCTTCGTTTTGGGGCAGTATTATGAAGTGAAAATAATTTTACTGCCAAAGAAATCTGAGAGTAAGGACTTCTTTAATTCTAGTTATGAGCCCAGGAAATGACATTTCCTGCTTTCCGGGGGTTCTCAATTTTTCAAAAAAAATCTGTGCGCTCGACTTAGATTCTTTCGGACAGCCTTATTACATTTTTCGGACAAAAAGCAATCCTGCCCCCTTCCAAACTGACACGCTCCCGTACACCTATGACAATAAATAAAAAAAAAAAAAAAACTTCAAATATATGCGAAGCCAAATTTTTTTCTCGGGAGAATGCTCCAATATGGTCCGAGGGCCTAGATCTGCATGATGATATTCAGTAATCTCAACAAAACTGCAGTTCACCCCGATTTGATTTTCTTCATGATAACGTCAGATTCCTTCAAAAAAACCCCAAACTGTCATAAAATTACAATGTTTCTCCAATATTAGCTTTAGATTGTTAAAAGTGGCAAAATTTTCCAATTTCGATGAGTACTCCGTTAAAATAAATAACCAAAGCCAGCTCTGTTAGCCACCTGGAATGGAAACTCACTCATACAGCAAGCAAGCACTAGTAAAGTAGTATCTGTATGATAATCACAGATCATCAGTACACATTCATGCATTCACTGTGTGCCATAGTGTGCAGTTTTAGCACGCATAGGCCAAGGCCTAGTATAGCTATAGGCCTGTCTGTAAAATTTTAATGTTATTTGTAAGTGGGTTAAAACCTTAAAAGGGCCTACAATAAGTTAGTTGTATTAAAATTCACTTTATTACTTGGCATAATGACTAAAATAGTATCCTAGTTAGCAGCCTAGAATCAAAAGACAATGACAACAGTTTACCATATGTTAACCATAACGTGACCGCCTTGTGCGATGCTCTACGTGGCCAAAAAGTGCAAAATTCCAACTTGCGAAAACATTCATCGCGACTATTTTGTTGTTTTGCTCGTAGTGTAATAGGTATCAGTAGTTAGCTTTATGTCTCAAACACTCGATTTTGGAAGTTTTACACCCCAATGATCCTGAATAAGGTCAGGTATTCGCAAAATTTGAGGCCAGTCAAAAAAAACCCACCAAAAGTTGACCTGTGGGGGGGTGAGGCATGATGTCCCTCTCTTGTTGTCTAAAGCAGTGGGCAGTGTCCTGCAAGACAATGGGTAAAATCTGGTAAATCGTACAACTTCATTGCACATTACTGGTCTACCATTCATTGTTCTAAACGGGATAAATGCAAAGATATGGTATATCCTGACTACAAAATCCAGCCGTCACAGCTCAAGGTCTGATGGTTTTTTATGAAGATAATTTTAGAAATGGGGTATCTGAATTCTAAATGGCCATGCTACTTTTCTTGATAAGGACTGCTGCTTCCCTTTTGACTACTTTACTAAATTGGTTTGCATTAAAGTGCACCTAGAGTCAAAAATTCAAAGATAAATATTAAATATTAAACAGCATGAAAAAGGAAATCTAACAGTCCAACCCCCAACTTCATAGGACATTCTTAGACCAAGATTTACAATGTTGACGTTTATTCACTCAAATTAAAATAGTACGTTTTGCAATGATTCGTGATGTCATTGCTAAATTAATCAAATTGCAATCTTTGTATTTCTTTGTTTTTTTTTGAAAGTTACTGCACCTGCCTTTTTTTTTTTAATTTTATGTTAACTGAGAAGTACTGTAGCTGTAAATAATTCGAATTAAACGGGATTGGTGTTTCTACAGTGCTTGAATGAGAGGCCTAACCAAACCAGACTTTTTATAAGTCCCAGGCCAATATTTACTTGAAATACATCTGCTCTCACCCATAAAGAAGGAATATCCATTATGGTTTCAAACTTAAAAAGACTCAAAATTTATTTAATAATAGGCATGTAAATCTGAGTGTTTTTCGAACATACAGTGTACAAGACTATTACTTAAAATCAAATTCACAAAACGTCAATAGAAAGTAAGAAAATTTAAAGGTTGCAAGTTACTTAAGTGCATCTTTCTTTCTTTTCTTGCATCCCTGCTCAACTCTTCCCCGTCAACACTGTACTTGGGTAAATAAACAAAATATACCACTGTCTGCTTCGATGTTCATTCAACAACATGGAGCCTTATGTGACAATTGCGATATACTGTAAAGGCAACAGCCTTGTGACAGCGAAAGTGATGAACAAAACCTTACTGTGCTTTCATCCAATAGTCCAAGGGTTTGTGGTGTTTTAATCTACAAATATCACACCAAAATATGAATTCCTGCCGGAAAATCTTGAAAGTGACTAGTGAGTCTATGTAAACTGGGTTTCCTGGTTACTAGAGACGTACATGACAATGGCAATCAGTTGAAGACAACAAAATCTTTAAAGGTCAAGAGCAGTCCCTCCAAACAGCTAAGTATTACAATTTTCTTCTTCATTCCCTTCAAAATATCTTTCACTATATTTCAAGACTTCAACTTGCAAATTCAAGGTGAAACAAACAGTGACTACAAGTAAATTTCACATTTAAGGAGAAATAAATACTGTCACATGACTCTCAACAGCCAATCATGAAACATGGCAGTCTACCACACTTTTTGAATGATGGGGTGACTGCTCTTGCCCTTTAGGTGTCAAAATTTAAAGGAAAAGACACATTTTCTTAAGTTGGCAAAATGAGCAGCTATGGCTAATTTTCTCTCTTTAACCGAGTGACACCCTTGCATTTTTTTCAGGAGTAATTACTGTACGTATTTCTCTGGAGATGATCATACCCCACTTTCATGTGAAAAGGGTAAGGCAGTGATAAATTTTGCCATAGCATAGATGTAAAGGAAGAAAATGTCACCAATACTAATATTTATGTGATGTCAAAGTACGTAAGTAAACACTTGAGGTAGAAGAAAAAACAAAACTGCAAACCAACATCAATTAAAATGCGGCTTCTTCATGCATTAACAATACGCTGCCTAGCAACAAAAACTGAGTAAGGGATGCTACGGTTTGAACACAGTAAACAAGCTAGGCCAAAGATTACTGAATTAACAAAGCTGTCAGCCGTCATACATATTTGTAAAACTAAATGCATGACTGTAGAGAGTCATTTGACATTATTTTTCTCATTCAAGTAGTAACTGTTTAGCTTACCTAGTATGCCAGAATTCATATTTTGAAAAGAGGAACACATCCCACCCACAAATGGCATCCTCCAGGGAAATTCTAAAAACAAGCCACTTTTTAATTCGTCCCTGGAAAAAATGGTTGTCTGGATGTCATTTGGTTGTCTTGACAACCATAAAAATGGAGCTCTGTTCAACTGTCTGTATGATGTATAATCATGATTCCAGGTGTACTGAAAATCAAAGCATGACATAGGAAAATTGAAACAGCAAATTTTCTCATAAAATATAAATCTGAGCAGTTGGAAGCTCTGGTTATTGTCAAATCACTGACTATTCATGTCTCTTTAAGGGAATGGCAGGTGGTTTGTATAGATACTGTGGTTTCTGTAGAAAATAACTAAAATTTGAAAAAACACAAAAATTGGCCCATTTTATCACATTAGGTGAGGTACACCTTACTCAACATCAAACACTTTAAACTCAGCAGTACTTTATACCACCAACCTTAGTCTCCCTTCATTAACACTTTGCCGTCCAGCTCCAATCGGGGCATATTTGCATACCTCCGGAGTGGGCGGTAAAGCGGACATAGCACGCCCTGCATCAGCTTCTGTTGGCTATTGACCCCGTGACCTTAAACTATTGCCTCTCTCGTTGTTAGGCCAAATTTTTGGGTTGCTACTCACAGTTTCGAGCTCTGCTTGAAACAGTAAAGATGGGTGACAGCTGCGCCCTCCGTCTGGGACCAAATGGACCCATAAGACCGGTAAAGGGTTAAAGAAGCTGGACTGAGAGGTATGCTTGTGTATTTATATATTGTTTCACCTGAAGGTGAGGAAAATATTCAGGAGTCACCCTAACTGGGGACCTGGCATTTCCAATCACTCATACAATGGTGTTAATAGATGGAAATGTGCATAAATTGTGCACATTAGTGCATGTACTTTGTGTGGTTTGATAGAACCCACATAAAGTTACAGATATAAAACAGTGTAGGAAAAAGGTAGAGGTATATACAACCTTCTAGTGTAGTAGACTTCATTGTCATTTTGCAAGTGTCATCCAGTTCTACAAAGCTATAGTAATAGCTGCACTGGAGTGGCAGTTAAAATACTTACAAATAGACCACACTTATTTTAAACTTTGATCAGTGCAAGTTGTCTGACCATGACCTTTACTATATAAGGCAGTAAAAGTTAACATGTTACTCTTCATCACCCAAACAGGGAAAAAATCCACAGTTACAAATACTCTTCTGACAAACAAGGCATCCACCATGAAATTACGTATATGACCCTAAGTATCTTAAGTTAAAACATTTCCTGCATTGTTCGGTACTTCCAGTCAAATTTAGCAAGTGCATTGAATGTTTATAAATTAACCGCATAAGAATATGAGACTGAAGAAAGTAAAGAATCGGTTTCTCAGCTTAGAAAGTCGTGTGACTCGTATACAAGTACTTAAGCCAATACCTTGATATCATAAAAAGTATTGTAAATCAGAACTGCATTACCTTGAATCCAATCAAGTTTCTTAAACATACAAATTGGACCTAATTTAACATGACCTCACCTCCAATCCATTATCTTTAGTAAAATAGTAGTACTTGTTGTTGTGCAACTAATGAAGTTCTTTTCATAATAATTTTCTTTACAAAAGTACTTGAGGTAGGAAACCACTGATAAATACAACCTAGCAGCCTGACTTAGTGAATACTTCACCACGATACTTGATCCTAGTCCCATTAAAATGATCCCACGGATTAAAGTGGGAATTAAGACAAAGAGTCTACCACCTTCATGGACCTTTCTGCAACTAAACTGCCATATAGGACACAGACTGTGACATCAAGTCAATTAAATCTGCTGTAACCATCAATTAGAGTTTTTACTTTCTTCATCTTTCTCTCCTTTTGTCTCTTCTGTATCGTCCGTTTTCTTCTCCTTAACTGACATTCCTTCTAATTTTTCAGTTACTTCATCAGTTGTTTTATCTTCTCCATTTGTCTCATCTCCCTCAGCTTTCTCTTCCTCGTTTTTGCTCCCTTCTTCCTTCTCTTCATCTTTTTTCTCATCTGACGAGCAAAAAGAATGAGACAATTTTGTAAGTTCCACTAAATATTCACCTTTGTGTGGGAATTCATATCCATGTCAATTTGAAGTTTCTAATGGTGGCATTTCTGCTGAAATCTCAAAAAGTGGAACATTTAGCAGATGATCCACGTATCACGACAAGCAAGATTGTCACTGGACAATTTGCAGACCCTGGTAAATAACACTTGGCAAAGCAGAGCGCTCACCATCCACGGGGTAGAATCCAGGGGGCCCTTTAAGGGACACTGGTGAGGTCCAATCGCAATGAAATGAAATTGCCAGAGAGGATCCCCTGGTCACACCTTGGATTTAACTCAAATCTGTCCTGAGTACACTTTACCATTTAATGGTTAACTGGTAAATTTGATTGAAGTACTGGTCTGAACCACCAATCATAATGTATCAAAGTATCCTGGAGAATGATACCCTCCTGTACTGTGAAAATTTTTTAAAAGTACTGCAATTGAATGAAATATTATTGTAGCCTACTGAAATATCAACATCATAACCCTTTGGTAAATGCATTGTATTTATTTCATTTCATATATTTGTTTCACCACTCAAGTATATACAATGACATAGTTCAACAAAATTACAGAAGATAAAATGAGAGCGGAAGGAAGTGCAACTTAAAGCAGAAGGCTTGTTGCGAGTGCACTCCCTAAAAAACAAAACAAGAAAAAAAGAAAAGAAAACTTAACTACTGTATCCAACAACAAACAAAAATTACATAAACCATCCCATGGAGCAGATAATCCCTACCCACAACAGCGTGAGCCGACACCACACCCTATCTGAGGGGAACAAAAAAGGGGAACAAAGCATCAATCATCATTATTAATATACCTACTGTAGTTTAATTCCTACGGAATCAAGTAAGGGTTGGTTAGCCTTTCAAATAATTAGGAATGGTATTCCAGAGTCTGACTGCACGATACAAAGAGTTTTTGTGGTAAGATGAGGATGTAGTGGGAAAATGTAAATTGCCTGACTGGTGTGTGTTGTGGCCATGTACAAGAAAATTGTGAGTATAAAAATTGAAAAATAGTTTAGGAAGCTTAGGATGGCATTAGTTGCTTTTTTCTACATGGTTACTTTTTCATAATTTTGGATATGGAGTTCATATTGTAGTGTTATCTGTAATTAGAATTGCATGAAAGGTGTCGGTCTCACAGGACTCATGGCAGAGATGTCTCTATTCCACGAACAAAGGGTTGCTGTAACTCTTTGCTGTACAAACTGTTCTACAGAAAGACACAGTAACAACCACCACACAGTTTTTGGCCACTTCTTCAAATTCTCAAGCAATAAATACAGTATACATAAACCTGTACACATTTGGGTGCAGGTAATAACGAGAAACTCTGTTATCTCAGCACTTACTACTACGAATAATTTCAATAATTTAAATTGTTGAACCTCCATGTACAGTATGCAGTAGTCAACTTAAATAACTGCTGCTTTCTCCCCCAATGAAAATAACACTTACATTACACTGTGAGAAGAAATAGATGCAATTAGATCCTCCAATAGTATGAGATCTTTTTACTGAGAGCATATTACCTCTTCCCAGGGAACTTCTAAACACCATCTTTTACATGTTTCTGACGGTACTCACTGCTTGTTGCTTCAAAGGGGTGCTGAACAGGAGCATTCCTAGGTGTCTGCCCCCCCCCCTTCTTCAACCCCCTCCCGCCTTCCTTTTCACTAGTCTTATGAAGTGAACCAAAGCAAATAATTTGTTGGTTACATCAATCATTTCAGTCCATCCATACTTGCAAGATTCTGTAACATAAACAGTGTAGGGTATACTCCAAGGGCATTACTTACGCAGAGTGAAGTAAAGTTCATGTGATGGTGTCATTATTGGGCCAATACAATTTCACATTTTGGAGCTGTTGTGGTCAAAGAGGTACCAAATCATTGAGCATTCTCTTTTGTGGGGCAGAATAGGCTCTTTGGTAGTAAGAATTCACTCATGTTGGGTGGGCATATCTCTCCATATACTTTTGAATAAGGAATGTAAAAAAACTGGTAGGCACCCAACAAGCTTACTATAAACACCACTATAACCAGAAAGCCAAAAGGCTTAGTGATTCCTTGCCGCTGAAATGTAAGGCCTTTTTTCACACTGACATTGCTTGGCAATGTTTTTCAATTAACAGGGCTCCATAATGTGCCCACAAAGTACACATGCAAGGCATCCAATCTTCCTACATTGAGATCCCCCTTGCCCGTTGTGAACCCAAATGACATTTGACCTCCACCAAAAACTTCTGGGACCATGTATTCACTATGTGCCATCTACAGGACAAGTTACAGGACCCTACAAGTGACATTTCTTGAAAGACTGTGCAGGAAAGCTTGTCAGGCTTTGAACATGCTGACTCCAAATGAACTTTGACCTTTCAGAGAATCAATAGGGATCATCTACTCAATATGACCAATCCACACACTAAATATGAGCACAGTCACATGTACCGTTCTTAGGATATCGTGTTTACGAAGTTTTGACCTTTTGACCTCTCATGACCCCAAATGACCTTTGACCTCCACCAAAAACGATAGGGATCATCTACTCAATATGGCCAACACACTCGCCAAATATGAGTATAGTCACATGTACCGTTCTCGAGATATCGTGTTTACGAAGTTTTGACCTTTTGACCTCTCGTGACCCCAAATGACCTTTGATCTCCACCAAAAATAGTAGGGATCATCTACTCAATATGGCCAAGGCACACACCGAATATGAGATTAGTCACACTTACTCTTCTTGAGATACCGTGTTTAAAAGCAATTTTTAAGAAATTTACCTATTGACCTCTCGTGACCCCAAATGACCATTGACCAGCACGAAAATCGACAGGGATCATCTACTTAATATGACCAACCCACACATTAAATATGAGCATAGTCACATGTACCATTCTCGAGATATCGTGTTTATGAAGTTTTGATCTTTTGACCTCTCTTGACCTCAAGTGACCTTTGACCTCCACCAAAAACAATATGGATCATCTACTCGATATGACCAACCTACACACCAAATATGAGTATAGTCACATGTACCGTTCTCCAGATATCGTGTTTACGAAGTTTTGACCTTTTGACCTCTCGTGACCCCAAATGACCTTTGACCTCCACCAAAAACGATAGGGATCATCTAATCAATATGGCCAACCTACACACCAAATATGAGTATAGTCACATGTACTGTTCTCGAGATATCGTGTTTATGAAGTTTTGACCTTTTGACCTCTCGTGACCCCAAATGACCTTTGACCTCCACCAAAAACAATATGGATCATCTACTCGATATGACCAACCTACGGAGCAAATATGAGTATAGTCACATGTACCGTTCTCGAGATATCGTGTTTACGAAGTTTTGACCTTTTGACCTCTCGTGACCCCAAATGACCTTTGACCTCCACCAAAAACAATAGGGATCATCTACTCAATATGACCAACCCACACACCAAATATGAGCATAGTCACATGTACTGTTCTCGAGATATCGTGTTTACGAAGTTTTGACCTTTCGACCTCTCGTGACCCCAAATGACCTTTGATCTCCACCAAAAACAATAGGGATCATCTACTCAATACGGCCAATGCACACACCAAATATGTGCATAGTCACACTTACCCTTCTTGAGAAACCGTGTTAACAAGCAATTTCTAAGGAATTTACCTATTGACCTCTCCTGACCCCAAATGACCTCTGACCTCCACAAAAATCAATAGGGATCATCTACTCAATATGACCAATCCACACACCAAATATGAGCATAGTCACATGTACCGTTCTCGAGATATCGTGTTTACGAAGTTTTGACCTTTTGACCTCTAGTGACCCCAAATGACCTTTGATCTACACCAAAAACAACAGGGATCATCTACTCAATATGGCCAATGCACACACCAAATATGAGATTAGTCACACTTACCCTTCTTGAGATACCGTGTTTACAAGCAATTTCTAAGGAATTTACCCATTGACCTCTCGTGACCCCAAATGACCTCTGACCTCCAAGAAAATCGATAGGGATCATCTACTCAATATGACCAACCCACACACCAAATATGAGCATAGTCACATGTACCGTTATCGAGATATCGTGTTTACAAGATTTTGACCTTTTGACCTCTCGTGACCCCAAGTGACCTTTGACGTCCACCAAAAACAATAGGGATCATCTACTCAATATGGGCAATCCACATGCCAAGTATGAGATCCCTCAGACTTACCCTTCTTGAGATATCGTGTTTACAAGCCAAAGCGTTACATACGCACGCGCACACACACACACACACACACACACACATACACACGACATCACCATCGCATAGATTCCTTGCCTGCCTACGGCAAGGAATCAAAAACAGGGCTAGGAGGCCAATTGCTGTGTGACTGCCTGGCCCTTGAAAAATCCTTGGCACACCCCTATGTATTAGTACATGTGTGCAATTACCATACCTGATAGTGATGATAGCTCTTTCTGACATTTCTCAAATGCTTCCTTGAATTCCTTGGCATCTGAAAAAAAGAAAGAAAAGAAAATAGAAAATGTGAAAAGGGTGTAACTCAAAACACAACTACAATGTAATTCCTAACTCATTTGTCCACAACATTAGGATAACAGTTAAGGTTTTATAAGTTCCCCATTCCATTTTGTTATTTTTGTTCTAAATTCTGCTGGCAAACCCATATTCCATGCTGTAATACTTGATTCAAACCAACAGCAAAACTATGCCATCCAGACTTGCATTAGAAGGTTTAAAGTGTTATGTAATGTTAGAGACAATGCATGGAAAACCCGATGAAAACAGCAAAACCTCTTGCATACAAAAAACAAACTATAATACAGGTCCTGAGAAAGAAATGGCCCTCGACCAAGCAAAGCATAGAAATCTAATTGCAATGAGAGTGACTTACTTTTACATCTGCACATTATCTGTCACATGTCTGAAACTTCAGGTTAACATGCTGACTTGACTGACCTATATTGTCACAAATATTTTTCTTTTTTTCAGCATGCCAACTGAAGCCACATGATAGTCTTGCAGTTCTGCAGATAGAGATCACTAATTTTTGAGCACCTGATAAAAACCCCAAGGCTTTCATCACTCTTTTCCCAAATCAGGGTTTCCCCTGGCATTCTTTTTGTGAGGTGGCCACATCACAGAAAATTGCTCTAATTGCCATCTTCACTATACCAGCTATAGCAGAAGTCATAGTTCTCCCTTCCTTTTTGTGTCAAAGCCTGGCAAGATTCTATCCAATGGACTTGTACCACCTCACACCTAAAACCCAGGGGAAACACTGCAAGTGAAAAATATGTGCTCCTTTTCCTTAATGATTACACATACAATGAAATTACAGTCACTTAAACAATATGCCGCATAAATAAATTTGAAAGCTGCACTTCCATCTCACTTCAAAAGTGACGTATGGTGTAAAATAATCACATCTGAATACCTACTGGTCCCACTGCAAGATGGTAGCAAGGAATGCTTTTCAGTGACATAAATTGTTCAGTAAAATTTATACCCATTGAGGTGAACTTTTTACATGAATGGAGATGCTGAAAATTCTACGAAAACTCAAGGGAGAACACCTGCTGTATCCTGCTTCAGTATGTCCCAGGCTTAACATTATTGATTAGCTAACAGTGTAATTCACATTCTCCTGAATCAGTATGCCCCTGGCTTCGTGTATACATTATTGATTGGCTAGAAGTTAGTATACTTCAGATTTGAATTTCTGTTAGCTGAAATTCAGCCTTAGAAACACAGCTCTAATACCCAATTGTATCTATGCACTTGTGCACTCATGTAACTACAGTATGACTGATCTATGCACTGCATTTATAATGTTGTAGAAAATAAATGTGCCCTGGGGTGACAGGAAAGGTGACAATACAGTAGTTTGACACCTAGTGTAAATATTACAAAAAACCTGCCATCACAATATCTTCAATCTCATGCAACTATGAGACATTTTAGGCAAGATTTCAAACAGTGTTGATAACCCAGGTAACTACCTGTCACTCTATTGTATTACTGGCAGGTTACTCAGGTACCTGCCTGTTACATTACTGTATTTCTTGGTTTCAACTTTACCAGGATCTTCAAAAAATATTGTATTCAATCATTACCCCTTTTTCATCACTTCTCTTGATAATGGCCTTAAATTAATTGCCAAATTAATGCCTCTTACATTGGTGTTTGCAAAACTACTTAATTCTTATCTTGCATGTGAACTGTTTAGTGATTCACGCAGGGCCCTTGGCTTGCAAGGCCAGTTTTAGGAAGATGTAGCTGACAATGCAACCCCATTGTAAGGTACTGTGCAACAAGTTTTGACGCCACCACAGCCACGCTTCTAAAACTTATCCTCGCATCTATATACCAGTATGATTTACTTTGCAAGAATACTGAAATGCAAAAAGAAAAAAAAGGAAAAAAAACCCTCGATTATGTCTAAACCTGTCACTATTATGCTAACCAACAAGGAAGGGGCCGTGTGGATAAAGAGCAAAGATAAAATTGTCATGACACTCAATACCTTCATGAAGTTTCAAAATAACATGTGCATGATGTGCTTGTATCTTACCTTAGTTTGTACAAAAATGGTGCCCTAACAACAAACTTTCATACTGAAAGCTACAGTATAATGTCAAGATGAAAACACAAGACTACATGTACAGTAGCTACATAAGATGTATGTAGCTTGTCAGTGATACTGCCGGGGCATATTGTGCACTTGTGGAAGCAAACTTCGCAACCATGACATCACTTGTCTACATTCTGTTACTTCCAAGGTACAGGAGAATATCATATCAACAAAGGTAGCAACTGGTTCCAGATACAGTATTTTTCAAGTACAAACAGAAACAGCTTCAAGCTATAGTGACCTTGCTTTAAGCAGTAGCGGTACATCTATATTACCGGTTTTAGTCGGTATTTCCACCTTAGTAATATCGTCGATATGCGTTTTCAAAAATATGGGTATATAGTAAAATCTATATATAGAACTAATACCGATATTCCCCTACTCACTGAAATACTGATTCAACCAAAATATAGACACTCAACACAAATATTGATATTTAACAGCAGTGACTCATGACAGATACGAGAAAATACCGATATCAAACCACCAATAAACTTAGAGTTTTCAATGAGTAGAGTAGACTAGAGAGCTACGAGATGTTTAGGTTCACCTCTCCGTGACCTTTCCAGTCACAGAGCTGTTCGTTCATGTACTGTGTATGTATTGACGGTCTACAGCTCAGCTCGCGCTGTATACTCAATGATCTGCACAGTGGAATAGTTCAATGCACTTGTTTACATACATTGGCAGTGTCTGTGTACGCCAGTGTATACGTAATGGCGGAATAAGGGTGGCCAAGTTCATGGGCCTATCGATTTAACCAATGTTTTCCAAAAACATTTTTGACTGCAAGTACCTGCGTTTCAAAACTTAACAAGTCAATTTCTTTTACATATCAATAAGTCTTACTGTTAGGTGAAATTCAAACAGTACTGTAAAGCCTTCACAATGTGTCCACGAAGGGCAAAAAGAACATAACATTTTTGCAAAATTCTTTCGTACAGGTTAGATGTGGGAATCCACCACAGGCTACTGCAGTGAACGTTTAAGTCAATGCAGGTTTAGTATAGCAACTCAATCCTTCGTTAGTGTGAGAATTTGCTGCATGTACAACACAACGTAAGTGTATACACTGTACATGTGCAAACATGCAAACACGTGGTCGAACAGGCTGTGCATTCCTAGCACATAACCTTGGGTGGATCTGCCCACTTTGATACAGAGTGCCATAAGTAATTTATTTCTTTGATCGAATTTTGCAAGTTTTTTAGCCCGCAATATTTTGCATTGCCGTTCAAAAAAGGTCATTGGCACTAGGACGGGGCAAACTCTGTAAAACATTGCCATGTAAAAGATGGGATTTAAAAAATATGGGAAAGTTTTCACATCGCGGACCTGGAAAAGGCAACAGTGCAGAGCAGCTAAAGAGCTGCTACGATGCAACACAGAGTGCATGGTACCTAGATTTTGACAATGAACAGAGCAGTGTTCGTAGGATCAGACTTGTGGAGTAATATTTGAAGCATGAGATCGATCACTGCCAATCAGACAGTTGACAGAGGTCAGTTTAGTGATGTGATACCGACTTCTTTCAACTAGTTGACTATAATACTGAAGCATATATTTGATATCCAGAATATTGGTCAGTATTTTAGGTATCAGAGAAACTTTGCAACTATGCTGTCAGAGCTCTAGTGTTTATTGCTGCTTGAATTTACTGCGAGGGCCGGCAGGTCTGTATGGGAAAAGCTGCCACTTATTATGATTGTGGGCAATTTAGGAGAGTTGGGCGGGAATCCCATGACAAATAAAATGAAAGAGAGAGAAGTAAGGCTAAACGAACATTTAATAAAAAAATTATTTATTCATCTTTTCTCTTTGCACAAATTTTAATTGATTTTTGCCGATCAACATGAAATTGCAAACTTTTGTTTGTCTCGTATATGGATTATGGGGCAAGGAATAACCTTCGAACTTAGTTCCTACACACATAAAGTGTGTATGTACCTATTCTGCGAAAATACCGATATTACCGGTATTATCGGTATTTGCGGACCTATATATGGATATTTTTCATCGGCAATACCGCTACACTTTACCTTGCTTTATGAGTCGGGGAGACTTCCAAAAATTTAAGAAGAAAAAAATGTCTCTCTAATGAAGTACTAATTCTTAATTGGCTGTTTGCTATCACATTTCTTTCATTGTCATTTTCAATTTGAAAAAAAGAAAAGGTTGGAATTTTTTTGTGACAAATTGAATCTTCTTGGTTTTTTAGTTTAGTTAGTTAAGGTTTTACAGTTCAATTTCAATCCTCCAGCCAGCAACAGAAGTTATTGCTCATCCCATGACTGGCGGGTTGTCGGCGCCACAAAACCAAGCAAGTTCCTCAATTGTTGCCCCCCTGTGGGCTGGGGGTTGTAGAATATGCCCACAGCATTCCCCACCCATCGTAGGAGGCGGCTAAACAGGAGGACTTGAACAGTATGACACTAAATAACACATTGGGGTTGGTGTGTCGTTAAATCTCATCTAACTAACTAACTACCTAACTAACAGAAGTAAAAAGGGTTAGTGCATGTTGGCACTGAAAAGAATATTTCTCTGTAGTAATATTTC
The DNA here is from genome assembly GCA_037179385.1 of Holothuria scabra. Classification (NCBI taxonomy): domain Eukaryota; kingdom Metazoa; phylum Echinodermata; class Holothuroidea; order Aspidochirotida; family Holothuriidae; genus Holothuria; species Holothuria scabra. The sequence continues at coordinate 49,359,879 of CM074183.1, read as the reverse complement.
ACTCACAATCTGCATTCCCGAATCTGATGGCTAGAGTTTCTGCTTTAGTTTCTTCATCAGCAAAGTCTGCAGGTGTATGCCACACCCAAGCCTTGTTACTTCCACAGTTAGGTTTGAGAACCATATCTGTTGAAACTGAGAGAGGAAAAAAATAGGATTGTTGGCAATGAACGATCACTAAAGGTACATCACAAACAGTTCATAGGAAACCTTTTTTTAATTCGACCTTCTATGCGCCCAAGCCACATTCAAACCTCTTACTGTAAAATGGTGAGCACTTTTGCAATCCATACGTGATAAAAATCAATTCACAACATTTTTTAAGAAACTAACAAAATATTGATATGTACAGTAACTTCACACACAATATCACTTTGAATTTCTACACTTTGTCAAATTATTCTGTAATATTTTGAGTATACTCATTCATGGGGATCCACTGTTTTGGGAAGGGGGAGGGATGATTTGGAAGAAAACACTTTTAGGCCTATTTTTGATCCCAAACTGGCACTCAATGCTTTAAAATTGAAGGACAGTCACTTCCATATAATTCAAACTGGTACTCCTTCAAAACATCACTCAGTGGACAGCCACTGCTGTCAGGTGCTATGTGCACTATACTCTTACACAAAACAATAGAACAGAAGGCACACATACTGTACATTTACTCAACAAATTACAGTTTGTACTTCTGAATCTGAAATGCTAAAACAGGGCTGAAAATAACCAATACCACCACTAGCCATGTCTATTGCAATGTACCTTTCCTGATGGCTGTGATCATGGGCGTCCGCAGAAAAAAAGTCAGGGGGGCAAAATTTCTAGGGGGAGGTAAAACCTCCGAGTAATCATGAATTGACATGAAGCGTGCGAAAATTTCAGCCCAAAATGCCTCCCAGATTGCTGGAAATGGCATTTCTAAAGCCTATTTTTCGCATAGAAACTTGGAAAACACATTTTGTTCGGGTTTTTTCTTTGATTTTTATGTTTTTTCAAATTTTGGATTTTCCAGGGCCCCCCCCCCCCTTGCCCTTACCTGCGGAGGCCCATGGCTGTGATGCCCCTCCAAAACTTCCCACTGGAATAACATAGACCAATGGCCATTTTGCTCATTTTGGCTATCCCCTTTTCAAATCTTATTTTGAGCCCTAATACATGTACAGTACCTTGTACATGAAGGAGGAATAAATGACATCACTCAAATCAATCTAACTGAACTTTAATGCTGAGAACGTTCAGTCAAGGTTGAAAATACATTTAGTACTTGCAAATCAGTTAAAAAATACCCTTTCCATTATGGTAAATGCTGAAACTTTCACAACACCAATTATATAAATGGACTGCCAGGGAAAAATAGCAGAATTACTGTTTAGTATTTGCAGCAAACCCAACCAATGACAACTTGTAGAGCAGCCAATACAGGCTTTGACAAATTCGTTTTTCATTACTTGTCCATCAGGCTAGTGATTCCCAAAGCCTACTTGTCCACATGAATATGAACTTAGTCCATATCTAATTATCTAGTACTAGCCATTGAATTTATATGCCAAGAAGACTTCTGTACCGCTTGCTCGGCGGGCTACAATATTGAGCAGTCCACTTGTCCGAGTCATTTTTACTTGCCCCGGGCTGTCAGGCGGGGGATTTGTCGAACCCTGGGTCAATACAAATTTTGTCAACACATAATGCTTAGATATATGTTCCCAATGTACAGGGGTAAAGCAACTTGACATGCACCATTCCTTGTACCTTGCTATGTACTGCTTGACAGCTGAAGTTGGCAAAGCAGACAACTACCCGAATGAGGTTATTTCCCAAAGTCAGGCTTCCACAAATCACCCACCTGACAGCCCGGGACAGGTAAAAAAACACTGCGGCAACTACCATGCTCAATGTTGCAGCCCGCCGGGCAAGTACCCCAGCCTTAAATTTTTGAGTTGTGAAAAATGGCATTTGTACTTTTAGACTTTAAAAATTATATGTACTCAACATATTTGAATTGGACAAGTAGATATTTATATGGGCAAGTAGATTGAGAAAACAGCTGGCCCGTCGGACAAGTATAAAAGAAAAAAAATTTGTCGAAGCCTGCCCAAAGTGGACAATCAGATTCCAAAATTACAGTAATTCATCAATTTTACCCTCTTATGGATCACTGTGAACAGCTTAAATAATAAGCAAGTGAATTTGAAAGCCTAGAATATTTCTGAGATTTGATCAAGGGACCTCTAGTGTGCAAGGCAATACACCCAAAAAATGCTTTTGGCAACTCAGTTGCCATGTATACTGCAATTAAGTCCTTGCTATTTGGCCTCAGCAATACAATTTATTATACTTACCATAATGGTTAGCACATATTTTTAGGGTCTTGTCTCTCCTCATGAGGACACGTATCCTGGACTTGTCAAGTCTGTTCTTTAGTAGTTTCACCTCTCCTGTACCTCTTTCTTTCCACTCTGGGGGATCAGACTCGGTGTCATAGCGGTAAAGTCTTGCTCTCCTGAAATGGCATGAGGACATACAGAACTACAATGGCAAAGTTCAAAAATAACAATAAGGATGACATCAAATGATTTAGTACAAGTCATCCTCTGGTACTGGTTATGACTTAATACAAGTGATCCTCTTGCTCTTGCTCTTGCAGGCAGAGCTAAAATTGATTTAAAGCCAAATTCTCTCACCCCAAACCTTTAACCTTTTTACTTAAGCCCCTCCCACAATTATCTGAAATTCATCCTCATCCAGGCACAAACACAGTTTATTGCTTCAGGGCGAGTAAAGAAAAGCTAAATATGTACAGTATAATCAAAACACTCTCCGTACAGTTTACACTGTATGCTGTGTAATATAAGCTTTGGTACTCTGCATTGTCTGAATTAACTGTCAATCAAACAGATATTCTGAGAATTTTGGTAAACCCCAACAAGCATTGTAGTTTGGGATAAGATGATTGACCCTTTAAGACTGTCACTGCCCAACTGTATCATACTATTCTCCAAGTACTGCATAACATAGGCAGTTCCAACTTTAATAAGTACTGTGCATGATGGTTTTTACTGGTTCTAGGGGAAGTTGCAAAAAGATATAACTTCTAATGAGGTACTCACAATTTCACTGACAAAGTACTGTGCAACAAGGAGGGCTAATACTGTAAATCTAGGAAGTGCCTCATTTTTTTCAAAAATGACTTACATATTTCATAACATACCGGCACTATAAACTCAGACTGAACATGCTGCTCTCCAATGGCCTGCCAACCTTGAGATTCCAGTGTTTCTGCCCAGGGAGAGGGGGAATGGGGAATTGTTCCCCCTCCCTCCTTTCAGAAGAAGACAGGTAAAATTGCACTGAACATTCCCATAACAATTAAGAAATTGTGAATTTTCTTGGTTTCTTTTCTATAAAAACTTTTAAAGAGAAGACACTTTTTCCTTAAATTCATATAAAACTAAAATAAATGGCAACTTAAATAAATTGCCTTTAAAACCCTCCAAATTGCACCATAAAACCTTTGGTCTCTAAGCAAGCTTTTTTCCCCCTAAAATCACTCATAACTTAAACCTTACCCAGTATAACTTTAGACTTGGGGTTCAGCAGTAATAAATCCCTTCCCCCCTTTTCTGGTTCCTGGCCGAATCAGTGATTACGTGCTATTACACTGCCAAGTTATGTGCTACTGTACGAGGGCTAGTGCAAGTCAATTTGGAACACAAAAAAACAAAAAAACTAAAATGATAATGCTCTGATAAATTCTTTTCCATCGTGGTGCATCACCAAGGACTATGAACACTCCATGACTACATACTGTACATGCTACATGGTAGAAACTATGTTAAAAATAATTCTGACTTACAGTTTAAGAACTATGTCCTCATCTTCTTCTAGAGTCTTGATATCAATAGGAGCCAACTTAACAATTGGTTCAAAGTGGATATCAGGACTAGTAGGAGTTTCTTCCTGTGAGAAAAAATATATCAAAACTAGATAAAAAATGTGAAGTAAAATATCAGAATGCAGTTGTAGTTAACACTGACTAAACTGAGACCCACTGGGCTGATGGTAACTGACCCTGAAAGTCTTGCCTTTTCAGTCTGCACTGTACAGTATTATGCAATCATATAGTACTGAACATGTTACAACTAAAAAAGACTGGGGCAAGGCTAATAACAGGTTGAAGCACAACTTAGCAACACTCAGATGTGGCAGAGAGTTGTCTATTTATTTTCAAGGTCAGGCCTCACACCCAAATGGTAGGGGTAGGACAAATGAATGGTTTTGCCCGCCAAAAAACAAACCACGAATTTGGAAAAAAGCCAACAAAACAGGAATGTAATTGCTAAGAAAATGCAGTCACAAAGTCTTGCCGTAGAAACCATTATTTGCTTTTAGCACCTGTACTAGTTTTTTCATAGTTTCTTTGCCAGTACAAAAATCCACTTCAGATTTACTTTTGTAATGTTTCCACACCAAGCATGACTGTAATTCCCTACCTGTACACTGTCTGTGTGACTGAGAGCTTTGCAAAGATCAAGTTGCAGTATCCGATTCATGGCACAGTAGCCTCACACCCTCCTACTGTAGCAATAGCCTCACACCCTCCCTAATAAGTTATGATTACCCAGCACTGGCTTCTCACTAACCTGAGCTCCCAGGTCCCTGACCCGAGAGTTCAACTCGAGACGCTTGAAATAAAATCTAGCACATCCCAGGGATGCATGGGATTTGCTTGCAAAATGCATGTTAAATTTTGACAAAGGAGGCACAGAAAGTTTTGTGTTCAAAAGTTCACACAAACCCATTGCCTTGAAATGTTCATTGTCAATGTCACTTCACAAAATCCATGTAGGAAATTTGCCTACCAAAGTTTCTTATTACCGCAGTTTGTGTTTGACTCGACCAGAAAACTTTCTCCGACAAGACAGATGTTAGTAATGTGGCCCAGTTCTGCGATATCGCCAGTGCTACATACGTACTAGATCATCCGCTGCGCTGCTGTCCAGCTTAGTCAGAGTAACATCACTTGTCAATGCCAGACCAGTTTTACGCAGCGGCGTGTTGCAAATATCACAGCTGAACATCTGAATGGAAATTGCGGAGCATCACTGATTATTCCCCAGAAGTTATTTATCAAATGCAGGGAACTTTCATCCACACCCAAACCTTTGTTTTCCATTTCTGTGTACTACATTTTTGTTGATGATTCAGCCTTGGACTCTTCCAAAAAAAAAGGGACCCTCAGAAATTTGATGGGGCTATTGGAAAAAAAAGTGAGGGTTCAGGAACTCTTGGATTTGGGGGCCTAATGAGAACACTGCAACACCTCTGATGCATACTGTGATTACTGTCTGCTTGTATATCACCAGCAGCTCCCTGTGTTCACACATATGAATACATGTACACACTACATACTGTACAGAGGTGCAGTCAGTGCAGTGTAGCCAAGATTTCTTTGCTGTATCACTTAAATTCATTCCAGCTGTACACACTGCATGCTGGGGTGTGAAGTATCATTGGAACATTATTTTAGAGTGTTCCATGCAGTTAACTCAATGGAGAAGTGCCATTGTCTTAGGCATGTAAAAGTTAGCTGAAACAATGTTCACAGTAATGTTGATCAATACTATTCAACATTTGGTAAAATATAAGTAATGATCTGGGCTTATGTCTATTGACCATAATTTTGTAAATATTGATTATTTATGAATGAATTTAATGAAAATCTTGACATTTTGGGGAAAATTGGATAACATCAGCAGGACCTCTACCGAAAAGTGTGGCAGTGCTGAATTGTACGTCTCAGCAGCATTCATCAAATAGCAGCGAGAACATGTAACCAAAGTAGAAATATGCAGATTTTTCAGCAATTTGTGAAGGAATTCTCGTAAGAGGACTACCTTGAGGTACCTCAAGGTAGAAAGTTTTACTACAGAAAAATTTGTTCATAAAAGTGGGAGTAAGTATGTCAAAAATTTCAATTTCATTTTTCTAGCATGCCAAGACGAGTCCACATCGAGACTTGAACATTACATTCTCGGACAGCGTTACATTCTCTGACTGAAGTAAACAAAACTAACGACAGGATGGCTTCCAATTACAAAAGCGGTCACAGAAGAAATAGGCTGTTTGCATATAACCTACTCCTTGTGTAAATGTTCTCCAGCAGATACAATGAATGCTTGTGTGCATGCTAAAAAAAAGTTACGTCATAAGTTCGTCTCTTCTCAACTTGGGGAGTAAAGGATGTCAAAGAGAATAGCCAGTTTCCGCTCTTAGTCCCTGCAGATGAGGTGAGTCGTCACTCTCAAGTGCAACCGTGCGTAAAAATAACGGTTCAACATCGATTGTGTCTTCTACTTGTCATGAGCCTGGAATGGCGTGACTTACCTTTCTGTGTTATATATATAGTGTGTGTGGTATATAATAATAATAATAATAATACATTGAACTTATATAGCGTCAAATCAGAACAAAAGTGTAGCTGCTCTAGGCGCTTGACAAAAATAAAATCAAACAACAAATTCTTTTCAATCAAAGAAGCAAGCAAACAAATGAGTCTTGAGATTACGCTTAAATGTAGAAAAATTAGTACATAACCGAATATGGTCAGGTAACTGGTTCCACAAGTAGGGAGCAGCATATGCAAAACGTCTGTAACCATATGATTTCAATTGTGGATTAGGAAGAGCTAGGAAAGCCTTCTCAGAGGAACGAAGAACACGAGCAGGAGTATAAGGAGACAGAAGCTGAGGGATATAAACAGGCTGCCTTAAATGCTGAGCACGAAAAGTAAGCAGCATTATTTTAAATTTGATTCTCTCTCTAATAGGAAGCCAGTGAAGTTCCTTTACAAGTGGGGTTGTGTGACACCGTCTACTTTTCCTTTTGACAATACGTGCTGCAGAGTTTTGAATTTTTTGAAGTTTCTTTATGGAAACATCAGGCAGACCATAAAGCAAAGAATTGTGAAAGTCGATCCTGGAAGTAACAAATGCATGAACTAAAATTTCACAAGTTTTATCATCAAGGTACTTTCGCAGAAGGCTAATGTTTCTCAACTGCCAATTGGCAGATCCACAGAAGGTATTAACATGTTTTTCCAAATTCAGGTTTTGATCAAAATACATGCCCAAGTTTTTTACAATTTTTGAAGCAAAGATAAGGTCATCACCAACTGCAAGAGGAGGAAAAACATGGATTTCAACCAAAAATTTTGAACGAAAGACAATACACTCAGTCTTATCACAATTAAGTTTCAACTGGTGAATTGTGACCCATTTGTTCAGATCCTGTAGACAAGTTTCCATTGCCTGAAAAGCAGCTTGAATGCTGTTTTTGTCAAATGAAATATATAATTGAGTATCATCAGCATAGTGGTGAAAATTAATACCATGATGACGTATAACATCACTTAGCCCAGCCAAATACATTGAAAACAGAACAGGACCAAGAAATGAGCCCTGTGGCACTCCAGTATCTAAAGGCTTTGAGGAGGAAAAAACATTACCAATTTTTATTTGCTGCTGCCTGCCTGTGAGATAAGATTTGATATATTCATGAACCAACGTAGAGCGCACCTGTGGTTTAGTTCTGGGAACTTTTGACCAACAGCAGGGATGTTTTGGTAAGGGGATGTTTCCACTGGTAAGCAATTGGCCTAAATTAAGGGTTCTAATTGGGTTTCTGTGGATGGAAGTGGCATACCTATGCACAAACATGTAACATGTACCCCTATCCCTTACACTAATCCTAATCCTACCCCTGTACCACACCGGAAAGTACAGTTGCCATACGCCAAAAATTCACGCCAAGGTGCTATGGCTGAGTGGATAAAGGCAGTGGCATTTGAAGCGATAAAGCCTAGCAACCGAGAGGTCTGAAGTTCAATTCTTGAGAGGGTCAAAGTAAGGTGGGTTTTTCATCCTAGAGCAATCTACAGTTTTCCCATCTGAACTGGCCTTTCAAAAAATACCAAATTTGATCCAAATTGTTGAGTTGGTTGCCACCCGACATGAAGTTATAATTCCTAAGCCAACAGCTTCTCCCACATTCCTGGTTGATAAGTGTCGTAAACGAACTGTCCTTCAAGGCCTTATTAATATTATTAAGGTGGAGGTGTTTGGAATTAGGTCTATATGCCACAGCAATTGTTGCAATTGTATGCCAACCGTTTCAATTTTCCCTGTAGCAGCTTGGTACGCTGTACACCTAATTTGTTGGCGTACATTTCAGTACGTCAAAGATCTTTCTGTGAAAGGTCCTACTTTCCAGTATGGCCCCTGTAGGCTACTACTATTGTGGGTAGGTAACCCTTGGTATAACCCTATTTATACTACTAACGTTAGCCTATCCGTACGTAACCTCATTACCATGCATACGTAACCATAAACCTAAAACAGGGTACAGATACCCAATTAGAGCCCATTTAAGTTATAGACATACAGACTGAGAGACAGTCAGAAGACAGATTGAACTTCTTGGTGATGCGTGTGTTACTTCTCTCCCGTTGTGTCCAATTAAGACTAGGCTAGGCTAGCCCTTGAACAGGGCTGCGTGTTACCTTACATGGCCTAAGCTCATTACACTCCACATCACAGCCCTTGCCCCGCTAACACAAAAAATCCCATCACTAAGCGACCTTGGCCAGGGTAGTCAACTCTCACATTCACAAATTCCTATGTTTTCTCACCAAACTTTACACAGATGACCTCTGGCACCGCATCCACCTTTCTGCATAAGCTGTTCACCCAGATGCGTTGTTATAATGGTGTATTTTGCCTCGAAAAATTGAACGTAACACTAACTCAATGCGCCATGTTTGCAAGCTTTCGAACGACTAACTAGTCGGTCTGCGATCCTACTAAACCACGCGCTGGCACGCCTGGCTATTCCTTGTGTACCCGGGCATGCGCTGACATGCTGGATGTTAATTTAGTTAAAGCTGATATTAATTTCATTAAATGCTATCATTAATCATGTCATCATTACTGATTAGGAAGTAAAATACAAAGGACCATTGTGCCAATTTTTTACTTTTGTTCCCAAAATGTTCCTAATCATTACACACGTTAGAATGGATCCCTGAGTTTTCCACTAGTTCCGCAAAACACCATACGCTGTCGTACAACTGAGTTCCACGCGCTGCCGTACAAATTGTACGGCGGTGTGTAGAGCTTGAGACAGGGCGTACCAGCGGGTGTCAGCGCGCGGAATAGTAGGACTCGTCGTCTCCGTGATATCCACTTTGGGGTCAAAGGTCATACTCATACCAGGGGTTTCCACTTATTCAAAAAGTTTTCACACTTAGGGCCTAGGCCTAGAGAAATTTTTACAACGTTTCAACAATTTCAAAAACATTTAGAAGCTTCAAATACGGACAAACAAGAATTTTTCAAATGAAATGTGCATTCATTAGGTGGAATGATCGTTAAAGTTATCGATTTGGTGAAATGGTTACAACATTCTGGGAATCAGGGTTCGCGTTTTAGTGCGTCTGCGCGTCATAGACTCAAGGTTTTGTCTCTGGACGCGCAGTTTATAAATTAGGCTTCTTCCAGCGCGTCCCGAGAAGTAAGCTTGGACGCAAAGAAATTTGGCTTCAGCCAGCATGGATATTCCCTGTTACGAAAAATTCAATGGGCTTATGCACGAGGCTTCCTTTTTGAAAGTTCTGGTTTCAATTCAATCTTTTACTAAAGGCGGTTTGGCTCCGCGATATCCATACAAAAACACATAAAAACACTGTGCAGTGTGCACATATATACACATGGTCTCATGCCCCATATCAGCACGGAGTTCTCTGACAGTCGAACCAAACGCTATGACCCCAGCGTAACTGTATTGATGTTATACTACAAAGAAGGCAACCTGCAAAAAATATCGCTTGTTGCGCTGTGAAGGGGCGGGGCTTATTGCTTCATTCACAGTGCACCGTTCGAACGAACGCTCTCTCAGAAAACACATTAACTGTGTGGTTTTATCGCTTCAGATCCCTGTACAAAGCTAACGTACTTTAACGAAATGACTGACCACGTGTTGTAAACACTTTCCGTGACAGACGAAAATGCGAAGAACGATCCCTACCCCTGCAATGGGAATGATCGTTTGATATTTTCCGCCACAACGTTAACGCGGTAGTATTACATGGAATTTGATTTAGAAGAGCACTCAAGGTGTATTCCTTGCTGTCTCGCAGAAGGAGCTGCATAAGTTGCTGTACAAACTGTTCTGCACAAAACACATAGTACAGACTATCTAGCTGCAGTGTTTTGCCGATTTTTCAAGTCCCCAAGCTTTGCATACATATCTGTGCATGTTTTGTACACGAATCACCTAGAACCTTGTGTAGTTCGGTGGTTATCTTGCATAAATTAAGTCATTCCCAGCATTCCTTCCTTAATACAGGACTAAAGCAATGTTGTCATATGACCTCATTGCAAACGAAAACAGTAATGCACGTGGTCTCTTGCAGCAAACTTCTTAGCACACGCATGCACTAGACTTACGTTTTTACCGCCAAACAAAGCATCATGTTTTGATGGGTGACATCATATGCATAAGATCCATTGCAAAATTAAATTAGCCCCGGCATCGTGATTGGTTAAATTTCGCTGATTCTAGGCAGCCAATCACAACTCGCGCCTTCGCCTATGTGATTTAGTGTGCGAAAATACTCAGTCTCGAGACTAGTTTTCCCGTTGAGTTTGTGTTATATACGACGATCGCGCTTGTAATGCCGGCCGGCTAGCAAAGCCGGACAAGCCCCGCGCTACATCCACCTAGAAACGGCATCACAAATCTCTGCATGCGTGGATTTTTCGGGGATCGGACTTATGTGCATTTCAGTTGCAGATTCTTTTTAAACAAGACGTTAGTTTTGGACGAGAACTGCTAAAAATATCCGGGGATATTTATATCGGAAAAAACCATAAGATACGTTATACGGGTGCCCAGAACTGATAAGATTACTTTGATTGCTTTATATGGGGTTCGTTAAAGCGGGAGAGTAGCAGCTACTGTACAGTACAGGCCTATTAACACAAATACAACCCAGTACAGTAAAAGAATGCGATGTTCCGACATGATTGGGGGATGAAAACTAGACAGAGCATGATGTTGGCCTTTGGACTAAATTATCTCCAATTTTGAAGTGAAACTCTTTCGCCTACAAAAATGATATCCCGTTCGTGAAACGAACGGAGCTATTCCCAGTATTTTCCATCCTGCACTGGTTACGGTAATACGATAAGCAAGAAGCAAGGGCGGGCGCGTACTAAAGGGACAAATGTGATTTCCCTCTTTTTAATAATCTGTTATAGGTAATCGGCATCGGGAGGATTGTTTAATTAAAAAATCGGTAATCGGGTATTAACTATTAGGATATAGTATAATCGGTCGATACTACAAAAAAAAAAAAAAAAAAAAAAAAATTGAAATTTGTGGAATCAGCACCCTTCACTCTACAGTATTACCAGAAAAGCAAACAGAAGCATTGATGTCACATATTTTTTCTCTGAGATCATTGTATTCACTCTTACTTAGCACTATGGAGTAAACTTTTAGCACCTAAACATTGTAGTATTTAACTCAAGTACCTACAGGGGAGAATAGGGTTGAACATGAGGAAAAGTATAGACGGCGGGGAATTGGACCCTTTAAAATTCCTGGTGGACCCCTTAAATTTAATGTTTTATACTTTTAAGGGGTCCAAAAACCAAGGCTGGGACCCACTAAATTCGGAGCTCAGCGCTATCCCTGCTGGGAATGATTTTTGACTATTTGCAAGTGCATGTAGAAACACTTTGGCATATTGTATGAGGGCTCATTCAAACGACAGAGTTTCTAACCAGAATTGAAGTGTCATTTTGCTGCATTTTGACCTCAGACTGTCCATGAAAGCCAATTTATTGGTAACTTTTCGATGGATAGTCACTTGCACTTCATTTTGTGGTAGGCCTAATATAAGTTCGATGTGTGTATTATTTACCAGTTTAGAACGTATTTTGTTCTGAAAGCCTAATGATGGGATTCCCTGTGTTAGCGGGGCAAGGGCTGTGATGTGGGGTGTAATGAGCTTAGGCCATGTAACGTAACACTAAGTAACACACAGCCCTGTTCAAGGGCTAGGCTAGGCCTTGTACAAAGCGGCCTAGGCTACTCACTACAAGTTGTACAACATATACTGTACAGCCTGTGTGCCCTAATTTTATATTGGAACGAACAAAATCTTTCTTAAAATCAAATGGGAATATAAAAGATTATTCATAAAAAATAATCCTAAAGCAATGACAACACAGTTTTGAAAAATAACCAAATACCTTCACACCATCGCCAGCCATTTTGATTTCACGATGGAACGAGATTTGCAATTAGAACGAAAGACAAACGTTTGTACTTGATTCTCAATGTCGACACTCGCGCGAAAAATTGCAGCTGCATGACCCGGAAGTTAATGGTGATCAATTCACATTGCAAATTTACACCCTACAAATAAATGGCATGACCTATAATTCCTCATTGTCTTTTGAATTTTTTGATATTAAATTTCAAAAATCTCATAATAATATTCAAAATGCAAAAACAAAATTGTTTAAAATTATTAAAATTGTCATAACTATGACAAAAACATATCTACACAGTACTAGTAGACTGGACTACTTTTACAAAAGAAGTATCATAGTGATGGGAAAGCACCGCCTTGCACTGCCAGATTAAACTGGTAAGCGAGAGGGGTGATTTCCCCAGCTACCAGGTATTGACCAGGCTTTGCAATCAAATTTAAAGGTACTAAAAGAACAGTCCCCAGACTTACTTTGAAGGAAAAGCTAAATAACACAATATTCGTCTTATTTCTCTTCAGAGTATCGTTGATTACATTTTATGACTTTACTATTGCATATTCAAGATAAACCAAGCAGTTATTTCTTGTAAATTTCACATTTGAAGAGAAAAAACATTGTCACATGACTCCCAACAGCCAATCATGAAACTGAAATGGACAGTCTACTGCACTACTTCAATTTGGGATGACTGCTCCTGCCCTTTAAGGGTCTTACCAGCGGAAGTTGGGTAGGGGCCACCCCTTCGTTGGGTAAAGCAATTTCGTCGGAGAGAATTCATCCCAATTTCCGTCTCCCTATCTCACCCGACCCCTCACAACCAAGTTGATTTTGCTCACGAAACTTGAGACCACTATGATATTCTTCAAGAAAAACTCTCAAAATTCCAAATTTTTCTTATAAATATCAATACAATCTCAAGGTTTTCAAAGAAAGTAACTTTAGATTTTCCATTTTCACCTCACGACAAAATATGAAACCTTATCCTACTTCAGTTCCCTTATAAAAAAAAACCCACACAATTCCCACATAATTCCTGTAGGAAAATGAAAACTTCCTATAGGAATTTGCAATTTCCTATAGGAAGTTACAACTTCCTACAGGAATTATGTGGGATGATATTCAGCCTGTGCGAGCTTCCCACATCAAAAAGTTGAATTCCCACATGAGAATTGAAATTCCCATATGGAAAGTTGAAATCCCCATATGGGAAGTGAACTCTTCATGTGGGAAGCCATCTTTTGGTATGGGAAGGCACAAAATGGCTGTGTGGATTGTGCAGTGAACAGCTTTGAAGGAAGTCTATTGTGATTGGCTTATTCAAAGGCTCTGTCACAACAAAGCCCTTTTCAAAGGAGTCTTTGTATGGTACATGCACAGAGTTGAGCTGTATAGAAAAGCAAGTAGTGTACCAGTTTAACATTGTACGTGTTATATACAGCAGTCAGCAGTTAATAGTTAGCAAGCAGTAAGAGTGGATGCACACTGTGCAGTTGTAAATTTGAGTGGAGGCTGTGGACTATGTGCTGAATACTGTTAAGTAAGTGACTAAGTCTGAGTGCTGTTTTGTTGCATGGACTGAGATATTTTTTTATAAAGTGTATAGCCTAAGCAATTGGACTCTCATATTCAAAACACCTGCAGGCAATGGGATGTGCTGTAAAAGGAATCAGTTATTGTGTGGCATACAAACTTGGACAAATTTCAAACATATCATTTAACTCTTAAACAAGTTGCATCTAGTTGACTTTTCTTATGGACATTCATCCGGATTTGCACATGCCTTGTCACAAATTATTCTGAAGAAGAGACTGCATTAGAACACATGCAAGCAATGTGATGTACTTTAAAAGGAATCAATAATTGTGTTGCAAACAAACTTGGACGAATTTCGAAGACATTAACTCTCAAATCAGTTGCATCTGGTGGACTTTTATTTTGCACATGCCTTCACAAAATATTTTGAAGAAGAAACAATCGTGCATCTAGTTTGGCAAGAACTTAAAGGTAAACGTTGGGTTTAAAATCAGCCATGATACTCATTTGGACAAACTTTAATTTATAGGAACATTATACTGCAGGGTTTTCCCTGGGCGTTTTGAACGTCGCGGCCCGCGACGTTCAAGCTTCAAAACCAAGGAGACCGCGACGTTCAAAAAACGGCCGCGATGTTCAAAATTGCTGCCAGCTAGCCTCCATAATTTTTCTTCTTTCTGCCAACGACTGCTTTTGTTGTTAATACAATAAATGACAAAATCATTGACTTATTTGTAAAACTGCAACTAACTTTTTTAATTTCCATGCACATACCACTGCATGCGAGTCGGAGCTCTGTATGTATATCCCATAGGGCCTACTATTGAACGAGTAACAACACAGTATTATTATAATTAACTAGCCTGCACTTGCCGTCGTAGGCTTGTATCAGGAAAATGTTTTGCTCACTCCGGAGCACAGCAGCTATGTGGCATAACACGACTTGCATGACCAAAACACATACGCCCGCCTTTGGCAGGTTGGAGGCGGGGCTAATGTCTCAGATTTGCAAAATTATCAATCAAACGAACGAACCATGTCATTGTATCTTCACGATGTAATCCCACATATTTCCTGTTACTTCGTTCTTAAAACTTACGACACGATTGTTTTGCCCGGCTACAACCAAAGTTTGGAAAATTCGATCGTAGCAAAAGTGCAATGGGAGTATTAGAATTCCGTGCGAAGACGGTTGGTTTCTACATGTTTTTCCTACACAGTAAAACTGCATTGACGATGTAACAAGTATGATCGGCTGATTAAACGCAATAATGAACCAATCACGATGTTTAGAGGTAACTTAAAATAAGTGCATAGAACCCTTGTTTTCCCAACATGTTTTCATGAAAAGATCGGGACACACACAATCTGTGATTGCTTGCAGCCACGTGCCCCATTGCTTTTATAAATTCTGGCACTCACTTGATCATTACTCCCGATTATTTGCAAACTGAAAAAGGGGTTAAAATATGCTTGAAACTTGCCCTTAGTTTCGTTGAATTCCTGTAAACTCAATCCTTTAACTTCCCGCCAAAACTGGTTGCATTGATAATCACAAACGTAAAATTTTTACCCCTGCCATGGAAGTGATCGTTTGATATTTTCCGCTATAACCCTGTAGTATTACATGGAATTAGAATTGCATTCAATGTCTTTTCCTAGCTTATCGCAAAAAGCGCCGCGTAAGTTGCTGTACAAACTGTTCTGCACAAAGCAGACTATCGAGCTGCAGTGTTTCGCCTCTTTTTAATCCCAAAGCTTAGCATACATGTCTGTGGTTTTGTACACGTAGCTCCTAGAATCTTGTGAAGTCCGGTGATTATTATCTTGCATAAATTAAGTAATTCCCAGCATTCCTTCCGGCCGTAATGTTATTTACAGTAGGACTTGTGCAATGTTGTCATGCAACGTCATTGCAAACAAAAACCGTGATGCACGTGGTCTCGTGAAGCAAAATTCTTGGCACGCGCATGCAGTAGACTTCCGTGCGTGTCCGTTTTTTCCGCCAAACAAGGCATCATGTTTTGCTTGGTGACATCATACGCATACGACCCATTTCAAAATTTAAATTGGTCCCTGCATCGTAATTGGTTCAATTGCATTGATTCTAGCCAGCCAATCACAATTCGCGCCTTCGCCTATGTGATTTAGTGTGTGAAAATACTCTGTCTCGAGACAAGTTTTCCCATTGAGTTTGTGTTACGACGATCGCACTGCCAATGCTTATATAGCCGGCTAGCGAAGCAGGGCGCGCCCCGTGCCAAATTCACCATGAAACGGCATCACAAATCTCTGCGTACGTGGATTTTTCGGGGATCTGACCTACGTGCATTTCAGTTGCAGATTCTTTTTAAACAAGACGTAAGTTTTGGACAAGAACTGCTTAAAATTTCCGGGGATGTTTAGCCTATACCCGAAAGGAACCATAAGATACGTTAATCGGGTGCAATTGTTGGCTGCCCAGAACTGCTAAGATTCTACTTCTAAGATTATCATGAATGGTTGCTCTACATGGGGTTCGTATTAAAGCAGGAGAGTCGCTTCAGTATATTATAGCAACTACAACCGACCAGTGCAGAAAAGGAATGCAATAGTTCCGAAATGATTGGGGGATGAAAAATAGAATGAGCATGATGTTGGCCTAAGAACTAAATTATTAAAGCCTGGGGCATGTGACATCGACTGCAAACAAATCTATCGCATTAACAGTTGATTTACATCTCCACTTATGAAGTGAAAATATATTACGCCTACGCGGAAATTTTCCCAATATTTTCTATCCTGAACTGGTAATATTGCAAGCCGGCCCAATCACGTAAATTTTGGTGAGCAACGGACGCGAAATAACGGCCAACCGGGGGTAAAAATCTTCTGGTGCCAGCGCTTAATAAAGGCCATGCCGATGAACCAAAACTTTTGAAGCAGAAATTACGGTGACATGGAAGCCAATGTGACCGCTATCAGTAGATCAAAATTTGTACGAATGCGAGTATCGGTGCTAATATTTTTGCGTCAACTTACAAAAATTGTGTTGACTAATTTGGCTCAAAAATGTCACCATTTTGCGTCTAGGGACTTGTATAAGTCACAAAATTTCCAAAAGGGGAGGGGGTCACCCCCTCCCCTTATACCCCTCCCCCAGGCCGGCGATCCACCAATGGGCGCATCAGATGCGCGACGTTCAATTCTAAAAACAGGGAAAACCCTGTACTGTGACTGTATACAGCACATGTATACAGTAGTATGCCTGCAGAGGATGGTGAATGGAAAATAATGATGAAGACCTGAGTACATTGAAAAATCCCCCTTCAAGAAAATGGTAGAAACCGGTATGGGAAGGGATGACCAGCATGTGGGATTTATGTGGGATTTATGTGGGAATTTTTCCCACATTCATGTGGGAAGTAAGTGGGAATTTTTCCCACATGCCCAAAAACCCACATAAATCCCACATGCTGATTCCTGTAGGAATTATGTGGGATTTTTTTATAAGGGTTTGATTTATGGCATGTGAAATTGGGCAGATTGACCTTCAATAGAGACTTCAATTTTCCATAATTCTCATTTACAAATACAATAATTTTTTCAAATTTTTTGCCATAAGTGAAGAAGACGGTCGGTCGGGGTGGAGGTGGGGTGGGGGGACTTGACTTTTTTTTCCGAAAGGTGTTGAAAGAAAAATCATTTATAGTCGGGAGTTCGAGCTGTCCCATCCTGTAGTCAACTTCATCAATTCAGTACAGCATGAATACAGCGCGCAAAGAGTCGCAACGGAGTAAATAACATTGGCATGTTTTCAATTCCGTTGCAAAGTTTTCCCCTGAAATGGTACAAAACCATTTCATCCAATTGTGTGCTAGGTTTTTTGTGAATGTTCTGATCAATTAGCAAGTTGCTAATTTTATTAGAATGATTTGTTTTTTTATTTTTTAAAGCTCAAAATAACGACTGCTTCTTTCCTATTCACAAACGGCCTAGGAAATGCATATTCCTGCTGGCTGTGTGAAGGTTCCAGTTTTCAAAGTTTTACAGGATGTACGTTCTGCCCCAACCAGTGGTGGCTCCCCATTTAGATTGTGTTTTAATCGATGACAGTTTCCTGCACAGAACATTGCAGGCTTGTACATCGTGTTCCGCTTTGTATCAATATTGAAAATTATTTCTGATCATTTTGCTAATTTATATCAACCAAGTGAATCATTTCATTGCAACTTAAGGAAAGCTCGCAAAACTGCAAAAGCGACTGCTAAGATCCTACATACAAACCTGCAGGGAAATCTCATGTCTGGCTATCTGCAGGGGTAGCGATTTTTAAAAATTTTCTGCACCAATTAATGGTTGCGCTCCGCTTCGACTAAGTCTTTCGGGCATGATTACATTTTCATGGAAAATTCTCTTGCTCACACCCCCCCCCCCCCAAAGAAAATAACTGAAATGCTTCCCTTCTGCCAAAAATTCCTTTAATATATAAGCTCCAGATTTTCAAATATATGATACAAGAAAGCCAAACTTTTCGGTAAACTTTTTCAATATCGTCCGAGGGCCTTAACCTGCATGGTGATATTATTAAGCCCAACAAACTACAAGTAGCCCCGGTGACCTACTTGATCTTTGTGATAAGAAGGTGAGATTCGTCAGTAAAAATAAAAAGAGGATGAAATTACTATTCCATCTCCAACAGAAGCTTCAGTTTTTCAAATATCTGTTAAAAATGGCAAATTAAATTTGTTCCGAAAATTTTCCTGTTTTGCAGGGTCATAGGATGCGGAGGGACTAAGATGTACTAGGGAGAAACCTCCCAGGTGAAAAAAAAAAATGTGAAAAAGGTTGGGGAGTAGGCATACTTCAGCCGGGTGAAGGTAAGCTAGTTTAATGGAGTTTTCGGTCCAGTTTCCAACCAAGTGATTCACGTCGACCCGGCCACGACCCCTATTCCAGTTTTGACTCACTGATTTGTTTTCCCTACTCCATTTTTTATGCTGAACACCAAGCACAATAGCAGTAGGTCCCGTTTTTAAAGTCTGCGGTATGACCAAGCCAGCCGTGTTCGAATTCTGAAACTCCCGACTGCAAGTCCGATGCTCTAACCACTTGGCCATATGCAGTCGGTTCAGGAAAACCTTTTTCATTACTCCATATCTCAATGAATACTAACTTACGACAAAGACAAACACCTTCAGAACGATCTTCAAACCCGATGTTATGCTATTTCCCTTTTCTCCCCATTCGCGCATCACCCAATATTGGTCACACTGGGATTTTATCTCATACGCGCCGCGACATATTATTTTTTTATCTCAACCATTGATCTCGGATTTGGTTGATCTGTTACACATTTTGGTCGAGTGTCGGAATGCTAACCTCAGAGGCGTCACCAGGATTTTAAAATTGGCGGTAGAAAGCTGAGGAAAAGGGAAATCGTTGGGGGCAAAAATGTTTCACTCATAGTGAAGAACTGAGCTAAAAGAGTGAGTCACTGCTGCGCCGGCTTTGAGTGCCACTCAAAAGAAGGTTAAATCAAGCATTGTTTACCCACAGAGCTTTCATCAATGGCAGCTCTCTGAAGGTAATCTTTGCTTGTACGTTTTGTCACTGTATGTGGGTGGCATAAATAATAAAGAAAGACAAATAAATTACATTCCAGTTTTCAATGGATTTTCACCTGATAAGAATTCCTGGATAAGTCCAGAATTCGAGCAAATTGAATGGGTCAACGTTTATGACCAACGCGACGCAATCAAACCTCACGTACACCAAAACCGAGCGCGAAGCTTGATCTCTTGAGGGTCCAGGGACCACGTGAGTTTTCCTGATACGATCCAGTGGTAGAGCTGTCTAAGCATACCGCTCGGTGATAATCAAGTCTCAGGACTGGGTATATTTGTTTCGAGTGGGGGTATGTTGGTGAAACGCCTTCGGCCTGAAAAATGGTCCCATTTCCTGCTGGGTTCACCGAATGCAAAGCTCCCTTTGTTTCAACCTTTGTGCTCATAAAAAAAGGTAAGTATCTAAAATGAAATTCCAGTTGGGTGTCAGTTTTATTGATGAGGGCGAAACTATAACTATACCCTTCATGGGCTACGAACAAAATACTATAGTATATCTCCAATGGCACCATAAGCCCATGTTCTTGTAGAGAGTAGTCATTATCTCTCTCAGGGAAAAAAGAACGTTACAGAATAATTTCACAATTACAGGGACTAAGGTCATAAAGATGAAAAGGGACTAAGGTCAAATTAAGTTTCGATATGTCAGAAAGGTATATAATCTAAGGGGTACTTATTTTCCACTATAGCAATCAGATACTAGACGGTTTGTACTTGCAAACAAGTACAAATCAATACCAATGAAGATGGAAAAGTCCAACAGCGCAGGGCATTGGGGTTAGATGAACTAAGTACCAATAAAGAAGTATAACAACATGAAGCGAGTCACTTGAGATACTCAGTTATGATAATCAATCAGTTGAAAGTCGTCTGGCGGTCATTTTACAAGAAGGCGACCATGTTTTCGTAGACATCACTGTTTTTGATAATGAAGTTTTACAACTCTCGAGATAATAAATTAAAACATTCCAAAAAGGTGTTCTATGCATGACTAATACTGTGTAAAAACAACAAGGTAATTTCAGGTAACTGCATTTCAAACAGAAAAGTAATAGTATTTTAAAGATAACAGTTTGAATTTAAAGATAACAGTTTGAATTTAAAGATAACAGTTTGAATTTAAAGGAAGGGTCTAAAATGGAGAGAAGCAGAAAAGCGCATTAGAGGCCCTTGAATTCAAATATAGAACGGATTATTATCAAGTGCGCAGCAAATGGAAACTGCGTGCCATGCTCTCTTCTCAATGAAAAAAATGTTCTGCCTTCAATATAGTCTTGTTAAAGACCATTACACCAGCCAGTACATCATTCGCTACTCTCCTTTGAGTACGCCCTCTATTTCTATTATTGTAAGCTCTATTATTTTTTGAGCTGTTACTACTGAAGCAGAACGGTCTGGAAGACTGATTTTTCGAGTTGTTTTTCGTTATGCAGTACTATTGAATACTTCGTAGATTTTAACGCTCCTTAAGTTCATTTATTATTTTCATTAATTACCATTTATAACCATCAGGCGACAGTCTACTTATGGAATGTTGAGAAAAGATATAAGGACTACCTCAAGTAAAAAAGGTCGAAAATATATATTTAACAGCATGAACAATTGGCGTGGTTTCCCAATTGTGACATAACGTGAAAGCATTATATAATAATACTTATCGCTGTATTTTTCTGCTTGAGCCAGTTGTCTAAGGATAAGGTGACGTGAATGATTTGCAGGCTAGAGGATTACATTGAACAGCCTTGCTAATAAACTAAGAAAATAACTTTTGAGCCAAATAAAAAGCTTTTTACCATAATAATGTGCGTCTTAAAGTGATGGCATAATTTAACATTTTCACTGCGTAAAATTGTTTTTGAATTGCCCAATTAGTTTACCGGTAGTGTACTATAACAGCACGTATACTTTACTTCTCTGTTTTTTTTTTCTATTTGAGCTTCTTTTTCATGTTTTATGTCTGTATTTGAATGGAATGAAGAAATCAAAATCTACAATTGGCAATTGCCATTTTCAGGTTTGCATCGAGTACCCGGATTTTACTTTCTAGTTAACTTTTGCAATAAGCATGGTGTTTGCAGCCGAAATTACACTTTACTGCAGTTGGGAAGCAGACCTCACATCTGTGACCGTTTTTGCGCAATCTTTACACCCTAAGCACTGGCGGTGAAATGTATTTTGGGAGACCGTACTTGAGCTAGACTAATACGCAGAGCGAAAAAGGACACCCGTTGAAAATGTCAATAATTCTTATTAAAGGTCTTACGTAATTGAGTATTTTTGGCAATTGAAGAAAAATAGAAAGTTAAATATTCCAAAGAAACTCGTTTTAGGAGAAAGTGATTGTCAGGGAGTGAACTTTAGCTAGAATCTTCGTAATAAGCTTTTAGAGAAAACCGAAGGAATGAGCAGTGCCGTAACCAGACCTGGATGTCCGGGGCAGGAGGATAGCATAGAGGTTCCCGGTTTTGTACTAGTTGAGCTGTGTTAGTTTGTGGGTGTCTCAGGGCCTTAAGAGAAGTGTTGAGGGGGAAGGGGGGGGGGCAATTTTGGACCATGCAACTTACCTCACCCCATTGACCAAAAGGTACATTTTTATGCTAAATTGTTTTCCTTTTTCTACGAGCAAGAACAATTTTTTTAAAATAAATTTGATTTTTCTTCTTAAGTGTGAACACTATGATAAGGTACTGCGATATGGTGATAAGGGAAATTTTGGTCCTTTTACAATTTTACATTTGTAAATATGAAGCTGGTATTGCAGAAAATAGATTAGATTCAAAGTTTCCTGTTAGGAAATTTGCATATTTGGGGGACTATCGAAGAATATACTTTTCCTATTAGCGTATATCTGAGATGGCATGTCGACTAAAGATCTTGTTATCTAAAGAGTGCGGATTAAGGCTCCTCGGCGACATTAAAAATCTCGAAACGTTGTTGCCTTTTTTAGACAAAAATGAAAGCCTATATTGAAAAAAACTTTAGGGAAACGGCACTATAGCGGCTAGGGCAAATTATCCACTGACTGCTTTATGAGCGATCACTTACAGCTTAAGGCTTGTAATTTAAAGGGCCAAACCTCTCACCCCCAAACTACAGTTTTGGTACCTGGGTACCAAAATTCTCAATTGGCCCAGTTGTTTGACTGACAGCTACTTCAAACAATGCAGAGTATACCAAAGCTTATATTACACAGCATGAACGGTACTGAGAGTGTTTTAATTATATAAACTGAGTTTTTCTATACTCACCCTGAAGCAATAAACTAAGATTGTGTCTGGATGAGGATGAATTTCAGACAATTGTGGGAGGGCTTCAGTAAGAAGGTTAGGAGAATCTTTACTGTTTGGGGTGAGAGAACTGGGGCTTTAAGGCGCGCGGAACGCGCAGAAAATGTTTCCTTTCTAGAAGTAGTAGTTTCAAATATGAACTTTATTAGGAAGAATTCGGAATTCTTTGAAGGAAAACTTGGGAAAACCGCATTGTAATTGACTGGTGTCTCAAATAGCAAATTTTCGAACTTTTTACTTTTTCGAGCAAGGGCGCAATCGCCCCTGCCTCCTGTAGCTACACCACTGCTTTGAAACATTAACATTGATAAAATTTTGACACTTCAATAACTAAACAATCCAGCTACAAAGACTACACAGCTGACAGGGTTGAAAGGTGTCTTTTGACAGTTGTACATGAGAGGATTTGAGTACGGTAGGCCAATGGTTCCCCTTCCTAGAATATGTATATTTAGTTGGGTGCGGAACGTACAGAAAATTTTGAAAAATCGCGACCCCTCAGATAGCCGAACATGTCATGTTTCGGGTTTGTAAGTAGTAGCTAAGTTTTCCGATTTTTCTTGCAAATGTGAACACCACAGTACTAGGAATGTATTGCGGCCCGCGAAGCGCACCGAAATTTCCGCCCTTTCCATACAATAATTTGTTGATATGGAACTCATATTGCAGAAAGCTTCGGATTCTGGGTTTCCTGTGAGGAAGTTTAAAGAGTTGGGGGATTACTGAAGAATCTGCACTTCCTTCAAATATTGGTCGCAAATCTGAGAATGATTGCTTTTCTAAAGTCCTTCCGACTGTATGGCAAAGAGCAAGAAAGGAAAGTCTTTCCTCCGATAAAGTGGACCTCAAATATTATTTTGTTAACTTTAGGCGACTAAATGAATGTTCGTATATTTTTCTAAATGAATATTCATATACTGACCAAAACAGTGTTCTATGTATGAATGCAGATCAACCATGCTTTTGATGTTATAGTTGGCCCACTTTCTTTCTTTTCTCATTTTTCCCTTCCACTTTCTTTCCTTTCCCCTTCTTTTCCGTTTTCTTTTTCCTTCTTTCTTTCCTTTTCCCCCTCCTTTTTCTCTTTTTCCTTTTCTATTCTTCCCTCTCTTTTCCTCTTTCTCCTTTCTTTCCTTGCCTTCCTTCCCCTTCCCGATTTTTCTTCCCTTCCCCTTTTTTGTGCCCCGGGGGGCAGTTTGCCCCTCTGTCCCCCTGGTTACGCCACTGGGAGTGAGAGCTCAATGGTGAAGTTTCTAACTGCACTCTAAAATCAAAAGAGCCTCTTTGTCACTCTTTGATAGAGTGAAAAGTGTGAATTCACTCCATTAGAGTAATAATTCACTCCAAGAAGATTGAAATTCACTCCAAAAAGAGCGAAGTTCCCTTAAAGCGAGCGAAATTTCACTCTTGATGGAGTGTCTACAGTGATCACTCTTAAGAAAAGAGTGATCATTGCAGGCACTCGTGGAAGAGTAAATTTCCCCCTTCCTGTTGAGAATTTTACTCTTTTTGGAGTAAGTTTCACTCCTCTTGGAATGAATTATCACTAGAGTGAATTTACACTTTTCCCTCTATCAAAGAGTGAATAAGTTCACTCTCTTACTTTTAAATGTGCACATTTCCCGTCTTGAAGGTGAGAATATGTTGAAATGTCATTTGAAAGAGAGAGAACAAATAAAATTTCCAAAATTGAAGTGGTATCATTCTTGTTATCCTCTATCTTCACTAAAAATGCTATATACATCAGATAGTGTGTTTGCACGGCTTTTCTATGCTTTATATGTACCTACTTCGCATCCTTTACATACGTATACTTGAATGCCGAGCATTCTGTAGGATCTTGTATTAACGTTCTGCATGCTAGCTACCAGCATGCATTGCGTTTCAGGAAGGCTGACTTGCTAATGGTGTACTGCAAACAGATTCGTAGAATAAACAAAGCGGGACAGGCCGTCTTCAGGAAAATTGGAGTAATTCATCAACGAACTCGTATGAGAAAGTATATTTCGTGACAACATTTCAGCATTTTCATCTTGTTAATCAACTTTGAGGATGATTTCGAGACAAATTTGTGACTATTCGGGCAACGATCAGCCTTGGTTACCTGAAATCTCTTCACGGTGATTCGTGGGACTTTTGGCCGACAATTTCGCCTGAAATTGATTTTTTATGATAACTTCTCGAAGTAAGTCTTGTACAGTTGTACGTTTTACAGTTTTCGTTATCTTTATTGGAAATAAACAGAATAAAAGAGTAATTCTTTTTTAAAAGTGTACATTGCAGTAATACATTAACGGTAATTGTAAAAGGAGTGAACTGAAAATGTAAGTAGGAAGCGCCTTCTCAACCCCTGAGCTCTTGTAGCACTTATTCGTATACGCTCGACAAAACCGACTGCATAGTTCCTCGAAAAACGCCAAGATGATCCATGCTTTTTTTTAAAATCTTTTTTCGTGTGCCGCTTGTTGTGTTTCGTAAATCTTCGATCTTTAATAAGTGATAAGAAGAGAGAGAACAGGTGACTAAAGTAAACATTGAAAAACTGGTTTGCAAGAAACGGCAATTAACAGCCGTTGTTGTGTGTCACTGTCGGAGATAATCGACATTTAAATCATTTATTATATATCGTTGACGCTGATATATTCTGTGAGTCCCTCTAGAGAATATATTTTCAATTCTATTACTCGTTCTCACCGTTAGACAGAAAAGACATACATCGTTTTTACAAATGTATTTTGTAGCGTTTTTTTTTTCTTTTAAGAAAGTGCAGCTTATCCTTCAACTTTGCTGAGAACAACTTTAACATCCATAGCTTTAACTCATCCGTCCTCTCGGGATAACGACGTCACTAGCAAACAAACCAATCGCTGGTCAACATGGGTGATGGTTTATCTGGGAAAAGTATTACTGCTTTCTTTGCATTTACCATTTATGCACAATGTATGCATAGGCTTGTGAGAAGGAGAAGACAGATCTGATTCAAAATCAACAACACTGGGTAATCATTTTCACAGTCGCAAGTTGTACTTGTTCTATGAGGTGCTAAAATTATTTCTGTTTCAATAGTTTCATTTTTAAATTTTTGTCCGAAAATACTTTTGGAAGCTGCTGCTGAATGCACTTACAGTTCATTAGCTTAAAATGACTCGAGGCAAGAGGTAAGCATTTTTAGTTAGATATTTTTACAGAAGTTACTTTTGAATGTGGTCTGCCTCTTTTCTCATATTAAACACGTTCGTGAATTAACCGTATATATATCCGAGTGCACATAAATTGCTGAAGTCAGTTCGAATTTGTGGTGTGATAAGAACAAACTAACAATCTATAAGGCTGTTATCTCGTGCATTAAGGTCATAATTTAACACCTTACGTACATAAAGGCAACAATTTCTCTTGATCTGAAAGCTGAAGTTAACTCCAGAGATCTCAAAGAATTAATTATTTTGTCTGTTTATGGAACATATTTCAAACCAATGAACAAAAGTAAATTCTCTTTCTTTCAGTCCTTTTGAGATTCCGAAGAAGGAGGAAAGATTACTTTTATAATTTTGCTTCAAGTTGACATAAATCGTTCAAATAAATATTTGAACAACTCCTGAGTGATACTGTGACAAAGATACTGAAACTACTTTAAAAGTTTTGTAGCTTACGTTTGACACAATGGAGATTAGCATTGCGAATGGCACTACAATGAACCCATTCTCTACTGGTGATAGCTGTTACTCGTCGACGCCTTCTGATGAAAGTCGTACTAACCTTTTCTACGAGTCACCTTTACTCATAAAAGTAATGTATTATGTCATCGGGATAACCGGTATCGTCGGAAACGGTGTTGTCATACTTGTTATGTATTCAACTCCCCATTTACATGACGTCACCAATTACATCATCACAAACCAATCGATTATAGATCTTTATGCATCAATCGTATTTGTTTTTAACTATGTGGTTTGGGCCAATCCAGATCCCTCCGATCTCCCTAGCAATCCTTTACTGGCTCAAATCGTATGTAAAGTATGGCGTTCCAGATATATCTTTTGGGGAGCTGTTAGGGTATCGGCAGCTAATCTTATGTGTCTTACAATGGAGAGATACTACGCTGTTTGCCACGCCATTTCGTACAAGAAACATGTCCGAAAAGTTCACGTGATATTGATCAGTGTTATTGTTTGGATTTTCGGCTACACGTACCAGCTCCCCATGTTTGCCCTAAACAACGTCCATGAAGATGGCGTGTGTCGTCTGATTTGGCCCAGTCCAATTGCCCAATCAACATTTGGCATATCCATCCTGGTGACCCAGTGGCTTTTTCCAGTGTGTCTCATGACCTACGTTTACGTCAAGATACTTAAAATACTTAGAAACACCGTACAGCCAGCACTTCCTCCGAATACGACTGATAACAATCCCGAGGTCATCCGTCCCCCCATGAATAAGCGAACGGTTTTGGCACGTCGAAATGTGATTAAGACCTTGTTGATTGTTGCAATAACTTATGTGATTTGTTGGGGTCCCAACTTTACATTTTTCGCCTACTTTAATGTCGGAGGAAAAGTGGATTTCAGCGGTCCGTATTATTTTATTGGGGCCGCCATGTCACTGGCAAATATGGCAGTAAATCCATTCATATATGCATTTAAGTATCGTAGGTTTCAGCAAGGTTTACTGAGTTTGTTTCGATGTATTCATCTCGATGAGAGATTCACCAGTCAGAAACCAAGTACCCAAAGGAATACAAGAGAAACAACTTAAGCGATCGATCTATATTTCAAGCAGGCAAAGGGATGGCTTAACAGAGGCGAGTTGATCTCGTACAGTGCAAGACATGACGATTTAGGGAAAAGCAAGCATTTAGAACTAAAGGAGAGGAAGAATGAAACAATGATTAACAATGTAACAATGTAACATATTAAACACTTTTTGAATACTTTGTTTCATGAATGGATGTAATAGTCTGTACTTGTGAAACGGCACGCTTGGTTTATGGCTGTGCAGGCTTTGAACGGTAATTTCAAGCAATTGTTAACTTTAAGTTGTGCCTCAACATAAAAACTAAACCCAGATGAAAGTACTGTAGTCGAGTCAGGAGAGTCCGGTTCATGAGTCCAGCAATTTTCAACTTTCAAGGACTCGAGTCCCTGAACTTTCTCAATCGGGGAAAATCAACCTCTCTGGCCGAGTCTTTCAAATTCAAAAATCACGAGTCCGAGTCCAGGCGGATTCGACTACAGCCCTGCCAGATCATACGCCACTAAATCTGGCAATGCCGGGGTGATTGGAAAAAAATCGGACAGCCTCCTGACTTTAAAAGAAAAATGGCAGAATTTTTAAAATAAAGCGTGTCCCAAATCCTAAAATGATGTGACCGAGGACAAAAAGGTAAGAAACGTTTAAGTCGTGATAAAATTTTTATGAAAAATCAACAAGATTCCAAAATTTTGCTAAACAATCGGGCAATCTTTCGTGAGTTTTACTTCACAATTTTCACAATGCAATACCCGAAATGGTCGAATATCCAAATTCTTTCAAACATTTGCCAGAAAATGGAGAGGTATTATAGCCAGGGTAACATATGTACGAAAAATCAAAGAGGTTAAAAATTGCGACACATTTGGGAAGTACCTGTCGCTTCAAAGAAACTAGCATTCTATAACCTGGTTTTAAGTCTTGTGCAAAACAATGCCCAGATGGATGATTGTTTTCATACTTTTCCAGAAAAGCAGAAAACGCTGTATTCAAAGTGTAATAGGTGGCGTCCCAAATACGGCCTCACCTGCTATTGTGTATGCCAATTCTTTTCTTTGGCCTGCAATGCCAGCTAGTATTTTTATTTCATCAAATTTGCAAATATGTTCATACCTCGGAATAGTCCATGCTTACGAAGAAGTCCTCTTAAGGGAGCGGTTCGAGTTACTTGCCTTGAGAGGTCGAGAAAGTGAGGATCAGGAAGTCTGACGTGAGATGCCGTAAAATTTCTTTTTAGTTTGTTTTGGAGTGTTCTTCCCCAGAAGGCGTTGGGCCACCCAATAGGACTTGAGCAACTGAGAGCCATGGTTTCCATCTTTTAGACTGGGCGTTGGAATCAAGTCAGGGTCTTAGAGATATCTACCGGGGCCGCTACCACTTGACGGGTACAGCTACTTGGGCTACGTCATCGATTTATTGAGTCGAAGTGT
Organism: Holothuria scabra; assembly: GCA_037179385.1. Taxonomy (NCBI): domain Eukaryota; kingdom Metazoa; phylum Echinodermata; class Holothuroidea; order Aspidochirotida; family Holothuriidae; genus Holothuria; species Holothuria scabra. The sequence goes on along the minus strand of CM074183.1, from coordinate 49,330,939 downwards.
TCGAGGTCGCGAATGGTCAATCCCGTGGGTAAAGTCAAAGAAATCTCAAAAGTCAAAGAAATCTCAGTATTGCCGAGGGCAACTAGTGGAAACTACAGGGGACTTGAGGACCAAATCAAGAACCAGACGTATTTGCCTACGGTGTGAGGTGTTAGGTGTTTTGGCCATTTGTGTTTATGTAGGAAGAGTGGGTACGTGGATGTAAATTCAACATGTGGGTGCGTGTTAAGGTCCCCCGTATAAGTCAATTTAGCGTAAAAGAGTAACGGGACATAGTGAGATATTTTTTGAGGGAAACGGATTTGCTTTTGCGATGTGAATTTACTTTCTACTACGAGATTTAACATATTTTGTGCAAAAGTCAAGCACCTTTACAGTCACTTTCAACTAAATTTTGCTGTGGTCTCTTTAGTCAGTTGATGGTATTTGATTGCTTCAGAGAGCTTTTATCGAGATTTTCAAAAGATCCCTACACAAGGGAGTACTTAGGGACCTCTCGTGACACAAAGTTGATTTTAATGGAAAATAAAAACAACAACAAAGACTACTTCACATTCGGGTATCTTGTGAAAGTTTTCCTCATTCCTATACTACAATCGTCCTCTATTTCCTCTTTTCTCCTCTCTCTTCCAGATTTATCCTACTGATATTTTTTAGGGGGGGCGAAACTTCTGCACCTCTTTTGTGTAAACTATTGCTATGCAGGGCTTTGGTTCTTTGTTCACCCCACAGCTCGAATTCGGTGTTTTAAGTCTTATTTGGAAAAATTCAGGCTATTTTTTTTTTTATTTTCAAACTGTACTTTCAAATTAATTCTGCTCCCCAAAGACACTCAGAGGGAGTTCCTCATGGGAAACGTTTGAAAGCTTATATTTCTATCATCATTTAACTCTGACGATACATAAGCTCCATAATTCTTTAACTTAATATCAAATATCTTGCAAATTTTCTGAAGATGCAAGCGCCGACGATTAAAGGCCATTAACGGGTAAGAGGAGTTATTTTAAAGCAAACAGCTGAATCTCACAACTTTCATTTTTTTCTCTTCAGAGTATCTTCCTTAATATTTCTGGACTTTGTTCATGCATATTCAAGGAAATCCCAGCAGTTACTGTTGGTAAATTTCACATTTGAGGAGAGGAAACGGAACATAATTCTCAATAACCAATCATTTCACAGGAAATTCTACTGTTAACTCAAGTTGGGGTGACTGCATTTTAATATTTTAGTCAAACTGTTGACGTAACAGGTAAAGACCGACTTGCCAATGTTAATTTGTAGCGAATATAATTTAACTTGTCAGTACGTCAAGGTTGCGTATGTTCTCTATGATTGATTCGGAAATTATTTCGCTTAGCCTAAATGTAACTCAGCTTTTTTAACTCCAGTTTTCTCCAAAGACGTTCTGTTGGCCTTTGTTGCATGACTAATTCTGTTCAGGATAAAATTAATCCATGAATTTAGTTGAACAAGCAATGAAAGATATAATAAAACCTTCGCTGAAAATAATTCAAGGATTCAAGGGAATACATTTTCCCTGTTTCCGAGCAGGTGCGTAATTTATTACAAGTTTACCAATATTAGATAAGGATGTATGCTATTCTTAGCGCCTTAATAGAAAAAGAAAGATGTGTGTCTATTTTACAACCTAAAGACGTTTATCTGTATATACTAGATTTTAACAACAAAACACTCTTTGCTGAAAACAATCTAACGGTTCAAGGACAAATTATGTGTCACTGTTTCCTATAGCAGGTGCATAGTATTTTACTACAAGCAGCCTATAACTACTTGGTGGGGATGTAGTATATTTTTCATGCCTAAATAAATAATTGAAAGATACGTGTGTTCATGAGAAAACGAAGCTACAGACATATATTTGGAAACTTAATCTTACTCTACAGGTTCGTTAAAAATATAATCGGATTAACAAACCTGTACCTTACAAGAGTATAAAGTATAAGTTTGGTATTGTGTTGGAAAGTTGTTTTAAACAACTGAAACAAGGTAAATATGTTCCAGCATGGATGCTTTTGTAAAAGATTGGGGAGCGTAACAAGTGAAAGGTATGGTAGACAGTACAATCCCCTGACTGGTCTTAGTGGGGGACATTAAAAGGGTTTTCCCTTGAAAGTAACTAAAATAAAGTTTCCTATAACGACCGCAGTAAACTAGACGTTCTAGCAGATGATAAAGTGATATGGCTGATGTTTGCTCATGCAGTTTCATTGACACAGAAAGTGGTAAAGGAGGTTTTGAATTGTCTTTTTTTTACTCTCCCCGAGTCAGTTGGAAAGCAGACCTCACATTTGTGACGGTAATTGCGCACTCTTTACACCCTTAAAACTCGTAGTGAAATGCATTTTGGGAAACCGTGCTTGACTCGACTAGCTTACGCAGAGCAAAAACGGACACCCGTTAAAATTATCAATAATTCTTATTCATAGTGTTAAGTGTATTTGAGTATGCTTGGCAATCGAAAAAGAATAGAAAGTTTAATATTCAAAAGAAAGTCGTTTTAATAGACAGCGATTTTCAGGGAGTGAACTTTGGCTAAAGTCTTCGTCATAATCTTTTCGACAAAACCAAGGAGTGGGAGCGCACTTGCGAAGTTTTCAAACCGCACATTTTCCGTCTTCAAGGCGAGAATATGTTAAAATGTCATTTGAGAGAAAGAGAACAAATAATATTTTCAAAATAAAGTGGTACCTTTCTTTTTATTCTTTTATCTTCACTAAAATGCTATTAAGAACTCTGGTCTTTGTTCTGCTTCGTCTATTCATTATATGTACTGCACATACTTTCGCATCACTTACGTATGTGAACACACAAAGCAAGGCAATGTGCTGGATCTTATACCGCAGTGCTCCGCGCATTGCGTTTCGAGAATAGATGCCTGACTGACTAAACATGCACTGCAAACAGAGTCGTAGCATAAATTAAGGGGAATTTAGCGGGTGAGAGGTTTGGCCCTTAAAGATACTTGCGAAGTTAGTCTGGTAAGTGTCATAGTTTTATTGATCGTAATTGGATGTAAACAGGATAATTAAGCCATTCTTTTTTCCAAGTGTACATTTCCATAAGCGGCTAAAATTCAAAATTGTGTGACGTCATCATATTTCGGTGACCCCGAAATCAGCTGCACAACTGAAGTAGGATTTTGAGGAATCCTTTGGAATTTTTAAACTTGTGGCAGTGGATTGAGATGCTCCATTTAGAAACATTTCAAAAGTCCAACTGTTTAACAGGGTGTTTCTTGATTGGCCGTTGCCATTGTATTGTATCGACTGTATTCTTTGTTAGGGTTAGGAATTAGGTTAGGGATTAGGCTATCGTTAGCCAGTTAGGAATTTTTTTTTGTAAAACAGTGCGCATCGCCCCAAAAGTTGATTGAGTGCTAACATTGTGAACCATAATTACTGCTCAATGAGTCGAATAGCTAATTTTTCCGACTAATTAAAGAGACCGAAAGGGCTGAATCCAATGCGAACGCCACTGTGATGAAAACCTAGAAGATGTTTTCTGAGAACGGAGAACGAAAATGTGTAGTGAAAGATCCTTCATTGGTTTCATTTCTTTCAAGGGCCCCCTCTGAATTGGATGTGGAGGTGGGTTGGTGGCACAATCGATGTCGTAATGTCACCCCAGATTTTGTTTTGAGCCTTTTGACCTCCTGAGATCATGTCAAAAAGAGAAGGAACCCTCTTTGTTCACATAGACCTCTTTTGTGTACATAGACTTCTACATGGTTAGGGATTTCGATCTGAAACTTGTATGTTTATATGTTTTTGCTGTTTGTATGGCTCAGGAGAAAAGTAGTGCTTTGAAAAATATGGTTTCACGTTAACCATGGAGTTGCGTTAATTAACATTGGTCATGAGAGGAATGGCAAGTCGTGTCAAAAGGTCGCAGGGCACCCTGATATTTAAAATATCATTTCCCGGCCTGGCAGAAACTGTCATTCATACTCAGCAGCGTATCATGTTCATTTGTTCAACGTAACCAATCTTTCAATAAGGTGAGTATTCTCCTTATTTCTTATAAAACGATTGATAAATGATAGTTTGTTCTTCTCAAAGGATATTGATGATAAGTATTAGATAAAGAAGAGGTCTGAAAGGCGAAGAAATTATAAAGGAGATTTCAGAAAATTCTGACTGTTTGTGATTTAACATGATGAGTCCGTCAAAAATAGTACCTACACCCTTCCACCAGGAATCTGAAAAATTGGAAATCTTGGGGATAGGGAAGGCAATCAGGATGGCAGCGGGCAGAAACTTTGTATTCAAACTGCCATTTACCCCCACCGATTACAACCATACCTTATTTAAGAAGAAATAAAAACAATTGAATTGCCCTATGGGTTAGAAAAATTGTTTAGTTTGAGAAGATTTTTTTAATTGAAAACGGGTGTAACATGTAAAACATTGATTCGTAGAACGACTCATCACAGCAAATCTTTTCCATCATTATGCACATAATTGTTAAGACACTAGTTGTCAACAGTAGCCTGACTGGGGTGCCAAAAACGGAGGACAGGGAAAACATAACGTAAATGTATACCGACAGCAGATATTCAATGCCGATACTTGTCAAAGTTGTGTCACCCTTGCATCCGTGTGGTCATGACTCCCCTCCATCCACTCCAACAGACTCGGTGGCAAGAGTTCTGGGGAACTGGTTTCGCGCCGCAGCCAAGTTGAACGTTTATTTTGGTTGTTTTTTTGTCAGTAGAGACACCATCTGATAAGCACTTTACAGTAGCCCTATTCTCAAGTCTTCCACTGATAGCTTAACCCACATCGACAGTAGATTTACACATAAAAATGTCCAAAATTTCACCTTTCACATGTAGAAACTATACACTCTCGGTAACATTCCCTTCTATCCGAAAAATGTGAACATTAATTCGGAACATTATAAAATCCTACCCCTTGAAATTGGGCATATCATGACTTGACCTAAAGCGTCATAACTAAAAAGTGCCGCCATTTGCACGGAAAAAGTTTAGCTTCCCATCTATTTGAAGTTTTATATTTTACATATTGACATAGACGCTCGGGAGCGTTTCAGTTTGGGAGGGCGAAGAATTGTCTTTTTTGTTCGAAAAATGTAATTATGACCGAAAGATTATCAAAATGCAGAGCACAGAAACTTTTGAAAATTGAGAACCCCCAGACAGCAGGAAAAGGGATTTCCCGGGCTCCTAACGAAAAACAAAGCAGTCATTATTTTGAGCAGTGCTCCCCGACGGGGGAGGGGGCATTCCCCCACCCTATTTTCGGAAGTCAAAGACAAAGCAGAAATGTAAACCGTTCAAGGGGCAGAATTCTCTAATGAATTTTATCAAGACTATAATTACAACTAGAATTTGTAGCAGTTCAGTAGTTTAACCTAATTTTACTTTCAATGAAAATCTGTGGTTAGGGGAAATAAGGCCTGATTTAATTTCTTTTTAAATCATGCGCGCCTAGAAAAAAGAAAGCTTTGAATTCATAAAAACTTATAGCCACGTTAAGCATGGAAATCAAAGATTTCATAGGCTGCAAGAAACCCCTTCATATGGGTAGATGCGCACTGTTGCCATTGTATTTTGCATTATATCGATTGTGTTCTTTTTTAGGGTTAGAGATTAGGTTAGAGATTAGGGCTATCGTTAGCCAGTGAGGAAATTTCTTTTTAAACAGTGCGCATCGCCCACTTGATTGTGCACCCAAACTAGCTTGAGCCGTTTCCTAGCTTTAAAGATATAGTTCACTGGAGCTTTAAATTTGTCCTAAAAGTGTTTATAGGTGGCGCAATTTTAATTGTATTTCTTTATGTGTTACTGTTGTTCACGAAACGTGCCAGCATTTGGATATTGAAGGCATTTGTCTAAAATGGTGAAGCCTGCCAGTAACAGGCTCGACAAGAGGTAGTCCAAAAATATGCCCGACGAGGAACCCAAACTTCGGTAAGGGATTCAGCAACCCAAAGCCAACCAAAAAGCAACGGTATGCCTATGAAAAATGCCAAACGGAGACCGTTGGCGCGGAGAGGGCCGACATGAGAAAAAACAGCATGGGGTGATGTTGAAAACACTTACATGAGAGGATGGTCCACAGAGTCACTAACGTGAAAAACACTTTTCCATAATAACATCTTCTCGATAGTCAAGAACTCTGTTTGCATTGAAGCTATAAGGTGTGAACACCTGATGTAAAAGCACAATATTTTGAGCATTGTAATAAAATACGTAGGAATAAAATACGCTTCTGTACTATGGCCTATGTAACTTCGCCTTTAGTGGTGCAGCACGGCAATTTAACCATGCACCGAAGTTGCCGTTTAACTAACATAATTATGTCGTCATATGGCAATGAAAAACAAAACAACACGGCAACTAATTAATTTTTTCTTGGCTGACCCCTTACTCATGACAACATTTCTAATGTCGTCCTTTTTCACATTGGCCTTAAAAGTCAAGTTGACACTTTTGCAAATAGATGAATACAAAGTTTGCGTGCGTAATCTTTCTGTTCAGGTCAACTGGTATCAAACCATCTGAGCGCTGCGCCTGTCGCACATTGCACATTGTTCACATCCTGCCATCAGCTGTAACACACGTAAAAATGTTACCGTTCGACCTTTGACCTATTGCGCAAAACTAACCCATGCAGAAACCTCTAACTGTTCTGCGTCCTATATACTTCCTATATACGGAACATGGACAGAACATGTAACGCTTATGTCCTATGCGTACGGATTGTCGCCACCACCTGGGGCTAATAAGGGGCACCAAGATGTCCTTCTTGAAGCTAAAATTTGTATGATTTGACGACGACTCTGTAATACAGTCATACTTAAATGGGGAACAAAATATGAAATACTTATTGTGATTTTGACCTTACCTCCCATTATTTCGAAATATTCCAACTTTCTGTGAGAATCTGTTGATGTCGACTACTTGAACAAATCCAAACTTTCACACGCAAAACCATAGAAGACAGCCATCTTACTACGCCTTTACTAACACGTACGGTAGCGACAACATACCGTGCAGTTTGATCTTGTATGGGAAGTCCGTGGTTGAGACGTTTGAAGCATCATAATAACACGACAACAATAAATCAAATTTGCTACGTTTTGAAACTAGAGGATGTAAAGTATAAACGGTATTTTCTCAAGTATCGTAGTTAGCAAAAAGTAAATTTAGTAAGTATATTTTGTCTCGTTCTACCATTTTATTCAGCCAAGTTGTACAGTTGCCATCGGCTCATAATCAAAAAGACAACTTGGGTCTCACATGTTCTCTCATTGTTTAAAACACTAACATTTCAGCAATTTCATAACATTTTCGGGAATAGAAAATTGAAGTAAATGTAATCTTCTTTATTATAAGCACGACAGTTTAACCAATTTAATTGTGTCTCACATAAACCAAGGACGTACACCACATCATTTAGTCAATTTCGTCTTGTTTTCAACGATAACCATGAATAATTAAAACCCGTCAAATAAGCTCAATTTGTCATGTTCGCTCACTGGCAAGTTTGAAAACACATTTGAGTTAAACCAACTTCGTCATAGGCCTAAGTGAAACTTGGAAAAGTTGCGATAGTTGGGTCCATTTTTATTCCAAAAGTTTTAAATTTGGAAAACACGGCAATTACTTAGCCAAACTTTTCATTTCTCCACATTAATTAAAACTAAGAAGACAGCAGTGGCGTAGCTACAGGAAGGGACGATGGTCCCCTGGCTCAAAAAATGAAAATCCATTAATATTTGCCATTTTTGACACCTGTCAACTACAGTGTGGTTTTCCCAACTCAAAGCTTTATCCGCCGCAAATTGAAATTCCAGATGTAGTAGTGCTTGCTCATAAATCAGTTTGGTACACGTTTCCTAGCATTGGAAATGGCATGTTGGATATTTGCCATATATGTGACACCAAAATCATCAAGTGACTTTGGCTACTATAAGATTCTATTTTTTATGAATTTACCATTAATTTTCTTTCATAATATTCCACTTTCTCCCTAATATAATCTCTTGTCTTTGAAATTTTAGTCGGAGAGCCTAAGGTCGTATACCCTTACATAACGTTGTGCAGCAAAAACTATATTTTTGGTCGCCGTGCTGTCTCAGATATCGCAATAGGAAATGCAGATTCTTCAGTAATCCCTCAACTGTTCAAATTTCATCAAAAAAAAAAAAAAAAAGCAGGATTCAAAATTTCTGCCAAACAAGCTCCATGTTGTGAAATATTTGTTTCAAAATGGATGAATTTGGGCGCGCTTCGCGAGCTGCAAATTACGCCCTGTAGTAATGTGGTGTTCGCACCTAAAAAAAGAGGAAGAATTTGGTGAGGCTTGCCCCCGGCCCCTGGAAAAAGTGTCTAGCTACACCACTGGAAGAAAACACCCAAGCCAATTTGTCGCTTTGCATGTAGTTTAAAGAAAGATACCAACATTCGTTAGTAAAGTAACAGGAGTAATGTGGACAAGACAATTTATTAGACTTAATTATTTCGTCAAGTTGTCCAGTTGGGAGACTGATTTCGTGATCTCTCCTTTTAAGAAAATGACGACATAAAATATTTGACTTTGGTACTCGATTAGTGGTTCTTCACTGAAATTTTATATGAGGTTCTAATGCCTAAGTTACTGAGGAAGTAATAATTCTTACCCGCAACACGAACGAAAGAGTTAATAATTTACGAAAAGATAATTTAGTTTTGGTGCAGAAAGGAATAATGAAATTTATCAACAAACTTCAACTCACAATTTGAGTGCCCTTCGGCAGCTCTACGAATTTAACCAAAGAATCAGACATACAACGTGAATCGTTTCAAAATTTAAATTGTTCCTTTTTAAATGCCCCAACCTTGCCGTGGGGATTTTAAGCGAAATAAATGCGTGGAACGGCCAGTTATAACCTTCAATACAAAATCTGCAGACTTGAGGGTAATGTCCGTCATTGTCCTGTGTAGGGATCACATAAGTATGATCAAATCTTAACCCCTCCTTGCTGCATAGAGCTTATACTCCTGCGCACTAAGTCGCAAATATCCAGTTACATGAATCATTAAATGTGTCTACTTGGAGAACATCTTTGTGCGCTTGCGTTCAGTAGAACACGTGCTTTGTGTTATTTCCGTGAATAAATGAAATGAATAAATGGAATGACGAAGAATGAGATTGGGCCACACTGCTCACCAGGATTCAAGGGGCACCATCTTTTGCCACATGAACATTGCACACACGCAAAATGTAGCAAATACAGTCTGGGGAATATATCATGCTCCTTCTTCCCATTCTCACGTGACAGACACCAACCAATCTATTATTTCTTCTTTGGATCTTATCCTTCTAACTTGTGTGTAGTGTGTTTCATTAAAGAAAAAAATCCTGGTCATAGTTTTATGAACTAAAAATGTGAGTTGTCGATGATTTTTACGAAAATTGTTTGAAAAGGTGAAAGTTTCATGTAGTCATGCTTCTATTATACTAACGTTATATGTGTAGGATATTCGCAGTTCTATAGTGTCACACAGATACAACGTAGGCTACTGGGGTAATGTTACATATTGTACATATCAGCATAATAAAATGGAGCTTAAACCAGCCTGCATTCACTACCTTTGTAGACAGAAAACGTGGATATGAAACTTCAAAAATATAACTTAGCCTAACTCTCGAGATTTCGTTCAAAATTCAAAATGTTGGCATATGTTGGCATTGAATAATTAATGTCGCTTTTCACCTGGACTAATGATTTAAACTAAAGATCTACCGTATTTGGTTACAATAATTTCTCGGATGAAGTCCACAGGAAAAGTGAATACTCACAATCTGACTTTTTTCGGGAACCAACCATTTGCTGAATACGTGGACCTATTTTCGGGCGTTTCTGAAGTAAACACTCCCCATTTATGCACAACAATGTGACAGTATCGCTGTTAAAGGGCAAGAGCAGTTGTCCCTTGCAACTTATTTTGAAACATTAGCTAGGTCCAACAAATTCTTCTCATCTCACTCCCAAGTATCTGCCGAGAAATTACAGGACTTCAACATTATATATTCAATGCAAACCAATGAGTTACTCTCCTAAGTTTCATTATTTAGTGAAATCTATATTGCCGCATATCTCGCAAGAACCAATCAAGAAGCAAGACAGTCTACTACATTACTTCAAGTTGGAGAAACTGCTCTTGCCCTTTAAGTGAATTATCGAGGTCAGACACCCAACTGCGTGGAGTCTGAAGAGATGGAGAGAACACATATGGCCCTTTATTGTCTCGGTAAGCATCCCAGTATGGTCTCAGTTTTCTCAGGCTTGCATGTTCTCGTCAGTATTACAGTTGAAATTCTGAAAAAATTAGGGCCCACCTTGGCCGATCACGTATTATGCTGACTGTGGATCATATTGAGTTTTTGGTACTGCTGGAAAGAGCTCTGTGACTGAATGCTTCATTTTGATATCAAAACTATGGGCAAATGAATTTTAAAGTTATTCATACATTTGTTCAAGATGATCATATTTCCATGAAATACGTAACATTGATATCAATTTTTGTATTCCAGTAGTTTTACGTTGGACGACATAATACCCGATCTGCAATGGTGCATCATAATTGTAAATGGTATGTTAGACAGTGACTGGTATGTTATGCAATGAAATACATAACATTAAATTTGATGAAAAATTTTGTATTTCAGTTGCACATTGGACGACAAAATACCTGATCTGCAGTGATGCATCACAATTGTAGAAAGTTATTTCAAAACTCAAGTAAAAAAGCAGTTATTTAAGTACAGTAAATCCCCGATTGGACCATGATGCAGTATGTTTATAGATTGCAATAATCTGAATGGAATGTGAAAGTTGTTTTATTTGAAAAACAAATGCTCGTTGAATGACAGCACATTCATGTCAAGAAAGGAATAGAAATAATTATCTGTAACAAATACAAATATCTGTTAGGCTACATTGAAGATACAGACACCTCATGTTGAAAGTATGCCATAAGATATTTCACGATAACTTATATCTTAGAATTAGTAATAGTGATCAAATATCATCTTAGGCAACGAACCGATTGCGTGACAATTGTGAGTTATTTATGCAGGCGTTAACAACAAAAGTTCGTATGCTCAAATTGAGTTTGAAAAAATTATCTGTCACTTTCTTTCTCATTTGCATAAGAAATGGACTGCATAATTTATAACGAACTAATAAGCCCTTTCATGATTGCAAATCGGCCTCCCGGGTCAAAGGTCATTCGGTATAGCAACCCATAGCAACGCTAGTCGCATGCCGTCGCCTGTGCATACCATCGTTACGTTACATATATATGCATGCCTACAATAAACAACACGGACATGCACCAAAAGTAGCTTCGAAAAATCACATCTCTTAATGGACAAAACGTTCAGTATCGCCCGAAAAATGTTTTAAAGTATCACTCATAAGTTTTCCTTAGATACTGGCTGAGTTTTAAGTTTTTGAATGTGCAAAATCTCAAAGAATTTGTCCGTTCCCGTGGAAGTACGAACTGACAGTTCAAGCCTTCTCTGCTAGGCTAAATACCGTAGGCTAGGCCTACCCAAGGCAGCTGTAGGCTGGTATACCAAATTTCGTGAAAAGATACCTAAGCTACAAGAGCTAAGATGAGTATCAGGGGGTTATTTCTACGCTTGAAGTTCTATTACCATGCTACATGATACAAAGGCCTAACGTAGGCTTCGTTCGTAAGTTAGTAGACTTCGTAGGTTGAAGTTCGTAAGTTCGTATAGATCGCCTTACTGCTACTGCTATAGGCCTAAAAAGTTAAGTCTTGACCTTTTACCTTCATAATAAAATCTCACAGTATATCTATCAAGGACTTGCTTCGCCCAGGCTTAGTTGTAACTTACCCCAGCCCAAGACTGATTTGGAGTGTAACTTCGTGAAACTTTCAAGTACTATAATGTTGCACTAACAGTTATACTGTTAGCACATGGGTGCTCAATGGAGATCTTAGCGCGCCTAAGATCGATTGTAATAGACGAAAATCATTGGCCAAGGTAACTCTAGACTTTTTTTATAACCAAAGACCCAAAGCAAAATTCATTCCTAAATCTTACGGAGTATAATAGTAGGCCCTCTAACCTGAATTTTTAATCTGTTAACCCAAACCCTACAAGGCAAGTGTAATCTTGTGTAGCTTACTATTGCAAAATGTACGTACACACAGTGATACGAATGAGCGAGTGATACCGGATGACCTTTGTTCTGTCATGCGCAGTTGTAATCATGAAAGGGCTTATTGCAGTATGGATGATGCATTGGGCAATACAAGACTAAGACGGATAGATCTCATAGATTTGATAATTTCATTTTAACAACATCCCGATGCTTTGAGAAATTTTATTTGGGATGTCATCTTTCACACTTATTTTAGTTGACAAAAGCGTTTCATCCTGAAAAAACAAAAGGTATTGGGTGGCGGGGGGGGGGGGCTACCTAATCTGTTTAGTGCTGGTTTACTACATCATGTTTTAAGATTTTATTTATCCCGTGCCGATGTGACAGAAAAGTTGCGACGGTGCTCCAGTGGGATTTAAGGTATTCTTCTAAGCTTCTTTTGAAATGTTTCAAAATGATTTTGCCTCAGTTAGATCTCAGCTGGTTCTTTTTTTAGCTGACATTACAGGAGAGTCTTTAGGTCCCTGCTTTAAAGACAACTCAACATCTTTTCCTACATACATGCGATCACATTGTTATACTCAGGATATGTATTGCAACCGGGAGGTGATATGCAAGCGATCAACATTCACATTATTTTATTTTCTATTTTCATGCACAAGATTTGAGAGCGTGCAATCTTGAGTACTAAACATTTTTGTTCGGTGAGTCGCCAAATTGTGCTGTGTGCTCGCTGCTCCCAATATCCCTCCATTTTTTTGACAGTTAATTCGTTAGATGGAGTTTTACGGCCAGCTTCTGAATGCAAGTACAAGCTGCTACGGCATCTTTGTCAAAGAACCCGATCTTTACAAATACTAACGCCAGTAAATTGTGATAATTTACCTTTCCCGTTAAAAATGCGTGCCTTTTCAAGGAGCCTACACACAAGAGTTAACAACGTTGGTTGTAAAAATTTCCATGCGGTAACTTTTTGTGGATAATAGTTTAACCCCTTTGGGTTTTTTAGGAAAATTAGGGTGAAGACTTACTCGAGTCCCCCATCCTCGCTGCTACCTGCCTGGTACTCCCTAAAGAAGCCACTGCAATGTTCAAATAGTTTAGATCCATGCTATACTTTTCTAGCTTACTTCAAAAGATTAATAACCCCTCCCCCATCCCCAACTTGTCAACCGCGAATTAAGCAGATCTTTATTCGTCCCTGTGATTGTTGGCTAGTTCTTTTAAGTAAAACTCCAAAATACGTCCATAATTTCACACCACTTGCCGGGGGTGGGAAAGGAGTAGAGTGGTAGATAACGAGGTCTTCTAACCCTCATTACTTCTTCTTTGTTTTTCATTTTAGGCTGGGGAATGTTTTGCTCCAAAGAAAGGAACGAGGGATTCCTGTCAGTTCAATGATCTACATCAACACGCCATATTGCCACTTGCTACCCAGGTCTCTAGAGCTTCAGACCAGGGAGTTGTAACAACTTTCTGTTCAGAGTGTCAAATGCTGTAATCAGAAAAGGGAAAGAAAACTCCAAATGGAAGCTTAGGGTTCTTCGTAGAGAAAAATATAACTATGTATGAGGCCACGGGGGAGTAGGTGGGGGGGGGGGGTGCTAGAACCCCCATGGCGCAACTTCGCAATGCAAAACCACTTAAAATAGCGTTTTTCTTTCTATCCTTTGACTCTTCCTTCGTTTTGTGTCCCAACCCCCCTACTTATGACACCAAAAAACCCATGACACAATCCTGGCTACGCGCCTGGTTGGGGCGACACCAGTACGGACATAAAAATCCGGTATGATATTATTATTTTTAACGAAAAATTAGCATTATAAACACAAATTAGGCAAAGTGGTGTCTGAATTGACTTACAATGTTAGTCACTCATATTTGACTAATTTCTGATGATATCTGACTAATTTTGTAGTAATGGTCAAATCAAAATCAGTCTAAACTTAGTCAAGGAGGCTTTATATTACTGAAAAACTAATTCAACTGGGCCAAATATTGGTTAGTATTGTTGCCTAGTGATTAGTCAGTTGAGGTTGTGTTTTGACTAATTTATGTTTATAGCGCGGTTATTTGTGACAACTGCCCTACTCCTGAACTGGTACGCACATTCATAAGCTGCTATGACTTTGAATTCACACAGCATTTTGTGGAGACGTTCCCATTTCAAGAAAGAAGAAGACAATTGCATTAGTAAAGCAACAGCCTGAATTATATGTTGTCCTTGGCAGTGAGAAATGCAGAGTACTCGCGATTGACTGTTTTTAATATTTTACGTTCTGTGTTGCGAGGAAACAAAAAGACCACACCGGTGCCTATTTTAGTCTTTTTCAATCTATGGAAGAAATGTGCAGGTGTCTTAGAATTTTGCCCGTGGTAAAATTTACTGCTCGAAGTGTAAAATTCATAAACGTGTGATGTATATATTTAATGGAGCAAGGCGAATCTTTAAAAAACAAATAAAAATGATTGAGGAACGGTAATAAAATTGAAAAATAATAGCCTTGGGGAAATATCCTAATTTATAAAAACAATGCAAGGTGACGGAGGAAATAGAGATAGTAGAATTTTTTCCATGAAGCAGATTTATTAAAAATGGAGGAGACACAGATAGGTTTTTTGAGAAAAAAAAAACGAAAATGTACTCAATGTTTGTCTCTCCTAGAACTGAAATACAAGTTTATAACCCTTCAAATAGACAGGTCATTTCACTCATTTACGGGAGAAAACGTTAGTTTGCTAAGCTGAGCTCAAAGATTTGAATTCCCACACATCATTAGGATTATTTATTTTTGTTATCATTAGTAAGGGGTACTTTTAATGGACTGAGTTCCAGCCAAATGTCTACGCGGGTACTAAGCGGGAACGGGCTGCATGGCTGGACTCAAGATCTGCAAGCCAGTTACAATCAGCAAGCACTTGTCATAGATAGTAAATATGTACGTGATAAACAAATCTGAAGAACACACATCAGATCATAAAGAACACCAAAATTTAAATTTTGAACACATGAACACACATGTAATGCTTGGTAAACTTAATCCATAAAATAATTTTCATATTTTAGCAAGTTAGACTGGTATATTAGTTTTTAACTGTAACAACCCCAAGTATACTTGCTCATTTTAAACAACTTTAGCATATTACAAAACTTCAGGGTCAAACATTTCATGGTTTATATTTTTTTCATAGTAGCACGACGATAACCTGAGGGTCTATGAACGAAAGGGGGGGGGGGGGGTGAGTGGATGTCTGGAGAGAATACCACACCATGGGTTTGTGGGAGAGGATAGAATAAAATTGTTATTGGAAAGTTTCAAATTTAGAATACTGTTCAGATGCTAGTTTTTCTGACATGCTTCTACAAATCTGGACACAGTTACAAATCGCACGCATCCAATCAATAAGTAGCGTAACTTCCGGGGGAGTTAGGGCTGTAACGGGGCCAATCGTAAAACTGTCCAGCCCTACCAGTAGCCTCCACTGGCGATGGGAGACGGAAAAATATGACATTAAAAATAAAAATAACGATGAGAAATATGAAACAGAAAAAAATCATTACAACAGTAACTAAGTTTACACATAAGTTGCATTGGCTAATTAACCTAGCCTAGACTTGACTTTGTAAAAGAACAACTCCGTAATTCAGATTAGGACTTCGTTTTTTTAATTAACTGGTTTGGCCGATGTGCTCAAAAAGCTAATTTACTTTAAAAGATCAAAATGGTAAACCCTCATTTTCCAAATGTTGCAGTGCAACACGTGTATTTAGGCTATGTATGGAACGACAATATCGAAACTTGAAGCTTTTATCTCTCTGCAAGTGTAATACAATTGGCAAGCAGATGCGCGAAACGAACCCCGACCTAACACTTTGCAAAAATACAATACTTTCTCTGGCGTACCTGTTAAACGTGTGTATGACCCAATCCAAACGATTCATTTCGATGTGTCAGAGCCGTCTATATTGTTTTTGAGATGCAACTCCGATATTTCTAATCCGACGTAAAATTAATATGCAATGTTCAAACAAACTATAGACGAATCCGGACAGATTGTGGTGGTCTGATTTTAGTCGGCCATTACTGGGGTCCATCACCTTTAAAATAATAAATGAAGACGATTAAAGGCTGATGGACCCCAGTAATGACTGCCTGTTTACAGTCACTAAAACAAGCGCTAATGGGATTCGTCTATACCTCTAAAACATATTTATACAAGTTAATGCAATTTTAAATTTGAAGTTGTTTCTCCCAAACACGTTTGGTTCCGATTTGAAGTATCTATTCAGATGTTCCAGAGCTATATTCGTTTCACGAAGCAACAAGTCTAATACGATTTAAACTAACCATGCAATGTCATAAATAGGTGAACAATTTCGCCCATATAAAACATATAAAAGTTCATACAAATTTTAGATATGAGAAATTTATCTCCAAAACAGGAGATGACCTGATCTAAACGATGTTTTTAGATGTACAACACCTACCGTAATTGTGTTTAGATGCAACTGTCGTACGACTAAAATAACGTCAACTAGCAACGTACGTAAAAAGCCAAACCGGCCAAGGGTGAGAGTTTAGGGTTCAGTTGTCTGTGTCTCCAGCTAGGGGTTAAGGGTCAGGGCTCTCATCCTTTGTGTGGGTACGAAACAACATTTGGATTATCGCAGGGTGAGAAAAATAATGTACCTATCAAATATCAAAATTTTGGCGAGATTCAATCAGGTAAGTTGCTAGCAGCACGGTCCACATAGAGTCACAGCCCTGATCAAATTTGTGTGAAAAGTTTAGCGATTCTGCTAAATGTACTAAAAGGGAGGGGTACTTTGTGGGCCTGTAAACCCTAGTGTGGGTCCGGGACCACTGTTTGGTTAACGCAGGGGTGAAAAATAATATGGTTATGATAGTCCTATATTAAAATTTCAGCAAGATTCAATGAGGCAAATTGCTAGACACACGATCCAAAGAGAGTCACATTCATGATCCAAATGGGGTGAAAAGTTTTAACGACTCAGCTGAATGTACATGAGGACAGGGGTACTTTGTAAGGATTCACCCCCTGTTTGGGTACCAGACCACTTTTTGATTAAAGCAGGGGTGGAGAAAAATATAGATATCATATATTTAATATTTCATTCAAGATCAATGAGGCAGATAACTGGCTGATAGTCATATCCATGATCCGATTTGTGTAAAACGTTTAACGACTCGGCTATATATGTACCTGATGGGAAAGGTACTTTGTAGGGCTGTGCCCCCGTGTGTGGGTACATGACCATTTTTGTTAACGCTAGGGTACAGAAAAATAATATAGATGTGACTATAACATAGTAAAATTTCTGCAGGGTTCATTAAGGCAAATGGATAGCTGCACGGTCCAAAGGACTGAAACCCCTTGTGTGGACATGGGACCACCTTTTGGTTAAAACGGACGTATAAACAAATAATATAGCTATCATATATTAAAATCTCATCAAGAACCACCCAAGCTTTAGCCTTCGTTTTGTACCTTCTGTATAGCTCGTGTCGCTAATCCTCTGCACTGCACAACCTTTGATTGTATTGAGCAACAATCTAATACAGGAACAAGGGTGTGCTACATGCAGGAAATTTTAGGATATAATAAGCTACTGGGAAAAGAAAAGTTCCGTCGTCTTAACACAAGACTAACAAGGATGCCTTTTTTATTTTTTTAATATTTGCGTACCATGACTCAGTCTGATGTTGACGCCATGGGCCATTAACAGACTATATCAGGCTGCTTCCAGTGGCGGAGCTGCCATATGGTCAGGGGGCGGCCGTCCCCCTCCCTGACGGACCAAAATCGTCTGTCGGCTTCCTTTTTAGGTTTTTAACATTTTTTACTCTTGTACCATTGTTGGCAAAAGGTATAATTTGATAGCGTTGTTTTCAGGTCCAGATAAAAAATGCTCAAACAGCCACCAGTAACTGTACTATCTGTCCTTTATTCTAATGAAAAGGGTCATCTTCTGTAATATAGGAATAGGTTTTGCCGAAACGTATCTTCATGTTTTGTACGCACTAATTAATGTTATCGCTATGCTAAGTTAATTGCTCCCACACCAAGCGTGATTATAAGCTTACAAAATACACAGACTGACATTAAATTCACCATCCCGGCCAATAAAAGATGTTGCAAAGGGCGCAACAATAATTATAGCTCAAATAGTCCTCTTGATGTCGGGGATAATTGTCAACATAAAAAATAAAAGAGTTTATAAAGATACCAAAATAGCTTCCACAACATTTTTCAAAATCATTTGAAGAGAGCATTCAGGTTAACATAAAATAAAACTGTTATCATAGTATTAATGGTTTAAAAGTTTTAATGAGCAGGTTCCATTTTGCTTCTCTCCAAATGACCATTCTCTTGAAAAATGGTTATTTCTGACACTGCACGATAATCCCATGAAAATATTTATTTCTGTGCTTTCGTGGTCTCAACAGCCAGAAAAGTGCATCTAATAAGCCCAGGTTTAGGCTACTTTTATTTATTATGAATTTGGTATCTAGAGAGCAAAGCAGAACTTTTGTTTTGACTATTTCCTTCAATGTACTTTATAAATGGTTATTTCACAGTGGTAACATGATGTAAATTACGTCTATTAATGTTTCTTCGTGTACTTATCTTGATTTCCAGATGCTAAAAATGTACATTCTATGGGTGATTAATTTCCATAACTTTTTCCACCTGTAAGATTGCTTGCTATTTGGCTCTAGCAGGTTTAATCTTTATCTTCACAAAATAGCCCATTATTACATTAATATCTTCAATCGAGACCTGATAACAACACTAAATATGGGATAACCGCCTTCATACTAGAATGTGAAAGAGCGGGACCTAAACATGGTCGTCCGCAGGTTAAGGCAAGGAGGGAACTTGCCCTAAACCTGGGAAGGAAAACCTGAAAAAACGAAGAAAACATAAAGAAAAAGACGAAAAATGAACCATTTTTAACAGTTCACATAGTGTTGTCCCTATTTATATGTGGTTAATAGGCTTAAGAAATTTCCAGCAATCTGAAAGGCACTTTGGGCCAAAATGTCCTTGCGCTCCGCGGCAAGTGATGGTGGCGCGGAGCATTTTCCCTCTAAAAGAATTTTGTACCTCCCCCAAATTTTCTTCTGCGGAAGCTCATGGATAGAAAATTTAAACATCTTTTAATAGAAAATCTTGCTGAGGAGAAATGGCAAAGTGGTCTTCTACCAGGTGCGGAAAATCAAATGGAAAATCTGAAAAGCCGTGGCTTCGATCGTGCTGAGGCTCAGTGTATTTACTCATTCGAAGCGCCACCGCAGACCATTTTCGTCCCCTCTGACCGAAATCCCCAGCTCCGCCACTGGCTGCTTCCCCTTGAAATGAACCTTTTCAACACCTCGTTGAAGATCAAATTGTGGGTTCTTATTACACTTTTGAAATTTCCATATCATGACCATTTAAATGTTCAGCAATAAAGAATTCAATATGAGATATGTTTTATCAGCTCTGCTTGCTACTCAAAGACGGAACTTCACAGAGCGGAGGAATACGATAAGACAACAAAAGTCAAATTGCTTTGAAATTCTCACGCACAGTCTGTATTCCAACTCATTGCCTGCAAAAACCGTATCACAATATCTCGTACTTTTAACTAACACAATCAAAGCAAGATCTCAGCGAGTTGTCAGCAAGTTGTCAGCGATTCCCCTTGAACTTGTGGCGTGCTACCTGTTGGCGACAGGTGAAAGCCCATGCAGGTAGATTTGGCTAAGTGTAAATAAGTTCATTGTACGAAGCAGGCACCATGAATGGTCATCTAAGTATTTGGAGGAAGCAGCGTAGGTCTCGCTTGTAAGGCAAACACCACCCCTTATTCCCTTAACACTATAGACACTCAAGTGGCTACATAGACCATAAACGGGCCCTGACTGTCATTAAAAAGATCCAATATTCTTTATCAAACTTTATACTCTACTCAGTAAGCACCGTTTTCCAGTTATTTTTTCACAATTGATTACACAAAAGAAGAGTAGCAGTTAAAGCAGGCTAATTTTACAGAATCTCGTCTCCAATATAAGCCGCAAAGCGCTAGGCTGAACACCGCTAGGCTGAACACTTATGGATGAAACGATGCACATATATATCCTACATGAAATAAGAAAGGTTTAGAACATGTATTCTCTTCAAACAATAAATGTGAACAACAGAAAAGAAGAAGACTAAAAGAAAAAATGCATTTACGAGTGTCAGGTCATCTATGATCATTTTCATTTATATGACAGTGTAGATGAACAAATAAAAACATGAATTATTGAAATTGAATTTTGGTTTTAAACGTACTGTATGTAACGTCTCACTAAACAATATCTATCTTTACTTCTGTTGGTGAGTATGCATATCTACGGATTTATTTTTCCGTTTGAAATCTGAATGTTGTTTAGGGTCGTATCGTACTTCAAAGTTTAGCGCTGGCGGTTAAAGGAAGTTATTAAAAGCAAGGAATTCCTTGATGGAATCAATAAGACGTATTTTTGAACTAGCAATGGATTGATATGCTAATTAACCAGGGAGTTGTCATTTATTTTCCAATTGCAAATAATTCCCTGGTTCAACCAACATGCTAAACTGAAAAAATAATAATGAAACTACAGCGATACACTGATTTACATCCGCTTTGACCTATAAAATATTGATTATAAATTTATGAGATGGAAAATTATGTAACGCCGAGATGAAGACTGCACTTTTTCAACGCTCAAGGCAAAGAACAAAACATGCTTATAGCAAATGCGCTGTTGTTGAAAGTCCGTTTACTTTTTTTAACAAAAAGGCAAAGAAAAAAAAACGGTTTGCAGAATTTAGCCCTAATCATGCGAGCAACGAATAATGTCTTTCATTTAGGGATGCATGCTCTTTGTTGTTGTTAAGATGATGTAGACTATTTGGGCGCTTAAAAAGAAAGTAACTGTAATGTAGGGCTTTGTTCTGGCAGAATTGGGAGTGCCTCTTAATCAAATTTGAAATGTTAAGGGTTAAGAATAAATCTACTCTTTGCTACTTTTTTTATTAACTTGAGAGAGCATTTAGAAAATTATATGGTTCCTCATCTCGATATGATCGTCTCTTTCTTACACATCTTCTAGTTGTCATTCATTTTCTTCCAGAAAAAGTAACTACGACTTAAGTCAATTTACAATTGCTCTCAAGAGATGTTGTATTTTATCATTCTCAACACCAAATGAATTCAATGAATTATTTTTGACATTTAAATTTGGTATGACATCTTCTCCATAAATTGGTTATATGTAGGCAATAGTGTCTGGAGTCATATCAGCTGTAATAGCAATTGCGGACATATTTAGATAGCTTCCGGTAAGTTCCTAAGTAAACTTGAAGCAAGCACAAAATGATAACCACCCATCTTTTTTCCCTTTTAAATCGACTACACTCTAAAATCAAAAGAGTGAACTTCACTCCTCTTGGAGTGAGTTATCACTCTAATGGAGTGAATTTACACTTTTCACACGATCAAAGAGTGACTAAGTTCACTCTTTTGATTTTAGAGTGTACCAACTTTCCTCTCAACTATTCCATATTATCAGAATGCGATTGCGCGCATGGAGGGATCCTCCCCCATTAACTTCAAGGTGAGAACAACAATTTGAAAATGTTTCTTTGGAATTCCCCTTTATATCTTACATTTTACCGAACCACTCAAAAAATTCTATTTTATTGAATAGGTCATCATTGTCCAATATTTACTTTTCACCACTGTTTCTTTAGCTTAGAGAAATGCTTAGAATAATGAAAATGTACACAATGGCAAACAAAACAGATTTGACATCACCGTTCGTAAAAACAGAATCTTAGTCATCTTCATATAACATGTTGAAAGCAGATTAAATTAGCTTGTATTTTACTTTGCTTCGACCAGCTCCACGAATCATTAGGAAGAGGTTGGTTGGATCTGCTTTTAAAAGTAGAATAGTTAAAGGCTTAATCCTCTCAGCCGAATATTTCCAATTCTCTTAACTTGCTTAAGTCCCTCTCACAACCATGTTTAAACCTCATTCTCATCCAGACAATATCTCAGTTATTGCTTCAGGTGAGTATACAAAGATACCAGTCGGTGATCGAAACACTCTCAGTTAAGTGCATGTTGCGTAATATGAGCTACGATACTGGTCAATTTTTAGCTTGCTGTCAATCAAAGAGCGGCACCAATTTAGAATTTCTGTGGATTACTTCAAATATAATAATTTGGGGGTGAGGTTGCTTGCCTTAAAGGAAGCAGCGGGTCGCCAAGAACCATTTAATAGTTTCTCGGTTTTGAGTAGGGAGGAGGAGGAGGAGGGGGTGGGGGACGATCTGGGTAGTCGTCTGCATATTCACTTCTCACGAGGTGGCGAATAGGAACCAAATTGACAGCTCGCTTGCTGCTATCGTAAGTCATGAAATCTACGTTATTTTGTGGTTGAGAAACTTGTTGTCTGTTGTTGCCTTGACCGACCCCAAAGGTACAGCAAATCCAACACGCGATACATACCACAACCAATATAACAACGCATAGTAATACTATGATGATTCCTAGTGTTATGTAGACAGTATGCTCAGGTTTGACAACATCGGGTGATCTTCTTGGAGAACTAGCAGAGGACGGAAAGGTAGTCAGTTCTAAAAAATGAAAAAGGTGACAAACGCAAGGTGACAAACTAGAAAATATCTTACGAATCAATACAAGGTAAGGTATTTGGTTCTTCCTCAGTTTTTTCGACCAATCTGCATCTGATCGGAGGCGGAGGTAGAGATTTTGTTCAGAGAGGGGAGAGAATGACGTGCAGGGGCGTTGAAGAAGACTGTGGAAACCTAAAACGGGCACCGGTAGGCAACTTCGTCCTAGAGTCGTTCCTGACCATGTGAACGCATTTGATATATATGCTAAAAGCAAAGCATTGGAAGTAAAGAAAAGTAGTTTTTCAGTTGGGAAGCAGACCTCACAGTTGTGACCGCTATTACACCCTCAGCATTCGCGGTGAGATGCATTCTGGGAGACCGTACTCGACCTAGCCTACGCAAAGCGAAAACGGACACTCGTGAAAAATGACAATAATTCTCATTCAAGGTCTTACGTAATTGACTATTTCTGGCAATTAAAGAAAAATAGAAAGTTAAATATTTGAAAGAAATTCTCTTTAGTAGATAGCGATTGTCAGGGGTGAACTTTGGCTAGAGTCTTTGTCATACGCTTTCTGAGAAAATCGAAGGAGTGAGAGCTCACTTGCGAAGTTTAAAACTGCACATTTTCTGTCTTCAAGGTGAGAATGTGTTGATATATCATTTGAAAAAGAAAACAA
This sequence comes from Holothuria scabra, assembly GCA_037179385.1. Classification (NCBI taxonomy): domain Eukaryota; kingdom Metazoa; phylum Echinodermata; class Holothuroidea; order Aspidochirotida; family Holothuriidae; genus Holothuria; species Holothuria scabra. The sequence goes on along the minus strand of CM074183.1, from coordinate 49,307,414 downwards.
ATAATATTTCCAATATATAGTGATACCTTTCTTGCTATCCTTTTATCTTTATTATAAATGCTATATAGAACTCTGGTTTTTGTTCAGTTTCATCTATTCATTATACATACTTTCCCATCACTTGCGTATGTGCACGCTCGAAACATGGCAGTGTGTTGGATCTTGCATCGCAGTGCTGCAATATGCTAGGTACCATCATGCGTTGCGTCTCAAGATGGCTGAATTAGTAACATGTGTATGTAAACTGGTAAATAGATTCGTAGCATAAACAAAGCGGGATTGACTCAGGAAAATTGGAATAATTTATCAATGAAACTATGCGGAAAGTATTTTTCGTGATCATATTTAAACATTTGGTAATTGTTGGGCAGCTTCGGTATGATTTTGGGACAAATTTTTAACCATTCGCCAACGTTCAGAAAGGGTGACCTAAAATTTCCCGGTGATTCTTGCGCCTTTTAACCGACAATTCGCCTGAAATTGATGATATTATAACTTGCGAAGTTATTCTGGTAAGTTTCATAGTTTTCTTGTACGTCATTGAAAGTATAGGCCTACAGAATAAAACTGCCATTCTTTTTTCCAAGTGTACATTTCTTTTATGTGGCTAAAATTCAAAATTGTGTGAAGTCTCAGAGCAATATATTTTGTTTACCTCGACGTCAAATTTCCAACTGTTTTGTTTGATCTTGACCTACAACGTTTTTCATTTCTCAGTTTTCAATTTAACAATTTTGACCCATTGGATAAAAAACTGTAACATAAAAAAGCAAATTGTTTTGTGCTATAAATAATTTCACCAAGGCTTCATTACAGCTAGCAACTACTTATAAATGTATCACACTTGACACACTTGTATACCTGTACGCATCTGTACCGGTACCTTATCCTAAATGAGGGTAATGCTTCAAAAAGATATTTTCATCAATAGAAAATTGTCCTTGTCTAGTCGCAAAACCCTGCCTTCCAGTAAGCCTTAGACCCCCACACGCTTAATTCGAGCCTGTTTCTATAATGCAATTGCGCAGAGCTATGAACAGTTTTGTCTGTAGATGTCCCCCTGTAAATGTGTGTAGTTTAACATGTATTGCGTGAATTAAGCCGCCGTTACACTGCAACTAATCCGAACCGGATTCCGATCCAATTTTGGGAATAATTGTTAAAATTTTCTTCATTCCTGGTTGGAGAGGGCCAAAAATTTTCCAACTTGTGTAATTGTACCGCAAGACTTTGAAAATTTTATTTATCTCCTAGTTATTTCGTGACGTTACACTGATAGACAGATTTTATCTGACTGACGCTGTCCAATTAAAAATGTATGTGCGAAGTCACGAAAAAGACAATTGGCTTTTTATTTTCATAGATATCAGATTAAAACCATATTTTTACACTGATTGACAAATTTTTGGCTCTCCTTGGCTAGAGATGGAGAGGATTTTAACAAAAACCAGTAAAATCAGATCGGAATCCGATTCGAATTCGTTGTAGTGTGACCGCAGCCTCATTATTAAGTGTAAAAACTTACCTGATTTAACAGCTGTCTTCACCAGATTTTTATCTGCGTAAAGTAAATGCAATATCAATAAATGCCTTATTAAAGAGACTTATCAAACAAACGTATAAAACGAACACATAAGCATAGCGTATTTCGTTAACGTTAAAAGTCCGTCATCACGTTACTTTAGATCTTCCTCATGTAAGTTTGGGTCGTTGTTATGTACCTTTTAATCGTTATAAAAACGTGAAAAGGCCGCCATCAAGTTACTTTGGACTTCCATTGTGTTATTCTGATCATAATTGTTGGAAAAGCCTAAATAATCATCATGTACATTTGTATTGGTATTACATGCATCATCGCCCTTATCAAATCATTTTGGACCTTCATCGATGCAATCTGGAGCGTTATTATTCAAAACGTGGTAGTCATCAACATCTTTATTATTTAAATGGCAGCATGTATTGTTTTTCATTATTCAAAAAGAGATCGTTATCAACTCAAAAGGGATCTCCGTCAACATTAAAATACTCGTCATCACCCAAAAAGTGTCATCACTCTAAATTTCTCCTTTTCACCAAAAAGCAAAACATCATAAAAACTTGCCCTTCTGGCGTTCAATTAATTTCACTCTAAACTTCTAGTTAAAGTAGCCAGCGACCTGAAACACTTAAAACCCTCGTTTTAGAATCTATGAATTCCACGATATATTTTAGGCAGCCTCACAGCGGTGAGTATATCGTTATCAAAGTGTGAAACACCTCATTGCTGCTGTGCTAAGTAGTATGATTGGTAAAATTTCTGAGTTATATCCGATTTAAAGGCATAAATGATTATACATACCGGATAGAATAAAAACGTTAAATGAACAAATGGCGGTATTGCTGAGATCATCCTTGAAAGTGTAGGTCACGGTAGTTGTACCTAAAGGAAACCTAGCCCCTGGCTTTGACGTGCGGCTGTAGTACATGAGTATTTGCCTATCCAGTTGACTGGTGTGACTGACAGCAGAAGGCTCCTCCCAGAAAACTTGTTGATAAGACTGGCTGGTGTTCATTACGATCTCATTCGGGCAGTTTTCTACGGTGGGAGTTACTACGTATATTACAGAGAAAATTAAAATTGTTTTCAAATACCATTTTTAGGTGTTATGATATTTCGGTTCAAAAATTACGCTCTTATAATATATCAACGCTGAGATGATCTAGAATTGGAAATATGGGTCACATAATCAAAAAGTGTCACGGCTGTAACGCCCGAGTCCTCACTGGCAGTCAGTTTTCTTTTTCGAGTCCCGATTCATCCTACCGCGCATGGACGGCAGCCACAGAGGCACTATGGAGGCTAGGTTTGTCCTGTACTCGGAATTGTCCCGGAATGGGAGGTATACTGGAATCGGAATGGGATTGAAGTTGGCTGCAGCTGGTATCGACTGTGCCGCGTCCAGCCGACCCTGATTAAATGAAATTAAGATAAAAAGAGGGGCTTCAGTTTTGTGACTTTAATCTAGAATTCCAAAGTTGAGGATAATTAATTTTCTTTCAAACATCTTGAAAGAAATTTTGCCTTCTTCATACTGTTATAACCAATGTCTAAGTTGTTCTCTGCATTGTATTATGGTATGGACTCGGACTCCGGTCTTTTGGACTGTGACTCGCGGTTTGGGGTACCCAGACTCGGATTTCGTTCCAAATTTAGACTACTCGAATCCCAGTGAATTGACCTAAAATCGAAATAGGCAGACTCGTTTATAGCTCTGTGACTAATTTAGTCTCCTTTTTTGTCCTAAAGTACAAGCCAATGTGGACCAGTCAGAGTGAGAGAACATTGTCTGTCAAAGTGCAGTTATCTGCCAGTCAAAGTGCAGTTATCTGAGATTCAATCTATTTATAGAGGCCCTGCACGTGAAATCAGAGCATTTCAATCTGACATACTGGACGTCACTGATCATGCGCAGTAAGTGAGTTACCGATACGAGTGCATGACAGCACCTTAATAACAATGGTTGCCCAATGGACGCACACTTCGAAATAAAGAGACGCCCTACGCAGCGACGTAGGTGCATGCACGGCTTCTATATAGGAGTGATGGCCAAATACGTTTTAAGGGAGGGAGTTGCTTGTATTTCCTTTGGTTTTGGGGCCATGCAACATCCTGTAAATTCACACAGACTTATTTAACTTTACAAAATAAATTGCAGTCTGCGGTTTTCTCAGCTAAATCAGAAGGAAAAACACTGCAAGAAAGTGAAGAAAAAGGTAAGGACACTAGGAAACCACAAAATTATTGAAAGGATGATTGTGGAACTATGGAAAACATTTCATTTATATTCTGTTTATACCTTCAACACAACTGAATGACATCCCTTGGGGAAAACATAACTCCTGGCATCCTGTTCCACCAGCAGCGCAGGTATGTTGAGCTGAAATTTCAACAAAAATAATTCAATATAACTGTAGTATTGTGGCATATAAGGAAAACGTCTCACAAAGTTCTTTTACAATGTCGTAGGTGAAAGAAATAAGAATGAAAAGCAAATGGCAGTTACGGGATCAGGTAAGTGAATACCGCCATCATTCATTGCACACAACTAAATGAAATGTGAAATGCACATAAAAGGCAGCAAGATCTTATTTATGGTATGGTCTTCCTATCATTCACAAAATGGATACGAACTTGTTTCAAATTTTATAAAATTTTCATTTAATTTGTTTGACAATCTAAGGCCAACAAAAGCACAATGGCGTAGTCAGAGGTGATGGGGGTGGTTGCGGGCCTAGGGGGAGAGGAAGAAGAAAAGAGAAAAAATAACAAAGTGAGGAACAAGAGGGAAGAAGAAGAAGAATTCATTGGGCAGCGCAACTAGCATCTAGCCTACCCTCATTGAAAGTTTCAAAAGGGGAGGAAATTCCTCTTCCAGGACGGCGATGAGTCATCTCATTCCACTAAGATGAAATCCAGGCTGCGCCCTGTACACACCAGCTATGACGCGACGTTAAGTCCTTGGAGGTTGGTGACAAGAAAATGACAAAGTTCTATAAATATAAAAGGCATTAACCACCAAGACAAAAATCACAATTCCCATCAAAATCCAACAAAATCGACCGTTTTAAGTAATACTTTCTGATTTTCATTTAAATTTTGCATAAACGTTAGCAAAATATGCAAATCCTGTGATGTCGGGAAGGGTTTATGCCATATGTGGCTAATGTTATCCTTTGTTTTTACAACCTCCTTTTCAAGAACATTTGCAACATACGAATATCCTGATTGTTTTATTTCTGAAGTTGAAATACTGAATTGAACTTATGTCAATGTCTAAGCTGTAAACTATCTGACGAGTAGTTAGGAGTAAGAGTTAATTATTACACGGTAAACGCGAAATATGATCACTGTGCAACACACCACATAATTAGTTTTGCGTGAACAGCAAGATGTTCCAATTAAGAACAATTCCAGACTTGGAGAGATGTTTCTCAAGAACATCAAAAGATATTGACACGATTCCAACAAATTCTTCTATGGCACATCGTACTCTTTAACTGTGAAGTATAGTCAGACCACTTTCTGGCATGCCACCGTGGCTATCTTTAAGACACAGGACACCGTTAATGTCGATTGTTAAAATTTTTATCAAGACCATTGAATGTACGGTTCATGTAATGCTTCAAGGTTAAAGTGTACCTCAAGTCAAACAATTCAGAAATATATATGAAACAACATGAAAATGAATTCTGACAGTCCAACTCCCATCTTCATTGGACAATCTTGAGGGGAGATAAAAATCTGAAGTTTATTCACTCAAACTGAAATGGTACATTGCCCAATAATTTGTGGTGTCATTGTTGTACAACTCAAATCACAATATTTATTTTTTCTGAAAGTTATTGCACCTTCAACTAAGGTACAGCACTCTTACTCATTTAAGGTGATGTTGAACTCAGCCCTCTTGTTACAGCATGCTATGCAAGCAAACAGGAAGTGGTAAAAGACACCGGACTTTTTTAATTTTAAAGGGAAGCAAAATAGGTAAAGTGAGTTGTAGAACAGGAAAGTCAGAAATTATTCCGCAAAGGTCTTGTTTTAAGTGAATAAGTTTCAACATTATTTGTCGCGGTCAAATGCAATTTTAGTTTCGTTTGTTAGAGTTTACTAATCAAGACCATCTGTTTAAATCTAGAGGCGAACACGACCTTTTCTCCAGTTTTGCAAATCAAAACCACCTGTTTTAATCTAGAGGCGAACACGACCTTTTCTCCAGTTTTGCAAATCAAAACCACCTGTTTTTATCTAGAGGCGAACACGACCTTTTCTCCAGTTTTGCAAATCAAAACCACCTGTTTTTATCTAGAGGCGAACACGACCTTTTCTCCAGTTTTGCAAATCAAAACCACCTGTTTTAATCTAGAGGCGAACGAGACCTTTTCTCAGTTTTGCAAATCAAAACCACCTGTTTTAATCTAGAGGCGAACACGACCTTTCCTCCAGTTTGACTAACCAAAACCATCAGTTGCTCTCGTTTTTAAATTCTTTAGAACTACTGCATTACTGTGTCTGGGTTTCAAAACCAGACCTTAAAATGTCGGATAAATTATGGCGTTTATTCATGAATTTACGGTGGTTATGGTAAAATGAACCAGTAGTGCAGGCTAATTCCTTTCATTCCAAAAAATTAATAAATAAATAAAACAGTCATTCTGAATTTTTTTTTTCTCAAAACAACAGATGTTTCTTCTAACTTTCTTTTAATTTCTTTCCTAGCATCTTTTATGATATTTTAGAAGTTACATAGGCCCTATTCAAGGTAAAAAAAAAAAAAACAGGCAGTTATTCCTTGAAAGTTTTACAACCTTTTGAGGTAAGCTATTGTCGCATGAATCAGGTTAAAGAGCCATTATGAAACGTGATTGTCTGTTCACTACTCTTCTTCATTTTTGGGTGAATGCATTTTCCCATTAAACACAAAATTGACAGCCATATATGAGACCCCACTGTTTTGAATAGTTTTGTAAGTTCAAATTATGTCAGGTAGATAACAATTTAACGCTGAAAAAGATATCCTCCTTACGTGCAATGTTTGTGTCTGACTTGTAGTAATATAAGCCCTTCATCGTAGCAGCGGTTTCCGGAGATAGTTTGTTGAATCGGCGAGGGTTTACCCTGTCAAAGTCAATTATATGTTTATCAGCGGGACGTGACATGTAGTACGTAAAATTGTCCATAATCATACTATGTATGCCTGAAAATATCGGAGAGGTAAGAAATGAATCCTGCCTCGCAGTTCCATCTGTTTTGATCCTAGAAACTGACTCCGAAGCCGTGTCCACCCAGTAAAGGAACATATCTAGTAAAAGAGAATTATTATACAGAGAAGAGTTGCAAATAGGGTTTCTGCTCTTGACTAAAACGGCGTTCCTTAGTTACGAGTTCAAGTATCACGTTAAAGCGTCTGGCATATGGTTTGTTAAACTCCTCCAGATGGTGAATATATCACTTGATAATAACTCAAAAACACAACATTTTTGTTTTTATGGAGTAAAACTGTAAGAGGTGTTTTTTCTTGTAGTAGAATGCTGATAAGACATATTGCATGAACTTTTAAGGGTTAATTCATGATGGCTGGAAATGAGATTAATTTATTTTATTTTTCAAAAGATCTGATGTCAAGGATACCTCGTCACTCGATACCAAATCAATTCATTGATCCATGGCCAACCATGAATATTTCAATATCGGGGGTGAAAATTGGTCTTTCTTTGGATTAACTTTGAAACTTTGGTACTTTTTTGTTCTGATAAATATTTACCATGTCAATCGTGTAATAATTGTTTGGTACTTATGTCACGACTCAAGGTGGTTATCTCGTGACGTCTTAGGAGTTTTATATTTCCGCGTGGGTATTTCAGCAATGTTTGAGGGTAACCCCTGTTTGTATCTAGAGGGCCTGTCTTTGGACGTGGCAAATGCTAACCCGTAGTTGTGACGTCACTAAGAGGTATATATGGTAGATGTCCCGTGCTATCAAAAGATTACCTTCATCAAGAGCTATCGCTTCTGGTTCACTTAAACCGTCTACAAGCGTCTGGCTTTCCGATCCATCAGCGTTGGCCTTCATGATCTTGCCAATACATGTCCAATATACGTTTCTATTTAGGAGTGTATGAAATCATATAAAGCAATATGAAAGGGTTAAACCGAGCATGTCTCCTAAAAGTTTGGGACTGTCAATAGACCGTTTTTCGTGTATACTCTAAAACACCGCGGTTAAATTCAACCAAGGTCGGTGTTCTATTTACTCCAACCAAATCCTGGTTAAATTAACTTAAATCCTAGTTGTTTTAACAGGAATTTATGTTAGTTTATCCAGGATTCGCATTAAAATTTAACAGGGATTGTGTTGTGTTGGAGTAAATAGAACACCGATCCTGGTTAAATTTTACCCTGGTTTTTTAAGAGTGTAAGGAATACACGGAATTATGGGAAAGAGCTTAAGTGCATATCATTTTTATCAATGGTATTTTCCTGTGGCAAAGGTTGAGGCACATAAACATCCCATCCCACAATCCGTAGTAAATATAGTTGGAAACTGGTGAATGCAAATCAAAGAAACAAACAAGAGTGCATTAGATTCTTTGACGAAGTACAACGCATCATTTTTTTCTCTCCACTCTACTAAACAGTAAATTTGGTCACTCTCTTATAGAGTGAATTGTGTGAATTCACTCCATCAGAGTTTTAATTCACTCCAAGAAGAGTAAAACTCACTCTAGAAAGGGCTAAAATTCACTACAGGAAGAGCGAAAAATCACTCTTCCATGAGTGCCTCATTATGATTTCTCTTTTTAAGAGTGATCCAGGCACTCTATCATGGTGAAACCTCACTCTTTTGGAGGAAACTTCACTCTTGCATGAGTAAAGTTAACACTCTAATGAAGTGAATTTACACTGTTCACTCTATCAGAGAGTGATTAATTTCACTCTTTTGATTTAAGATTGTAAAGAACCTCTTAACAAGTTCCAATTCAAAATGGATTTCAAAAATTAACGTCTTTTCACCATTTCTATCAAATATGTTTATTTCCTTTCGGATTCATGTCGAAAATACTCAGGAAGAGTGTTATTTTTGACAATAATCCGTGATTTCTTGTCACATGTGCGACAAGTAATGAGTCCGTTCATACCAACTACTTGTTGCACCTGCGACAAAGAATCTGTCCTTGTCTCAGTAAATGCCGTTTTTGAAATAATTCCTGACTCATTGCCGCATGTGTGACAAGGAGTCGGTCCTTTTCCCACGGAATAGAGTATGAGGATATCGTATTGGGCGATAATTTTGTCAAAAGAGGCAAAAACTTCTGAAAAGAGCTGTCCAGATCAAAGTAGAAATCCATTTTGAAAATTGTTTCTAGGCCTTTGATAAGACTTTGATCTTCAGGGTTTCGCTTCTGCATATCTGATGTATTATGGCTCATTAAAATCTGCTTTGTTTACAAAATGATCCAATAACAGACTTGCAGGCCATCATGAAAAAAGGGTATACACCCAATGGTCGATCCAGAAATATGTGAAAGGATTATGAATACTTAGCTGTATCCTTGGAGGGACCCAGGGTGTGAAGGGCAGGGCGGTTTACTCCACTTTGGAAAGTTTCCTCTAGACATGTGTGCTCAGATGCAAAACAGAGGAATAATTAACAAATGTTCTTTGTCATATTTCAGGAAATTTATCAGTACCACAAATTGGACAGTTATTATGAAATCCGTACACAATATGTCATTCCAGACTCAATATTGTATTGACCTCTGGACAATCATAAATTTTCAGCAAAATGCAAAGTCGACTAGTTTACAAGTCCACCCTCAAGTGTCTCAGACCGGCGTGCAGCCAAAGTCATCTGCTGGAGGGGGGTAACTCGAGGAAAAACCCACTTGCATCGATCGGGATTTGAACCCATGCAAGTGTGAAACACAATAGCTGTTATTTACCACTCTGCCAATCGACGACCCAAAATTTCCAGAACTACCGTTGCTCTTCTCAAGTCTTGTAACACATTGCAGCCTGCTAAACGTAAAGGTAACTTATCTTTTTAAAGTTTTACTCGAACAGTTCCACCATATTTTTTATTCCTTGCCTCAGGCAGAAGGAATCTATGCGATGGTGATATTGTGTGTGTGTGTATGAGGGTGTGTGCGTGTGTGTGTCACTGCTTGTAAACAAAATATCTCAAAAAGCGTAAGTGTGACTAATCTCATATTTAGTGTGTGGGTTGGTCACATTGAGTAGATAATCCCTTTTGTTTTTTGTGGAGGTAAAGGTCATTTGGGGTTACCAGAGGTCAAAAGTTCAAAACCTTGTAAACACGATATCTCAAAAACGATACATGTGACTATTAAGTAAATGATCCCTATCGATTTTCGCACAAGCTGAAATACATTTTGAGTCACGAGAGGTCAAATGGTAAATGCCTTAGAAATTGCTTGTAAACACGGAATCTCAAAGAGGGTAAGTGTGACTAATCTCATGTTTGGTGTGTGCGTTGGTCATATTAAGCAGATGATCCCTGTAGTTGTTGGTGGAGGTCAAAGGTCATCTGGGGTCAACGGAGGTCAAAATGTCAATACTTTTTAAACAATACATTTTAAGAACGGTACGTGTGACTGTGCTCATATTTGGGGTTTGTGTTTTGCGTGGTGAGTGGATGTTCCCTAACGATTTCCCTGGAGTTAAAAGGTCTTTTGGGGTCACGAGAGGTAAAAAGGTCAATACTTTTTAAACACGACATCTCAAGAGCGGTACATGTGTCTATGCTCATAGTTGGCATGTAGATTAATCATATCGAGCGTATGATCCCTATTGATTTTGGTGGAGAGAGAAGTCATTTGGGGTCACCAGAGGTTAAATTGTTAATTCCCTAGAATTTTTTTGAGAGGTCAAAAGGCCAAAACTTTGTAAACACAGTATCTCAAGAAAGGTGCATGTGACTTAGCTCATCTTTGGGTGTGTAGGTTGGCTGTATTGAATCAATGATCAATATTGATTTTCGTGAAGGTCAAAGGTCAATTGGGTTTAGCAGTGTCAAAGTCAGAGAAGCTTGTTTGCACAGTATTATAAGAAAGGTAACTTGAAGGGTGCTCATACTTGGTATGTAGATAGTGCATAATGAAAGGAAGATCCATTTAGTTTAGGTGGAGGTCAAATATCATTTGGATTCACAAGGGGTCAAAGTCTAAATTTCATATTTACACAGTTTCCATGGTTGGAGTCTTGGATACTAGTATGTGGTTGTGATATGGTGAGCAGAACTCTAGTTCTAGGTGGGCAAAGGTCATCCGGGATCTCAATGTAAGAAGCTTGGATTCCCAGCATATATACTTTGTGTGCACATTACAGAGCACTGTCAATCTGAAAAACAGTACTGAGAACTGTCAATATGAAAAAAGAAATGCTTTAATCTGAATGGCAAGGAATCACTAAGTCTTTTGGCTTTCTGGTTCAAATCGTACTATACTATGATCATATGCAGATGAAAATGTATATAAATTACGCAAAGGGCTACAGATTTGTCAGGACGGGGATGGCCGCGTTCTTTGGGAGGCCGGAGGTGCTCCCTCGGCAAAAATGCAGTTTATGGGCATCGGATGCAAAATTTTGCAATGATTGGTATAGGTGCTAAAACAAGAAAATTTCGAACGATTACTTACTGTTGGTCTGGGCTAAGCGTGATAGCTCTTGGTGAATCACAACCGTTGAAAACTAGGGACTTTCGGAAAGTTCCATCGAGTCGTGATACACTGATTTCGTGTCGATCAAGGTCTGTCCAGTAGAGTAGACCCGTGAGATAGCCCACGGCAATATGAAGAGGAGCTAGCAGGTAAAACAAAAAAATATTCATACTTTTTAATAACCCTCAAATTTGTTGTTTCATTTAGTTACTAGGTAAGGTGATTGTGTGTTATCTCGAGACAGACTCAAGTTATGAATGAACACACTCAAAAGGGTACATCATTTTATTCTCGGGGTAACGTGTTTATTAAAGTGGAACAGATAAAAAAAAAAATCGCACTTCCCGAAAATAATAACTCATTCACGATCTGTTTATTCCAAAACTCCTTCTCAGGCCCGTGGGGACCATACAAACCTGGCTGTCATTTCGGCGCCCACGTTTGTAACACTCGATATGTATTAAAACGCTGTGCGATCTTTTATGTTGAGCACCAAACAAGACGGCAACAGGTCTCATTTTTTCGCCTTTGGTATGACTCTACCAGGATTTGACCCCGGACTCCCAGCTGAGACGCGGATGCTCTAACCACAAGGTCAACCAGTACACGATAATTTAATATACGGGTGCATTTCATCACTAAAATGTACTGATACATTGCTTGCATTAACCACCGATTCTTTTCTATAAGAGACGGTCTCAGAGCTTCCCTTTTTAACCTTTTATTCCTTGGGTTGTAAATCTCAGAATGCAAGTTGTACCCTTTACATTTGAAAACGTTAAAAGAAATTTCACGGTTCATAGAGCTTACGCATATGGTGGCCTAGAGCAAAGACATTATAAATAAACGTAGATACTGAACTCTTATCCATATACTGTTAGAAGCGTTGACTCCCCACAGAGGCTCAGGCGGAGGGCTAAGTGTTGATTCCATGTGCGAACTATTCTGTTTGATGATCTGTGCGCATAACTATCGATGCGTAATAGAGCGTGCGTGCATTATCAAAACGAGTTCTATAATACATGTCTCAATGTATTGTGTATGGAGGTTTTGCACGTGACGTCAGGAGGTTTCAGTTCATCGAAATCCTAAGCTTAGGATTTCTATGTTTCAGTTTGCCTTACTAGATGGAACTGATCATGAGCAGTTAGTATGTGTTACCGAAACGCCCTCACGAAAGCACAGTAGTAACAAAAGCTTTTTTAGCGGACGCTGGATCAGAGAAATTCTTAGCTTAGGGTTTCTATGGCATTGTCATTTCGTCATTTTGATCAATAAATACTTGTAAGTCTAGAGTGGGAAGAATGCCCTCCATAGAGGCGAGGTGAATCATTGCAATTCCCGCCAGTAAGTTGTAGACACAGAAAACTGGTTTGCACACCGTTTACGCGCGTGAAAAAATTACGTCTTGGGAGCAGTGAGCGTCTTTGTTTTGGCCTCACGTTGACTTCGCGTGACTTCAATGCATACGTTCCATTACTTACTCTGTACGTTTTCTTCCGCCAACATTTGATCCGAACTCCCGTCATATTTGATCCTCCCGATAAAACCGACGTCAATATCAGAGTAATAGAAGAACTGTCTTATTGGGTCAAAGTCCAGTGCCGAAGGGTGGGTTGATCTTGGAAGAGGGATTCGATCAAAGAGGTATACTGAAAATCTATTAAATTGTAAAATTGATGGAACTTCCACAATAACGGTAGCAATGGCTTCCCTTCTGAATGGAACTGTAATGTAAAAAAATGTAAACATTGTGAGCCTCAAATGTAAGTTTTCCGCATGTGCTGAGTAACTGCATGAGGCCAGCGGTGTTCGGATTTAGACTGTCCTACTTTTTTAATTATTAATTGAATTATTATATATATGAATTATTAATTCAGCGAACTGGGAACTGGGATCGACCAACTGTTGGTCAAATATTGACCATTCTCGGCTGGTAATTTGTTTTACCTATTGTTGGGCAATTTGCTTTACCTATATGTAGTAATGTGAAAATTACCCAACTGTCCAGTTGGGCAAAATATTACCAACTATTGGTAAAACGATCAATTTCTCCTTACCCACTGCAGAAGTTGGGTGTTGTTTCATTGTTTTACCTGTTATTGTGAAAAGCACACTGGAATTATTTTAGAGTAGTGAGCATTGGTAACGATAGTAACTTTAAAGGGTAGAAGGATTTCAATTGGGAGTTTATGTTTGGCTGTTATATATATTCAGGGTCATTTTTTGTTATTGTAAAAGATTAGATGTACACGTTTCTTCATAATGTTTCATGTTCTCCTTCGCTATGTGGTATTGTACAATGGAAAGGCATGATTTTCTGCAAGAATTCACCATAGACAGCTTCAGTTTATTTCAATTAGACCTGCATTAGGCGATAAACACAAATTTTATTTGAGAAGTTCTTCTTTCGGATGGAAGATGTATTAACCTGGTGTTGCAATAAATTTCATAACATTTGTACTTCGACGTTCCTCTTATTTTCTTGAAAAAAATTGCCACAGTCTACTTGAACGTTCTGCAAAATAATAACTGTGAATGTAAATAATTAGAAATAGTAGGTATATTTAAAATCGTTTATTGGCAGTACGTTTAACCAACGTTGTGTAAAGAACTTCTCACACTCATAGCCATAGGCGGGATTGCGGGGGAGGGGGGGGGGGCAAGGGGGAGGGGGCACTTGTTTTTTATGTCTTAGTCTGGTTGCTTTTAGTACAAAAATACAAACTGGAACTGACAGAGCTACGCGAGTGATATTTAATTAAGTTGTATTATGTTTTAACAGGTCAAATACTGCATTGAAAACTAAATAAAAACAATATTCTTTCAATAAATGTCTCAACGCTCCTTTTTTTCGACACGCTTCGCGTGTACCTATTTTAAATATTGCAGGATTCGGGGTTACTTCTTGTAGAACACCTCTTCCATTGTCACTGAAACTTTCCACCAGTGCCCGGGCCGTACATAGCTGAAGCTGTACAGTAACTAGTGAAAGGGTGAGGCAGGGAGGCGGTCATCTTCTGGTCCCCTTCTCTGACCGAGTGCCCCCAAGCTTTCTGAAAGGACGATGATCTTATTTTGCTCTAATCTGGAGCTCCACCCTTTTTCGGCTGAGGTGAAAAGGGGCCCACCCTTTCTCTAATTCTTTCTCTTTTGAGATGTCTCAGAATTAGTCCTTTTTTGGCGTGTTCTGTGCATCCCATCACAGATAAGAAATCTCATGAAAAGGACCCTGTAGGAAACCAACGGTACGTTTTGATCAGTACAAATATCCTCAGGGGTCACCTTTATTCAGCTGTAGTGAAAAGGGACCACTCTTTGTCTAATTTTATTTCAATTTCACTTTTGAGATGAAGAAAAAATTCATTTTTTCGGCCCGCTCCGCGCGCCCCTTAACACAGGTAACGGCTCTGTGAAAGTCACCTGAACAAGACAAAGTAAAGGAAACCAGATTATGTTTGTGCTTCAGTAAGAATGTAGGGGGGCACCGATTATTTAACTAAGGTTAAAAGTGGCCCATCCTTTCTCTAATTTTCATTCAGTTTCAGTATTGAGATGTCTTAAACGTTAAATTTTTCGGCGCGCGTCGCGCGCCCCATCATAGACAATTGCTGGATTCACATCATATGCAAAGCCCCCCCAGCTTTCTGAAAAGAAGATATGGGGCCCGTTCCACAAAGAGTTACGCACAATCTTAAGTTTGATTCCCCATACTTAAGTCAACAGTAAATCAAACTTAAGATCATGCGTAACTCTTTGTGGAACGGGCCACTGGGGCAGCAAGGAGGGAGCCCCTGAAGAACCTCAATTTTAAAAAATTCATTCTCCTTCCCCGCACTCTCTGCATTATCGATTCCGACCGACTTTAATCATATGGAGTAAGGATATAATTGAAGAAAGTCAAATTGTGATATTTGTGTTCTGTTAAGTGGCCATCTTATGTAATTCAAAGTTGAAGATAAAATGCACCATTTGGATGCCTACAATTTCGTAAATACACACTCAGGAGCTTCCGGGGCCTTCGGCCCCTGGAACCCCACCGGGGCTTTGCCCCTGAACCCCACCAGGGGCCCTAAGGCGGGCCCCTGGACCCCACGCCGTTAGGGGGAGCGCTTCGGGCTCCCGCGGCGCCTTCGGCGCCGTTTGGGAGTCTGCCCGTTTGGGAATTTGCCCCCCACTTTCGGAGATCAAATTCCGCCCCTGCTCATAGCCAACCCCTTCATTGCCCAGAAAATTTTACCCAAGTTTTTAAGAGTGTACTAGCATGATTTTGGAAGCTGTGAAGCTGAAAAACAGAGTCCCCTCCATGGGGTAACTGGGAAGATGTGCAATCCTCTGACAGTATAGGGAACGGGGCTCCCCCACTTTTGCCACAAATGTATAAGAAAATAGCAAGGATGGCAAGTTGTACCAGAGAACATGGGCTATTTCAACGTTAAGTTTGCAATGTGAACCCCTTCTCTCAAAAAATAAAATAACAAAGAATGTTGGAAAGATATATCCACTTGCGCTTCAGTTGCAGCTTGAGAGAAAACTAAATAACATGACAAAATATGTCTCGTAGCATTACATTTCTTTCAAAGCATTGTCATCACCTTCGCCTCACAACATTGTGACTTGAAGTTTATAATTTACTCTACGAAATGTTGCAAAAGAATACTCAGTGTTGAAGAAACATGGCATATGTCAAATTTTTTAGCAAGCTTCACTAATTTTATTGGACAATATTATTTCAGAATATTATTTAAGGGAAAATCGTTCATAGTTCAACCCGTAGCAATTTTCCTTCTTAACAATTCAGCATGTGCTGTGTTAGTTCTACTTTGAAAGATAAAGGTCACTGAAAATACCAATATGTATCATTAAACGATGTCAGTTCTCATCATCACATGTCAGAAAGTTCCATTTCTGTGCAATTTGTAGCTCTCCGAATGTGTGGCGTAGCCAGGATGGAATTTTTAGGGGAGCCTAGGAACAAGTGGGGGGCCTGGTACCTCGTAGGGTCAGGCGCGGCAAGACTATCTAAGTGGAGCGTCACCATGAGTCGGCGCGGAGAGAACAAGAAAATTTTGGGCTTTACAAACCCTCCAGATGGTCGGAAAAGCCACTTCCCTCATGTTTTAAGCTGGATGTACCCAGCCTTGAAATACGAATCTCATGTCTACCACTTCTCAAATAATGAGAATAAAAAATCAATCTATGAAAAACGGTAATACATACACTTTTTAGGGACTCCAAAACTGGGCATTTCCGATCTGTGGCCTGGGGGATGAGACTAAAGGGAACCGAAAACTCCCTTTCCCTTGGGAAAAATGGTAAACTTTAGGAAAACGTAGATCGTAAATGCGTCAATATTTCAATGGATTTCAGCTTTAATAGGAAAACCAAAAGTAGTTGGGTCCCCCTCTGAGAAACTTTCTTTGCGTTTGATTTACTGGATGCAAAATGGTGCTATTGTTTGCCAAAACTTTGATCTGATTATAGGCCTATGTTTTAGGATACGTTGTCAAAATTAAAACACTACGAGTAAATCTCTCAAAAAATATAAACTGCAAAGGAGAAGTATGGATCATGTGGGAAACTCATGGAATCCGGACCTTGTGGATAGTGTCAACTAGTACATAGAGGACTTGTCGAAAAAATCGTTCCACAGTGACACTTGTCATAGGCAGGAGGCAAGACATAGGCCTACTTGTTAAGGATGGAAGGGAAGAATTGTTCGAAGGCAGTGCCTTCCCCTTACGGTATATTTTGCGTATGATAAAGTATAGGAATGGTCGTGTAAGAATAGTCTCCAGTGTACGATTGCCTTCTTTTCAGTAAATCAACCAGCCATCCGAAAAGCAGAAAGGGTTTCAACCAAACAAAGTCACATTCTAGTTTGTCGTCGAGACTTTCGTTTCATCTTCGAAGTGAAATGCAATATACGACAGTTCAGATTATATATGGTATCTAATTCAGTGAAAGTATGCGTTTGAATTTATTACTTGATTTCATATGTGCGCACATAATGTGTTTGACGCACATTAATACATGTTTTCTTCATTGTTGCACATTTTATTTATTTTACTTATTTACTGTTTTTGAAGGAATACTTCAAAGTTTATTTCCAATCAAACATTTAATTTTTTCTCAATAACTTTATCAGGAGGCAAAAAATCTTGGGGGCCTGAAGAAAATCTGGAGGGGGGGGAGGGCTAGGCCCCCAGGCCCCCTGAATACGCCACTGCCTCGAATAAATCAATTCCTAGCGTATGCAGTCACAAACCAATCGTTGCATGTCCTGCATGGTGAGGATGTAATGTGAAATCCAATCGTTTGCATTTCCAAATTCTAATGACAATCAATGGGCACTAACTAATGAAGCATTTTCGTACCTCTACTGTACCACTATAAATGGGGTTATCATAAAATGGCTTTTTAACTTTAAATTGAGAGATATCCTTCCCAGACCATTGACCCACAAGAAATGCAATTAAAACATGAAAGAAGAACATTAAGAAGAACGATTCACTTGCACACCTTTGTTTAGAAAACAGTGTACAAAACACGCGGCTGTGTTAAGTCTATCATTCAATCTTCGGTCGAGGGTGATCGTGACCGTACGTAACTGTTAGATAATTAAGTTAGACCTAATCCCAAATACTTATCCCTTACCCTCTAATGTCTAACCGAACGTTACCCCAACCCTAATATGAAACCCCATAATATCAGCGGCAGCTAACACTGTACGGCAGGAAGTAAAATTGCTTGACTCAAAAACTGCGTGTAAATCGCACCAAACATAATCCAACGTTTTTGTTCTCTTAGCAAATAAGGTTAGAAATTCGAAAATTCATATGTACTGCGGTTGTTCTTCTCCAGTGTAATAAATTGCTCCGTAAGATTACAATGCATGATTAGAACAATTTGAAAATGGCACCACCCATCTCAAAAATTTCCTCCAATCGGTTTTCTCCCAAAATGGTACATAACTATCGGTCAAGTGTTATCTTATAATTAAGTTTGTGAATTATATTTTTGTCTCTCACAACTCTCTGAGATATATCACGTGGTGCCTATTTCTTAAGCAACACTATCAAACAGGGGCGTCAATCTGGTTTGTGGATGGGGGCAAAACATTTTCGACAGCTGGTCGAACCCGGATCGTGTCAGAGGCTGGAATCTACAAGCAATCTACCCATGCGAACACGAGCTCACACGTGTATACACCCAACACATACAAACACACTCACACTGACACACACACGCACACTCGAATAAATTCTTTCAAAGCCCTTATCTCATCTGTATACCACAATGTAATATTATGTTTATCGTGCTTGTGTTGTTTTGATAATGTGCCTGAATTATTGGGGGATGGGGAATAAAACGATACGTTGGCTTCAATATTTTCATTTGGATGGCAATTGCCTCCCTGCCCCCAGGATCGACGCAAATTATAACAGACCAACACTACACTTTCGCAAGAAATACACATTATCAATGTTCTATCATTATTATATATCTTACCATGCTTGTATTCAGCCACGAAACCTGCACCGGTTACGGAGGAATCGGTTGCCATTGTAATCGATAGTTTGTTCGTGGTTGAAAGGAATCGATGGGGTCTCCGAGGCCAGGATGGCCCGTCGTCACAAAATAGTGAAAAGAAAGAGTCTGAGCCGGGAAGTCCGTCATAAACCTATGAAAGAATATCATAAAGCAAAATTACTTTGTAATGATTTCCTATTGGATAATTTAAGCCCTAACTGTATTCAAGCTTTTCTCCAAGAGTAAAGTGAAACTACAACGTGTACATAATAGCAAGGTAAAATGCCTTTTACATTCAAAGTGGCAAATTTACTCCAAAAGGTAGCATATATATGTAACACTAGAATGCAAATTCTTTAAAAATAGTTAGGTAAAAAGCGTTGAGCAAATCCAATATGCTCAACACCTAAAGACGGCGAATTATTGTCCAACAAATGGTTAAAGCGACCCATTGAGTTAGTTCTTGAAATTTAACAAATTTTTCCAAACCTGTTTAGTTTTCTTCACATACCAATTACAAATGGTCAAACTAAGACAATACCCATATCCTACATACAAATAGCTGTCTTATGAGTGAGTATTTAACTGTTCAATTCGGTTTTCAAAATTCGTGACCAGACACTTTTTCAAATTATACAGAAAACCGTTACAAGCATTTAACTTTTACCATAGCTGTGGGTATGAAATTTGACTCATCTGCTAACTATAAGCATTGCCATGCGGTAGTGACCCTTAAACACCATCAATAAGTTATCAAGATCACATCAATGAGCCCCTTTAAGCTTTACTGTACCAATATTCCTGGGTAAATTTAGCTTGGGTAAAATCCAAGTGTTGGTAAAACGTGTTGGGCACGTTTTCAAGTATCAAACGTCTGTTTAAAATATTGTAAGAAAAGAAAATTTGTTGTTGACCAATGAAATAATTAGTATAAGATCAATTAATTTTTTGAGATATTTGTTTTAATGAAAGTGGCTTATTTTAATCTCGTGGTTGAATAAGACAGGATTTGTAAATAAAATCTTAGCGGAAGACTAGAAGTTAAAAATCAGGACGAAATTACCTAAAAAGTGACGGGCGTAAATCTTCTGGCAACCCTTACTGACGTGCTCCAGTATGCCTACGAGTATACACATTGTATGTTTTTGTGTTGAAAAACATGTTGTAAATCGTTAAAAATTTGTTTGAGTAAACAGATAGTTTTATGGAGTTTATGGACTCATGCACCACCGTTTTCCACGAAGGCACAAAAAATTAATTGAAAACTTCCAAAGAGAAGGGGGTAACCTGGCCTTCGACCTACCCTCGGGACGGCGATATGTTCTTAGTGGTGAATCGACAACTTTTGGAGATGAACACACGTCCTTAACTATGACCATATACATATGATTATATGTAACGTAAATGATCATAACATAGATTGGCCAAAGTAAGCAAGGCAGGAACACAGTCGTTCAGGATTTCTGGGTTTTTGACATCCCCATTCACCCTTACCTTTAGCCTTAGCATTTGTCTAGGGAAATAATTTCCAAACACTTCAACGAGTAACGAAAAGTAAACCATGGAATGTTTTGATCCAAAGTTTTTCGAACACTACGCTGCAGGTGATATTTTCAGCTAACGTATATATAAGTAACACATCAAGGGTAATTGTTGCTTGAATAGACGTTATGTGCTTGGGTCAACTTTGACGTCATTTAGGAGGAATAACAATGTGAACGTGGCTTCATCACAATAGGTGCGTTCGATTAAACGGCTCGAGCCGGCTAAACTGGCTCAACAAGTTTCTTGACTGGACGAAATATGACGTAATCTACGTCACCGGCTCAGCTAGACCACCTCGGAGGGCTGATCGTTTTGGCCGGCTCAAGTTGTGACGTTTTGATGACGTTAAGATAACTTTTCAGAAAGATCTTTCGTTGGCTGAGAAAGTTGAGCCGGCTAGAGCCGCTAAATCGAACGCACCTATTGTGTATGGTGTAGGACATAATATATCGACGGCCAGCACGCAGTAGAATTCATCTAAGTGTGAACTTAGACGCATATCCGATTGTCTGACCCATTAGATGTCCGCATTTGTTACTAGGTGGTTTGTTATAGGAGGGCGTACTTCTTGCATTGTGACATCATATGCATAAGGTCTTTATTTTGTTCCTTCAGTTTCGTAGCTATTACTGGGTTAAAAAAAAGTGAATTTTCCCTAAAGCCTGTATAAAGCTTCCCGAGCAGTCTACAAAGAGCTATCACCTACGTTACATAACCCAGCCCGTTTTCCAGTGTAATCTAGTGAGGCACAAATTTAGTGTAGCTAGCTGAGAAGCAGCTGACGACACATGAGTAACTGTTGCACTAAGGCACTTATTTGTTTTTGCTCGGAAGAGGGTGTTGCTTACCAATGGTGTCGTAACGTGAAAGAACTCTATTGAAGTGGGTCGCGGTATTGAATGGAAACAACCGGTAGACAGGGTATGATTGTAAGTTTTTGAAAAAGTGGTAATGCCCCTCCAATATCGCCACTGCGTTGTTTTGTCCTATCAAACATTACTTACCGTAATCTGATCTCTACAGTAATCTGACAATTCTGGTTGTAGATTGATCATCGTGAACGTTATTTCCACCACTTTTCCGTCAGGAGCAGAGAAAATCCACGTACATGTGAGATTGTTTGAGTAGTTCCCTGCACCTTCAGGGTAATCAATAGTGCCACTCTCCCCGGAAAGAATGTATATACAGGCTGCAAAAGAAGGAGAAACACAATTAAAATATGAACGGACTTAGGCTTGAAATTAAAAAAAGGAAGAGGAAAAAAGTAAAATTAGCATCCCGTACTTCTAAGAGAAATTCTTGATATCAGTATTCATCGCTACCAGTTTATAGCTGGTTAGACAGAAATTTGGACAAATTTTTTAACTCTTCTAAGCAGTAGGCCTATGTACTAGGTCAGAAATAAGTCGAAAGACGTCATCAGTGCAACACCCCTACCTAGGTTCGTATGCTTAAATAATGGTGTTCAATAGTTTTGTTGAAAATTGTTGTCTCTACACTGCAAATTATATTACACCATCGAGAACAGTAAGATCAAAGCGGTAAATTGTTAAAATTTTCCCAAGGTGCGAAATTTTTTCCTGGATATGTGCGTAAAGTTGTTTTAAGTCAACGGCAAATTTCCAGCCCTCCATGGGTTGTAAACTTTTATAAGGGGGTCGCTTCCCTTTGCTACAGTCCTGAGCTCAATATGTCCCCTTCAAAAACAGAGATGCCAATGCTGAACAAGACAAGATCTGTTCGCCAAATGAAGACTAAACAAAAACGCAAGCCAAATAAAACATTTACATAACGTGCTTGAACAGTTGAAAAGTATACGAGGCAATTGTGACTTAAAGAAGAAAATTCCCCAAGGTAGATAGGAAATTAAAAAAGAGACAAAGAGAGTCACACAAGTCACATAGTCACATAAGTGAAATGAGAAAATGGAATGAAAATTGTAGACGAAACAAAAGTATTTTTGTTTTTTCATAAGTTGAAGAAGGGTTAACACTCTGTCTAGTAATCTACATATCCCACGGGGTGGGAGTGGGGTGGTGGTAACGTGCCCAAGTGGAAGATTTATCTTCCTTTGGACTACCGTAGGTACCGCTTTCAAGTGTTCCAGAACACTCAAATTAGCTTTCTTTTTGATTAGTTGTTGACGGCTTGAGCAGCCGCCCCAAACTTATTTTGAAACAACCGCCAACTAGACTAACAAATTTCTTGTAATTTCTTTTCCAAATATTTATCATATTTTTCACCGTTATTTCAAAGATAATAAAATTACGTATATAATGCAATCAAGAGGTTAATCCTCGTAAATTTCACCGTTCAGTAAAAGAAAAAATATTTGTCACATGATTTTCAAAAGCCATTCATAAAACAGAGTCTACTGTAGTAACACAAATGGTAATTGTTTTTCTCCTTGGAATAAACTGAGGTCAATGAATGTCTACTTGGCCTTCGTTAAAATCATTTCTAAGAAAAAAAACCATTGTGACAGTCTTAAAATAACATAAGTTATCGGATCGGATTGGGAATGAATCATGTTGTGTAGTAAAGAAATATTTACCATTGTAAAAAAAAACTTCGACTTAAGTCTATCAATAATTAGAGGAGGGGGAGGAGAAACCTACTATTTTCTGCCGGATGAATCCCCCCCCCCGCTAGAAAGTTTAAAGCTTTCAACTGACATAACACCTTTCTGGCTCTGAAATAACGGCCGGTTCTGCAATTTTTTCACCCCCCTCAATACCGTGACTAGCCCCGGACGTGGTTTCACGAGATCTGTACATCAGGGGATGTATAGTATGGGATGAATACCGAAATATTGGCAGCAACGGCAATAAACTCCCAAATTAGAAAAAAATGGAATGTGATGTTACTTAATATATATGAGTCTAAAAGCATGGAAATCGGTCACGCTCCAAAAACAAATATTTGTAGCACTTCCTTGTTATTTTAAATGAGTTAAGACATCATCAAGGTGGAGTTTTTGAAATAATAAACAGGTTACACCAGTTTGAGTCTTATTACTTGTCTGTGTGTGACATGTTTTCAATGCAAGATAGCGAGAACCATATATTATCAAAGCCAGAAGTGCATGGCAAAATATACAACAAACACACACACACGCACACCCATGCCCAAACACACCGATATATATATATATATATATATATATTATTTTATTTTTTATTTCGCTTCATTCGAGCCGAGGAAGGCCGAGGAAAGCTTCTCGAATCACGGTGTCTTTTTATCATTGTATGTGCAGTTGCAATTCTAGTTTAAACTTTCATTTTCAATTTTAATAATTTTTAACTAGAATTCTGAGAATCCTCTGGATCCTGGGCATACACCGGAATATCGTTGTTATCCAAGCCTCTCATTCATATATATATATATATGCCAGTGCCAGTGCGACTATTCAATACCGCACTGGTTCACTTATTCATATAAGGTCGCTACGTCACTCGACTTACTTTATATATATATATATATATATATATATATATATATATATATATATATATATATATATATATATATGTTTATATAAATCAAATTGGTAAAGCTGGAAAATCTGGCTGAGGTGAAAAAACGATGTTGACTCCACCGGGATTCGGACTCGGGACCTCCCGCTTTCTAGTGCGGACGCTCTAACCACTGAGCCATGAAGCCAAGTTGGTTTGGCCTTTGTTCAAATAACAGATGAAGCAACTCGCAATTCACCTCCTGAGCAGGCGCCTAATTTTTTGGAACAGCACTAGTTCTCGTTTGACGCAAGCCCAACCAGAGATCAAAGTTGATGCCATCCAGCTGAACACAATTGTTTATATATATTTATATATATATATATATATATATATACTAGAAAGCGGGAGGTCCCGAGTTCGAATCCCGGTGGAGCCAACATCGTTTTTTCACCTCAGCCAGATTTTCCAGCTTTACCAATTTGATATATATATATATATATATATATATATATATATATATATATATATATATATATATAAATATATATATATATATATATGCATATATATATATGTATATAAAGTAAGTCGAGTGACGTAGCGACCTTATATGAATAAGTGAACCAGTGCGGTATTGAATAGTCGCACTGGCACTGGCACTGGCACTGGTATATATATATATATATGTATATATATATATATATATATATATATTTATATATATATATATATATATATATATATATATGGGTTAGAAAATACCATTCTCAACTACGTACCAAAAAATGCACAAGATTCACGGTGTTGTTGGAAGCTTTCGACTATTTATTCAGTCTTCCTCAGCCAACTGTATGACCAATAAAATGATTTACACTTATATACAAGGCTAAATGCACAAGAAGGGAGTAAAAAGTAAAAACTTAAAGGTCCTAGTAGAAAAAGCAAAAGGATAAAAGGGGAGTCAAAATACAAAAAGATAAAATACAAAAGAAAAACAAAATAAAGGCCATGTACAGGGCATCAGTCCAAGAAAAAAGGGGGAAATAATAAGATAAAAATTTAAACAATAAAAGATTTAAAAAAATATTGAAAGGAAGTTAAACCAAGAGAGAAAAGCCTAAACAAAAGGAAACACAGGGCTAAAAAGTCTTTATAGGGCTAAAAATCAAAATAAAAGGCGGATAAGATAGTAACTACAATAAGACACAAGGAAGAAGAGAAGGTGAAATACTCAGGTAGAAATACAAAGCGGTAACTACAAAAAACAGGTTCTTTTGCGAGAATTAAATTCCTTTCTTTTATTTAGGCCTGAGGGTTGAAGTGTTTTTTTAATTGAGCCATCCAATAACCTTCCCGTTTGCTCAAAACGGCTTCCAAATTAATAGAAGAGTGAATCTTTTCAATGATAATGAATTTAATGTCATTTAGTGAATGTAAGGTACCTGAGAAATGTAAAGCTAATTCGCAACGATTTTTTCCGTTCACCATATCAGACTTATGGTTTCTAAACCGAACCTTAAATTCAGTAGAAGAGGGACCAACATATTGCACATTGCATTTAATTAACACAGGTGGCAAGATAAACAACATTACGACTATCACAAGAAACAGAGTCAACAATAGGATAAAATTTACCAGTACTAGAACTATGGAACTTAGTGGAGGACAATAAAAAATTAGCACAAAGTTCACAGCGTTTTCTAGTACACTTATGACAGCCTAGGGAAGGACCGGTGGTTTGACCGATTGAGGTCGGGCGGTTCTTATTTTTGGAATTACGTAAATGGTCCTTCAGCGATTTACATTTGCGAAAGGCCCCAAAAGTGGCATGCTCTGGGAAAAGTTTCTGAAGTGAAGGGGAGGAGTGGAGTAAGGGGAGATGTTTTGAAATAATCTTACCTATATTTGGCAGGGCAGGGTTAAAGTCCACAATTAGGGGGAAACGTCTGTTGCTAAGCCTCCTTTTAGTAGGTTTAAGCAAATTCTCCCGAGGGATGTCATTAACTTTATTAAACTGGGCCTTAACAAAATCTGGGTGGTATCCTCTACTGATGAGGTAGCCTCTATACTCTTCAATTCTCCGATTCAGATATTCAGGTTTAGAACAAATACGCTTAATGCGTAAAGCAATACTATTAGGAATACTCTTCTTAGTATTAATAGGGTGGGCACTAGTGGTGAGAAGGTAGAGGTGGCCGTCTGTAGGTTTGGAAAAAACATCGGTGGAAATATCCCCGTTATCAAGATGGACCAAAACATCCAAAAATTCTAATTGGGATTTAGAAGAGCGAATGACAAAAGTAACAGAGGGGTATATATATATATATATATATATATATATATATATATATATATATATATATATATATATATATATATATATATATATATATATATATATATATATATATATATATATATATATATATATATATATATATATATATATATGTATATATATATATATATATAGGTCGAAAAGAGGTAGTAAAAAGTGCTTAAAAGTTTGCGGAAAACTCCAAGACGTTTCGGGTATAAACCCTTCATCAGGTGGCAAAAACCAAACTGAACAACCAACAGTAACAATTGGACACGACAAACATCAAATCCGAAGCGATCGCTGTAAAAACAGAACCGAACGAAAGTGACTGTCAGAAAACGTGAGTGCGAAGGATGAAACACAAATCAAGAAAGAAAAAGAGCGTCCTGGATGAAAAAGTGCACATACAAATCGAACATGGTCGGAAAAAAGTAGACAAAAACTAGGTCCGGAAAAAATAATAATTAGGGCTACACAGTAAAAAATGAGCACGAACGGGTAAGTGTAAAAGGAGTTAAAACTGACTCAAAAAGGGGTGAATATTACAAAAGGTGAATTCTAACATTAAGGCCGTGTGGAGCGAGAGTACCTAGCCTCATGATCAGTCGGTTTTCAGCACTAAGGCGGTCACGATCGGAGCCTCGGCACATTACAGCTGCCGTAACAGTTAAATGCTGTATAGAACAAGGTGAAGAGGGATTAAAATGTGCAGCCACCGGGTATCAATGGAGATTCTGTTTGATTGACCTAAGGTGCTCGGTGACTCGATCCGCGAGGCGGCGCTTGGTCTCTCCCACATACAACGAGTTACATCTCCCACATGCTAAAATATAAACTACATTAGAGGAAATGCAGGAGAATCTTTGTTTGACAATAAAGCTATTGCCGTTGGGGCATGAAATGTTGACGAGGTCGTGTTTGCCAACAACTGGACATGTATTACACTTCGGACGGTTACATGGAAGGGTACCAGCCGTGTCGTCGAAAGAAGTTTAAGGGTGGGAAGCCCGAACTAAATGGTTGGCTAAATTTTTTCTCTAAAAGCAGTGATGGGGGGTTCCGGGAAAACATCACGGGTTGAGGGGTCTTGTCGGAGCACCTCTACATATTTGTGGATAGCGTGTAAAATAGAACGGACCGAAGGTTGATAAGAAATAACTAAAGGAATGCGTAGATTGGTACCAGATTTGCTCCTTTTCTGCAAGGCTTCCTCTCTGCTGGTTCCTTGAATTCTGTGTAGGGCATTAGAGAGGACTTTGGCAGGGTACTGGCGTTTTTCAAAAAAGGACAAAATTTCTTCAGAGGCAGTAGAGAAGTCAGAATCCTCCGAACAAATTCGTCTGGCTCGCAAAAGCTGGGAATATATATATATAAATATATATATATATATATATATATATATATATATATATATATATATATATATATATATATATATATATATATATATATATATAGTGAAAAGAATAAATGAAATCAACCTCAGCGAAAAATTGACTACCCTCACTGGGACTCGAACCCAGACCTCCTGCTTTATATATATATATATATGTATATATATATATATATATATATATATATATATATATATATATATATATATAAATATATATATATATATATATATATATACATATATATATATATATATATATATATATATATATATATATATATATATATATATATATATATATATATATATATATATATATATATATATATATATATATATATATATATATATATATATATATATATATATAAAATTAGGCGCCTGCTCAGGAGGTGAATTGCGAGTTGCTTCATCTGTTATTTGAACAAAGGCCAAACCAACTTGGCTTCATGGCTCAGTGGTTAGAGCGTCCGCACTAGAAAGCGGGAGGTCCCGAGTTCGAATCCCGGTGGAGTCAACATCGTTTTTTCACCTCAGCCAGATTTTCCAGCTTTACCAATTTGATTTATATATATATATTTATTTATATTTTTATATTAATATCATAGCAGAATATTGAGCGAAAAATTTGATGTCCTTCCTCAATTTACCGAAATTTATTATGATTTTAAATTCACAAAATTTTCGGTAAGCACCGTCCTCAGTGTAAGTATCTGACGGAGTATACACGAGTATACACCGTAAAATCAAAGGATAAGATGTAGTGCACACGGTCTCGTGTAAAAAACGCTTAGTGTTATAAGGCGCGTTACATGATGACGTTATATAAAATAATTATGTGTTTAATGAATAAAGTACACAGAATGTGCGCGTTAATAAGAAGTTTACAATCTAAAAGTGTTTTCAAAAGATACACTCAGATTCAAGGCGTGTAAAATTTAAGACGCAATAAAGGTGCAAAAAGTTTACACTCTTCCACGCATCCCACTGTCTACACTATCCAGTATCAGGAATCATGTAAGCTCTACCAAGACGTTCGGAAATAAAGGTAGATGCAAACATTACACAAATTTTATTGTCGCATCTTACAGTGTACTTAAACCAGGGAGCTGTTACTTGCTCCCTGCTTAAAGTCAGGAAGTACGCTACACAAAAATATACTTTGTAGGTAGGTAGAGAAGCAGAGCGCGTTCTTTCAACTCAAATTGGCAAAACTTTTTCCTTTGCTATAGAAAAAAAAAAATGATTTTTCATAAAATATGAAATAGTATATTACGAAATAATTTTTGGTCTACTACGCTACTTCCACTGACAACTCTCTCCTTTTGATTTTAAACTGTTTATATGACTTGAAATCTCAATGCTTTCCTGTAAAACATGATGCAGAATTGAAGTTTATGTAAAGTCAGGCCAACCAGGGGCTGTAATAAAAGAACACATTTTGGCTCACTGTGCAGTAAATATCGGAAATACAAATATAATAACTGTAATTTGAGTGACACAAGAATGACATCACAGGTTATTTCGTAATCTTTCCTTTTAAAGTCAGCATATAAAGCCCATCACTTTTTGCAAAATCTTAGAAATGTTCTGTGGAGATTTCGGTTCATCCATATAAATTAATTTTTCAAAATTTGTTTCACAATTTTTTAACTTTAAGGTTGAAGATAAACTTACAAAATTCACCCAACATCACACATTGAGTAAGTAAAATAGGAACTTTAGAACTTTTAGGTAAAATTTCCACATAAATCAGTTAATGCCAGATTTGACTATAGTTTGTGTAATTCCGAAGGAAAAGGATAAATTCTACATCCTGTATTGTTATTTAACAACATACGTAATGAGTTTTTACAGGAAGTTTGAGCTACAGTTCATTTAAATATTCAGAAGCTCGTATTGTAATTTAAACTAACTCTAAAGTGTAGTTGTGTGAATGTAGTTAACTTAATTGATAAATAAGTGTACCAACTACATGGAAGGACACACTTACACACGCATACACATACGCAAAGCCAAAAAATTACCATTGGATCACTTACTTTGTCCTTCTACGACTTCCCCTGCTTGAAGAATCAGTGCTGAGATCAGACCAAGGAAAATCGAGTTTCTCGAATTCATTTTAAGAGTAATATGTTTAAAAAGTTTATAAAACTTTAACATAAGCGTCGTGTTACGTTTACTGGGATGCTGTAGGAGGAGAAGTATGAGTTGAACCTTGGTTTAAAACAGTGTTGATCATGCACATACAGATAGTTTGATTGATGGCCTTAACTTCCTACGCCTCAAGTCACATGTAGCATCTATTCTTTCAGTCAGTCTACACGCTGCTAGAACAAAGCCGAACAAGACATAATGTGGAAGTTTGGCGGTAAAATTATTTATTATGATAAGGTCACTACATCTTTGACGGATGACGTACATATATTTAAGTAAAGGATATAGTGCTTGGAGTGGCGACGTCAGAATGTCAAAATTGAGGGGGGGGGGGGAGAGGAGGGTGCAAAAGAAAATGTTGGGGGCGCGTTCTGTGGATGGGGTGGGCAAAGATCCCAGGTTTAAGCATACCTCCGTCTGCATGAAAAATTGAGTCTTACGAGAGGTATATTATACTTTTCGGCCAGTGAAATTGACCTAACTAGGAAGGGGGGGGGGGGCGGACAACAAATTTCGAGGGGTAAATGTTCCCCCTTTATCCCCGTAGCACCGTCACGGAACGATTGATATTTCCTCTTCATTTTTGTGACTCAACATTAAAGCAGAAATCGACAATTTCAAAAATATCAACAGATTTTGTTCACCTCGATGTCATTTCTAGCCGTTCTGTACAAGCTCAGAAAAATATAGCGCTTATTTAAATATTATTCATGTGCCGTCAATGATAAATTAATCCTCAATACAGTTGTTTTAGCTTTGCAAAGTGCTAACTTGGACAACTCTCCTACGGTTTCGGTGTCTTTTGATTGGACAGAGTATTGAAGTAAAACTGGAGGTACAAATTGTAGTTGAGATTTCCATCAGACAAAGATAAATTTATCAAACAATTCATATAAATATAAATTATTGTTACTGAAACGTACAACCTCTAAGTTCAGACTTTATTGCTAGAATATGTGGAAGTAAATAGAATTTTGCATTTACGTCACGGATCCAACATGATTGAAGCGCTCATGCTATCAAGTACTCGTGGATTTGTGCTGAACGCACTGCACAGCGTGCACTGTGGTATACGCGATTTGTACATATTCATCGAGCAAGAGGGTCTAATCGGTAGATACACGAACTCCAACAGGTTAGGTCAGGTAGTATTATGACGTCACATGAAAACCTCCATCACTTTTCCAAATCGATAACAAATACTTTCGCATTTCGATGTGATGTACGTTTTTTGACATTGATAAAATTTTTGCCTATAGCCTATTAATAATATTGGTCAAATTTACAGAAAACACGCAATTTACTTTCTTGACATTTGCCCGGATTGGTCTACTATATTAGTCCGAAGTGGTATAGGGGACCGAGTTCATGTTCTAGTTGGTAAGGCATCTACTCTTACTTGAAAGGTCCTGGGTTTGATTCCCATGCAGACCGGGTCGTGTGACAGATTTTGGATAATGGAACCTTCCATTGTTTTGTGTGATGTTCTACATCATCTATAGAGTAGAAATGAAAATGCAGTGCCCACACGTGAAATGGGTGTTGTTCAATTAAACCAGGATGTTTTGAAATTGGGTCGTCTAACCATTCTCATCGATATCATCCCTTGACCAATGTTTTTTATGTTCATTAAATCCAGCAAGTGCTCAAATTTCGCAACTACCTGTTCTTAATGTCTCTTACGACTTAAGTACCGCCCGCCTTGTAATGCGGTATCGCCGTTTATCAAAAAACCCGAAAGTACCCGAAAATTATGAACACAGAATGAAGGAGAAAACATTCACGGAGGAGCAGTTGTGATTTGAAAGTATTATTTCCTGATTTGGTAAATACTATTCGAGCAGACTCTCCAGAGTCTATACCTAAGCTAGTCGGATTAATAGGGCATGTGATCACTACACATCGAATCTCGATCGGATTCCCATCAGATTCTTCTGAGTTTTTTTTAAAGTTTAAGTCCTTGTTTATCTTTGATCAGTTTGCCAACCAGTAAAAATGTATGATTTGCATCAGTGGTCTATGAAAAATGAAATGTTTACCTGTTAACTGAACTTTTATCTTAACATCACTTTGGTAGAAGCTTGTATAGGACACGCGAAATTCGGTGAATGTTGTTTGTCGATGCTGTTTATTGCAAAATAATTACTTTAAATTTGATTTCCTAGCTCTTTGATGCAAACCACTTGATCACATTGGTGGGTAAATTTGAAACTCTTCCCGACCAGAGATGGAGATGATATACCGAAACACGTAGAAAATTTGGAAAACTGGATAGGAATCCGATCGAAATTCATTTAAGTGTGACCTCGGTTTCGATCTGAGAGAAGTGGACAAAAAATTCCTCAGGCAGTGGGGGTAGGAAGTGTCCTTGTTAAATTTGGACCGGAAACAATTTGTTCTGAAAACGGACTTTAGCAGTAAATTATATAAGGGTATGAGGGGAAGTGTAACTAAGCCGGAAAAATCATATTCGGTCTGTCTGTGAAATGTCCTTTCCTGTGTTTTGGGAGTTGTTTCGGTTCAAACATTTTCAGTGCGCTCTGCACTGACTGATGGTGTCGCCTCGCTTAAATAGTTTTCGCACAATTCAAGTGGAGCTGGTCGATAAGTTGAACACAAACTTTGTCTTTTCGTAACGTGTGCAACTTTAGTTTTGAGGAGAATTGTGAAGTACAAATTATTCGTTGCAAGTGCCCAAAATATTAAATCTGGACTTGTGTATCCAATAGCATATCTGAGAAACTTCTGATAGGTTCCAGCTCATGGCCTAACGAATCGAAGTCCCAAGATCTGCAGTCTACTGAACTTATTCATGGTTACATTCGAGGTAAGGGGCATTTTTTCTTTTAAGGACATGTTAGGATTCATCACCCACAGGACACACACAGTCGTACAGTGGCGTACGCAGGATTTCTCTGAAGGGGGCCATGCAATGTGTCGAGTAATCGGCCTGGCCTTTTCAAAAAGGAGGGAGATACCCCTCCCGTGTGAAAATGTTTCGGGGTTTCAAGGAGCTTAAATTAAAAATAGAGCAAGATTTTCAACTTTGATATTGACGTCTGGTCAAACATTTTTAAGTCCTTGGTTTTCAGTAAGAGATGCAAAACTACAATGTTTTCAGTTTAGATTTTAACACAGAATTTTAGGTACTAATAGAAGATTGCATCCCATGAAAATAACTGAAAGTAGTTTATGCTCTTTTTGTAAAATTTATGATGAGACAATTGAACACTTACTTTGGGATTGTTCTGTAGTATCAGGGTTTCTCTTAGACATTAGAAATGAAATTCATTGGAAAATGTTTTGTCTTTGCAAAAGAAGACATCTTTTTTGGTTTTCAGCAATTGATAAAACATCCCTACAAGTTTTTAATTTACCATTTCAAATTTTATATCTTTCATTGTAAGCAAGAAACAAGGAACCAAATATTTTTTACTTTGAGTACAAATTTAAATTTGCTTTGTCAGTAGAAAAGGAAATTTCTATGCGAGGAAGTAATAAACGTTTCTTTACTCATAAGGATTTAACTGATTATTTTCAAGGTATTTAGACGATATACTACATTGGTAATTTATTTTGTCTTACAAATGTTTCACTCTATGATTCTTTTTTGATGTCCTTCTAACGTGTAAATGGTAAATGATTGTAAAAGGAGGAAAAATATGTTGAACCAGGTGTAAATGCATTGCTGAAAGAATGAAAAATAAATGATGGTTGAAAAAAAAAGGTTTTTGTGAGGAACACTGTTAAAAGCTGTATTGTGGTGGTTCATGAGGATAACACTTAAACTTTTGTGTCTTTACATGCGATAATATGACATTTATCTTACCTTTCGAAGTAGAACTTGTCACTAAATTTGATTTCTTTTAGGAGTCTAATAAAAAGAGCATCGATCGGTATAGACAAACGGGCGCATTTTTTCTTAGTCACAAAACGTTATTTTGCCATAAAAAATATCAAAGCTTAGCGCCACTATTGGGTGGCGGAGCGTAGAGAAAATTCGAAAAATCAGACCCCTCAGATGGCCGGAAATAGCATTTTCCAAACTTAGCGAATCGTTAGGTTCTTCGTATAAATCTGGAAAATGCTAGATTCTTCGTTTAACTAGAAATAAAATGCTCACCTCAAAATATATTCGCAAACTGCAAGGTAATCAAAGATTTATTAAGGGCTACTTTGACCTCCAAAATGTAATTTTGCCGGAAAGACTATCTTAGCGGAGCTCCACCATTAGTTGGCGCGGAGCGCAGAGAATATTTTGAAAAATCAGACCATCGGTTGGCCGGAAATAGCATTTTCAGACCCATACGTAGAATCTAGGCAGTTGCTATCTTCGTAGGTAATTTTCAATAAAATGCTTACTTCAAAGTAAGTTCGCAAACTGCAAAGTGATCAGAAAGTTGTTAAAAAATACTTTGACCTGAAAGTTGTAACTTTGCCCGAAAGACTTTCGAAGCGGTGTGCCACCATTAGTTAGTACCGAGCAAAGACAAAATTTAAAATGTACTACCACTAGTATGTTAAATGGTGTTGATTCTTTTCGGGGAAACTGTACAACGGAATTGAAAATATGCTAATTATGCTTCTCTATCGGGGGCTCCGCAGTACGGAGTCCGTAAAGAGACATGCAAGAAAAAAATTATGTCTTATACTCAAAATTACGAAGCCTATAAAATACGGAGCCCGTTAAAGGTAAAGAGCAGTCCCAAAAAAATTTATTTGAAGGAAAATCTAAATAACCCAATTTTTGTCTTATTTCTCCCTAAAAGCATCTTTTATTACATTTCATGACTCTAGTATTGCATATTTAAGGTAAACCAAGCAGTTATTTCTGGTAAATTTCACATCTGAAGAGAAAAAATGTTGTCACATGACTCCCAACAGCCAATCGTGAAACTGGAAAGTCTACTACACTACTTCAATTTGGGATGACTGCTCTTGCCCTTTAACGTTTAAGGTACATGCCAAAAACTTATTTCGTATATTCTAAATAGTTATTTCGTATATTCGAAATAATTATTTCGTATATTGGAAATAAGTATTTCGTATATTGGAAATGATAGTTTCGTCTATTCGAAATAATTATTTCGTATGTTCGAAATAATTATTTCGTATATGCGAAATATTATTTCGTTTATTCGAAAAAAATGTTTCATTTATTCGAAAAACTTATTTTGTAGTTCGAAATAATCATTTCTAATATACGAAATATTATTTCGAATAAACGAAATAATTTTTTCTTGCATGTCCCTTTACGGGCTCGATTTATTGTGACCATTGGCTGAATTAAAGCCAATCTGAATTGAAAAAATTATCTGTGACTGCTCAAACTCCCATCTGTTAATAATTTTACATTTTACATCTCTTAATGGGATGATTAATGGATATTTTCTCACCGCATTTGTTCACCCTCCGTTCCATGTCCCCGTCTCGTACGTTTATGGCGGCCGGGAAAGGAGTGTAAGGGATGGGTCACTCCCTTTTGAAAATTGCTAAAAAGTTAGGTGTCCTTAGAGGCAATCGGTGCCACCAGGAAGATACAGAGGCTACCTTTTTAAGTAAAATTTGGAATTTGATATATTTTGCCTGTCAAGGAATTAGAAAAAATGACACTACTGAGGAGTTTCTCAGAGACAATCCTTCCCCTTTGAAAAATTGGGTGTCCTTACATGCAATCTGGTGCCACATATGCTTTATTTTGTCTTACTAAAGTAAAGCTACGTATTTTTATTATCTTAAAAAAAGAAGACAAAGGGTTGGCATCCATGACGGGGGGGGGGGGGGCATGGCCGTTGCCCCCCTTTGTACGCCACTGCAGTCGTTCAGTCTAAATATATCGTCATAAATCTTACTGAACAGGTGCACAGTTATTGTGATTTCTTGTTTAATTTTCCCCTTGTAGTTTAAATATCCATTCAACTCGAACTTGACAGAATTTGCATCAAGAAAGGTGTAAATTTTTCATAAAACTAAATTTATTGATAAAATTTTTACTTAAGGCATCGTTTGAAGAAAATACTGTATCAAAATATACTCAGTAGAGGCAACCTTGAGAAGTCCATAAAATAAACTGACAGTGAAGGATAAATCTCACAATTCGTTGCGAGACCTTCTCAATTCATTACCAACTCTGACGACCGTCAGTTCTGTGGAATCATCTTGACGTGATTGGACTCAACGAAACAATAGTTTCCTCTAGAAATCATGCTGTGCAATTTCCTCCTGAGAATGCAGTATAAATATACCCCAGTAGATCAAAAGCGGTGTGGGGTGTAACTAGTATCAGAGTTTCCCATTGCGTGAAAAGCAGTTAACATATCACTGAAATTTTTTAACAGTTTTTTTTTCCCGAAAATTAGGATACTCACGAAATGAATAATTCTACTCGAAATAAGTGATGAATTCAACTGAACTTGTGCAATATTTTACACGAATTGAGTCGAGGTACTCACTTGTAATGAGCATAAGTACACATTTTTTTGAGTATCATAATTTTTAAATAAAATTATGTTTTAAATATTTTTAGGGCAAGCTTGACTGCCCTATTAGTCAACTCCATATTTTACTTAACTTTTTAATTATTTTGGTATACATGGTATACTTCCAATCTATTAATCAGTTGAAAACTTGATTATATCAAGTGCATATGAAGTGTGGTTCTTTTCCTCCATGAGGCGATGGGATGTATTTCGGCAAAGAAGAAATATGTCTCAACAAGGAAGAAGAAAAGTTTCATCACGATTGCAGCTAGACAAACCTGAAAACTGAAAAATGTTCCCAAACCAAAGGTCAAACCCCTCCCCTTATCGATCAACTTATATCCCGCCGATCGGGTCCGAGTTTATCCCCAAACCAAAAATGCTGCCAACACCAGTGTAGATAGTATAACGTTCTTTGAAAGGCATGGCAATATGTGCCCCATTCATTAGACCTTTGCCTCTTTGCGAAGCTTTTTTCCCACGACCGAGAGCAAACCTGCGACCACTTTAAATGCAAAACTACATTACCACAATAAGCATAGTGTCTTAAACTATAAAGGAAAGACTACACTTGACAGAATTGCAGGAGGTATACCTCCTTGATATAAAGAGAGTTTTTTGGGGTTTTTGTAATACCAGGGTAATACAGCCTTATATCTAACAGGAATCAGTGGGTTGAAATCAAAACATGTTGTAACGTTTTTTTTTTTTTTAATCCCTGCAAATGGTTGCATCCGATTGTGCTTTTCCTTTCGGATAGTCGTTCCTAGGCTTAAGGCTGTTCTGCTGTTTCGAAAGATAAACAGACTGAGTTTGATGACATTGGCTAATGTTGTATTTTGTTTTAATCATGTTAGAGGCTCTGTAGAGCTTAACAATGTTTGAATTTCAACTAAGCCTCGAAGCCAACATTAATATTTTTGTAACAGTTGGCTTCGACTCAAAAGGGAAAGTTTACCAAGGTTTACGTGCTGTCAATTCATTCTTTTGTAATATATTAAACTTTTATTGGTCTTCCGCGGTCAAGTGATCAAGTGAAGTTTTATTTCTTTCCCTTCTTTTCAATTAAAATATTTTTATATGTACAAGTGTTCATATTGTGTGGACAAGATTAAAATACCTGGACCTGAGAATTACTTAGGAAAAGATAATGTACACTGTAAAAAAAGAAGTGCTAAAAACAGCACTTAAAGGGCAGTTTTTCTTTTGAAGGAAGAACTTTATTCCCATCTTGAAAATATATACATATGTACACATATATAAAACATAGGTTGGAAAATAAAGAGCAGTTTTTCTGTACTTTCCAAGAGCCCTAATAGGGACTGCACCATTGGTGCAAACGACAGCACTTTAACACTTGTCAGGTGCAGGACTTGAGCACTTGCAAGAGCTACTTTTAACTGCACGATAAGTGCTACCAGACAGCACCAAAGGCGGTGCTAAAGAAGTTTTCTTAGCACTTATAAGAGCCCTAATAGGGACTGCACCGTTGGTGCCACCATAGCACTTCGTTTGGGTGCATTAGAGACAGCACCTCGGAAGTGCAGCAGTAAACAACACTTGCAAGATCTACTTTTTCTAAAGTCCTCCCGACCCTCTGGCAAAGGGCCGGTCGGCGAAACCAAACTTGATACTGCTTCCCGAAGCAGCTATTACGTCCACTGAAGGACAACACTTAACGACCAACCTCGCGGCCTTCAGACCATTTTCATCATTGGTCTGTCATGTATGGCTCCATTCTTGACTGGATGAAAAGAACAGATACTACACATGATCTTAGCCAAAAGGCCGAGAAGCACTTGCAAGATCTGTTCAGAAATCTTTTTTTTAAAAGTCCCCACGACTCTCTGGCGAAGAGCCAAGGGGCGAAAACCAAACGATTACTCCCGGAGGAGTTCTGCTCCCTTAAGGAGCTTAACGTCCCAAATTGACAAGTACGCCCTCCAAAGGGCAAACACTGAGTGGTCCTGCTCTAGACTGGCTGAATAGAACAGAAGCCACAACCTGGATGCAGTTTAACGTCATACCCAGCACTTGCAAGATCTTTTTCTAAAGTCCTCCCGACCCTCTGGCAAAGGGCCGTTCGGCGAAACCAAACTTGATACTGCTTCCCGAAGAAGCTTTTTCTAAAAGTCCCCACGACTCTCTGGCGAAGAGCCAAGGGACGAAAACCAAACGATTACTCCCGAAGAAGCTTTTTCTAAAGTCCTCCCGACCCTCTGGCAAAGGGCCGTTCGGCGAAACCAAAACTTGATACTGCTTCCCGAAGAAGCTATTACGTCCACTGAAGGACAACACTTAACGACCAACCTCGCGGCCTTCAGACCATTTTCATCATTGGTCTGTCATGTATGGCTCCATTCTTGACTGGATGAAAAGAACAGATACTACACCAAACCAAACGATTACTCCAGAAGAAGCTTTTTCTAAAGTCCTCCCGACCCTCTGGCAAAGGGCCGTTCGGCGAAAGCAAACTGATACTACACAAAACCAAACGATTACTCCCGAAGAAGCTCTTTTTCTAAAGTCCTCCCGACCCTCTGGCAAAGGGCCGTTCGGCGAAACCAAACTTGATACTGCTTCCCGAAGAAGCTTTTTTCTAAAAGTCCCCACGACTCTCTGGCGAAGAGCCAAGGGGCGAAAACCAAACGATTACTCCCGGAGGCGCTATTACGTCCAAGTGTTGTTTTTAAATCTTTAAGAGTAATAACATGCAAAATAACCTAGAAGTCTTTATTTGCGAAACTCCCAATTTGGAATACACTGTAATATTTGTTTACAGCGTTAAAAGCATGAAATAAACCAATTCAAATAATTATGAATACGTGTTAGCACTGTGTTATGTTAGTTGACAAATGCCTGAAAAAGTCAAAACCAAAGATACAGAACTTCTGCTAGAAATTTAGTGTTTTTGAACATTTTTTCATCTAAATTAGCTCCGCCCACTTTCCTGTTATGACAGCACTATGAAAGTGCTGTATAATTAGCACTATAAGGTGCTGAAACAGCTCTTTTGGTGCTAATCAAATTCAGCACCCAGAAAGTGCTGTATAATTAGCACCATAACAGTGCTGAAACAGCGCTTTTGGTGCTAATTAAATTCAGCACCCAGAAAGTGCTATCAAAATAGCACTTCAGTTTTTAGAGTGTACGCTCTGGGATTAATGGCATCGTTGACTGCGTAAATTATTCTGTGCTAAAGCATCGCAGAATCGTTGTTTTACATTTAATTCTAAGGTTTCGCCTATTAAATTAGTCTAGTGTGAATTTTGCTATGTGCGGGTTGCAGGCCAGAAAGTATGGAAAATGCTGAACTTTGCATGGACGAAGAGCTATGATATATACTGATTTAGTGCATGGGATAGAGTATACCAAAGAAATGTAAATTTGGTTTTTGTTAACCTCAAACTACATTCGACCTCACCGAAGCACTGTAAGTTTTAACCGGAAGACTCTCTAAGCGACTAATGAATTTCCGCTAAATAGTAAGTTATCCTGTGTGCGAAGATCTCTCGATTGGACTTGTGGTCACCTTAAATATGACACGTGACCACCAAAAATCATTGCGTTTTTCTAAATAAGAAACATCTTATCGGTTAATTCAGTAGGCTCATGAAGACAAATTGCCTCGTTTATTTTAGCAACTACTTTTTGGACGAAAGATAGTCGCAAAATATAAATTTGCGAATATTCATCTTAGTCAAAATGACAATCTCCAGAAGGCAAATTCGGAGTTTGGTTTTGCGTGTTTCATTTTTAGACACCCACCGCAAAAATCGGCGCTTTAATTACCTGAGTGTGTCTCGGGTGCAAGAAGGAACTACAAAGCTACGTCAAACATCCGCAAATTATTCGCACAAACTTCTACCAATGGCTAACGGTACACTGTTAAAAATTTCTCTGTAAAATTTACATAATTTTTATGGCAAATTTTTTTCCAACCAAATAATGTTTTTTTTACAGCCAGACTGTAATCATGAAAAAACATTAAGTGTTTGTTTTTTCTTTACAGTTTTTGCATGTAAATTAGTTTACAAATGTCTACTGTAAAATCGAATTACAGAGTTGTTCTGTTTTTTTTTTACCTTAATTTTATGTGAATTTACAGCCTACTGTTTTCATTCTTGGCGTTTTAATATTTATTGTAATATCGC
Organism: Holothuria scabra; assembly: GCA_037179385.1. NCBI lineage: Eukaryota > Metazoa > Echinodermata > Holothuroidea > Aspidochirotida > Holothuriidae > Holothuria > Holothuria scabra. Next base: position 49,267,155 of record CM074183.1, on the reverse strand, counting down.
TTTTTTTCCTTTCATATGTTATTACGTAACATACACTTCACCATTACGTAGATCAGGTATTTGCTTATCAACGTAATGTGTAGTTACGAAGTTATTTTCAATCAAAACACAATAAGGATACTTTGTTATCACATTGTTGTCCAGTAGACTGCTATCTCTAGGAACTTTGTAATTGGAAAGTCACATTTTTTGTACAATATAATAATTGTTTTCAAAATAAATATGACAAAGAATGCAAATACATTGGTTGCAAACATTTCCAGACAAGGTAAACAATAAGTTTATCACTTCCTGATTAAAAAAAACGCCAAAAAAGATATTATTCAAAGCAACAGCAATCCTTTTGTTAGGAAAATGCCTACAAAATAAGCTCCACCCATTTATGCAAAATGAGATTTACGTCTTAAAGTGGTAAATTTACAGACTCTTTCAAGTAAATTTGTGAAACGTTTTTAATTCGATCAAGTGCATGAGCGCCTGTGGCGATGAGTTGACATCAGTATACCAATTGTCAGTATAATAAATGTAAGTTAATTTTCAAATAGGGCCATAAATTTGCCAAAAATGTTTTCTTTTTTAACTGAAACTTCACAGAACGATGCATGTTATATATTGAAAATTTTCTGGCTATTTCTTATTTGTTTGTTTTTTGGGGCTTATTTTTGTTTCTTTTTCAGCTTAAAAACAAAATGAATGTTTGTTAAATGACAGTATATTTATGTGAAATCAGAAAAATACAAAATACTGTTAAAATTTCTGTACATTTACAGAAAAACTTTTACAAAGCAGTAAAATTTGGTTAAAAAAGCAGACAGAAATGCTTTTTCAAACAAACAGAAAATACATGTTAAACAACCTTTTTTTATTGTAGCAATACAAAGTGTCTGTAAAGATACAGAAAATTTCTATTAAAAGTAAAATACAAAAAGTTTAAGTTAAAAAAAGTCTGTAAATTTACAGAAATTTTTAACAGTGTAGAGAACAACCAAAGAAAATAGGTCATTCGTGCTAGGAAGACTTCTCTAAACGCTTGACGTTAGTTCTACCAGGGAGTTGCTGCAACCCTCTGGTTCTACGTTATAGTGTTACTTAAGTGGAACGACCCGTTGACTTTCGTTACGACGCCGGAGAAAACTTTGAAAGTGTTCAAAACTGTTGGCGATGTTATTGCGATTCCTACAAACTGAGGAGACTGCTACTGCTTTACCAAACTTTCGCCAACTTTTGCAATTCTCTTCGCAAACCGTAAACAAGTAAAGTTTTCTCCATGGCATGTACTAGCTTAGGACGGAATATTTCCTCTCAGACATAAATGTCTTTAAGTGCCTTACTTTTACCCTCCGTCAAGAGAAGCAATGGGAGTCTCCTGTGATTTAAGGGCAAACGTCTAGGCAGGGAGGTATTATTTGGTCTACTAAGACCGATAAAACTTCCGTGGTCAAAATGCCACCATATATATGCATGGGCGTCCGCAGAAATTTTTACAAGGGGGAGGGGGGCAAGGTCATTCATGGGTGATTGAATTGTGTACACTATCTAAGCGGAGAGCCACCATAGGTTGGCGCGGAGCGTGCAAGAAAATTTTGGGCCTTACAAACCCTCCAGATGGCCGGAAACGACACTTGGCGAGTGTTATAAGTTGCATGTACCTAGCCCTGAAACAGGGATTTCATGTCTGTAATTTTTAGATTTTTAGAATTTTCAATGTAAGAAATTCTTGAAGGGAAATCTGCCTCTCGGGCACGGCCTCGCAAGTCTATGCACGATAAAACTTGCAACTGTCAAACAGCCTATATAGGCCTATATCCGTTACCCAATTATGAATCATACACCCACTCCCCATATTCACCATGTATATCCCAATAGCACCCGCGCGTGGCCACTTGAGATCAGCATGGGACCAAACCAAGCTCAACGCATTCATCAATAGTCGGATGCCGTTTGCACACTACATACCTGACAACTACTACAATTTTGGCATAGTTTTTACAATTACAAATTTCCAATGGATATCACGAATGATGGTCCCCAAATTACGATTTCACTATTTATCATACCATCTTCTCTTTTGCTATTCCTGGTCAAATGTCCGCATATTTCACGAGTAGACACTGACGTTGTGAGTGAAGATATTTTGATGATTTATTTTTAATTTGTTTATTTCAATTTTTAATTAATTTTTTCACAAGTTTGATTTTCGGGGGGGGGGGGGGCAAGTGCCCCTTGCCCCCCTTCCGGACGCCCATGTATATATGACCAACGATGTCAGGGTCTGGTTTCAATTTATCTTTGACCTTGCAAAACAAACTATATAATGAACTGATCAAAAGATAAAACATTGTGCTTTGCAAAGATAAAAAATAGCCTAGTTGCTAAAACAAACGACTTACCAATAATTCTGAAGCAGAAATTACCATGAAATCGTTGCAATTCCAAATGCTATTAGTTGCATTTGAAATTAACGTATACCATTTTAAGTTATTGTAATTATTTTTAGCTTTTGTTTGAAATGAAAACCCCTCTTCACAGCTTACATTTTACGAGGTGATACGTACATTTTTACTTTAGAAGGGAAGAATTTACTCAGAGTTGTTCAAGAAAAGAACAAAAAATACTTGTTTCAAAATTGGCTAGGTATGGTTCAAAAATGAACTGAACGAGCCGAATCCAGTCAAAGGTTTCGGTTCGTGTACCTATTGGTTAGATTAATTTTAAATTTGATTAGGACACTCATAGAGTTAACGTTAGAATGTACTCAAACGACATTTATTGCAAATTAGGACTTAGAAAACGCAAATAGATTTCATTCTTATCTTCGTGTATTCTCATCTAAATCTCTACAAAATGTGTGCAAAGTGATTTGTTGAAGTACAAAGATACTTAAAGTTACGTATGTAAATAATGTAAAGAATGAAGAAGACATAAAACAGGTTCTTCCCACATTTTACGTATTAAAAATACGGCCAAAATACGGATAGTAATCTGTTTAATACTCCATGTTAGCGAACTCTGCTTGCTTTCCCTGACTTAAGTTGTTCACATCGTCAAAGATACATGCAAGGAAATGTGTCCCCCTCTTTTGGAAAACTTGCGTTTTTTGAAGAACCTTTATGCAAAGTGGAACGAAATGTTGCACAAATAAATAAGATCAGTCGTGAAGGTTTCGTTGCGACAGTTTTGCCAAGGCTTAAATTTAAAGATTCAAAAAGGTGGCCATATTAAAACAATGCAACTTGCACTAATGAAAAACACCTTTTGTACCTGAGAAGTATCCTATAGTATTATCTTTAGTTTGAACCCAGAGCAGCGTGGAGTTGAGCTAATTAGTGATTCCAGTGTACCAAAAACAAAAATCCTGTCTCCGCTCAAGTCATTTGTTAAAAGTTAAAACTCCTGCTTCAAAGTTGGAAAGCCAACGCTAAAGGTATTTTGCTGCTACAACGTGATATTTTTTGAGTAGTACGAAATGAAAAGGAATGCACCAAGGTCATTCTACCGCCTTTTTATTTACGCTTATTAAACATAATGTGATGTTCCTGGGGTTGTAGTCGACATGTAAGTATGCTTACGTACTTGAACAGACTGGTTTTAATGCAAAGGCCTCATTTCTACAAACCGGCACTTATACCCGCTATAATAGTTATTTAAGTCACGTTGAATCTAAACCTGGTGATTTGGGAACCGTGTTTATGGGAATGGACAAGGATCGTTAAATCTTTTCTGATTCCCATTAACTCCCCTCCGTCGTGGTGCTAATCATCAATGGTGGCGCCAGAATTGTCAAAATGGGGAGGGGTAATTATTTTCCAACTGACCTCACGTGGAGGGGGAGGGAGGGGAGGGCTTGGGAGGGCAGTGACAAAGTCTGGGGTAAAGTGCACCCTTATTCTCCCCCGTAGCGCCGCCAATCCTAATCATGCTTGTAACGTTTAATCAATTAACTTCCCTGTTAATATTTTAGTACATGTGCATCTGTAAAAACGTCATCCGTTCCTTTTCACTTTGAAGTGAAAATAAACTTGAAAACTGAATCAATTGAAATTATTTGAAGGATACCTTTTACAGCTTTGTACCTAAACTTTTGCTATGATTTTTCGTCATTTCTTTAATATTATACGCGTGGTTTAGTCCAAACAAAGTGTTTTTAACGATTTTCTTGGACAGTTGTCTTCTTCTGTGTCATTACTCCCGTAAAGATGAATTCGAGAAGTTAGTGAAGGGGACCATTTGTGGGGTCTTGCAGCTGTAAATCGTTTTTGTCCGTATCCAATGCTTAACCCTCATATTCGGTGAAATTGAGTGAACCAAAGACCAATGTAGTGTACAATCGTCCATGGGACAGAGAAATAAAGAAGGTAAAAGATTATGGCTGATGGACCCCAGTTATGCTCGACTAACTTCAGACCATTATTTGATTATTCCACGGTATTCGTATATTCGTCTATATACATGGAAACCTCTATTTCGAGAGAACGCCTGATACTTTTTTGAGGAATAAATGTACATGAATCCATGGAATTAAAGTAGAATTCTGGTCCCCATATCTTCTTGCATACCCCATCTTTTTTTTTCGTTTCGTTATCTTCCCTTTTCTATTTCCTATAACCCCCTTTTCTTGCTTTTCAGCTTTTTAACTACTTTCATATTTTTTCCGAAGCTACTCTGTACAAGTTTCGCATTGAGTACGCCTCCACCTTTTCAATCAGAATAGTTTATGTACAAAAATGTGCATGGACTTTTCAAAGTAAAATTGAAATAAAAAACGACGTCTCCCCCCAGGGAGTTTTTAGCGTGTTTAAAAAGTCCCTACTGACACAAAAACATTGCTGCCATACTCTTGTTCACAATTGTCCCCGAGCACAGAAAATCGCGAGAACTGATGTCGAGTAAATCACTTGGTTTATGCTATGATATTTTACCATCACATTTTCAGACCTGATATTTACTCTGTATACTATCATCAATGTATCATCAAAGTAATGCGAGTTCAGATTCATCCAAATTACGGGAAGAACACTCCGGTGTGGTATACAAGTCAGAATTGTTCTTTTTTGAAGGGAATTACGGTTTCTGGTCGCATTCAGGTAGTAAATTGTAAGTTCAAAAATTCGACTTTTCGTTTTGTTTCGGAATGTAATGGTCAAATGAATTGGGGTGGAAGATTCGCATATCGACACAAGTCTATGATCGATAGGACATATGTTAATATTACCGGCTGACAGGAGCGCCATTATCAGATGAAACGGGTCTCAGTGCCCCTTTTTTGTCGATTTTTTCAAGACTTGGAAGTCTTTCTGAGTTTGGGAAGCAGTTTGTCCCCTGCATCCCTGACTTGCATCATACGTATGGTTTAGACCTTTGATATCACCCGTTTGCCATTTTATCTTAAAATATGAAACTGTACTCCAAAATAGCTTTTATTTTGTAACAATTTTAGGCAATACAACATGATGTACAAACGAGGCAAAATGACTCATCTACGAAGTAATAAAAAAATATTAGCCCTACAGGAAATTTTATGGTGCGCACCGTGTGTGCTCCCTTATTCATTAAATCCGCCCCTGGATTCTCCAGGTTTTAGTAATTCTAGCTACTTTTCTATGCTGCTGTTAGCTCAACAGAAATTCTTGGAACTATCCAGAAGGATACTTGACAAGTGAGTAAATCTTTTTCTATTTAGTTACTGAACGCCAAGTGTAGGCCTTCTCGTTTAGTATATACTCAACCTTATCTTACATAGGCTCACTTTTTCCATTCGAAAGCGACAGGGCCCATTTAGGTTTACCCTGACTTTCCTACCAATAAGCTAGGTAGTGCTTCAAGTTTCATCACTCTTTGCCCATAGGCTTACACAGGTGACACAAAAACAATATCCACTTAACGTAATGTAGTTGAAAACATAACTCGTATGACACATTAAATATTCATTTTACCTAACCGCGGTTAATCAGCTTATAATCTGAATCTGAAGGTGTTTTCCAAAAAGTTTGCAAACTTTTCTGTATTTTGCAACATTTTCTCTTTATTTTAAGGGCAAAAGAGTCTTCCCAACAATTATTATAAAACATGGGCCAAATCTCGTAATTACCTTCTTCTCTCTCATCCAAGCATCCCTCAGGATATTCTCGATCATTATCAAGTTTTATATTTAACGTTATCTTGCTGGAAACTGGACAAAATTTGACAGAAGTTTTGCGTTAAATTAATTAATCGTCCTCATTGTTTGAATGGACTGTTTAAAAGTCTTGCGAAAAATTTGGGCAGAATATTTTAACGTTTTTCCCTTTTGTCAAACACGTAGAATCACTTACCTCCTTAATCGCAAATTCACAGCCCTACATATATGTCCCCTCAAAGCATCGATGGTACCTAAAGCGGTTACATTACTAAGAGGTAGCATATAAACTGTATGTGGTATATTACCTGTAGGTGGTCAGGTGGTATAGTACTTGTGAGGTGGTATATTACTTGTGAGGTGGTATTTTACCTAAAACCTTTTGGCGCATACTGTGCGCGAAAAGGGTCACACCTCTTTTACGTGTGCAGCATTTAGACCTTGAAAGTATTTTGATGCCTTTCGATAGATCACAAAAACGACAATAACGTGATTTTGGACAAGGAAATAAGTTGACAGGATGCAGCATTTCTGAGAAAGTATCATATAAGTGTCAAAATATTTGGGCTTACGGCTAGAATAGACGTCGTACTATTGTGACACATTTTTTGTGTTTCATATTTTACTGCCCTCCGACCAGCTCCACGGATCATCAGGAAGAGATTGGTTGAATCTGATTTAAAAGTAGGACAATTAAAGATCTTGTCCTCTGAACCCAAACAGTTCCACCAATTCTCTTAACCTACTCTTTTAAGCCCCTCCAACACTGGTGTCTAAAACTCATCCCCATCCTGACACAATCTCAGTTTATTGCTTCAGGGTGAGTGTACAAGATCCCAGTGTGGGATCAAAACACTCTCAATACAGTATATGTTTACTCTGGGACCTACGATACTCTACATTTTTGAATTTTTTGTCTATCAAAGAGTTGTGCTAAGTTGGAATTTCTGTGGGCTTACTCAAAAAATTGTAGTTTGGGGTGAGAATTGACTACTTTTAAGGAAGCAGCGAATTGCCAAGGGAGGTTTAACAGTCTCTCGGTTTTGAGTAGGGCATAGGAGGCGAAGGACGATCTAGGTATTAGTGTGAATATTCACCTCTCATATTGTTGCCAATAGGAACCAAGTTGACAGCTCACTTGTTGCTATCGTAAGTCATGAAATCCATGTTCCGTTGTTGCCTTGGCCAACCCCCAAAGGTACAGCAAAACCAACACGCAAAGCATACCACAACCAGTTGGCCTTAAAAACTCATAGTAACACTGTTATGATTCCTAGTGTTATGAAGACAGTATACACAGTGACCAAATCTGGTAATTTTCTTGGAGAACTGGCAGAAGGTGGATAGTTAGTCAGGTCTGAATAATGAAAAGAATGACAAACGCAAAATGACAATCGCGAAAACATCTTACCAATCAACACAACAACGAAACTGGACATTAAAACTACTTGGGCTATCCTCAATTCTTTGGAAAAAATCTACCTCTGATCAGTGGGGTTGGGATTTTGTTCAGAAAGGGCGCGAATGGCCTACGGGGGTTGCTGAAACCTTAAAAGGAATCGGTAAGCAATTTTAACCCTAGGTGGTTCTTGACCATATGAACGCCGTTCACTCCATTTGCTATGCATTCTGAAAGCAAAGAATTTTTAAGTAAAGAAAACAGCATTTTTTCTAGTGACTTTCAACTTTTTTTATTTCTTCGTTTTATACTTAAAAAACTTTGGCCCATCGGATAATTTACTGCTGCAAAAAAAGAAAGAAAGAAAAAACAAATAGAAATAACAAAAACAAAAAAAGATTCTTTTGTGCTACAAATAATTTCACCACAACTTTACAGCTGGCCATTCCCTATATAAGACTACCACACTTTACAAACTTGTATCTATTTACATAGATCTGTATCGGTACCTTATCCTTATTGAGTAGAGCACAAATTCTTCAAAAAGATATTTTCACCATATGAAAACTGTCTGGTGGCAAGACCCTTCCTTCCAGTTAGCCTTAGACCTCCCCACACTTAATTGGAGCTTGCTTTAATGCAATTGCACAGATCTTTGAACAATTTTTTCTGGAGCTATCACATTTATCAACGTATGCTAAATATATCGAGAGAGCTCATAAATCACAAATCATATATATTAACACTGGTTGACAAATTTTTCGCTCTTTCCGACCAAAATTGGAGAAGATTTTAACAAAACCCGAAAAAATGCTATTGGAATCTTAACCGAGCAGTGTGACCGCGACTGTATTATTAAGTGAAAATACTTACCTGATATAACAGTCGTCACCTTATGTTTTTACCTGGGCAAAAGAATGCAGTATCAGTTAATGTAAGGTAACCAGCTCAATTAGAGAGACAAATTAGGCACACACACAAAACAAAGACTTTAGAAGTGGCGTATTTCGAAATTCAGATTATGATTTCAATTCAGTAACATCTAGTTTCTGTTTCAGTTCGTTACTCTTTACACCCCCGAGGGGGTCATTTATAGGAGCAAAAGCCCTGTTGATAAAAGCAATTATTCCTATGGAACGCCAAAAAGAAAGAAAAAAAAAAAAAAACAATGGCTCCCTTTTTGGTGATGAAGAGCACTTGTTCTTTACGTCCCTTTGCGTCGTTAATAACTGCAATAGCGCCGTTATGTATTTATTTTGGACTTTCATTATGTTATTATGTATCATCGTTGTGTAAAAAGCGTTTGTCGTGTATTTTGCATCTTTTTTAAAAATGAAAGAGCCACCATCAAGATATGCTGGCCTTGCATCATGTTATTTTTGATCAACATTGGTTGAAAAAAGTTCCTCTTGTACGTTTATATCGTTTTCAAGTGCAAAAGCGCCGTCATCAAATCACGTAAGGTCTCCCTGATGTAATTTGGGACTTTTTTTTTTATAAAAAACTTTTTTCATGTACCTTTTAATTCGTATTAAAAGTGAAAAGGCCGTCATCAAGTTACTTTGGACTTCCATCGTGTTATTCTGGATTATTGTTGTTGGAAAAGCCTAAGTGTTCATCATGTACAGTTGTATCGGTATTATATGCATAATCACCCTTATCAAATTATTTTGGACTTTCATCGCGTCATTCAAAAAAAAAAAAAAAAAAAAAAAAGGATCGTAATCAAAGTGATCTTCGGCAACGTAAGAGTGCTTGTCATTATTTAACAAGTGTCATCACTGTAAATTTCTCGTCATCATCAAAAAGGGAAACAACATCAAAACATTTTGCCCTTTTGGCGTTCCATATATTTCACTCTAAAATCTGGTTAAAGTGACCAGCGGCCTGAAACACTCGAAAACCTTCGATTTAGAAACCATATGCAATCCAATATATTTTGAGCAGCCTTACAACGGTGAGTACATCATAATCAGAATGTTAAACATCTCATTGTTGCTTTATTATGAATATAGCCTTATTGGTAAAATTCCAAAATTATTTCCTATTAAAAGGCATCAGTGGTTACACATACCCGATAAAATAATAATGTTAAATGAACAGATGGCGGTATTGCCGAGATCATCCTTGAAAGTGTACCTCACGGTAGTTATCCCTGGAGCAAACTCATCCCCTGGCCTTGATGTGCGGTAATAGTACACCAGTGTTTGCCTATCCAGTTGAGTGGTGCGAGTGACAGCAGAAGGCTCCTCCCAGAAAACTTGATGATAAAACTGGCTGGTATTCATCACGATTTCATTCGGGCAGTTTACTACGGTGGGAGTTACTACACATATTACAGAGAAAATAAAAGTTGTTTTCTGGTATCATTTTGTAGGTTCAATGATATTTTGGTTTAAAAATTATGCTCTCTAGATATATCAACGTGGAACTGATCTAGAACTGAGATTTTGGGACACATTAATAAAAGTTGTCACGGCTGTAAAGCCCAAGTCCTGAATGGGAGTTTTAGTTTTGTTCCGGGTTCGGTACTGGAATCAAAAAGGGCTTGAAATGGCTGCAGAGTGCCGAATCCATCCGACCCTGTTTAAATGAAGTTAAGATGAAGAAGGGGCTTCAGTATTGTGGTTTTTGTTTCATATTCCAAAGTTGAGATACATTATTCATTTGCTATTTGACATCTTTCTCTTAAGTGTAGCATGGTAGAGTCAAATATAGTTGGCTACAACATTTGAGAGTAAATTCTTTCTCCCTCATAAGCAATCTAAGGTTTACTATTGTTTTCTCGGGTCCTATGGACTGCGACTCGCAGTTGGAACCGGAATTCGTTCTTAAGTGGAACCACTCAAATCTCAGTGAACTGATCTCAACTCGTATTTGATGAACTGGTTTACAGGTCTGACAAATTTAGTTTTTTTTGTCCTATAGCACAGCAAGCAAATGTTGACCAGCCAGAGTGAAAGAATATTGTTTGAATGAATACCAGTTAAAATGCAGTTAACTGAGGTTCAAGCTTTATATAGAGGTCGTGCACGTGAGATCAGATGTTTCAATTTGACAAACTGGACGTCACTGATCATGCGCAGTAAGTGAGTTACCGATACGAGCGCACTACAACACCTTGTTAACAATGGTTGCAAAATGGACGCCTCGAAGGCAAAATAGAGAGACGCGACACACAGCGACGTCTATTGGTGCGATGACCAAATACGTTAAACAATGAGTTGCATGTATATCCTTGAGTTGGGATGATGGCACATCCTGTCATTAAAGCAGTCTTATTTTTACTCAACAAATTAAATCCCAGTCTGCCATTTTGTCACCTAAATCAGAAGGAAAAACAAAGACAAATCTTAAGAAAAAGATGGACACCAGGATACCACAAAATTATCAAAATGATGATTGTGGAACTGCGGACAACATTTCATTAATTTTCTGTCCATACCTTCAGCACAACTGAATGACATCCCTCGGGGAAAACATAAATCCTGACATCCTGCTTCAGCAGTAGCGGAGATATGTTGAGCTGAAATTTCCACAAAAATATATCAATGCAACTGCAGTATTGTGGCATATAAGAAAAACGTGTCACTTATTCTTTTACAATTTAGTAGATGAAAGAAATAAGAATGACAAGGAAATGACAATTATGTCATCAGAAAAGTGAATACCCTGCCTTCATTCCATGCACATAACGAAATGGACTAGAACATGCATACATATAAATAATATACATTTACATATATATATATATATATATATAAAAGGTTGCAATAAATTCTTACAACATAGCTTTACAGAACTGTTTCGTAAGGGCCAATAAATGTAGGTCCTCACTCCTCAGATATATATATATATATATATATTTATATATATATATTTATATATATATATATATATATATATATATATATATATATATATATATATATATATATATATATATATATATATATATATATATATATATATATATATATATGTTGGACCCCCAGTATTCGCGTATCGCCTGCCACGTAACATCAAATCCCTTTTGGTTCGTACCTCCCTCCCTTCCACAGATTCTCAACCCAATTATGGCAATATACCATGTAATAAACCCAGATGTCTGGTTTGCAGGCACCTTGACCCTTCACCTTCGTACCTCCACCAGGCCTCAAAAATCATCTTGAGGCCTGGTCGTTTCAATTGCGATTCGGACAATGTAATTTATCTCTTGTATTGTGCCAAATGTCCAAGGGCCATGTACATCGGTGAAACAGGTACTAAGTTTAGACTACGGTTCAATAACCATAAACATAGCATACGCTCTAACATTCCAGGTTTTCCAGTTGCCGAACATTTTAACCTTCCAAACCACCAGATAACAGACCTAAAATGCATTATTCTCTACGGCTTTTTTAAGAATACCGAGGAAAGGATCAAGCAAGAGGTTAAGTCTATCCTTCGACTCAATACCCATAAAACCGGGCTTAACAGGGACCTCTCTTTCATGAGCAACCAAGCGAGGGTTACTCCTAGCACTGTGTAAGGTTTTTACCATTTTGTGTTTTCAACTGAGGAAGAGCAGTGGTGTCACGCTCGAAATATTTTGTAGGTATTCTTCATCGATAAATTCTAGTTGGAAATGAAAGTATCATTTTTTATTTCGTTTTTCTATTGCATCTGTTTACTTTTCCAACACACGCAATCTATTATGTCTATATATATATATATACATATATTCAAATATATACATATATATATATATATATATATATATATATATATATATATATATATATATATATATATACGTATATATATATATATATAGTCCAAAAAGACGCATCATATCAGGCACTTCAGATAAAGTAAAACAAAAACCCAACACACGAGGATTCAGTTTAATTTTCGGGCAGCACAGTATCCTTGAACTCGTACAACATATATATATATATACATATATATATCTAAAAATCTAACTGAGGTGAAAAACGATGTTGACTCTACCGGGATTCGAACTCGACAACTGAGCCATAAAGCCAAGTTGGTTTAGCCCTTGTTAAAATGACAGATTAAGCAACTCGTATTTCACCTCCTTAGCAGGCACGTATTTTTTTGGAACAGCGCTGGTTCTCGTTGAACGCAAGCCCAACCATAGCGCAAAGTTGATGCTTCTTAGCTGAACACAGTTGTTTAATTGCCCGCGGATCTCCGAAGAGATACAGAAACCTGTGAAAGCAGAGATGAATTGAATAAATAAATAAATAAATATATATATATATATATATATATATATATATATATATATATATATATATATATATATATATATATATATATATATATATATATATATATATATATATATATATATATATATATATATATATATATATATATAAACATGACGGAGAAACTGTAAAACAACGGTGCAACAGAACTGAAAAGCTGAATCTCCGAGGAGATACCTTTTATATATGGTATGATATATATATATATATTTGAAGTCCAAGGGAAGCGATTTTTTTCGTTCCAAGGGACGGAAGTTTTTTTTCGTAAGATAGCGAGTGGAAAGAATATAGCACAGATCAATCAAGTTCTTGGAATTATAGACGCATCCCTTATCCCCCCCCCCCCAAAAAAAAAAAACAACATGTGGATATTTAAAATCTGACACCGGGTTATAAAAGAACTGGAGAAATAGGCTACCCAATCTTTGTAACGCTTGCTCTTTTAATCCAGTAGGTCTATCTAAGATTTTGGAACAAATTTATTTTTTAAGATGCTGTTATCCCCTTGCACTACTGTGAAAAAAACGACGAGCTTGGCTGTTACACTAAACTGATACGGATATGGACGCAACGATTATAAAAGTAAGACCCTTTCGGGGACGCTTTAGACAAGTGCGTAATTCTTATTATTCAGGCGCTAGCTGGGCGTATTCTCCATTTTGCCGCGACGGCAAACTTCATGTGTGTCGAGCTGATATGCACACTAAATGCTACCCAATTAAAAAACTGGGCGTGTGCGCGATGTTGAACGTGTGGCGTTAGAACATTAAGGGCCGACGCACAAAACTTTTCTGCGTACTGGCCTGTGGCGAATCCTAGCCCGTGGCAAGGAAATTGTCACCTACGTTTTTTTGGCGATGCTTCAGAACCGTTAAGTTTTAAGGGCACCAATATGTAAGATGGGTAGGCCCTGTGCCTAACCTAATGTTAGTCACCCACAGTTTCATATTTTGGGTTATAACTCAAGCCTATGAATGGCGTAGGTCTAGCCATGCCTAAGCCCCAGACCTAGCCTAAATACCGTTAACCAGCTTCAGATTTCAAGTCTAGCCCTAGATTTGACCCTAACTTTCATACTACTAGGCCTAACAGTTACAGCAACTTTGGAGTGAAAAGAACTGTCTGCATGATCATATGAGAACAGTACTCTATGTATACTATCAAAGTGAAGTGCGAGCAGGCACTTAAAAATCTCACTGCAGCATACAAGCTGGTGAAAAAAAAGAATTGGAGTTATGAAGACGAGACTGCTACTTCGAAGTACTAACACAGGAGTCTAGCATACGTATATTAATTGATGAAAAATAGGCTAGTTACAAAACATTAAAGTGGGAATGACACGGTCAAAGTAAGTTCCTCGGTAATTTTTTTCTGTACACCTTGACATAAAGTGAATGATTTCCCTACTAAATTATGTCCATAAATACCGTAATACAACGTTTTTAGTTCCAAATTACATGCCAGGTTCAGCCCATTTGAAATTCAAAGGCGAAAAAACGTATGTAAACGCGTCTCAAAGATGGTGACGTCATTGGAGGCACGGTTAGCAACTCTGTACCAGAGAGCTCACAATCATCGGATCATGTGCATGATAGCGCGTGTTAGCGCATACATAATTGCAAACACTGGTGCTACGATAGCAGTGAGCGTGGCCACTGACTAAATTGTGAATTGTGCATTACACGGTTACTACTTGGTATTCGCAATATCATCTTCACCAAATTGTCGTATGTTTTGTACAAGTTTTTAAGGGCTCTACACGATAAGGATATCTACTCATCTCCTTGGATCTTAAAAATTAAAAATGTTTTTGAAAAGATAGGTGTGCCATTCATTTGGGATAGTAAGAACTCTGAAGCAGGAAGTGAAATGTGTAATACCGATTTCTTAAGCCAAACGTGGTTAAAGAAGACTATTGATCTTAGACTTAGTGATATTTATATGCAAGAATGGTGTACTGAAGTAAATAATAATTCCCAATGTAAAATTTATCGTATCTTTAATGCAACCCTTACTTTTGAAAAATATTTAATTAATCTCCCATTGTGCAACAGGCTTACTTTTTGTCGGTTTCGTTGCAGTAACAGTAGAATTCCCACTGTCACTGGAAGGTATGACAACATTGTTTTTCATGAGCGATTTTGCACTCTTTGCAATAAAGAAAAACTAGGTGATGAGTTTCACTATCTGTTCGAGTGCCAGCTCTTTTCCCATCTAAGAAAAAAAATATATTGCTCCTTATTATTATAGATATCCTAATACTTTTAAGATGCAAAACTTATTTCAATCTAAAAACAAGAAGACCCTACTCAAAATTAGTTCATTCTGTGGTGAAATCCTTAAGCGGTTTTAATTCTCAGGTGGATAGTGGTTGCTAAAGTTAGTCTTTTTCTATTTAGTTGGTGCCCGTTTGTGCTATGATTGTGTAGAGTCATACTTTGTTACATAGAAATTGTGCTTGTAGTATGTGTTTATGCTATAATTGATATACTATACTGTTTTTTTTTTCTTCTTTTTTCCTTTTTCTTTTTCTGTCTTTTTACCATTTTTTCTCTTTATTTTTTGTTGTTTATAAACTATGCATTTTGTAACTGTATTAATTTTATATGTCTCTTGTACCCCGTCAGGGGAGATTCGCTCTGTATGTTGGACTCTGTATTGTGATGCAATCGTCTGCATGAGGTTGCTATGATAAGATAACTTTACTAGACCAAAATCTGTTCTGCTTTTTCGTGTTACTTCGTGACGCACTTCGAAGGGTCTGATTGAAAAAAAAATACGAATCGATGGGAAAAGATGAAATAATAACCCATGCAATCACCACAAGCGATCCGTTTGGCCTATGGATCAAGAAAGAATAAGTTAAAATATTCCTTAAAATTAAAAATCTGGCGAAGGTGAGATAGACACACAACTTCCGCATTTTAAGTAAACGTTTCCTCAAATGGTACTAAAACTGCAGCTGCAGCTTCTGATCATGTTCTAAAGGCACTTAAACTATCTGAATTGCGCTTTAATGTAACATTTATGAAAAATTTAACAAATTTGAATGCATTTATGGTACGTGAGATTAAAATAGGTAAAAAGATGTGGAAAGAAAAAGGACACTTTGTCGTGAACGAGGAACTGTATGTCCCTGCTACGTCGGTTTCGCGCGTAACGTTAACTGCGAATGAGTAACTCGAGCTGGATACCGATCTAAATTGTATAATCTGAGTCACTCCGATCTCTGAAAAAAGAATAATACCCTTCAACCCATCTAGTATCATTTTTGTTTGAGGAACGACGAAATCTGGAAGGTGAACAATTCGAATACGGGCGAGAATGTCACCAAGCTGTATCTCGTGTAATAGGTTCTAATAGGCACTGTCATCTACACTGTTAAAAATTTCTGTAAATTTACAGACTTTTTTTAACTTAAACTTTTTGTATTTTACTTTTAATAGAGATTTTCTGTATCTTTACAGACACTTTGTATTTCTACAATAAAAAAAGGTTGTTTAACATGTATTTTCTGTTTATTTGAAAAACCATTTCTGTGTGCTTTTTTTACCAAATTTTACTGCTTTGTAAAACTTTTTCTGTAAATGTACAGAAATTTTAACAGTATTTTGTATTTTTCTGATTTCACATAAATATACTGTCATTTAACAAACATTCATTTTGTTTTTACGCTGAAAAAGAAACAAAAATAAGCCCAAACAAACAAACAAATAAGAAATAGCCAGAAAATTTTCAATATATAACATGCATCGTTCTGCGAAGTTTCAGTTAAAAAAGAAAACATTTTTGGCAAATTTATGGCCCTATTTGAAAATTAACTTACATTTATTATACTGACAATTGGTATACTGATGTCAACTCATCGCCACAGGGGCTCATGCATTTGATCGAATTAAAAACGTTTCACAAATTTACTTGAAAGAGTCTGTAAATTTACCACTTTATGACGTAAATCTCATTTTGCATAAATGGGTGGAGCTTATTTTGTAGGCATTTTCCTAACAAAAGGATTGCTGTTGCTTTGAATAATATCTTTTTTGGCTTTTTTTAATCAGGAAGTGATAAACTTATTGTTTACCTTGTCTGGAAATGTTTGCAACCAATGTATTTGCATTCTTTGTCATATTTATTTTAAAAACAATTATTATATTGTACCAAAAATGTGACTTTCCAATTACAAAGTTCCTAGAGATAGCAGTCTACTGGACAACAATGTGATAACAAAGTATCCTCATTGTGTTTTGATTGAAAATAGCTTCGTAACGACACATTACGTTGATAAGCAAATACCTGATCTACGTAATGGTGAAGTGTATGTTACGTAATAACATATGAAAGGAAAAAAGCGATATTATAATAAAAATTAAAACGCCGAGAATGAAAACAGTAGGCTGTAAATTCACATAAAATTAAGGTAAAAAAAAAAAACAGAACAATTCTGTAATTCGATTTTACAGTAGACATTTGTAAACTAATTTACATGCAAAAACTGTAAAGAAAAAACAAACACTTAATGTTTTTTCATGATTACAGTCTGGCTGTAAAAAAAACATTATTTGGTTGGAAAAAAATATGCCATAAAAATTATGTAAATTTTACAGAGAAATTTCTAACAGTGTAGGGGCTCGTTGATTCTCAAGTTATAGGTGAATAGTTGTAGCTTTAATTCGGCTTAACTTTAACTTACGCGCTATCTAAAAATCGTAAACCGCTACAAACTTATTTAAAATTTGGTGGTCGAGCTGTTAGTAGCGGCTGGGAACGGTTTCCCTTCCGAAAAATATCGGATTTCGTGTACAAAATTTTCTGGTCCCAATATGAGCTAGTACTAGTGCCAAACTGAACACGGTACACTGACCACATTTTGTAAAAGCCATCGGCCCTTTCCCCATGAAATGCTTGTTGTGACACTCGACGAAGAAGCCATGTTTCAAAATTTTGGTGTTTCTGGCAGAAAATGTCATTAGAAGTTCATGCCCCTGGAGACTGGGCGTCATGACATGGCCGGGGGCTTTAGAAAGGGGCTGGTTTTTTAATAGAAAGTCGCAAAACAGACCTTGGTATTTTTCATTCTTCTAGGCGATAGGCCTTTCAGATGGGGATAGGGGGACTGCAATTCTCCCAGAGGCAGGGGAAGTGCTTATTTCAGGGCACTGACACTTACATGTTTTTAGGGCAAGGGGGTAGCCTGTAGTAGTCAGTTCGGCCTGCAGCGGACCGTGTTGACATGCCGCCGGGCAAAATAGGACTCGAAATATTATATTCAGCTCACTGCAAACAGGATCCGCCTCTTCTTAAAGATGTCTTCCCGTACGCTTTTGTGTATTTTTACAAAGTTTTGACAACCCAGACCAACTTTAAACAGGGGTGTGCCTTACTGTTGAAATAGGCCTTTCAAGATGATGGACCTATAGGCTCAATACTTGTTAATAACTTAGTGCTCCCATGTTAATTAATTCGGGACATGAAATGACGTTTTGTTTTAAATATATCAACTTGAAAAATTGGTCAGGAAATTTTCACATTCTATTTCCGCATTTTTAAGGCTTAGTTTCAGTTGGGCATAACTTTACTAAAGTTGGACCCACTTCCTTGGTACAAGATCATTTGGTATCTAATTTTGACTGAATTCGCTTCTTTAGTCAGATACAAATCAACCTTGAAACTCGTTTGAACTTGGTGCGGGTGCTGCAAAGATAAACGGAAGGTCATTTCAAGCGCTACTCTGGATTCGATGTCCTGCATGCGGTCAAGGGGCAATGAAAAGTTACTGATGTGAAATATTGCTCATTTGAAATTAGTTTTCCTCTCTTGAAGCTGTATAACCAGCAGAAATGTTCAAATTCAATTGACCAAAGTTTCACTGAATACCGTCACCTTGATATGGTTTCCATATTTTTTATTTTGAAAAAAGATTTGGTTTTGCCAGCAGTAAAATATAATTTTGTAATACCTAAACCGTTTGGGATCTGTCTAGTTTCCATCAACTTAAAAAAAGGCAGCAATATGGAAGTGGGAGGGGGGGGGGGCGAAACAATTTTGGGTCTCTTTACACATTTGTAAATATGGAGCTTGTACTGCAGAGAGGAAAGGAATTTTAAGGAAGTGAAAGGAAATTTGAATATTTGGGTGACAATCGAAGAATTTACGTTTCCAATTGGCATATATCTGAGATAGCATGTCGACTTAAGTTCATTGTTGTTACATAATGTTAACTTAGGAGTGCATTTTTATGCTTAAGTTCTCGGAGACATTGAAAAAGCTTCCTACACTTTGTTGCTTTTTTTAGAAAAAAATTTAAAAGCCCAAATTGAAGAAAAATTTAGGGAAACGGCACATAGCGGCTCGGAAAAGTTTACCACCGAGTGTTTTATGGGCCACCAATTACTGCATTTAGGGTCGCGCGGAAAATTTGCCTTTTTAAAACTAATAATTACAAATGTGGAACTTTTTCTCTGTTGAAAGTGGATTTACGTCTTTTCTCGTTCGCTCTCTGTTCCTGCCTTAAGTCTCTAAAATTTGGTCTTTTCTCTTTTTTGTTTTTCGTTTAATTGTTCTTGTGCAAGTCCTTTACTTGGTAGTTTGTTTCTGAACCTGAATGGATAATACTTCTTTTCTTGATCATCTCTGTTGTATCTGCTTCCATTGTTTTGCAGATAATGATTACTCTGTAGGCACCTGTTGTATTTGCTTTTCCGGTATTAAGTGGCACAATCACTGCCCAGTCAATCCTATTGTTAGTGTACTGAATGATATTCCCTGTGCCACTCGTAAAATTGCTTCTATGCTTGGATTCACGAACAATGACAATGATTCTCCCTTAAATTCTGTTGATCCTGATGTAAATTCTGTGCATGATTCCCAAATCGACAGTTGCCAGTGTTACAATTATGATTTTTTTAATAATATTAACCCTTACATTTGGGATAAGAATTTAACTTTGTTTCATGTAAATGCTAGGTTGCTAAATAGCAACTTTAACAACCTCTCAATTTCTCTTAGCTCTGTAAAGCATAAATTTTCACTTATTGGAATTACCTTTGCTTAATGATAATGAAACATTACATACCGTCTATAATATCCCAGGTTACTACTTACAACAGGCCCCTAGAGCAAGACGAGGGGGTGGGGTTGCTTTATACATTAATTCTGAGCTTAACTACAAAGCCCGTCCAGACCTTAGTATTTTCGTGGATGGAATTTTCGAGTCTATCTTTGTGGAGGTCTTTACTCGAAAGTCGCCTGTTATAGTAGGAACTATTTATTGTTCAATTGGTATTAAGGACGATGTCTTAGACATCATCCCTTCTCTACTTGACTCTCTGAATAACGAAAATAAGACTTTTTTCTTTATGGGCGATTTCAATTGTAATCTTCTAAACCAGGCCGATAACAGTTGTACCCAATTTGTTAACCTTTTTTATTCTTACTCTTATCGCCCACTTCATAGTATACCCACTAGAGTAACTTCACACTCCGCCTCACTGCTTGATCTATTTTTACATAATAGCCTATGTTTAAATTCTGTTTCTGGCGTAATAGTTGACGACATTTCTGATCATTTTCCCGTTGTCACCGTTGCTGATTTAGGCGTTGATTTGTCGAGAGAAAATTCAATCTTTTTCAAATAGACATCAACCCTGTCAGCCTTGACCTACTGCGCTCCACAGTTCAAAACGAATCCTGGGCAGATGTCTTAAATTCTTGTGATGTTAATAGCGCCTTTAATAATTTCAGTAAGAAATTCTTAAACCATTTATATAATTGTCTTCCTTGGGTAGCCCATACCAAAAAGTGTAGTAACCGAAATTCGAAGAACTGGATCACACCAGCCATACTCAACTCTTGTAAAACAAAGTATCGTTTATTCAAAAGATACCTCCGTAGTCGGTCTGCTGCTGCTTTGAAGGAGTATAAACGATTTCGAAATCGTCTTACCTCTGTCATCAGACAGGCTAAGAAATTTAACTACACTACTTTGTTCAGCAATAGCACGCAGGACACGAAATCTACGTGGCGCTCAATTAATACCCTGTTATATGGTCGAGGTACTAATTTTACTCCTGATAAGATAATTCACCATGGAACTAGTGTTTCAAATCCTTTCGATGTTGCCAATATTTTTAATGATTATTTTACTGTCATTGTCCTGCTACGCAGGCCGGGATTCCCCCCTCACACTGTAGCTATAACTCGTATCTGTCTAATCGGGTTGTTGACTCTCTTTTTATTAGTCCAGCAACATGCGAGGAGGTGTTAAAAATAATATTTTCTCTTAAAAATTCTGTCGCTGGTTTTGATGAAATTTCCTCTATGATCCTCAGAACTGTGACTCATTCCCTGTGCACCCCACTAACCTATCTTTTTAATCTTTCGTTAGAGAAGGGTATTGTACCTAGATCTCTCAAAATTGCACGTGTTGTCCCTGTCTTTAAATATGGTGATAAAGATCCGGTTAATAATTACAGACCTATTTCAATTTTACCATGTCTCTCCAAAGTACTTGAAAAACTCATGTTTACCCGATTATATTCTTTTTTTGTTAAGCAAAATCAATTGTATGATTACTAATTTGGGTTCCTTCCTGGGCATTCGACTTCGCAAGCTATTTTTACACTTCACTAATAAAGTAACAGATGCCTTCGAAAAAAATCAGTATGCATCAGGCACTTTTCTGGATCTGTCTAAAGCTTTTGATACATTGGACCATAGAATCCTACTCAGCAAACTTGAACATCACGGTGTTAGGGGTACTGCACTGGATTGGTTTAAAAGTTATGTTACTAACCGTTACCAATAAGTTGGCATTAACAATGTAAATTCTGTACGTAAGCCTATTATTTGTGGTGTTCCCCAGGGATCTATTCTAGGTCCTTTGTTGTTTATTATTTATATCAATGATCTCCACAGGGCTAGTAATAATTTTCATGTAACTTCTTATGCTGACGATACCAACCTTTTTTATTCTAGTAATGACCTCGGTTGTTTACTAAATGTAATACAACATGAATTTGTCAATGTTCACAACTGGTTTTGTGCAAACACGCTTTCTCTCAATGTAAAGAAAACCAATTTTGTTATTTTTACCTCACCTTCTAAGCAGTTTAATCAGAGTGTAAACAACATACAACTTTGTGGTATTAACATACAGCGTTCAAATGTTACTAAGTGTCTTGGTGTGTTTGTTGATTCTCATCTTACCCGGACAGATCATATCAAGTATGTTAGCATGAAAGTTTCAAAAGATGTGGGGATACTTAACAGATTTCGTCAACTTCTTCCTAGGAAAATTTTGGTTTCCCTGTATAATACCCTTATTCTCCCTTATCTCACTTATTGTAATATCATTTGGGGGAGCACGTTTGCTACCAGCATTCAACCTCTCTTCATTTTACAGAAAAGGGCTACTAGATGCATATGCAACGTAGACTATCGTCATCCTACCGCACCTCTTTTCGCCAGTCTTAAGCTTCTAAATATTTATGATTTAAATCGGTATCATATCGGGTTGTTTTTTTTTTGACTGGCTACATAACAGAACCCCGTCAGTATTAAGTACTCATTTTCAGTTTCGTGATAGCCATTACCCTTACCCTTGTCGTACTTCAAATCAGTTTATCACTCCCCTCTGTAGATTTAGCTCATCTCAACTTGGTCTTCGATTTATAGGAGCAAAATTATTGAATTATTTACCCTTTGAAGTTTCTAAGTGTAAAACACCATATGCATTTAAAAAGCAGCTTAAAGTTCATTTTATTGCAAACTACCTTTGAACTTCCGTCTTTGTTCTTCCGTGTTTTCGTGTTTCTCTTCCTTTTTGTCGCTTATTCTGTTTGCTTCTAAGGAGTGTCAACACCCACAAGCTCCTAGGAGCTCTAAGTTGCCACTCCTCAGTCTCTTACTTTGTTTTGTTTTGTTATGTAAAGTAATTATTTTATGGTGTGTTTAGCATGATTTCTTACATACCGTAATTTCGTTACCTTTACCTCTCTCAAAATGTTGTTATGTATTTTACAAAATGGTAAGAGATTGGAATAAATGTCTTACTGAACTGAACTGAACTTATAAGGAAGAATACGTCTACACAGACTACTCAACTGACAGGGTTGAAAGGTGTCTGATGATAGGTGCGGATGAGAACATTTTACTACGGTTTGCCAAAGCTTCCCTGCCTGGAATATGGAGTCTTTCTCGAAAGACTGTCTTCGATTGGCGCAAAGCGTATACAAAATTTTAAAAAATCGCGACCCCTCGGACCCGCAGACCCCGATGACATTTCAAAAGTTTCCCAAATTTTATTGTCCTTTTTAGACAAAATATTTCAAAATCAAGAACTTTTATTGTAGAAAACCTTTTGGTTAATTTGGAGAAAAGGTCTCATTGGGAATTAAGTTCTGCTTGGCCGTAAGGCCTGTCTATCCATTTACTGCCTATCTTCTCAAGTTGGTTAGATGGACGGAGTTTTATGTGACGGCCTACATGGCCAGTTTCTAACCAATTGGTTTATGTCGAGCCGCCGCGGCCTACCCTTTTTCCAGTTGTGACTAATTGGCTTGTTTTTCCTACTTTATGTTGGGCACCAAGCTCAATGATAGTAGTTGGTTTTTGCAGTCTTCAGTATGACCCGGCCAATTAAGACTCGAACTCCCGACCTCCCAACTGCAAGTTCAGGCGCGGATCCTCACATTCAAAAAAGGAGACTGACCTAAGAGAAAACAGGGGTGTGAGGGAGCTGCACTGCTAATTTTCCATATGTTTTATTGTTAATGTGGCGAAAAAGAAAAATTTTCCTTCTTCGCTATCCTTTCTCGTCCCTAGCTGTTCCTGATTTATTCAATCTTTTCCTCAGAGGAGAGGAAAGTCGTCCTACTCCCATGTTTTTCCCCTCGCGTTAATTAATTGAAAGGAAAGGTTATCCCTATCAATTTCACCGACCACTGCACTGTGCACTGTGCACGGCATTGTACAGATTTTCGTACGTGTCAGAAATTCGTGGAACTAATACATACAATGAATGTTGGCCACAAAAAACCAACAATTTACCCTCAAATTTCTCTTCGTAGGCCAACTCGTTCGCTTGTGGTAGTTGATTTATGTGTTCACGATGTTGAAATTGACCTTCGTGGGTAATTTTTATGCCGACCCTCAGATGTGCGTCACGAAAGTTAAAAACGAAAGCTTTTTTTCGTGTACGGCCCGCTGCCTATACCGAGCGTTACATTAGTTCCACTTCTAGATGCGCGCCGTAGGGCGGGGCTTGTGCCGCCAATTGCGTCATAAAAGTCAGGTGAGCTGTTGCGGCATTTTTCGAAATTGGATTCTGAACGCAGTTTTCCTTCTAATATCATTTATGCCGAATTGTACGGGTTTTTAATGAGGTGTTAGATGATATTTGTAAAATACTGTATCTAATCTTGCAATACACAAAAGTTTTTGTGGCCGTGTCATGCCCACTTTAACCTTTGACAATCTGTAACGTGAACTATGTCCTTGGTTGCCATGACAACCACACATATAGGTACAACTTATCATACCTAGGCTATTACACTTAAACTTTCGTGGGATTCGTGGGATGCTTCCGTTAAGAGTTAAAGTAAATACAAAAAAGAGTATTTGACCCCCTTTCAGGTGACATTTGACCTTGGTTGCCATGGAAACTACATATTTTGGTAGAACTAGTCTACCCTATTATAGTTGTGAAGTTTCATTTAAAATGAAGGTTTTTTTTGAAAGTTTTAGTACAAAATAGTAAAAAGGAGTGATTTTTGGCAAAATGTGACCTTTGACCTTTGACATTTACTCCCGAGAGTCTGGAAGACATTAGTTCTCACCCTGGGGCACCCACCTACCATTTTTGAAAAGAATCGGTCCAGCCCACTAGGAGGAGTTTAAGGAACAAATTATCACTTGAAAATTTTTTGTTCCACTCTACCACTTGACCTTTGATCTCTGTTGCTATGGCAAGCACATATTTTGGCAGGTCAAGATGGAATCATCATATGTGTGAAGTTACGTGTCAGGAGAACGTTTCGTTTTGGAAAAATAGCAGAAAATGTGATTTCACTAAATTTGACCTCTGACCTATAACCTATGACCTTCACTTCCGGATGCATATTTAAATGCAATTGTTTTACTTAAGACACCATCCTACCAAGTTTGAAGAAAATCGGTACAGTCGTTTACAAGATATTAGCAAAACAAAATTGGACACACACACACATACTTGCAAACGCCGTCAAACGGGGACACTTGTATTCTAACCTTTCAACTGGGGATGGGACGTAATATGGTCTAGTAGTTTGTTTACTGATAGTAAATGATGTCACTTGGTACAACAGAAAAAGAAGGAGCTCAGTATATTTTCAATCAATATTTATCTAGATCAATGTAGGTGTGTATAGGATTCTCCACAAGGAACCGTGGACGTAACGTGATACACACGCGAATCTGCAAATGAGGACGGAAAAAAGGCACTATCTCATTGGGGGATGATCCCATACTTTCTTTATTCCAATAGATATCTTCATGGAGACATTATTTAGCACTAAGGGGCCATTTAAAACTATGATTTAAAACGGGGACCGTCCCCGGTGTATACTGGGTCCCCAATTGGTAGGTGTGTATTCACAAAATCATCTCCCGTTGACGGCATTTGTCAACGCACACAAACACACACCAACACACACAAGCAGGGACAGGTTTTGACCCCTCTTTCAGCCCTGGACCATCAGTCACCCCGGGGTACCCCACAATGGGTTAGACCTTGAGACTAGTAAATTGGGAAAATTTGCCGTTACCATGGTAATCATTGCGATTTAAGCTGACATCGCCATATATAGCCCCATAGGCAAGGTGACTACAATATTTCATCCTCCTCACGGAGCGATGGGAAAATAACTCTGGAACTGTGTAGGATAATTCAGTACCCGGGATACATGCTATCGCCCAATGCACTGATACCTTCCTTTCAATAACAACCGATCCTTTACTAAACAATGGTCTCTCGTTGTTTGATCTTTAATTCCCTTGGAGATAAATCGTAGAACGCAAGTTGTACGCTATAAAGATGAGAACGTTTAAAGAGATGTAAGAGTTTAATGAGCTTACGCATATGGCATCTTATCCTAGATTGGAAAGTGCGCCCTCCTTAGAGTAGCTGCAGATTGCTGATTTGAGCACCAACGATAGTCTGCGCGCGTGAGAACTTTACGTCTTTGGTGCAGTGTGCATCTTTGTTTTGCCTCCAAGTTGACTCATAGAAATCCTAAGTTTAGGATTTCTCTGAGTTGACTTCGCGTTACGTCAGTGCATACGTTTCATTACTTACTCTCTACGTTTTCTTCTGCCAACACCTGATCCGAACTCCCGTCATACTTGATCCTCCCGATAAAACCAACTTCAGTATCAGAGTAATAGAAGAAATCTGTTATTGGGTCAAAGTCCAGTGCCGAAGGGTGAGTGGATCTTAGCAGAGGGTTTGGGTCAAAAAGGTCCACTGAAAATCTATTGATCTGTAAAATTGATGGATCTTCTAAAGTAACGGCAGCAATGGCTTCCCTTCTGAATGGAACTGAAAAAAATAAAAAAAAAAGAAACTTTGTGAGCTTCAAATATTAGTTTTTTGCATGTGCCTAGTAAACGCTTGAGGTCAGCGGTGTTCCTGAGTATTACGTTAACGAACAAGACAGCTTAGTTGAACTGGGATGAAGTACAATCGTTCGAAAGTGGATGGAACGGTCTCCTCCCCCACTTTTGCCAAAATGTATAAAACGATAATAAGGAGCGAAAGTTGTACCAGGAAACATAAGCTTTTTTTACTTTAAGTTTGCAATGTAAAATCAAAGAAAATATAAAGTAACATAACAAATAGTAGAAAGATATATCTGCCTTCGCTTCGTTTGTAGGTCGAGGGAAAACTAATTAACAACAAAATGTATCTCATAGCACAACAATTCTTTCACAGCATTGTTGTCACCTGCTCCGCCGCATCATTGTGCTGTGAAGCTTTAAATTTACTCTAAGACAAGCTCATTTTGGAAAAACTTAGCACCTGTCAAATTCTTGAGCAAGCTTCACTAAATTAATTGCTCAATTGGTATACAATAATCTGGGGAAATCATCAATAGTTTGCTCAACCTTAAGCAATTTTCTTCCCGAACAATTTAATTTAACATGTGCTATATTTGCTCTGCTGTTTGAAGATTGATTAGGGTCACTTAAAATACCAAAGTGTATCATTAAACGATGTCAATTCTCATCATCACAGAAAGTTCCCTTTCTTCCAACTTTCCAATTTGTAGCTCCTCTAATACATCACCTCCTATCTTATGCAGTGACAAACAGTTTGTTGCATGTCCTGTATGGCGACCATACAAAGCTGTAATGTTTTCTGATTTTTTGAATTCTGATGCAAATCATAAGAGCAATAAACAATTGAAAATTTGCATACCCTTACTGTAACACTTTAAAAATGGGATGATAATGAAATGGCATTCAGTTTCAATCGAGGGACATTTGTTCCAACCATTGACACGAAAGAATTGTAATTTAAACATGAAAAAAAGAATTATATTAAGATGAACGACTATCTTGCACACCTTTTTCTGAAAAATAGTGCATAAAACATGCAACTGTGTTTAGTCTATTAATAAACAACCTTTGGACGAGGGTAAAGGTAGCGTAACTGTCAGAACATTAAGGTAGCCTTAATCCCGAATTCCTAACCCTGAACCCCTAACCGAGCGAAACCCCATCCCTAACTTTGAACCCCATAAGGTTAGTGATAGCGGTAGCTTACATTGTAAGGCGTTTTTGTAGTGGGAGAAATTACGAAGTGGAATTGCTAGAGATCTCAAAAACTGCCTGTGAACCACCAAACTTCAGCGTTATTGTTCTCCAAGCAAAAAGGTATATTTGAGAATTTGCATGTATTTTCATTGTTTGACTACATTGTCATAACTTAATTGCTCGGTCAGATTGCAATCCATCATAGGGACAATTTAAAAATTACGAACCAACGCAAAAAACTTCCTCCAATCGGTTATCTCCCAAAATGGTACATAACTATCCGTAAAGTGTTATCTTATAATTAAGTTTGAAGAATAATTTTTTGTTTTCTGAGATAGAATAGGTTCCACATCACGTGGTGCCTATTTCTTTAGCAACAATTTCAAACAGGGGCGTCGAAATGGTTTGTGGATTGGGGGGGGGGGGCAAAAAATTTTCGACAGCCGGTCGAACTTGGATCATGTCAGGAGCCGAAGTCGACTTTGAGGAATCCACCCATAAGGACGCGAGCTCACACGTGTAGACGCAAAAGGAAGCATACATACACACACCGATACGCGCACACACTTTAATGAACGTTCTAAAAAAGGAACCTACTGCAGTTGTGAGTGAGGCTCCGCATAACTGACTCCGCTGACTGACTGACTGACTGACAGACTGACTGACTGACTTACTGACTGACTGACTGACTGACTAAATGAGTCATCTGTATACTATAAAATATTATTTTGTCTATTCTGCCTGTGTAGTTTGGTAATGTGTCTGAATTATTGGGGTGGGGGAGGGAATAAAACGATATGTTTGCCCCCAAATATTTTCATTTTCCCAGGATTGACAGCCTTGCTATCAAGTTTATCATAACAGACCCAAACTACACTTCCGCAAGCACACACATCCACACACACACACACACACACACACATATTGTAATATCCATGTTCCACCATTACCGGTACTAATACATCTTACCGTGTTTGTAGTCAGCCCTAAAACCTGTGGCGGTTACAGAGGAATCGGTAGTCATTGTCATCGATAATTTGTTCGTGGTTGAAAGGAATCGATGGGGTCTCCGAGGCCAGATTGGTGCGTCGGCACAGAACGGTGTCGAGAAAGGTTCTGAACCAGGGAGTCCATCATAAACCTTTGAAGCAATATTACAGAGTAACATTATTTTTTAAAAATTTGCCCATCGTAATTTTAAGCCTTCCAAAGACTTAATAAATTTCATGCGGCCTTTCTCAAAGAGTGAAGTGAAACTGCTACTTGTGCACAATGGCGAGGTAGAAGTCCAGTGGAGTACTTCTTTCAAAAGGTAGCATATTTGTCACTAGTATGCATATAAATGCATATAAGGGCACTCTAATCTGACACCCCCAGGAGGCTGTTACGCAACATTCTGCATGTCCACCCCTTAAGCGAAATCTTGACTACGACACTATGTCTGATTGGTATTTAATGGCCCTTTCTGTTACAGAATATACATACTATATGCAATAATCACTGTCACCTAGGCGTTTAAGACGCAATTACTTGCTAAAAATATCACGATTTTTAATTTTCTTCCAATATTTTTCTTGCACAAATTTTTAAATCTTACATTTTCTTGGGCTTCATTTTTGTTTCAAATGAATGGATGATCATTTGACGTACTTGCTTCTTCGTCGTGTCTTTTTTTCTGTTTCGCAATATCAAAGTGTATAGTTTCAAGATGAAATTGGCAATCGATTTAGATGGAAATTATCAACCCTAGGTCGGACTAGGTACTAGGCAAAAAGGGCTTCATGCTGGCTGTCGGTCATCAGCGCTTCCTTACTAAAATATCCTACATTTGACGTTATGAAAGGGGCTCTGGTGTTCTCTACGGAAGGAAAACTATGAGAATAAAACATCTGCGATATTTCGAATTTCAAGCATCTCGCAATCAAAACCAATAAACCAACTGAAAAACGAGCAAACGAAGGAACTTGGCGAAGGAACAAACCGTGGAACGAACAGAAAAAATGTAAAAGATGGAATTACTCACCGTGGAGTAGAGTGAACACCGTGTAATAATTCTAAAAATTAGCAGTAATAATGGTCATAATTTGCTCTGATTGGCTAAGACGGAATGATGAGTCCCCGCCAAAGAAAAGATTTGAAAATAAATACCCGAACAGTTTTCTGGCATCTGGAAATTAAGATCATTCAAAATTAAGCTGTGAGTTGAAGACATATTGGTCATTTTTCTATCGCCATAGATAGTTCTCCCGTGACGTGGGAGGAGCTTTTTACGTGAGACATTTCAGTCGTCTTGGAGGGCAAACCCGGCATATACGCACACACTTGCCTTCAGACATCGCGGTTGCTAACCCCTATTTGTAATGTCAGTGAGAACTATCCAGTCTAATATGATCATGTGAGTGGATCATGGAGGACGGACAACACGCCCCCCTTAATTTTGCTTTAAAGGGAGATATCACTAAAAAGTACTTCGCACTTTTTTAAATGATAGAAACTAAAACATGGTTTGCAGGCTAAGACATATCTTGGAAATACTTTCATATTACTTAAAACATCGACACAGTCAATCTAACTTTTAAATTAAATTACAACGGTGTTAATTACAAACAGTAGCCTGCAGTACTTGTATGAGAATGATCTAGCTAAGGTACGTAAAGGACAAAATAAAGCGATTTAATGTTTTCACGGATTGAGCTAACTGATTTCATCATTTAATATGTTAAACATCACAAGTTCAAAATATAAACAGAGGTTTTTTGTGATTATTCAAGCACATAGTATGTCTATAAGTATCGTGATATTTAATCACACGTTGTAACCATAGGTACTGAACGCTATACAATAGGGTCGCTATGATTTTTAATAGAAACACGACGATGACAGGGTCCCAACTAAACATGAAAATTAAAAATATAATTTTTATTATGAAGAATATCAATCTAAAAATGGACACCACATTTTGCATTTTGCAAGCTACATTGTGTTCAAATATTGAGCTCAGTGGGACCGCTAAAGCGCCCGTTCCTGGCAGTGGGGTACAGACTGAGTGTGAAGCCCTCGGGAGCTCTGTGGTTTTAGCATATCTCTGGGTGAATTAAGTCTAACTGACCTATCTGGGGGCAGGGATGGGCAAGTCAGGGCAAGAAAAAAAGCTGGGGGTGAGGACAAGTTTCCTCGTTCCCCCCCCCCCCCCATAGCGCCTTTACTGCATACTTTTCCATTTTGTCACCGTCCTTCAAATATTTAGTTTTTTCAAAGTCCTGTATAGAGTTTTCAACGTCACAAGTCCAGCCATTTCTTGATTGCTAAAAAACTGTAGTTTATAGTAAGTACAGTAAAGGGAGGTCTTGTATATAGCTAGCTTAGAAGCAGCTGACCGCCTTTGCAATGACTACTTATTTTTTTTTGGGCCCGTCAGTGGGCGTGTCCAACCAGCTATGTCATCAAGTGAAAGTACTCTGCAGCTTACAAAGCCATTATTTGATATTCAAATGTTACCATATAACTCAATTAGGTGACATATATTTGGCCGTATTTCGCCATAAAGTTTACTATATGTTACCCATGGACTGTTTTAATAGTAAAAAAAGTTTTTCGGACACTCCCGTATTCGCTGCAGGGAATCGTTCTGCTGATTCATATCAAAGGTAAATGTTGCTGGAATAGACCATATCTACTGACGTCACTTTGACGTCATTTGGGAGATAAAACAATGTGCACTTGGCTGTGTCACTTTACTTCAGACATACATACATCAATTGGCAGTAGAATTCGCCCCAGGTGTATACCAAACTTACGCGCATATCCGATTGTTTGACCAATCAGCCGTCTGCATTTGTTAGTGTTGGTTTTTTCCTTCAGGTGAAGGTGTACTTTTCGCATTGGGTTCCTTTATGGAGAACCCTAATTGTTACGACATGCATACGGTCTATATTTTTTAAAGAAGCTTTGTAGC
The DNA here is from genome assembly GCA_037179385.1 of Holothuria scabra. Lineage (NCBI taxonomy): Eukaryota > Metazoa > Echinodermata > Holothuroidea > Aspidochirotida > Holothuriidae > Holothuria > Holothuria scabra. The sequence goes on along the minus strand of CM074183.1, from coordinate 49,235,620 downwards.
TATTACTTAACATAAGACAAAGTGGGAGATATCATTAGAAGATGTTACCTAAAGCCTAAAGGCTATATAAGGTTTTCCGAGCATTTTATTTGAGTGCGTGGCGGTATTATGAAAGGTTTGCCTCTCCCTATGTGGGAATAATATGCATAAAGAAGCTCGGCATTTTGGTGGAAAAATAGTGATTTATAAGATAGCATCTCAGCACGGAATCCTGAGTGACTTTTGAAAAGACAGGGGCTAATTGCCTACAATTTTTTAAAAATCATTCCATTCACTTATAGTTTTTCACACAGTATAAGTTTTTGAAAACATGGTAATGTTCCTCCAATATCGCCACAGCCTTGTTTTGTCCTCTCAAAATACTTACCGTAATCATGTCTCTACAGTTATCAGACACTTCTGGTTGTAGATTGATCATCGTGAACGTTATTTCAACGACACTCCCGACGGGAGCAGAGAAAATCCACGTACATGTGAGATTGTTTGGGTAGTCCCCTGCACGTTCTGGATAATCAATGGTACCACTCTCCCTGGAAAGAATGTATAAGCATGCTGCAAAAGAAGGCGAAATAAAATTAAAATTTGAAAGAACCCACCCCTTTGACAAAAAATAAAAAACTTAACAAATTTAAAAAAGAATCAAAAGTACTATTAGCACCCCGTATGAAGGCCATGAATAATAAATATCGGTATTTTTTTTTAAATAATTAACAATACTTTCAAAGGATTAATTAAAGCTGCACACAATTTAAACACAAATTTATCTTACACAAAAAAGTAAGTATTTTTTTTTTTACAATGTGATAAAGATATTTACAATTACTTACATATTGGTCCAGCTAATTACAACACAATTACAGTTCACATAATATTGTATATAATGACAATAACACAGATTTGCAGTAAGTATTTTAACCTTTGACACTCTACTTTGACATTACTGAAAACAATAACACTAACCTTCTAACTTAAAGGTTTTTTTTTTCGTTGGAAGAACTTTATTTCCATTCTCAGTATTTAACCTTACCGGTTTATAGCTGGCAAGACAGAAATTTGAACAAATTTTTAAATTCTTCTAGGTAGTATCTCCTGGGCCAGAAACGATTCAACAATCGCCATTAGTGCAACACCCCTGCGTAGGTTCAAAGAAATCCTTTAAGTTACATTGAGCCGTATATCATCTTTAACGTTGTAAAGGACAGCGAGGCCATACATAGCAGCATAATGAAAACTACTTAACCGAAAAGATGAACGGCATGATATAAAAAAGAAAGAGGAATGGACCTCATCTTTTTATTCGTCAATGATCTTGTTATGCGCCAGTGATCCGTTTATTGCACCTTTGAAGCAAAAGCTTCCCCAAGCTTCCTCCTTTAATACTTGATTGCACCGAAAATTTGCGATTTGGATCAATACAATGTAGCCTAAATGGCATTTGTGTATGATTTGTATAATAAACAATCAGATTTTAGGTAAACCTGAAACATTCAAAACTTAAATGAAATAATCTTTCAAGTGTAAGTAAAACTTCCGAATTTTTAAGTAGAGTTTTCACAACATTAATGGGTTTGCCATAATTTCGTGTCATTCTCGAAGAACAGTACGAATTCTTCATTGCATAGTTTTTCTGCATTGAACAACATCTGTAGGCAGCTTTTTACGGGAATTTTGAGTGAAAGATTCTTCTAAAAGTTCCGAAGGTGCTATTCTACTTAACTCAAACTGTGGAGAGTATTTCTGTGCGTGCAGTAAATAGCTTTAATGATATGTAAGTGTACCAACTGCCAAGTCACAGATACACACGAATACACAAACCTACACAAAAAGCTAAAAAAAAAAAAAACAAAACAAAAACAAAAGCAAACAAAAAATATATGTATATTATTCCATCCAATCACTTACTTCGTCCTTCTACGAGTTTCCCTGCTTGCAGAATCAGTGCTGAAATCAGAGCCAAGAAAATCGACTTTTGCGAATACATTTCAAAAGTATTACTTGCAGATGTGTAAAGTTTATCTTAAGCGTCGTGTTTATTCTGACAGTTGTTTACTGTGATGCTGTAGGGGAGAAAAAAGTTGGACCTTTGTGTAAAAGTATGTTACTGATGCAGATGAAGATAATTTGGTTGTTAGGTGTTAACTTCCTAGGTCTAACGTCAAGTGTAGTATCTATTCTTCCCGTCAATTAATAGACCACAAAGCCGAACAGGATATGATGTAGACATTTGGCGGTTAAGTTATTTAAAATGTTAAGGTCATTATACTTTCAAGGAGGACGTATATTTATTCCAAGTAGGGTATTGCGCCTAAAATTCTCTTTTCAGATTTTCTGACTCCACATTAAAAAAAAAAAAAAAAAAAAAAAAAAAAAACACGAGCATATTTTCACCTCCATTTCATCCCAACAGTTCTTTATAAACTGGAAACATGATTTGCTTATTGAAATGTGCCGCCCATGATAAATTAATCAATTGTTTCAACTTTGTGAGGTGCTAGATGGACACCTCTTCTACGGTTTTGAAAGCTTTCATGGAGCAGAACATTCTTTTGCTTTTTTGGTTTCAATGCCTTCCAGGAAAAGATAAATTTACAAGCAATTTATTGCAAATGAAGTGTAGCCTATAAGGTGGACTTTCTGACTCTATTATTAAAATACTAATAAAAATATTATGGAAATACTTTCAACTTTCCAATAACTACGGTTTGCAAGACTTCAATCTCAAATTTTATCACATTTTATAACATTCGTACAGAATTCAAAAGAATGGTCGACTCTCCAGAACTCAGTGACGCGACTGAAGTTAAGATATGTCAGGATAGAGCAGATACTGAAAGTGTATCGTATGAAATTGTCAAATTACCACGTTATAGGTAAATTGGAAAGTAAAACAGGAAACCAGGGATGGGTCTGGTTTACACGTTATTGAGTGACCTTACTTGGTAGTAAGCCATAGCTGGTATGCTATTGCTAGACGCGTTTCGACCGTGGCAGATAAGTGCCCGGTCTCATCAGTAGCGATGTAGTAAAGTCGACGGTGAAATGCCAACGTAATGTCACGAATAGTATGGGTTATCAATCGCGAAATTTGTATTCTCTTATATGCGGTAGGCCGGTGTGTATAGCTCGCAAAGAGAAAAACAAAACGGTGGAATGGTAACAAACAGACCCATTCCCATAAAGCCGTACTAACAAATAGAATAATTTGAGAAATGTTACGATAACTTGCTTCATTCTGTGGTATATAAGCAGAAGAGTTTGTGCCTGTAACGGTAATAAATATCGCGGGTGAATGGATATTTATGAAGCACAAAGTTTCCGTGGGTACAGATAGTTTCCAAACTGGATAAAAACGCTGTATTAGAAGCAAAGAGGTAACTGGATGAAACGGTATTTCCAAAAGTAAGTAGAACTTTACGGTTAGTCGGTATAGAAGATTTCCTGTATTTACAGAAGGATATGGGTTCTGTTTTAGGAAGTTTCTAGGATACAGCTAAACCGTGATAGGTTAATCTCCAGAGTAAATGGAGACAATCTTTTGGGATTTATAATGAAATTTGAAGTTAAGATACGTGTGAATGGTAAAACCAAAGAGGCGACAAATACTCACTGGTAAGAGTTACTTTCGCAAAACAAAGCACACCTTCGATACGACCGATGTTCCGATGTGAATAGAAAATGCCGTGCTCGTTGTGTTCGCAATCGGAAGACATTCCGATAAGTTGCTCTGACACTTACAAGAGAATTTTTTTAAACCAAACGCATATAGTGTGACCGGTGTTCCGATAAAAATGGAAGCGTTGAGTGCGTAAGACTTAAAAATTCCAGGTGTAAACAGGTAAGAGTTCAAATTAAGAAGTGTCGAGCAGGTAAAAAAAAAATATGTTAAATAATTGCGCATTTCGATGTTAATCTACGAAATTTGACATGTTTATTGAGTACACAAGCAAACACGGAGACAAAGATAGCTTCTGCCAATCTGACTTTTTGCAGTTTTTTTATGTCATTGAAAGTGAAAGGAGTTTAAAGTGGTTTTACATCAAGGTAATTTACCTTTTTATGTACAGGAAGCAGCGGGCAGAAATGCAAACATGGTTTGTGTTTGGTTTGTTTCTTCCAGAAAATGGTGTGCATCAAATGGTACTTTTCCTTTTAGAGAACAATCACCCCAAAGGTCTTCCTGCTGTCTTGGAAGGTAAACAGAAGTTTGCTAACTTTAGCTTTCTAATATTTTATTCAGCATTTTTGATGTTATTAAAGCTCCAACAATGTTTGAATTGCAACTCTACAGCCAATACTAACATTTTTGTAACAGTTGACTAAAGCGAAGGGGAAAATTTACCAAAGTAAAAAACACCTGTAAATTCAGACTATGTAATATCCTCTTTCATGTAAGTGAGTAGGAATTAATTTAATATGCCGAAGGTTTTCCAAACCTGTCCTAAGAATCGAATAAGGAGAAGACATGAACTTATGTGTACTTTATGTGAAACCGAACTTGACCTCGATCAGTATTTGAAGTAAACCTTTTTATCTAGCTGGCACGACATACGTAAGAGTGTCCTGAAATACCATCTAACAAGTTGTTAAAATTTATGATATCCTTTTTCTAAAGTTCTCAAATTTAGGACTTGCTCAAGTCAAATACCAGATCCTGCAAGAAAGTTGAAATATTTTTGAAATATTGCAAGGTAAGGTCAAAATCACTTCACGTATTGCAGGAATATAATATTGTTTCCCATTTAAGTTTAACTTTTGTTTAAAATATAAGACATTCATCGTCAAATCAGACGATATATAGCTTCACGGCGGCCATCTTGGTGCGCCACCTTTGTCCCAGTCGGTCGCGACAATCTACGGACACGACGTGCACCTTACATGCGCTGTACATGTATTTAAGTCCGTGGACCGGCCCAGACTTGAACTCCCGACCTTCAGATTGCACTTCAGATAATTTGACCATTTGACTACACATACGTTGAAGATGTCTTCCAAGTGAAAAGAAAGCGTTTATTCTGTGTTTATTACTGTTTGATGGGAATTTTCTGATTTGGTTGGGTAGCAAAATTCCACACAGATGAGAGACTAGACAGTATCATCCATTGGGTCACCAATCACAACGTTAGACCGTAACGAAAGATAATAATTCTAGTGTTATTCACTCAATGTATGATGATTTTGAAAAATCAGATTCTTGGAAAACTTGTAAAAGCAAACTCTGATCTCCCGTTGGAGCTTTAAAGGTCAATAATGATCGAGTGACCAAGCGTTATCTGGAGGTAAACTCACACTAAAGGCCCAACGCAGTCATCTTGGGCAACTCCATTTTAATCGAGGTTGTGCTTTTTACTCAACAAACACTGTGGCCAAAGTTACCATTGACTGGGTCAACTATGCATAAAAATGGTCAAATATTGTACCTAAACTATGGTCGAATCTGACCACTTATTGAGTGGTCAAATTTGACCATAATGTAGTCAAACTTCACGTTTGACCGAATGTGGTTCGATGCAGTAGTTGGCCAGCTCGGTTATTTAACCAAAGTGTGTGAGAGTCTTTAAATGTGGTCACAATCTCTTTTCCGTCTTTTGAATCAAATCAATGTGCATGAATAAAGACGGTTAAGACACTCCTTATGGGCGGGGACTGAGGCGGGGGGGGGGGGGGTGGACGCTATCACTGGATGCACTAGAGGTGCACCTAATTGCAAAGTTTCTCGTATTAACCTTCAGCTCGTGCACTTCCCTGTGCTAATACACATGTCGTTGTTCAACCTTTAATTATAAACTAGTCCAGTCTGAATGCATTCCGACGTTGATGTTGCCTCTTGAGAATGCAACATATACACCCCAATACATCGAAGGCCATATAGGGTGCAATTGGTATCTGAGTTGGTTACATGATCTGTGCGGCTGTGCCCTCAAAGGACCTATGCTCACATTGGGTTCACACTGCGTGAAGAGCAATCCACTAACTGACCTGTTAGCTAACGCCAGATGTTCGGTGACTAGTTGTACGCATCGATATATCTGTTACTGTCAACCAATTCATCAGAAATAAAACCTGACAATATAAAGGGTGTATTAAGTGTGCTTCATTTTCTCCCTGAGGTGATCACATGTGATGAAGCAGAGAAAGGGGATGTATTAAAAAATATAAAGAAAGTTTCTTCATGGATTCAGGGTGCGGGTTGCACGCCGGAAAGTATGGAAGATGTTGAACTTCCCTTCGACGAGGAGCTTTGACATTTACAGACATAAGCACATCGGATAAAAAGTGCAGAAGAAATGTAAAATTGGCTTCTGACGTCAAATGGCATCTGAACTCATCAAAGCATTGACTATAGGAGTTTTATAGAGGTGTTTATAAGCGAATATGATTTTCGCTTAATATATTTTGTTAAGTTATTCTCTGTGTTGAGTTTTCTAAATTTGACTTTTGGTCGCCTTACACATGATATTTGGCCACCAAAACCATTATATTTTTCTCAAAAAGTTGCATTTGAAATAAACTTATTCAAATTTTGTGTTGTAAATTTTATTTGTTATGAAAATCTCCTCCTCACTTACACTTACATTTTACTAGGCGATAAGTGCGGATTTGTTTTAGAAGAGAAGAATTTAACCAGAGCCGTAAAAGAAAAGAAGTTCATGAAACAGTCGAATTTATGTGACTAATTTAAAGTACACTCTAAAAAATGTTGTGTATAATTTACACAACATTGTGTGACTAGTCCACCAATCAACAAATGTGTAGAAAGTACACATGGTTGTGTAATAAATATACACAACATGTTTATAAATTACACAGTGTTGTGTAAATTCTACACATGTTGTGTAAATTTATTACACAACCATGTGTACTTTCTACACATTTGTTGATTGGTGGACTAGTCACACAATGTTGTGTAAATTCTACACAACATTTTTTAGAGTGTAGGTGATAAAATAGGCTATATCAACATTTCATATCCCTTGGACTGAATATATTATGAGAACGAGATTTGGATAAATTACATTTACCGTGTTCAGGTGTAACAATTTCCCAACAGAAAAATATCTAGTCTTTATGGGCATAAATGGGGATCTTGTCAAATAGTTGGAAGATTTGTTTCAAATATGGCCAGGAATGGTTAAAAAAAATGAACTGAATGAGTTGAATCTTAACAAAGATTTGATAAGATTTTGGTTCGTGTACTGATTGATAATTTTTTTTTTCAAGTTTGATAAGGGCACTTTTAGAGTGTACGTTAGAACGTACTCGAAAAACATTAATTGCAAATTAGGACTGCGAAAACGCAAATAGATTTCATTCTTATCTTCGTATATTCTCATTTAACACTCTACAAAATGAGCACAGAGTAATTTGTATAAAGTGTACCTAAGTCAAAAAAAAAAAATAAATAAATAAAAATAAAAAATATATATTAAAGAACATGAAAAATAAATTCTAACAGTTCAAATCCCATCTTCATAGGAAATTCCTGGGCTGAGATGTAAAATGTTGAATTTTATTCACTCAACTTTAAAAAATTGGTATAGGCCTATTTCGCAGTAATTGGTGATGTCAGTGTTCCACAACTCAAATTACAGTTTTGTATTTCTTTGTTTTTCTCAAAGTTACTTCACCTTGTACCATGGTTTGATAGTACTGCTACTCTAGTGGGGTGATGTAATTAATTAATGCCTCTCTGTGCAATATGCTGTGCAAGCAAACAGAAAGTGTTCAAGGTTATAGAAACGTTTTTAATTTTAAAGGAAAACAAATCAGGTTCTATGAGTTGTACAACAAGAGAGTCACAAATTATTGCGCAAAGAACCAATTTGTTTGAAGTCTATAAACTTCAACATTTTATATCTCAGCTCAAGAATGCCCTATGAAGATGGGAGTTGGGCTGTTAGAATTCAGTTTCCATGCTTTTTATTATATACTTTGAATTATTTTGACTTGAGGTAGGCTACACTTTAAGTACAAAGATACTTGGATACAAACTTATTACTTTCGTATGTAAAGAACGAATAAGAAATACTGTTTCCAAAGTCCTCCCGACCCTCTGGCAAAGGGCCGTTCGAAGAAAGTTCGATAAAATTGTGTGGAATTATTTCATAAGAAATACCACTCACGCAGGTATATCCACCATCAATAAATTCTCTGATAAAGAGCACCAGCCCATTATCATTCAAAAAAAAACGGATTGTGAAAAAGAGGTTGAAAAAGATACTTTTTCCAAAGTCCTCCCGACCCTCTGGCAAAGGGCCGTTCGGCGAAGTCACACTTGATACTGCTTCCCGAAGAAGCTATATGTCCACTGGAGGACAACACTTGACCAACCTCAAGGCCTTCAGACCATTTACATTACTGGTCTGCCATGCATGGCTCCATTCTTAACTGGATGAAAAGAACAGATACCACACGTGATCTTAGCCAAAAGGCCGAGAAGCGTTTAAACACCTAGGTTGATGATTCTTCTGACGAAGAAGAAATAAAAACAGGTTCTTTAATTTATTTTTTTGCATGTTAATAAAAACGGCCGCACACCTTCTATGTGAGTTGTTGAAGCATCCACAAACAGTTACATTTAAAAAGAAGGGCACAAGGTGGAAGAGTGATAAATAGTCTGTCCATATGTAGGACCCCCCCCCCCTTCACAAATAACTGGATAAAAACAGTATTAAAGCAAAGCAAAGTTACATTTCATGATTAGTAGCCTACCTTGTGTCTTTCATATAGAGTGCTTACAATTGTCACAAGCCCCGCCCACTTTGACTGAAAAAATCTGCTGTAGTACACCTTTAGTCCAGCCAGCTGAGAAATAGCTGACAACACACACGTGCTTGTTGCATTGACACACTGTTGATCTTTTCCCCAGGAAGGTGTGATTGGTAACAACCACCTCCCTGTTTTCCCGGCAGGGGGCGTGGCTTATCGATTGTGACTATATATGAAAGCACTTCGTATATAGATTGTCTAATTGTAATTGGTTTTGTACTCCCTTATTTTGCAAATCTACCCTAAAGCGTTTGATACATGCACGTGAAAACGTTCTATTTTTCTTTGGAAATGAGAGTATTGTAAATTTGAAGTGACGCATGCATTACACTTAGTTGACATCAACTTTCCTCTCGTGAGCAATGCAAATGTCTAAATGGTCAAAGTGCAAAAGTATGTACAGTAATATTGACAAGTCTGTTTACCCCTTCACATTAATGAACTGTGTAGTTTGCCTTCTCATGCTTAAATATCATACAAAGACACATGCATGGGAGATAGTATATCCCTGCAGTTTTCACGACCCCTATCGCCTCCCCTTTTGAAAAACTTTTGCCTTTTTAAGAAGCCTAAATTCAAAGTGGTGCGAGATTCTGTACAAATTGACAAGAGCAGTTGTGAAGGTTCCGTTGCAGAGACTTAACTTTCCACGTACTAACGAAGACCTGAACGGCGCCCATATTATAACAATGCAAGTAGCAGTTAATAAAACACCGTTGTATGCCTTAGAAGTACCCTATAGTCTTCTTCTTTATTGAAACTCGGACAGCGTAGCCCTTATTAATTAGTAAGAGCACCGCCCAAACGAATACCCTGGATCCGCTCCCCAACGGCCATCTTCTAAAATTTTAAAATTCTTGTTTGAACAACTTCGAAGTGGAAAAGCCCATGCTGTGGGTGTTTGCTATTGGGGCTTGATGTTGTGTAAGTCGTAAACGAAAAATGAGAAAAAGTGCTTCCAATGTCATTTCATCGCTTTTTGTTTACCCTTATTCAATTTATTGTAATATTCCTGGGATTGTAGTCGTCACGTTAGTATGCCTACGCACTTGATCAGGCCAGTTATAATGCAAAGACGTCAGTTCTGTATACTAATACACGCCATAGTAACGTCGGTCACGCTGACTCTTCGTTTGATGGTATAGGAATTTTGTATAATGGAAAGGGACCAGAGTAATGAAGTGACTTCTGATTTCCTCTGGCTCCCTTCACTCGTGGTGCAAATCACCAGTGAGGAGCCACTTTATCATTTTTTGGGGAGGGGGAAAACTAGAAGCAAAGGAAAGTGTTAGGGGGAACAAAACCGAAACGTAAATGCCATGCACCTGCTGGTAGGGTCAGGTGGCAAGCTCCGGTGGGGTCCGGAACCGGAAGCTCTGAGGCTTTAGCATCTGGGTGAAAATTAAATCTCAGAAAAGGTAAAATATTTTTTCTGTTAATTTTTGCCCTTATTGGGGGGGGGGGGCAGGGGTACAACTGAGGGAGGGCAAGGCAAACACGAGGGGGCAAATTCTCACTCATGACCTCCGTAGCACTGTCATTGCTATGCTTATAACCTGTTATCACTTATTTTTCTGACATTTTTGTGCATTTTTATCTGTATAAACGTCATACGTTGCTTCTGGGCTTTGGGTTTAAAATTGACTTGAAGAGGCTCATTGCGTTAATATTAATAACTTGATGAGAGTGTTAAAGAGTCGCTACCACATTAAAACGTTTGTAATTAGCATAACGAGTCAAGTTTCATATCAAATAGTTACGCAAAAAAGTAAAAAAAAAATGTAGTGTTGTAACTGGTAACGGTTAAAAAAAGTGTTCGGTCACGAATTTTCGAAAACCGAATTTAAAGGTAATGAGCAGTCCCCCAAAATTATTTTGAAGAAAAAGCTAAATAGCACAATTTTGTCTTTTTTCTCTTCAAAGTATCTTTCATAACATTTTTTGATTTAACTATTGCATAGTCAAGTTAAAAAAAGCAGTTATTTCTAGTAAATTTCACATTTAAATGGAAAAAAACTTTGTCACATGACCATCAACAGCCAGTGATGAAACTGGACAGTCTACCACACTACTTCAATTTGGGACGACTGCTCTTGTCCTTTAACCGTTGAGTTCCCACCCATAAAACAGTTATTTGTATGTGGGATATGACATTGTTTACGTTTGACCATTTATCATTGGTATTTGAAGAAAAGGTAACAGGTCTGGAAATAATTTTTGAATTTCATGAACCAACTCGTTGAGCTGCTTTAAAACATGAAATACTTTTGCAGCATACTTTTTACAGTTTTATACCTTCAGTTGCGTTTGCCATAACTTTTCCTTTATTTCTTAAATGTATTACATGTTGTATTTAGTCGTAATAAAACGTTTTTAACGATCAATTACTTACTAAGCAACCGTGTTCTTCTGTGCTATTACTCCCGTGTAGAAATGAAGAATAGATCTGGTTCGGGAAAACCTTCGATGGTTACTATTGCATTGTCAGACCTGAAACTTACTCCCTACTATCATCAATACAGTAATGCAAATTGAATTGGTATAAGATTCATCCAAAACACAGGAAAAAACTCGGGTGTAGTGTACAAGTCAGAACTTTTCATGTTCTAACAAAATTAGGGATCCTGGTTACATTCAGGCAGTAAGTATTTCGTTTGAGTTTCGTCTTTTTAAGTTTAACGAAACGTATCTCGGTGGAGACCAATCAAATTTATCGATTTATATGAAAATGATTATTACGATAGACGAATCCGGCAGTCAAAATAGGTCTGATTTAAGTCGGTAGTAACTTGGGTCCATTATCTCTATTCTTTCAATTTCCTTGTATCATGTATGGTTTGTACACTAAAATGCATCATTAAGGCTTGGGCCCCATTAGAAACTGCCTACAGTCATTAAATACAAAAGCTGATCAAAATCGTCTATGGGGATTATGCAAAGACGTCATTGCGTTGTGCGTCTAATTTTCCACCATTGTGCAACAATTGTAACTGCGTGGTCTCGTGCGCGGGTTTGGGTAACACACCTCCTGGGCATGATCAGTACCATCCAGGAAGGCAAAAGTTAGCTAGTTAGAGTTTTACGGCCCAATTTCCAACCTATTGGTTCAAGTCGAGTCGGCGAAAGTCCCTTTTTTCAGTTGTGGCTCACTGGCTTTTCCCCTTACTCCATTGCTTGTGCGGAGCATCACGCACAACGGCACTAGGTTCCATTTTTATAGTCTTTCGTATGACTCGACCTGGGAATCTAACCCGGGCCTGGGCTCTACCGTTAGACCAAACACGCGGTCAGTCAAGGCAAAATTTGAAACGCGCTGACGTGACGTACACGAACCAAATAGACCATAGAAATCCTAAGCTTAGAATTTCTTTGCTATAGAGCTAATGTACTGTCGTCAACATTTGGAAGCCTACAGAAGGAGGTTGTACCCACAACGCAGATTTCTCATACCAGCGAAAAATGATACGAGAGTATCGGGCATACATTCGCCTGTCTCCTTCAGTGTACACACTAAGGTACTGCATTCGGGGGGAGAGGGGGATTACACTCCTTACGTTTATTTATTTTTGAGGGGGTGGGGGTAAGATACGAAAGGGGGGGGGGGTTCCCTAAGTTTTATTAGACCAGTTTGAAGTTTCTTCATGGAGCATTATTACACAATATATCAAAGGTCAACGGGATAACAGTTTTGCGTGTGTTTAAGCTGATTACGGGATGCATAGAAATCGTTAAAAAGCACGCCAATGGAAACGTGCGAGTCAAAGGATAAACAACTGTAGCGTCACGTCCTCGGAATGTAGTTTTATGATATATGCCATAGCTTTATGCACCTGAGTCGAACGTAATCGTACGGCGTGCTGTTTTTATAAGCGTATGATGACATTTTGCAGGTTGCTTCAGAAAACGTGGTTCAAGCAGATAATTATATAGTGCGGTCGGGATAAAAGTTTGGCCTTCGCTTTTGTACAATTTCAACTGTTTTTGACGACACTACACGTTTTGACAACGCTTTATCCATGAAGTAGCTTGAACTTGAAGGTGAATTGCAATGGCTTTTCAACCAGAGTTTTATTTGTATTTTGAGGCATGTGTGTTAACGGAAATGAGTTACTATACCGTTTATAAATGACTGCTGAACATGCATCTAGATACCCGCACTGGGCTTGAAGAGCGTACAGAAGGCGCAGAATGTTAGGATCACTAACATAACCCTGACCTTCACCCTACTACCTAACCCTAACCACACCCTACTACCTAACCCTAACGACAACCTTAGGTCTACCCATTAAACAAAACCCCCACACTGATCGCCATTATCTAACATTCTCCGGCACCATCGTGTAATAAAAGTGCGTGTAAAACACTCGCAGGGAATCCTTGCAGTATTCTGCTCGACCAGGGTTCATCTGCAACAACATTTCACAATAGCGCTCTATAAGATTGCTTTCGAAGAACCACACGCCAGTGTGGCCAGATGCAAAACCCCCACCCTCACTCCAGATCCAGATATGGGCCAGATATGAAATTCCATATATAGGCCAGATATGGATTTCATATCTGGCCCATATCTGCTGCAGATATTGGATTTATACCTGGGCCAGATAAAAAAAAATGGGCAGATAAAACCTTGATCTGTGCCAGAACCAGATCTAATCCATATACGGGCCAGATAAAATTTTATCTGGATCAGGTCTCTATCTGGAACAGATATGAACCATGTATGCAATACCAAATATGGTTTATATAAAGCTATTCCATACTGATCCCATATAAAGCAGTACCATATCTGGTTTATATAAAGGTGTGTTGTATTGATCCCATATAATGTGTTAAGCGTATCAGAAGCCTTCTGGGTCAGCATAATGTTAAGGGCTATTTGAACATCTCTAACAAAGTTTAATGCCCATTGTATAACATTGAATTAAGTATTTGAATATAGTGAAGAAAAAAACTGCTTTGAAATTCCTACTTTTAGATGTTTACACTGCTTTGCTGGTTTAAATTATCAAATGGGGCAATATCCCAACATAAATTTTGTTGAAGGCTTGAAGATTTTACACATATTACTTCCTTAATCACAATAAGAAGAAAATCAGGGCCATAAATTCCCGACCACGTCCGCATTTGAAAGTCATTTGCATATGTTATTATGATATGGCTGAATATGGTTTGAAAGTTCTCATTTTGGTTTGCTGATACTTGTTCAGCTTCCAGAGAAGGTCTTTATGTAGGACAGGTACAAAAATTAAACCAAAAAGTATTAATATGGCTATGTAAAAGTTTATATGTAATTCTGTAATGGCATTTTAATCAGTTATATCTGGCTTGATATGGCAATATCAAACTTTATTCGCATATCTGGGAAGGCATTTCATCAATTTATATATGGCTTGATATGGCCATATATAACTTTATTTGAAAATCTGGGCAGGGATTGAATCAAGTTATATTTGGATTGATATGGCCATATCAAACTTAATTTGCATATCTGGGAAGGTATTTCATCAATTAATATCTGACTTGATATGGCCATATCAAACTTTATTTGCATATCTGGGAAGGCATTTCATCAATTTGTATCTGGCTTGATACGGCCATATAAAACTTTATTTACATATCTATAATTGCATTTAATCAAAAAATATATGGCTTGATATGGCCATATAAAACTTTATTTGCATATCTGGGCTTTTCATGAATCAAGTTATATCTGGCTTGATATGGCCATATAAAACTGGATATATTATATCAAGCCATCTAAATCTGGCAGATATCTGGCTTGATATGGCCATATTGAAGCTGTATTTAACCAGATATATCCAGATATCAATCCATATCTGGATTTGGAGTAAGGGCATGGTTGCCAAATTTTAGCCTCATAGTTACCAAATTGCCCCAGTCGGATGCCAAATTTACCAAAATGGTTCAAAAGTTGAGATAAAACAGAAAGGGAAGCAAAATTGAATCATGGCAAGTTTTGATCGGCATTTTTTATGTTCTACCCAACGGTGTTTATTTCAGAAAGTTAGTTTCATGTTTTAGAAAAAAATGAACTTTGATTAATTAAAAAAGTAATTATTAATTCTTCTTCCCCAAAGCGTTGATGAAATAAAAATCGATTTTAGAGTGGAAAGAACTGAAAACAGCTAAAGAAGAGAAGCAGTGGCGTAGCTAGGATATTTTCCGGGGGAGGGGGGGGGGGGGGCAAAGCTCAAAAATTCCCCCAAAACTTTTCAATTTCAGTTTCAGTGTATTTTCAGTTTCAGTATATTTTTAAGGTCAAGGTGCATGTATTACATACAAAGTACGTAAATTTATGACGTCATGTAATGAAACCTAAGTTAATACACGACCTACAAGATTCTGAAACTGCCTGCTATATACATAGGATTAAGACAATGTCATCATGGGCCCGTTGTCACCCCTATCCCCAGTGGTTAACTAGATTAATTTTCCGAACAGATTAAATAGATTAATTTTCCGAACCAGTCCTTTAAAAATAAAGTACAAATCTTACGTCGTTCGAGGTTTGAAGGGTTATTATATCTAGACAACGGTAAGGTACTGTTTTTTGCTCTATCCATGGTTAAACACAGAGTAAGATCAGTCTATAACCTGCCCGGCACTAGCTTGTTGGATGAGAGGCCATTAATGTTTAACTTAACCCAGGGCGCTGTCAACTTTAGTGACGAATGAGAGTGATACGCGGAGCGCGACCATTGGTTCGCGCGGAGCGTCCCGCCAGGGGAAATTTCGCTAAAATCACCCCTAGATTGCAGGAAATGACACTCCCTGTGCCTAACTACTTCATGCTTAGAATGTCATATTTTTCTTGTCCTGAAAACTTCTTAGGAGACAATTTGTTCACAATATATATGACAAGGAAATTAAATAAGTGAATATCTCGTTCACGAGGTTATGATTATGTTACTATTTATTAGCAACGTCCAATAGTGCATCAAGTTGATGAACATAACATAAGCTCAACAATACGTAGGGAACTAGCTCGATGATGGTATCCTATGCTCCGGTCTTATAGCCTGTCAGTATTGCGCAGTATACGCTGAACTGATCAAAATACCCCGCATGTGTACCAGAGAACATTCAAGCTGCTGCAGAGAGGGCAATTCTGCGGAATGCGAGTCAAGCACGTTTCATGCTGCAGTGACACAGATGAGTTCTGGGGAAATACATTGCATGGAAATTCGAGTTATGCATGAGAAATGTTTCACGATTATTTATAGTGAGAAAAATTTAAAGAAATAGGAAAAGGAAGTATTATTTCGTCAACTTGAAATTTCCCCAAATTCCACAAATTTCCCCAAAATATTTTC
Organism: Holothuria scabra; assembly: GCA_037179385.1. Lineage (NCBI taxonomy): Eukaryota > Metazoa > Echinodermata > Holothuroidea > Aspidochirotida > Holothuriidae > Holothuria > Holothuria scabra. The sequence goes on along the minus strand of CM074183.1, from coordinate 49,219,520 downwards.
CAGGGGGGTCAACTTTCCCCCTGCCCCCCCCCCCGCACCAGTAGCTACGCCACTGAAGAGAAGGGCTTACTGCGTTCAAAAATAATATCATTACCCTTGACTCTACACCTTTAATACAGTTGATGACAGTGGCGTAGACATGATGGATTTTTTAGGTGGACCTAGGTAACAAGTGGGGCACCTAGTACCTCCCGGGTAAGACGCGGCAAGACTATCTAAGCGGAGCGCCATCATCAGTTGGCTCGGAGCGTACAAGAAAATTTTGGGCTTTACAATCCGTCCAGATGGCCGGAAATGACACTTCCCATGTGTTTTCAGCGGCATGTCACCAGTCGTGAAACACGAATCTCATGTCTGCCACTTCTCAGATAATGAGAATAAAAATCAATCTATGAAAAAAATTGGTAATCAACATACACTTTTTAAGGATTCCCAAATTAGGCATTTCGGATTTGTGGCCTGGGGGATCAGACTAAAGGGAACCGGTATCTCCCTTTCTCTTGGAACCTCCCTTGGAAACTCTTTATCATTTACCGACTACGTAGGCCCTCCAAATACAACTGTTGCCCCATAGGCCTACTCAGTAGTGCTTAGCTTGACTAGCTATGCAGTAGACTATATGGGTCACTGTCAGCCTATACCAGTGAAACTCCCTTAACCGCCCAGTTCTCTCACCCCAAACAGTACCAATTCTCCTAACCTTCTTACTGAAGCCTCTCCCACAATTATTGTCTGAAATTCATCCTCATCCAGATAAAATCTCAGTTTGTTACTTCAAGGTGAGTATACATAATCAAAACCACTCTACCGTTCATGCTGTGTAATATAAGCATAGGTACTCTGCATTGTTTGAATAAGCTGTCAATCAAAGAGCTGAGCCAATTGAGAATTTCGGTACACGGGTACCAAAATTGTAGTTTGAAGTGAGAGGTTTGACCCTTTAACTGTACCGTGCGCCTCGTGTGTGACATATTTCAAGCAGTAGAGTAGAGGCTACTATAGCCTACACGGGTCACCACCACTCTGTGAAACAAATTATTGCTTAGTAACGTGTTTCCGCCCGGTTTAATGAACGAAAGACTGTAATAAGGGATTTACTGTTCAAAATACTGCAAAGATCTCGGTTAAGCCTTCAAGATGCCCAATTTTTCATCCTTGTAGCCAAAATTTGAATTTGTTGCCAAACATTTATTTTAGTTGCCAAGTCAGTCCCTTGGATGCCAAATCTGGTAAAATTTGGCAAGTTCCAGGGGTGCCAGTTGGCAACCCTGACACACGCACGCATGAAGGATGGTGTTCAAGACTAACGCTGGAACTACACAATTACTTTCCCGCGCCACGTGACCATTGTGCGTCATCCATTTTGTTATTTTGGGACGCTCCTTCCACCTGAAGCTTACGGTTTCTCTGGCGGAATGTAAACACACGTCAAACAGTGTGCTATGCGTGGTCGGCGCAGCGCTCATTTGTTTTGTTAGGAATTGACCTGATAAGAAAGGTCATGCACGCATACGCAGAACTTTGAACTCCTCTATATGGTGCGCGACGCGCGCGTAATTGCGTCAGGGGCAGATGCAAGGTATTTTGATAGGGGGTTAAAGCATGAGTTGAATGCTTCTTTTGTTCCTTTTGCCGTCTTTTCCTTCTCATTTTATATTTCTTGCAAATATGTATTGGGGCGGTCGCCTCAATGTCCACTAACGCGGTGTGTGGTGTTGAGCAGGAAAACTGTAAATGGCCTATTTTCATTAAAAAACGGAAGCGTCCTTAGCTGTTAATTTTTGGGGTAATTTTGAGAACAAATACGGCGATCCCGCAATATCTCACCTGAATGCGAAAACTGGCCAGCGTTTGTTGACGCAATGGGCTGTAGGTCTTCTCTTACACATCCCTGTAATCATGAAAGCAATGGCAGATGCTTGCTTCCATGAGAGGGCATGATCCTACTATGTGATGTCATTTTCAGCAGGATTATTGCTGTTTCTTGAAAACAGTTTCAAGGAAACTTTGGAATGGTCGTTTCTTATTATGTTAGTAGAAATTTTCAGGATAAATGGGGCGATGCGCACGGAGATAAATCCATGTCTAACGGAATACAAGCCAAATATCAATACACCTGTTTATTGTGTGTAAGCTTAAATAATACAGAATAAAGACTGTGAAAAGGGTAGTTTGAAATAGAGAGGTTTGGTTTTGATACGCCTCAGACTTCTACCCCACTCGCTTTATGTTACGGCGCAAACGGCATTTTCCCAGTTGTGGGTCCCTAGATAAACTTCATTCTGTTTTAGGAGCATCTCAATTTTGGACCTCCTTTGGTGAGAGTCTAACTAGAAATCGCCCCTGGACTTCCTGGGTTAAGGGCGAATGCTCTACCAAATACCTGGTCAAGTGGGCGCAATAATTAAAAAAGGCGTCACCGTCTCACCGTCTCTTCAGGTCGGAAATTTAACATGAGTTATTGACGTATTGAATTTTTAAACAGGGGCGTCTCGATTAAACAGTCTATGCACCATTACAGTGAAAAAAAGAACAAACTACTGATTTGGCAAAGTAGGATAAATAATGATAATAGCAATAAACAAAATAACTCAATGAGTAATTAAACTTTGTATTATTAATATGGGGGAGGAGGGAGGTCAGAGGGTCTGTTACCCATGCGTCCCGCACCAACAGGGACCATGTTGATAGCTGTTTTGCCATAACCCATGGGATACATTTGATATTGTGGTTGCGTATTCGAGGGTCTCCGTGGGGTTTCAATACGTGTACAGGTACAACAACAGCAACACGCTATGCAAACGACGATAAGAAGTATGACGCACAACATTAATATTATGGCTCCTAGTACGGTGTACCCAAGATAGTCTGTTACAAGGATATCCGGAGAAAAATCTTGTGATTTGCCGAAAGAGGATGAAGCCGATGATGTTTGGGAAGTCGTCGCTGAAATATAAAAGACAAAGATGTAAGCATTATAACCTAACGTGTCATCTCAGTTGAGGACCTACTCTTCTCACCCCAGACACTTCCCATTCTCCTAATTTAATTACTAAAGCCCCTCCCCCACACTACTGTCTAAAACTCCTCCTCATCCTGACACAGTCTCCATTGATTGATCCAGGGTGAGTACACAAGACTGAATGTGTAATTTGAGTGTACCTCAAGCAAAAAAAAAATCAAAAATATATATTTAAGAGCATGAGAAATAATTACTAACAGTTCAATTCCCATCTTCGGAGGACATACTTGATCAGAGATATAAATTGTTGAAATTTGTTCACTTAAAAAAATTAGTGCATTGCACAAAAAATTGTGAATTCCTTGTTGTACAACTCACATTACCTGCTTTGTATCAATTTAAAAATTAAAAATGTTTTTACGACCTTAAATACTTCCTGTTTGCTTGCATAGCATGTTACACAAAGAGGCTTTAATTAATTACATCACCCCATAAGAGTAAGAGTGCTATCACACCTTGGAGCAAGGGTGCAGTAAGTTTCAGAAAAAACAAAGAAATACAAAGATTGTAATTTGAGTAGTGAGAAAAAGACATCACAAATTATTGCGCAATGTGTCATTATAATTTGATTGAATAAACTTCAACATTTTATATCTCAGCTCAGGAATTTCCTATAAAGATGGGAGATGAACTGTTAGGAATTGTTTTCCATGCTCTCTATTATATATTTTTAAATTTTAGAGTTGAGGTACACTTTAAAACACTGTCAGTGCAGTACATGCTGTGTTACATTAGCTACAGTACTCTGCATTTTTGAACTTGTTGCCAATCAAAGAGCTGTATCAATTTGGAATTACTTTAGACCAAAGATTGTTGTTTAGGTGAGAATTTAATGCTTTCAAGGCCGAAAAATTGAATAGACTTTTCTGTTACTTCATTATTTTACTTGACCAATGTGGTTGAAATCATAGCAAAGTTGTAGCAGCCTTAAATAAAAATGTGGTTCGCCACTCCGTCATTTGATATTTCTGGTAGACAAACTCTAATGCTTCCTTGGAGGAAGATTTATACGAATTGGGAAATAAAAGGAAAAAAATGAAATACCAAGTTGCACATTAACGGTTTAGTACATAAGTTAGCTATTTAGATGAGGCTTTGCGGATTAGACCTAAATCAAGTGGTGTAAACTGGGGGCGGCCAATGCCTTTTTCAAGTTAGTCTTTGGGTATGCTGTGCACGAAGTGTAATGACAATCAGTGGCGTACGCTATGAGGGGGGGGGGGGGGATTGGGCCATGCCCTGACACACAGATTGACTCGAAAAGGTAGAATATGAGGTACCAGATCGCATTTAAGGACACGGAACTTTTCAAAATTTTCAAAGAGGGAAGGTTTGTTTCCCAAGGCCCCTTTGGTGATGTAAATTTATTTTTTATTCCTTCAAAATAGGCAAATTTGCCAACAAATAACAAATTTCACGTTTAACCTCAAAAGGTGGCATGTATGACACCTATTGCATGTAAGGACACTTATGTTTACAAGAATTCTACAAAGGGAAGGACACGTCCTTTAGACTCCTTCCCCGGCCGGCTTTGACGTAAATGACGGTGGCCGGGAAGCGGATGATTCGGATGCGGTGAACAATAGTTTGCCATTTATCATGCAAAATATGTTAAGAGGAAACCTTTAATAGTTGGAAATTCGGGTAGTTACATAGGCAACTGCAAGAATTCAGCGAATCCTGAATTTATCCAGGATTCACAATAGAGAAATATTATCATATTTTCAATTACAATAAAAATAGTTTTTCTCGAAAAGATTCAAGCCCATTTGATCTAGTGGTAGTTGGTAAAATTTATGTAGTAATGCACTGATCACTTAGCTACTTGCTGATTATTTTATTATTGGTAAACGTTTAAGACTAATATGCAAAATTTTCTCTACGCCACGCGCAAACCAAAGGTAGCATTCCGCTTCGGTCAAAGTATTTTTTAATAACTTTCTGATCACTTTGAAGTTTGCGAACTAATTTTTAGCATTTTGTTGCAAACGATAAAAAAGATAGCGACTTCTTAGATTCTTCGTATAAATCTGGGAAATGCTGCTTCCAGCAATCTGAAGGGTTTGATTTTGTTAGATAGTGGCGCTGCGCTTAGATAGTCTTTATGGCAGAATCACGTTTTGTGGACAAGGAAAAAACCCTTAAACTGAAATGTTTCCGTTCGCCTGTGCCGTAAAATGGTGTTCTTTTATTTTGACTAATAAAATTATGCAAATTTAAAAACAAAGTTTACTTTGAAAGGTAGCTTACAAAGCATTAGATTGCATGTAAAGACAAAATTTTCAGTTTTATCTAATCATTAAATACAATTCAATTTTTTAAACTAGTGCCTGTCAAAGTCGAAAACTTGGACCATTTCATCTAGGTTCCTTCTAGAAACCAAATATTTTTAAAAAGGAGTGATGTCCCTTCTCCTTTAAAGACCCTTCCCTGAGGCTGGCAATCACTCAACATACTGCTAGACCCCCCCCCTTCGGGGAAATCCTGGCACAGGGAAATCCTGCCTACCCCACTGATGACAATATGAGGTTCTATTTTGAAGTCTTCGGTATGAACAAGCCGGGACTCGAACTACAAAACTCCCGGCTGCAGGTCGAACGTTATTATACCATTTGCAGTAATTGTTATACATAATTATGTTCTATGCATGTTGCCTCCATGTCTCATCTTACGATACAGAGGAAAAGAAATTCACACTTTTAGACATGTGATCACGTGATCAGGAGGGTTTCCTAGAATATTTTTCCTCAAAGACCGTTTATCTCCCACATTGGCACATCTGTTCAGAATTTCTATTTCATAAAACATTTCTATACAATTCTAAAGCATTTGCTTCAAAGAATAGTTTACGGTCGGCTCAAGTTTTGATATGTTAAAGGGTCTTTATTCTGAGCATTTGGGTGAAATTTGCATTTAAATCCGACGTGTTCTTATCTAGATATAAGCAAGTAAAACCTTAAAACCTAATGTACACCTTTAAAGAGCCCATGAAATGACTCAATGGCAATGATTTGGAGTCATTCTCTGACACTATCTATCAACAAAAAAGCATTTATTTTAAAAAATTCTGCCCCACTAAAGAGAAATGCTCAAGTGAAATGGTACTCCTTTCAGCCCAACAGTTGAAAAATAAGAAAAGACTTAAAGGTGCATTGAACCAAGAATGACATCATCACAGGAACCCAATTTCACAGTGTGTTAATTATAATGCTTACATTTTGCACACAGATTGGGTAGCATGAGATTGCTACCGGCAAAATAATTCCTCAAATATATCTGAAGAATGTCCCAGTATAAAGCCAAAAATATATCAATCAAAATTTGAAAATATCACTCCCAATTCCCCAGAAGAGGGATTTTGTCATTATTCACTCAAGCTGTCCCATTCATGTTAGGCCTATCAGTTTGAAATTTTGTTTCCAGCAATTAAGTCTATCTATGACTTAACAAAAATTCTTTCAACCAGAAAAAGAAAACATTTAATCAGATTGTTGATATCTCACCAGGATTCCTTTGAAAGACTTCCCTTCCAAGTAAATTTGTCACAAACATTCAATGTGGAAATCATACAAAGGATCTTACACTAGCAAGACTTCAAAATGCATGAAGTTGAAATAGGAACTTCATGCCAACTTTTGATAAAAAAAGCAATACTTCCTGAAATAACCAAAATATCAGCAAGTCTTTTTCCCACTAAAATCACTGTTCCTTTTCTTTGAACCAAGTCAAATTGCATGAACATGCATCCAAAACAACACAGAACTTGTTGGGAGTATTTTAGCCACTGTGCAGAATGGTATACAGTATTGTATAAGGACCTGTGTAATGAGAGAATCACTGCTTCCTCCCCAATAAAAATAATAGTTACATAATACTGGAGGGAAAATGGATGCAATTACACCCCCAGGAGCCTGAGGTATTTTTTTTGTGTGTATAACCTCTTACCAGGGAACTTCCAAACACTTGTATGATGTATACCAAACAAGTTTCCCTGCTATTTGGCTCATGGAATATTGAGAAGTCGCAAAACTCCATCTGTTGAACAGGGGTATTCCTAAGTGTTGAAACCCCCTTTTTCAGTAGTTTTGTCAAGCAAACTTAGGATTAGGTTTTGTAATGATAATTTGTTGATTATATCAATCATTTTAGGCTATCTATACATGCAAGATTCTGTACCATCAACAGAACAGGGTATACTCCAAGTGCACAAAAGTACACACACTGTGAAGTTGGGTTCCTGTGATGATATCATTCTTGGTTCAACGCACTTTCACATTTTTCAGCTGTTGTGCTGGAAGGGATACCATTTCACTTGAGCATTTCTCTTTCGTGGGGTGGTATATTTTAAAATGAATGCTATTTTGTTGATAGATAGTGTCAGAGAATGACCCTAAATCATTGTTACTTAGTCATTTCATGGGCTCTTTAATTTTCAAACCTCCAAGGCTTTTACTTGAAGTTAAACAATGAGAGTATTGCATATTGCCGAATAAAAGGCAGCTGCCGTTGGGTATGCATGACAAGGACACCCATCGTTACTCTCCAAGCATATAATAGCTTAAGTGATCAAATTATCTAGCGAAATCGTTTGAATTGAAATTGAAGTTATGTTCTCATTTATACCTGACGTAATAAAAATGTTAAAGGAACACCTGGCGGTATTGCTGAATTCATCTTCAAAAGTATAGGTCACTGTAGTATTTCCTTGAGTGAATACACTCCCTGGCGTTGACGTCCTTGTTTCGTACATCAATATTTCCCCATCATGCTGACTGGTGCGACTCATCGCGGAAGGTTCTTCCCATGAGACTTGTTTATACAAGTCATTCGTAATCAGAACAATTTCTTCCGGACAATTTATCACGTTAGGGGTGACTGTTTATATTTAGGAGAGAATTGGATCACGATCATAATTGGAAATAATCATTTTCCACGTCAAATATCTTATTAATACATTTACAGGTCTATGGTTCAAAATGATCAAATTTTTTTGTCGGTCTAGTTTAATTTGTACTGGTACATGCAGTACGAAATTAATTACATTACATATCAATAACACGTATCGTAAAGAATCACTTGACATTGAACACCACTTATGGTATGTATTCATTTTCATTATACGTGATCTGATGGTGCATAGTGAAATTAACTTGCATTTTTTGCAAGTACATAGAATAAACTTATGATTACCTTATTCTTTGACAGCGCAAGAGCGGTCTCTCTAAAGTTATTTTGAAGCCACAACTAAATGACCCAATTTCTTCTTAATTTTCTTTAAAGGTATCTTTTATAATTATTGAGCCAACCAAATAATTCTAGTCAATTTTACATTTTCATGATTTTCATTATTGACTCCCAAGAGCCAATCATGAAACAGGACAGCTTACCGCACTACTCAAGTTGGGGTGACTGCTCTTGCCCTTTAAGGATATCAGCTAAGATCATTGTTCGATTGTACCTCTCCATTCAACTTCAGTATTGAATGAAATTGCACGACTATCTTTGCAGTGCACATTTTGATCTCATGAATTGAGGACGAATTTTGCGTGCCTTTCCTCATGCGTGAATGACTCAAGCGGATTATTCCCTGGCGGTCAAAATTGGTTATTGGATGTAAAGGCCATTGAAAACCATGAAAATAGCAACAATTTTCATCAAAAAACGTCAAAAATTGACCATTTTATAGCGTAATTTCTGGTTTGCACTTATATCATTTGTAAATATGAGCTCAATATATATGTGATGTCAGGAGTGGGACATGCCATATATGGCTAATATTATCCTTTGTTTTTACAATCTTCATTTCAAGAACAGTTGTAACATTAGTTTGTCCCTAGGGTTTTATTTTGCAAGTTTAAATTGTGTCCTTGAATCATTAGTATCAATTACCAACCTTTAAACTCTCTGGTGAGTAATTAAGAAAATTTATATAAGGTTAACAAAAGAAATGTCACCACTGCGGAACACTCCACCGCTTTACTTTTGCATAAACAAATTTCTTTAGAAACATTCGAACTTTGAAGAGGTATATCTGGAGAACCGTAAAAGATATTGAAATAATCCCAACAAATCTTTTCTTAGAAAAGTTCACTCCATAACTGCCAAGTGACGTCAGGTTTTTCTTGCTGACATCATGTTTCACAAGTATCTTTAAAATTCACGATGGACACTTGCTTTTGTATTTATGGCTACACCACGAAAAAGGAGTGAGTGCCGCTTAACCTTTTATCATGCTGAATTTAAGGTGGTTCTCCAATTATTTTCCTCCAACAAAGCCCTGCACTTACAGTCACGTTCTCCAGAAAAAAAAAAATATTACCATTGTAGTTGACTACCACAACACAACAATTTACAATATGTGACGGCACCGCCAAAGAAGGACATTCTTTAAGATAGATTTAGTCTTTTAAAGATTTATATTTTTATGCGCCCCAGTAGCCTTTATTAAGGACTTATTCAAAATTACTTCACTGTTAACAAGGCACTTACGATCAAAACTCTCGAAAAAACTCGAGGCAATGAATACTGTATTTAACTTTTTTGTGTTCATACCTTCAACACATTTGTGTGTAAGCCCTTGTGGAAAGCATAGCTCCCGACATCCTGATCTCTCAGTGCCGCATGTATGCTGTGCTGTAATTTCAACAAAAAAAGTTTTTTCAGGTCATGGTTTGATTTACTGTTGTGTAATTATAGACAAATAAATGAAAGTTTTGAGTTGAAAGATTGCACTTCTATTCAACGAGACGAAGCCGATTTGAATGGAAGGTTCAAGCTTTCACGAATGAAATAATTCAACGCTATAGCACCGTTGAAAACTTTCTTTATTTGTTTGATATAACACCTACCTCGTTTGCAGAAATCCTAGAGTCCCAAAGTTTGGCAAGTTCATCTTCGTTTATGAGTACAAAATTGGTACATCTAACCACCATTTTGTAACACTAGGTAGAGGGCGGTTCATGACGCGGTAACTGGATTCGTTTAAGTACGTCTGCCGTCTGCAACGTACATATATGAATAGCCTATTTGCATTGCATGATTCCCAACGTGATTGATTAAATCAAGATGTATTTTAGTGTACAAAAACCCATGATACAGGTAAACAAAGAATTTAAAAGATTACTGAGTTGATGAACCCCAGTTATGTCCAACTGTGCTAGCCTAAATTAGACCATCCCTTGTCTCTTCCTATGCATCTATACTTTTATATTGACCCAGATAACACTAGTGGGATTTATTATTTCATTTGAAAATTTTATCAAATTTTATCAAATCCATTCGCTTATGTTGTCTTTGAAGGTAATTCATTATTTTTAGTTTGAATTATTGCCCTCAGTAAAATCACACTTAAGGCCAGTGGCGGAGGAAATGAATTCACTCAGAGGGGGCAAGAATGACCTGTATAAATGCTTCAAAGTTTGAAGGGTAAGACTATTTGGTCAGAGGGGATGAAAAATAGGCTGTAGGGGCGCTTTTATGAAGGTAGAAACATATGCCTCACTAAAGTAAAAAGAGTTAAAAGGGCGGTGACAGATAATTTGAGTCCGTCAAGGAGGCGACCGCCCCTCTGTCTATATGGTACCCCAGCCACTGCTTAAGGCAGGTATTCGTAACCCCAGACACTTACAATTTTCCCATTCTACTTACCTCTAGCCCCACCCCCACCCAAATCACTCTTATCATACAATATTCCAGTCTGTTCCTCTTTTACTTCAGAGCACTCCAAGGCTAAGTGCGCAGGCCGTGTATGAACGAATCTGCTTTTTTGAGTTTGTTAGTCAATGAAAATTAAAAATTGTAAAATTGTAGTTTGGCGTGACTACCTTCAAAGGTTTATCTTGTCTCACCTGCAATTGTTTTATCTGACCTGTAGTAGTATAATCCTTCTATTGTTGCACCGTCGTTTAGAACAAGCCCGTCTATTGGATGAAGGCTTACCCTGTCAATGTCAATTATCAAACTATCTCTGGGACGTGACCAAAAGTAAGTAAAACTGTCCATTACGAAGCTGTGTACACCAGAGAATATCCCGTGGGTGAGAACTGAGTCGTTCTTCATTTCACCATTCGTTTTTATCCTACCCACTGATGCTGTAATCACGTCCACCCAGTACAGGAACATTTCTAGCGAAGAATTTAAAACCGATTGTCATATAGCCTGTTCTGCAATGAAATTGGGGATTTAAAACCCAGGACATAATTATTGGGACACCACCGAACCTGCCACATATTTTCAGCTTCATCGCGCAACACTCATTCACCCTAGAAACAAACCTTGATTTGGGCACTAGGCGTTGTCCAAAATAATTATGTCCAGGAGTGCAGTAAAGAAAGAGTTTGTTAAGTATGTGTTAGAGTATTTGCCTCAGTAGGAAGGAATAGGAAAATGGGGATAGGGTGGAAGGAGGGGAGGGGACAAATTTTTGGACTCTTTACCTCATCCTTCCCCCTTGACCCCAACAAAGAACGGCAATTCTTTGGTGTTTGTGGGCACATGTGTGTGAAGGGCACATCCTCCAAATCGTGGGATAAATAAACCAATCCTGCACTTTCATCACGTATTCCAAAATTGAAGTTTACATGAAAATTTCGAGAAATAGTTCTCTCTTAATCCATCAAAAATATAAAAAGGGCTCTGTACTGTGCGTGGTGGTCTATTGGTTAAGGTATTGGACTTGTGATCTAAGGATTGCCGGTTCGATTCCCACGTGGGTCATTATGTTTTGTCCTTGAGCAAGATGCTTTATCTCGATTGCTTCCCTCCACCCAGCGGTTAAATGGGTACCTGTGAGGTAGCTTGTATAGTGATGCGCTGTATGTGGCTGCTCCTATGGGAAGTCTCCCAGGGGACACGATGAAGTGGCATTGTGCCGGGCACGAACAGCAAGGGCCAATGACCAGGGGTAATGATTGTGAAGCGCTTTGAGATGTTGAAAATACATATAAGGCGCTACATAAATCAAATTATTATTATTATTATTGCTGTGGTTTTGTGCAGTGGATTGCGTCTAAATTTCTTTTTTGGTGCAAATACTTGCATTTTCATCTGCCGTAAAGAAGGACTGATACCCCTATTTTCGTTCGGGTTGGCTAGACACTTGCAGAGTGTTGTATGCACGTATGAAAACAAGGGAAGTCCATACACTACGTGCTGAGCTAGGTTTGTGTTTCCCACGATGTGCTCCACAATTCCATGCGGCAACTTATTCCCGAACTCGCTTATTCCTCGACTGAGCAACTGTCTACTGATCACGGAGGAGGTAGAGAGCCTGTGTCTATATATTTCCCCCTTGTAGCACCCCACTACTCAGCTTTTTAATTCGTTGGTAGGAAAAAGACGTCCGTCGTAAGTTTGGGCTTATTGAACAAACTACATTTCAAACCTGGGATTTATACCTTTGCATCTGAGATTCTTGTATCATTCTCGGAAAGTTGATTTATTCATATGAGTTTATCAAATAAGAATTAACGTTCGTATTCCTTATGTTACAAATGTGAATCAACCTGAAGTAGTTAGTGGCATTCTTTGAGATGAATGAAGATACTTTTGCTTAAGAAATTATCTTAAAACAATAGCCGGTCACTCTTTGGTCCTGTATTTGAACTAGATATTCAGTCCCATCTACCTGTAAACAATATGTGCATTTAACCCAACAAAAGCTTTGTACTAAATTCATGACAACCTCGTATTTGTTCTAGTGGTAGAATTTCCACTTCTCATATACCCCGGGGAGCGGGACTCTGTTTTCTCAGCTCCTCAGCGTCCAGTCATAGAACCTGCTACGCAGATAACTTCTCATTCGACAGGCCCCGGGTTTGGTTCCCAGGTCGAGTCATACCAAAGACTTACAAAATGGAAACTGATGCAGTTGTGCGTGATGCTAGCTCAAACTAGAAGGTTATGACAGGGATCTGTTATTTGGATAGAGAGAAAGGAAATTTGAACTTATGCTAATATTTAAATACCCAGTAAATCGAATGAGGATAAGCTGCATAATTAGCTCAAAGGTATTCCTTTCTTCATTCGCGGTCCCACTTAAATTGCATCTTATTCAAGTTATCTTTAGACGAGTGGCTCATACAGAGCAAACCTCATACGTAAGCCTGTACTGCTAACAGGTTGAGAGCAGATGCAATAAACTCGAAACGTCTGCTAAGTGAAAGAAGTGGATTAGTTTAACCACCTCTGAACAGAAATCTATTTTTGACAACAAAAGAAGAAGTTCCATCAATTTTTCAGAAATAGCCATAAAGGCCTACAACTTCTTGTTCAGATATCAACAAATAACTAACCTAAATTATATTTTGTCATACACGTCTCAGAGCTTCGAGAGAATTACTTGTATTTCCCTGACAATTGACGAATGCTGTGGAAGTGCAGAAAACATGTCAGAGCTGTAACCACAGCAAGCGACAAAAACCTTTCTGTCCTAACTTCCTAATTCTGTATTAGTTTAATATAAATATGAAGAATGTTATAAGAATCAGATCATTGAGTCACCGTGACGGCGAGAACTTCAGTTTCGAAGGCGTTGAATCATCAAAAAACCGCGTCTTGATTCTAACCTATACTTCACATGTGTCTTTTCAATATTTCTTTTAATTTTTTGCAGCAAACATTACCTTCGTCTAAAGCTATTGTTCTTGGATCACTTAATCCGTCTACCAACGTCTCAATTTCCGATCCATCAGCATTAGCCTTCATGATCTTTCCAGCACACGTCCAGAACACGTTCCTATGCAAGTATGTGGGAAATGAAGTGGTAATGAAGTATTTTTCTTTTTGAAACATCTTTCATGATCAATCTAACGAAACCATCGAAGAAATGAGTTTCAATTAAACACAACTAAACCAATGCACAACTCACAACCCGGTTCACGAAGGTTTGATGCATTATTTCAGGGGCGATAGATTTTGGTCCCCAGTTGGTTTCAGACATAGTCGAAAGAGAGCGTTCGATCGACTTGATGCGGTGGTAAATATATAGCTGACTAGGAGGCTGTCATTGCTCCCTAATCTGACACCCGTTATGCGTTATCTTGTGAGAAGGAGGCTTTCTGGCAACGTTTCTGTCTGTTTGGCTGTACGTGCCAAAAGGATATAAACGATAATCAATCGCTCCCATTGAATCTCTCCGAATGTCCTCATATTTTAAGTGATATTCAAGTAGCACTCAGCAGACGTTCTCCATATCAACCTTGCATAGGTTAATCAAGAAGGGAACTTTAATACGTTAGTACTTACTGTTGATCTGCGCTAAGAGTGATACCTGTCGGTGAGTTGCAACCCGTGTTCGGGAAAACCATGGTCTTTCGAAAAGTTCCATCGAGCTGTGAAACGCTAACTTCATGTCTAGTAGCGTCAGTCCAGTATAGCAAACCAGTGAGGTAGCCCACAGCAACACCAAGTGGAGCTGTTGGATAAAAAACTAATAAGGCTCGTATTTGTGACGGCACTCCCTGATGAGAGACTATCCGATCTAAAAGTATATGCCATACTATTGGAAGAAGGAAATCAGAGAGGGTGAGAGAGATTTTATTGGGGGAAATATTGCTAGAGGAGTCAAAACTTTTCCACGGTTCAAAAAACCATTCACAACTTATCCCTCTCCCATAAGAAATGTTGGACGGTTTCATACATTTTCTCTATTTTTTACTTACTCTCTACGCTTTTTTCGACCAACATCCCATCTAAGCTGCCATCATACTTGATCCTCCCTATGAAACCAATATCAATGTCAGTGTAGTAAAAGAACTCGGTGATTGGATCGAAGTCCAATGCCGACGGATGACTTGATTGTGACAGTGGAATTGAGTCGAAGTTTCGCGGTAAAAATCTATTAAGCTGCAGAATTGATGGATCATCGGTGTTTATTGCAGAAATGGACTCATTTCTAAATGGAACTGAAAAGGAAAAGTAAAGATACTTACACATTCTCTCAATAAAGAATTTGGCTTCGTGCTACCAGTCAGCGGTGGGGATTTCTTTTGGAACCTGGAGGATGGGACCGCTCCGAAGGAGCGAATCGCTATCTCTAACGACTTGGGGTTCGGGGACCGGTCTTAGGACACCTGGTGCTGGTGGGGTCCCTAGGCAACCCCCAGTTTGACTCAGGGTCGAAGCTCCCGGAAGGTCTGGGGATATTACGTTCATTTGAGCACCAAAATGAACCAAGTGTAAAGGACCCACATTTTCTTTTAAACAAATCTGGAAAATTGCGACCATGACTGTGTTAGCATATCAATATTTCGGTCTAATTTAGTGACGAGGACATCTTGAAAGCGGAAGTTCTCACGCCACCACTGAATTAAAAAATAAGTAAAGACTTTCTCACCAGGAGGACTCGTAAACGGCAAGTCATCAGTAAATAGTCCACATAACGGCCATATTAGCATTAGTACGAAGGTCATAGATCACGTAAGTGAGTATAGATTCAACCAATTCAAAATAAGCCACATAATTGCCAGAACTTTGAGGAATACAAAATGTCCACACTATCGGTAAAACGTATTTGGCTACATCTTTCCTCAACAAAGCCAGTCAAACAAATTTTCACATTTATACTCATTTCTCCAGCACCTACTCTACCAACGGCTTTTTCCACTGGCGTATCTCTGTGTCGCCGTTCTAGATTTCTCTTGCGTCACACCTGTCTTCCCTCCTCCGTACCCATAACTCCCAAGCCAAACCCTTCGTTACCCTTTACATAGGTAAATTAAATCCTAATTCTTCTTAACAAAGGCAAATTAAATTTCCCGCCATACGATCACCCATATGACGCCACAAATACTGTAGACTCGCATGTCTTGGAAGGCTCAGTCAAGCGTGCAATGCACACGGTATAACATGCGTGTTTCTACTACAAACAAATAAACAACAAATCTGATTGTGAGGGCGGTATATACGTTTCGGTAACTTTGTAACAAGAATGTTCATAAGTTTGGTACCGGTGCATTAACCAGTCCGAACGGCAAAACGGTGAACTGAAAAAGAGCCTCTACTGTTACAACAGCTTTTTCTGTCTGTCCTTTTTAGCTAAATGGACCTGCCAGTAGCCCTCAGTCAAATAGAATTTCGAAAAGTAATGGCCGGCAGCTACCTTGACCATGAAACTATCAATATTTGGGATAGGTTCGGGGTCAAAAACGGTAATCCTGTTCAGTCTTAGATAGTCTACACAAAATCGTTTGCTCTTGTCCTTTATCTCTACAAGAACCACAGGAGATGCATAGGGTAAAGTCGAGGTCTCAATTACCCCCATCTTTAGCATCATCTGAAGTTCACTCTTTACACTATCCACCATGGCATGGGGTACTTGGTATGGTTTGCTTCGGATTGGTTTTTGTGAGGTGAGATGAATTGTATGTTGAATTATATATGTCATACCAGGTATATCTGTGAGAACATCTTGAAACTCATTCAACAATTCTTTAACTTCACTGACCTGATGTAAATTCAAATCATCCCCAATTCGAACATCATTAACACACTTCTTAGATTCGATAGAAGGAAAATCAACAAGTATTTTCTCGCTCAATTTGACGACTTCTTCTTTCTCATAACTACTCAAGTCATTGTCACTTACAATTCTATTGTCTTCCCTGCATTCATCATCAGTTGAAATTAAACATGAACAAGCTCTTTGCAGCTGTTATACAGAGACATTTGCATGATCATTCCTCTCTGTACTAATATACTTTTTCTTTAACAAGTTTTCATGTATGGTTTTGATCTTTGAACCCATTTTAACCTTGTAGTTATGGTTAGCAACTTTCTCTATAACGCCATTTGGCCCTTTCCATTGCATCAAAAGCTTATTTGATGCTGTAGGTGGAAAAACCAATACCTTGTCACCAAAGGGAAATTTTCTATCCCTGGTACGCACATCATAATATTTTTTTCTACCTATTAGATGCCTTACTTAACTCTTCCTGCGCCATTTGACAAGTCTTATCCAAATGCTCCCTTAAGTCTTCCGCATATTGATATGTATTCCTAACCTCTTCTTGGTCTAATTCGCCTGACCAAAGCTCCTTAAAAATGGTTAGGGGCTCCTCACGGTTCTACCATACAAGAGCTCAAATGGGGCGAATCCAAGGCTTTCCTGAGGAGCTTCTCGATAAGAAAACAGGAGAGCGGGAAGATAGCGATCCCAGTCAGAGGGGCGTTCGGCACACATTCGACGTAACATTTTCTCATTCATTTCCCTCTCATGCTACCTTTGCTTCTGACGTTCATTCCTATCCTCTCTTTCTTTAATGAACTTTCTTAATTCTCCCTCGTAACCCATTGCCTTTCCCTGCTTCAGATACTCGTCAAAATCCATACTTAAAGTGGTAACTGTTTTGTCAGATATTAAACACAATGTGCGGTAGTTGAGACAGCAACCTAAATAGCATATCAGTAAAACAGGCCTCTTCGAGAAAGCATAATCAGTCATTCAATAGGTCGGTTACGAAAACACATAAACACATAACAGTGAAAACAACGGACATATTAGTATTAGTACGCAGGCCATAGATCACGTAAGTGAGTATAGATTCCTTCAATTCAAAATAAGCCACATTGTTTTCAGAACTTTGAGGAATAGAAAATGTCCACACTATCGGACGTATTTGGCTACATCTTTCCTCAACAAAACCAGTCAAAGAAATTTTCACATTTATACTTATTTCTCCAGCACTCACTCTACCAACGACTTTTACCACTAGCGTATCTCTGTGTCTCCGTTCTAGATTTCTCCCACGTCACACCTGTCTTTTCTCCTCCAGACCCATAACTCCCAAGCCAAACCCTTTGTCATCCTTTACATAGGCAAATTAAATCATAATTCTTCTAAACATAGACAAATTAAGTTTCCTGCCGTACGATCACTGATATGACGCCACAACTACTGCAGACTTGCATTCCTTGAAAGGCTCAGTCAAGCGTGCAGTGCATACGCTATAACATGCGTGTGTCTAATGCAAACAAATAAACAACAGACCTGATTGCGAGGGCGGTATATACGGTGCATTAACTTTGTACCAATAATATTCATAAATTTGGTACCTGTAACAGTGATACAAATGGTAATTTTGCAAAGTAAAAAAAAAGTTTGGTCATTTTTTGTTTGTTTGAGCCCCTTCAATGCACTGAAAAAGCAATTCTTTTCCAACCTCTTTTCATCCAGTCTAGAATTGAGCCATGCATGACAGACCAATAATGTTAATGGTCAAGTGTTGTATTTAACCCTTTACCGTTGTGCTCCAATCGGGGCATATTTGCGCGCCTCGGGAGTGGGCGGAAAGCGGACGCAGCACGCCCCGCATCACCGCTTCGGTAGGTTATTGACCCCGTGACCTTAAACTATTGTCCCTCTCGTTGTTGTGGCCGAATTTTTGGGTAGCTACTCGCAGTTTCGAGCTCCACGTGAAACAGTAAAGATGGGTGACAGCCGCGCTCTCCGTATGGGTCCAAAAGGACCCAAACAACGGTAAAGGGTTAAGTGGACGAAAACGTCTTCGGAAGCAATTCAAGTTTACTTTCGCCGAACGGCCCTTTGCCAGAAGGTCGGGAGGACTTTAGAAAAAGTATCTTTTTCTTTCAACCTCTTTTTCACAATCCGTTTATTTTGAATGATAATGGGCTGGTGCTCTTTATCAGAGAATTTATTGAAGGTGGATATACCTGCGTGAGTGGTATTTCTTTTGAAATAATTCTACACTTTCTTCCTGCCCTGGAAGTCTATGACAACATTGTTGCTTTGAATCTTGATACAAGGGTCACTTTTGTTGATATGCACTCGAGTCATATACTGGATTGTATTCCTCAAGAGTGGTGCACTAAGATTTTTTTCAGATGACAAAATTGTCAGTACTCAAGTCACCGAAAATTTGTCTTTGAGAATCCAGGTGGGTGATACGTGGGAAGATGCTGGCGGTCTGACGGCAAAGCGTGCCTCTTTTATGACGTCTGGCTGGCGCAACAACCCCTAATGGCCAGCTGTTTTGGCAGAATTGCTTTCCCCAAATTAGTTTCAAGAGTAGGTGGTGGGGAGTGCATGGTGGTATTAAAGACAATCTCGATGCTGATCTTGATTTTAAAGAGCCCATGACATGACTTAGTAACAATGATTTAGGATCATTCTCTGGCACTATCTATCAACAAAAATAGCATTTATTTTAAAAATCCAACCCCGCGAAAGAGAAATGCTCATGTGAAATGGTATCCCTTCCAGCACAACAGCTGAAAAATGTAAAAGTGCGTTGAACCAAGAATGACATCATCTCAGGAACCCCACTTCACAATGTGTGTACTATAGTGCTTTTGGAGTATACCCTGCTCTGTTGATGTTACTGAATCTTGCATGTGTAGATGGCTTTAAATGATTGATTTATCAACAAATTATCATTACAAAACCTAATCCTAAGTTTGCTTGACAAAACTACTGAAAAAGGGGGTTTCAACACTTAGGAATACCCCTGTTCAACAGATGGAGTTTTGCGACTTCTCAATATTCCATGAGCCAAATAGCAGGGAAAATTGTTTGGTATACATCATACAAGTGTTTGGAAGTTCCCTGATTAGAAGTTATACA
Organism: Holothuria scabra; assembly: GCA_037179385.1. NCBI lineage: Eukaryota > Metazoa > Echinodermata > Holothuroidea > Aspidochirotida > Holothuriidae > Holothuria > Holothuria scabra. The sequence continues at coordinate 49,199,919 of CM074183.1, read as the reverse complement.
CACAGAAAAATACCTCAGGTTCCTGGGGGATGTAACTGCATCCATCTGTGCTCCATTATTATGTAACTATTATTTTTATTCGGGAGGAAGCAGTGTTTCTCCCATTACACAGACCCATATGCAATACTGTATACCACTCTGAAGGGTGCATACTACCAACAAGTTCTGTGTTGTTTTGGATGCATGTGCTAATGCTGCAATTTGACTTGGTTCAAAGAAAACGAACAGTGATTATAGTGGCAAAGGAGACTAGCTGAAGTTTTGGTTATTTAAGGAAGTATCCTGTATTTTTATCAAAAGTTCGCATGAAGTTACTATTTAAACTTCATGAATTTTGAAGTCTATGCTAGTACAAGATCCATTGTATGATTTCCACATTAACGTTTGTGACAAATTTAGTTGGAAGGGATGTCTTTCAAAGAAATCCGGGTGAGATATATCTTCTTATTCAACAATCTGATTGAATGAGAGTTGAAATATTTTCTTTTTCTGGTTGAAAGAATTGCTGTCTAGTCATAGATCGACTAGATCGTTGGAACCAAAAATTCAAACTGATAGGCCTAACATGAATGGGACAGCTTGAGTAAATAATGACAAAATTCCTCTTTTGAGGAATTGGGAGTGAGAATTTCAAATTTTGATTGATATATTTTTGGCTTTATACTGGTACATTTTTCAGATATAATTCAGAAATTATATGGCCAGTACCGGTCTCATGCTACGCAATCTGTGAGCAAAATGTTACTTAAACATAGCATTATAATACACACACTGTGAAGTTGGATTCCTTTGATGATGTCATTCTTGGTTCAATGCACTTTTACATCTTTTACATTTTTCAGCTGTTGTGCTGAAAGGGGTACCATTTTACTTGAGCATTTCTCTTTTGTGGGGCAGAATTTTTTAATATAAATGCTTTTTTTGTTGATAGATAGTGTCAGAGAAAAACTCCAAATCGTTTTCATTGAGTCATTTCATGGGGTCTTTAAGATTCTTCATAACATTCTTTTCACAAACGACCGTCTTTATAAGTATAGTGATCAGCTCACCATTATGTTCTTTATGTAATTCGGAATCGGAACGGGGCAACGCCTTTTCATTCACTGTCCAATGATTCATAATTTTTGGTCTACGATTACTTCAAAAGTTGGTACCATTATTTCTGTTTCATCTTGGGAGGAAGCCACTCTATGTGGTCTTGATTTACCAAAGAAAAACTGTGAGGGTGTCCTAATGAATTTTCTTCTTTCTTGGGGTCACGAGAGGTCAAAAGGTCAAAACTTCGTAAACACGATACCTCAAGAACGGCACATGTGACTGTGGTGTGGTGTGGTGTGTAGGTTCATTGTATTGAGAAGATGATCCCATTCGATTTTCCCAAAGGTCAAAGTTCCTTTGGAGTCAGCATGTTCAAAGCCTGACAAGCTTTCCTACGCAGTCTTTCAACAAAGGTCACTTGTAGGGTCCTGTAAGGGCAAGGGGGATCTCAATGTAGGAAGACTGCATGCCTTGCAAGTGTACTTTGTGGCACATTATGGAGCCCTGTTAATTGAAAAACATTAAAAGCAATGTCAATGTGAAAAAAGGCCTTAAATTTCAGTGGCAAGGAATCACTAAGGCTTTTGGCTTTCTGGTTTCTATCTTCGACCTGAGCAATTTTCCATTTCGGGCAAAGATTTTGCCATACTACAGTTACGAACTGGGGCGGAGAAAAAACTTTTTCCACAAGTTACCCGAATGTGTAATGTGATTATTTTTTGTCATTTTTATTTTTCCCAAGAAAAATTTACTTTTTCTGTTTTTCAGGCAAAGGTTGAAGGTATTTAAATAATCGGCCTTTTCGGGAATTATGTTGCACAAGATATAAATGCAAAAACAGGCTGAAGAAAAATTGTTTCTTTTAAGCGTCAAGCTTCCCAAATGTGTCACGATTATTTGATCTTTTTGATTTTTCGTAAATATGATACCCTGGCTATAATACTTTTTCAGTTTTCGGGCGAATGCTGTGGCAGTAAAGCCATCGATTTGGGCAGATATTTAAACTGTATACTACAAAAAATTCTCTACGTCCCTAAAGAAAATATATTTACTCAGAAGTTTTGGAAGGCGTACAATTTAGGATTGCTTGAGTTGGTATCATGGCGTCACTCATTCACGCTAAAAGCTAGCTACATCACACACCTTACCCTAAAATAATATTGGTTCATCCATCAATGAAATGGGGTAAGGGCGGTCAGTGGCGGAAATTTTCATTCCCCCAACTCACTCCCATGTCTATGGAGAGGCAGTTGCAGTATTCTTCAGTAAGTTACGTCATTTGCTACCATTTCCCTAACATTCCTCTCGCTCCATCTTCGTTACTTTTCTTCCCTTCTTCTTTTCCTTCTTTTTACCTTCCCCTCTTCTTCCCTTTCTTTCTCCTCCTTCTTTTTACCCCATGTCTAATTTTTCTCCTCCATCAATGGGGGGGGGGATGGCCCGCTGCAACCCCCCTCTGCTCACACCGCCAGTGACTATGATCAATTGCAAAGTTTTGAAAATTTGATAAGAAATTAAGACTCTCGGAATTCGATTAATCACGTTTTGGTATTAATTATCAACTTAAACCTTAGCATACATTCAGTTTTAGTTCCGAGAAATGTTATCAGTTGCTGCAACGTTTGGGGAGTGGCTGAAGGTGTTCAGTTTATTATCTCTCCCGTTGTCTACTGGTTGCCTACCACAATATTGGTCAGTTGGGAAAATGTTTGGAGATGAACGCATGCTCGGTTATTCCAAGTAGAGTGTGCGAGAGTAAAACTTGTCTCTATGTAGTATATGTGTGATCGCGAGCAACAAACGATAGAATGGCCTTGGCTGGCCCGACTAAAAACAACTGGCCGTAAACCTCTATCTAACCTTCTTCTTCTAATCTTCACACAGTGAAGTGCTTATATTATGAGTGTTTGCAAGTTGTTTTTGGTTTCTCGAAAGGGAAAACGTGCAAGATCTTGCAAGAATTCGAATGAGACCGAGGGTTTCAAAGTTCATGTTGACTATCAAAAGCAATCAATTCGGAAAACTGACCACCTTGTTTTTACTTTATCGCTTTAGGCGTTATTTCTACAAAACAAAACCAACAACGTTTATAACATATTTTAAATAAAATTGCCTTTTCCACCCTAGGAAAAACTAGTCGGCGGATTGCGTTTTTCCATGTCAATTCCCACGTAAAACTAAATCCCTATGCTATGTTCCGGTTGACCGCACATAACTGACAGCGTTTGTGTCTACTCAACTATGCTCAGCAGCTGCACGTAGCTACCTCCCAAGTACTAGCTTAAAACAGTAATTTACGTGCGTAGGCCAATGCCTGTACGGGAATGTGAAGGTATCCGTAGCATTTATTAATGTCAATTATCAACCCTCAACTCCAGGAGCTCCTATATCTTGTAGTTTTAAAGGGACTAAAAGTGATCTCTGTCAAGTATGGAAATTGGACCGTAAAACTCCATCTAACTAACTGACTGACTGACTAACCAGCTGACAAGTATCCTTTCGGGAAACGTACATAACTGTGATTCTCTTACCGTGTTTGTATTCAGCAACAAAACCAGTGCATGTGACAGAGGAATCTGATTCCATAGTTACCGATATTTTATTCGAAGTAGAGAGAAACCGGTGGGGTTTCCGGGGCCACCGCGGTCCATTTCCGCAAAACGGAGAAATCATGATTTTCGATCCGGGAGTTCCATCATAAACCTACCAAAACCAAAATGCAAGGTAATATCATTTTTTAATAAGATCTGTATGCATTTTAAACTGACTGTAAAACTCAGAAGAGTCTTAGTTCAGTAGGGCTGTTTTTAATGTAAATATGCGTTATTCCCCCGTAACATTTCCACGTTGGTCACATTTCTTGGTCGATGTGATTTTTAATCCGGAATTAACAGGAGGTCGATTAGGGCTAGACCCCCTGTCCTGTTTCATATGACCCATATGGGATACTTCAAGGGATCAGCGTAAAAGACTGATATGTGGGAAAAAATATGTACCACTCCTATAATATTCCTCTTGCATGTGAGCTACCCGTGTGGGGGCCCTTGTTATTCTTGGGTGCAAAATTAAATAGGCACCAGATGGCTTTACCAACTTGGGGCTCGTTAACTTTACTTTAAATTTACATCTAATTTACCTACATGGGTCCCATATTTGCCCATATGTAGGACATGGGACTGCCAAAGTACGCAAGGAAAATTTTTGAGGTTTGGAAAAACTTCCGAATACTGTTAATTGCCACAGTCCAAATTATGTGGAAAGTGGGAAGAATTGCTTCTCTATCAAAATGTGGAATTAATTTCATCTGAAGACATTTGACTCTATAAAACTCTGTAAAATAACGAGAACATACATACATGCCGATTCCCCTCCCCCCTTTAAAATCTGTTTTTCTAACTTCATCTTTCCATTGTTCTAGTGGTTTGGTATGCTTTAAACCTCATTGTCCTAGGCTATATTTTTATCACCACATGAGGGATCTTCCCGGCCCATTCAAGTTTCAATTACAATAACAAAACACTGTCTACTCATCATATTTCAATAATGCTGAACGACCTTAGACAATTTTCCGGAACAAAGTTGGTATCGATTCAGTCAATACTGTGTTTACGCGCTGTTGTCCTTGCCTTTTTTTAGTTTTACAGGTAAGTATGCAGCTCTTACATACCTTTGTTGAACCCATTGGTGCATGCACGATTTCTCTGAAGGGGCGCATATAGCGTGCTGAGTGATTAATGGCCTAGAAGAGGGTTTTATAAGGGGTGAGGTGTCCCCCTATCTTAACAGTTAAACGAGTTTGTGCCCTTACATGAAACTGGTGCCATATACCTTTTGAAGTCGAACTGAAGTGTTACAAAATTTTTTCCGATTTAGGAACTAAAAAAGGCATCAATGTGGGGACCTTGAGGAGATAACTCTTCCCATTTGAAATTTTCGAGATATTGAGTATTCTTACAAGCAACTTGGTACCATATATGCTACCCTTTGAAGTAAAATTGTGCCACTGAATTACGCATTTATTTTTACCTAAAAAATTGCGTCCGCGGAAAAATTGCGTCATGATAGGGAGCATGGTCTAATGCTCAGGCTTGCGTACGGCACTGGTTGCAAAAGAGATTTCAAGAAAGAGAGCTGAAAATGTTTAGTTTATAAGCAGTTACATGGGCCCTAGACCTTGGCCGTGCACGGGCCGTTTTGATCTGCTGTGCACTTTCATACTTTAACGTAAATTTGTTTACGGTACTTTCCATTAAAGGCCAGGTTTGTTGCTCGGACATTTATCCCGTCGGGTATTTGTCCTGCCTAAAGTTTTGGAGCACTGGGATTTCGCTAGAGTGTTCTGTGGGATCAACCTCTTATGAAAATTTTCCTACAAATGTTGAAAACTATTTATTAAAATGCGAGAATCTTGTGTTTGCTCGTGATCGACCCTTACGAAAAACACTTTTTTGTTCTAAAATGGCTTCGAATACAGGCATGACCCATAAAACATGCCAAGATGATTTCACAGAACTGACGGTCGTCAGAGTTGGCAAAAAATTGGGAAAGTCTTGCAATGAATTTGCCCTTTTCTACCAATTCATTTCATGGACTTCTTAAGGTTTTTTGAACTGAATGTATTTTGATACAAGATTTTCTTCAAAAACGATGCACTAAGCAAACATTTCACTCATCAATTCGGATTCTATGGAAAATTTACACCTTTCATGTAAATTTGGTCAAATTTAAGTTTAATGAACATTTTAAATGGAAGATGAAAATCGCTGTACACACACTAGTTGAATTAGATTTATGACTAGAAATTTAAACAGGTCGACTGAGTGTTCTGTGGGATCAACCTCTTATGAACATTTTCCTACGGATGTTGAAAACTATTTATTAAAATGCGAGGATCTTAAATATTGTCTGCAAGAAGACTTTTATCTTATAAAGTGATGTTTAAATCCAGAAATACTTGTTTCTTGACCAATTTTTGGAATATGCGAAGTGGATCATGAGTGCATTTGCGTATTTTTCAGAAAAAATCATATGTATTTAAAACCCTTTTACACTTTCTATGACATTTTTTATGATATTACAATTTAGTTTTTAAGGTAACATAAATTACAACTAATGAAGTATTTTTTCTTTCATCATTTCTGGTGTTTTTTCTTTCATGTGTAAATGTGAATGAGCTGCGTGGTCTTACTGTAAGGAAAATATTTCATACTGTATTGTCTGAGTTTTTGATATTACAATAAAGACCTTTAAGGCAGAATAGAAACCACGACAGGTGAAATAATTTCTTATTTCTTCATAATATTTTCTGCTCTGTGCCATCATCTGTAAAAAGCCTACATGTACACATAAGAATGTCATTCTGTATGCAGAAACACATAATGCACTGTTAAAAATTTCTGTTAATTTACAGACTTTTTTTAACTTAAACTTTTTGTATTTTACTTTTAATAGAGATTTTCTGTATCTTTACAGACACTTTGTATTGCTACAATAAAAAAAGGTTGTTTAACATGTATTTTCTGTTTATTTGAAAAACCATTTCTGTCTGCTTTTTTAACCAAATTTTACTGCTTTGTAAAACTTTTTCTGTAAATTTACAGAAATTTTAACAGTATTTTGTATTTTTCTGATTTCACATAAAAATACTGTCATTTAACAAACATTCATTTTGTTTTTAAGCTGAAAAAGAAACAAGAATAAGCCCAAACAAACAAATAAGAAATAGCCAGAAAATTTTCAATATATAACATGCATCGTTCTGCGAAGTTTCAGTTCAAAAAGAAAACATTTTTTTGGCAAATTTATGGCCCTATTTGAAAATTAACTTACATTTATTATAAAAGCATACTTAGTTGTTCCGTTCTTAGTTATAAATATCATAAAACTTGTGTTTTGTCACACATTTTTAAGTAAAAAGAAATTGTTAGGCCCTAATTTAAGAGCACTGACAATTGGTATACTGATGTCAACTCATCGCCGCAGGCGCTCATGCACTTGATCGAATTAAAAACGTTTCACAAATTTACTTGAAAGAGTCTGTAATTTACCACTTTATGACGTATATCTCATTTTGCATAAATGGGTGGAGCTTATTTTGTAGGCATTTTCCTAACAAAAGGATTGCTGTTGCTTTGAATAATATCTTTTTTGGCGTTTTTTAATCGGGAAGTGATAAACTTATTGTTTACCTTGTCTGGAAATGTTTGCAACCAATGTATTTGCATTCTTTGTCATATTTATTTTAAAAACAATTATTATAGTGTACAAAAAATGTGACTTTCCAATTACAAAGTTCCTAGAGATAGCAGTCTACTTGACAACAATATGACAACAAAGCATTCTCATTGTGTTTTGATTGAAAACACCTTTGGACGTTAAGCTCCTTAAGGGAGCAGAACTCCTCCGGGAATAATCGTTTGGTTTTCGCCCCTTGGCTCTGCGCCAGACAGTCGTGGGGACTTTTAGAAAAAAGATGATTGAAAACAACTTCGTAACGACACATTACGTTGATAAGCAAATACCTGATCTACGTAATGGTGAAGTGTATGTTACGTAATAACATATGAAAGGGAAAAAAGCGATATTATAATAAATATTAAAACGCCGAGAATGAAAACAGTAGACTGTAAATTCACATAAAATTAAGGTAAAAAAAAAGGACAATTCTGTAATTTGATTTTACAGTAGACATTTGTAAACTAATTTACATGCAAAAACTGTAAAGAAAAAACAAACACTTAATGTTTTTTCATGATTACAGTCTGGCTGTAAAAAAAACATTATTTGGTTGGAAAAAAAATTGCCATAAAAATTATGTAAATTTACAGAGAAATGTTTAACAGTGTGGTGTAAATTACTTCTATTCCTTGATTCGAAGCTACTTTTATTTTGATAGGCAAACGTATCCCTATTATCATAACAGAAAAAAATTTTCATTGAAAACATTTCAATTCCTATGACATCGTATTTCTTTTGCCACAAAGTTTTTTTGATACCTGAAATACGTTTTGATGGTTCGAAGTATTTTAAATCATCTCATATATCATGTTATAGCTGCTTCAGGCACTAGAAACGTTGAATTTAAAGAGGACCTGTCGTCTCTTGAAAATGCAATAAAAAATTTTTTTTTCCGCATTTTGGAAGATGTCACACATAACCTGTGTCGTAACATCAATTGGCGAACCGATTCGTTACACTATCAATAGTGTCACATCAGTGACAGTGTATCGAAGAACGTTCGCATTATCTATGGTGCATCCACCATGTTCACAATCAGATTTAAAACATGGTTATTTTGTGACGTCATCCAGAAGTCGGTATAGTGTTTAATGCATTTTCATGAGACGACAAGCCATCTTTGATTGTCTTCCGGGCGCCATTGGGATGATTTGTGAAGTTCTCGATTGCTGGACAATTTGGTATGACAATTCACCACATTATGATTTTCCCATAAGTCGAGGGAAGGGGGAAGACTGCCCCAAATTTCCGCCAAATCTAAAATTCGGCCAGAAATTTTGAAAAAAAAAGCAACTGAAGGGCATGGTTTTTTCAGAAAATTCCTAAGCGTGCCCGAAATCTTCAAAAGATATGTCCTAAAAAGAAAAGAAAACTCATGGACGAGGTAAAAAATTTATGAAAAATCAGTAAGATTGCAAAAAATCGCTACATTTTCGGGAAGCGCAAAAAGCTATTGTTCTTGAATTTTATTTCACAGTCTTTAACAACAAAATGCTCGAAATGGTCGAATATCCAAATTCGTCCATCATTTGCCCGAAAATATAGAAAAGTATCTTAGTCAGGGGTAACATTTTAATGGAAAAAATCTAAGAGATAAAAAAATTCAACACAGTGGTAAGCCTTTCGCTCAAAAAGAAACAGTAATTTTACAGCCTCCTTTTACAGCCTCCTTTTACATTAAGCAAAATAACGCCAGAAAACATCGATAACGTAAAGAGCTATATTCAACATAAATTTTCATGGACTATCAAAATGATAATAAAAGTTTGCGGCACGTTCGGGTAGCTTGTGAAAGAAAAATGTTTCCCTCCCCATCCCCATTTTTTATCGTAGTCTTGCAAAACCTTTGCCCGAAGTGGTCAGGGCGGATCTAGGGTTTTTCGTTAGGGGGCGTGCTGACGGTCGATCATCTGCCCGAACGAATATCTTAGCGGAGCGCCACAGTCAGTTGGCGCCGAGCGTACAGAAGATTTTGAAAAAATGCTACCCCTCAGATAGCCGGAAATGGCATTTTCCAGGCTTGTAAGTAAAACCTAAGCAGTCGTTACTTTAAGCTTTTGTTTACCAAAAAATGTTCCCTTCAATTAAAAGTGAGATAATTGCAAAAACTTGTTTCATGAACTAAACCAAAATTTACTTGATTTTGATTTGAGCTAAGATCACTCTTGAACACTTTTGATGAAATACCTTCCCAAAAGTATTTCGTTATGTTATAGGTCCGGAAAAAATGGTCTAAAGATAAGGGGGTCCTCACACAAGATATAGAGAGCAGAATCTTTCCTTTTAAATTTTGAATAAAAATTCGTTACAACCTGTAATTCTATGAACAAAAAAAAAAAAAAAACTGAAAGAATTGAATTTTGGGGTCTCCAACAGCTTCGAAGACGATGGTGAAAATATCTGACCAATTCCTTTAAACCCACCTCGTAATGTGACTTTTTTCAAGATTGTTGCTAACAGAAATTAGGTCATTTGTAGTCAGGAGTTGGAACAACCACATGGACAATTATATCAATTTAATATGTGTTGAATTTAGCCAAGAGTAGCAAAATGACATACCTAAGCAGGTTTGCAGTTTGTCTTTACAGTTTCTCCAGAAAAGATACAAGACCATTTTATATATGGTAGTGGTACATCTTATCTGGTAATTTCCTGATCAAAAAAGGGACTGCTTGATCCTTCTTGTCAGCAAGGGAAATGACTTTTCCAGCTATATATGAGGAGTCCGATTTTCAAAAGTTTCTGTACGTTCCGAGCAAACTTAATGGCGGTGCTCCGGGTAGAGTCCTTTGTGCACAATTACATTTTACGGGCCAACATATCTTCTTTTCCCCAAACTGAAATGCTCCTGTACGCCTATAGATTTTTCATACATCTCTCAGATGATTTGGGTAGGAATAATTGACATTTTTGCTTTGATATTTTGTCCAAATATTCTGAGAGAAAAACTGTGCAAAAGGAAAAATGAACTTCAAGATAGAAACGTCTTTTAAAATTGTCCAAAATTTTCCCATTTTTGACTGTCATACTCCCATCAAAGTTCCCCAGGAGAAACGTGTAAGTTCCACGAAAAGTTAACCTTCCTTCTTGATGGGCATAGTAACAGCACTATTTGTAGTTGTATCAAAAATGATTTTTATATGGCCTCACACGTGATACAATGGGAAAGAAATTTAGACTTACATCCATGCAGAACTTCACTTTTTATGCCCCAACATGAGGATGTCTTGTTTCTTGCATAATAAATTAGGCATTCAATTGTCTAACAAATACAGTCTGTATAATAAATGAGGCATTTTATTGGTTGTCAAAGATACTGTTTAACATTTTTGTCAAAAATACACATCTTTACACTTACTTTAACTGTATCAAAGCAAACGCCATTAAGCCCGACATTTTCAAGGTCGATTTTTGTAAACGTCAGTTCTACGACAAGCCCAGCGGGTGCAATAAAAGTCCACGAGCAGTTGATATCGTCTCTATATGGTCCTGAATCACCAGGATAATCAAGGGTACCTCTCTGATGGTTTAATATGCGAACAGGCCCACAGACTGTTAATAAAAAGAAAGGAATGCTGCATTTACAGGTAGTATACACAACTCAGGAACACAACTTTTACGTGATATCTATAAAACACATTTATACTTCCACTTTAAGAAGAAATGACTGTGTTACAGTAGTTGAGTATTTCTACCTCAGAAATGGATTTTAAATATAGGCCAGTTTCAAATTAAGACCTTAACGCCATCCATACCTTGATGTAAAAGTTTCTTATCAAAACTGTGAATGTTTGGATAACTTTTTTTTGTGGGGTATCGTATTTTAAACATTTTTACAAGACAGGCAGGGTATTTGTATAATTATAGTTGGTTTTTGTTCTAAAGGTCAAAGGTTATAAGGGTACGCGCTCTTCCAATACGCCACCGCTGCCATAGTAACGCATAGCCCACAGTGCACAACCCTATGCATAGCGCCTGACAAGACTCCTCAGGTCATAGGTCATAGGGGCATTGAACTTATCTAAGCACATGCGCAGTAACAACTCTGAACTGGCTTATTGAAGGTAATTCAAAATATAGATGTTACACCTCCAGAAATAACAACTTGTAGCTATCCATGCTTGAATCCAACTTACACCAACACAAGTACAATTAGATCATTGCGTAGACGTAGGATATGTGTGTAAGCGTACTTTACCCTTTCGCGGGGGTGAAAGTTTACCTGGTGGGAAGGATGTGCTTCAAAATTTGCTCTCGAAAACGATGACGCGTGACGTCAGATCATACGGTCTATAAGACTGAAATACCATTTAAAAAGGCAGTTTCTTAGGTTTCTAGTATACCAAAGGTTGGATTCAGATTGAGTCTGGAAGCGGATGACTTTAGACAGTTGTGGGAAGGACTTAAGTAGAAGAATTAGAATTGTATGGGGGAAAAGATTCCGCCTTTAATATTAGATAAACTGTTCCACATACCTGACAAGAGTACGACATTAAAGGAGCAGATGGCTGTATTGCCGAGATGATCGTTAAAGGTGTATGTCACAGTACTGTTCCCTACATTGAAAACATCCAATGGCTTCGATGTTCGCGTATCGTACAACAATATTTGCCCATCCAATTGGCTGGTGCGGCTAATCGCAGAAGGTTCTTCCCAAAAAACTGGTTGGTAAACTCCTGTGGTATTTATAACGATCTCACTTGGACAATCTTCTATGTTAGGAGTAACTGAACAATGATTAAAAAGAAAATTTCACACGTTTTATTCCAGCGAACTGTCATTTTCTCTCTCGGGCCAAATTGTTCTGGTTTAAAAAATACATATTCGTTATAATACATTTAACTTTGATAAATTGTTCTCAACTCGTAAACATACCCTTTCCATTTAGAATTCAATACGTTCTGAGAATTTTTTATAGAAAAATATTGTGCTGTAGGCTAATGTATTGGGTTGCATAGCACTACGATGCATTGTTATAACTTGCATTGTTGAACAGTACCTTGTAAAAAGTTGCTAGGAATTGAACGTTTTTTAAACACTTTTTGACCCCAATTTGCAAATATGTTCAAATGCTGAACAAACGTTTTAGTTTCTGCAAATTTAAACATGTTTCATGATTAAACATTTAGTGATTAATAGTTAAACATATTGAGAATATAAATATGTTTGAGGGTACCCTTTCTGAACGTTGGAGAATGGTCACAAATTTGTCCCGAAATCGTCCCGAAGCTGCCTAATAATTATCAAATGTTCTAATTTGATCACGAAATATACTTTCCCACATAATTTAGTTCATAAATTATTCCAATTTCCCGGGAGACCGCCAATCCCGCTTTGTTTATGCTACGAATGTATTTGCAGTACACATGTTAGTAATTCAGTCACCTTGAAACGCAATGAATGATGGTACCTAGCATATTGCAGCACTGTGATACAAGATCCAACACAGTGCCATGCTTTGGGCGTGCACATACGTAAGTGATGCGAAAACATGTACATATAATGAATTGACGACGCAGAAAAAAGACCAGAGTTCTTTTTGTATTTTCAGTGAAGATAAAAGAATAACAAGAAGGGTACCGCTTTGTTTTGAAAATTTTATTTGTTTTTTCTCTTCCAAATCATATTTCAATATATTCTTTAATTGAAGACGGAAAATGTGCAGTTTTCAATTTTGCAAGTGAACTCTCTCTCCTTCGATTTTCTCAGAAAGCTTACGACGACGGAAGATTCTAGCCAAAGTTCACCCCCCTGACAAACGCTCTATACTTGAACAAGTTTCTTTATCTTTTTTCTTCAATTGCCAAAAAAATGATCAACTACGTAAGACCATGGAAATACTATCTGGTAAGACCTTGAATAAGAATTTACTGACATTTTTAACGGGTGTCTGTTTTCTCTCTGCATAGGCTATCTCGAGTACGGTCTCCCAAAATGCATTTCACCTCAAGTGCTGAGGGTGTAAAGATGGCGCAATAACGGTCACAAATGTGAGGTCTGCTTCCCAACTGATCAGAAGTTTACCGATTTTACATCCCCCACAACGAGGTCTTATTCCTACAACTTCATGGTCAACACAACAGTCTCACCCTCCCGGTCTCACAAACAGAGAGTAACACAACATACCTTGTCAATGTGAGGAAGTCACATAACCTCTGCTGCCTTCAAACTCACTTTGAATCATAAATCTAGTGACTTCATTGACTGATAACTCGAGAAATACATGTCCGATATGAATAGAATTTTCAACACACCTTGTGTATTTGATTCCTTTCTTACATATGAAAATTAAATTTTTGCTTTTACTGTCCCTTTAATTGATAAAACGTTTTTAGAGTGTTCATTCCATATAAAAATAGAATGAAGGCAAAAGGTGTCATCATAAGTACCGGTACTTTGCAGATACACACCTCCCTGGTCATACAGTCATGTAAGCACGCTTATTGAAAAGTGCGGTTATAGGTGTTAGGATCTGCAAATGTATAACTGTGGAAGATGTTTTGTCAAGGAATTGTCTTATCAGTAGGCAGGTAGGCCTTCTCCTAAAAATGACACCATATAGTGCAAAGCTAAGGGGGAGGGGATGTGGAGCATTCCTTATGGAAATATATTTCTGTTCGTACCTTCGACACAACTGAACGACATCCCTTGGGGAAAGCACAACTCCTGACACCCTGCTTCGCCTGTAGCACAGATATGCTGATCTGAAATTTCAGCGAGAAAAACATGACAATTAAATTGTGAGAATACCATTATTTGATGTAGTATACAAATACCAAAGATACCATTGATGGGAAAACATCGTTTGCTCCAATGAATACAGACAGATTAAGAAGTAACAGGCAGAATAGACAAAATACAATAGTTTGGTATACAGATGACAGCAAATCCCTTTCGAAATCGTTAACATCTACTTCAGACCTTTACAGATGTAATAATTCTGTATTAATAATTCACCACTATCTATGGTTTTTTCATGTGCTTGCCAATATTATTGTGAGTGGGCGTTTGTTTGCGGAAACGTGCCTGCTTGCGTCGTGTGGGTAGATTGCTTATAGACGAGTACGGTCCGGGGCACGATCCAAGGTTCCGGTTGTTGGACATCCCCCATCCCCAAATCAGATCGACGCTCCTGCACTTATGATTTAGTTTGAATAATATAAAGCATTGGTTGAGTGATAGGATACGGATAGGTATACTTAAACTCAATGAACTACTAGGCTATATCTATAGAATGGTGATAATTTTCTTAAAGTGGGCATGACACGGCCAAAGTAAGTTTCTCGGTAACTGTTCTTTGGGTACACCATGACATAAAGTGACTGATTTTCCCACTAAATTATGTCCATAAATACTGAAATACGACGTTTTGAATTCCCAATTACAGGCCAGGCTCAGCCCACTTGAAATTCCAAAGCAGAAAAACGTATGTGAATGCGTCTCAAAATGGCGACGTCATTGGAGGCGCGGTTAGCAACACTGTACCAGAGGGCTCACAATCATCGATTTATGTGCATGGTAACGCGTGTTAGCACATACATAATTGCATTCACCAGTGCTACGATAGCAGTGAGCGTGGCCACTGACTACATTGGGAATTGTGCATTGCACAGTTTCTGCTTAGTATTCGTAATAGCATCTTCACCAAACAGCTCATACTGTAAAGACGCGCTCGCAGTGGGGACGCGCTTGTTGTGGTATGTCCATACATTACCTTCATGTACATAGCTGTTCTTTATAGCGCCCGAACCACGTCTTTCTTGCACAAAAACAGAACTATTTTTACCCGCGCGCATATGCACGCGAAGATATTGGCCAATGATTTGCTCCGAATTCCCCAATGGTCCGTGCCTTTCGCTCTGTATGTTGGACTCTGTATTGTGATGCAATCGTTTTCATGAAGTTGCTAAGATAAGATAACTTTACCGAGCGTTACATTAGTTCCACATCTAGATGCGCGCCGTAGGGTGGGGTTTGTGCCGTTCGTGCCGTTTATGCCGAATTGTACGGGTTTTTAATCGGGTGTGAGATGATATTTGTAAAATACTGTATCTAATCTTGCAATACACAGAATTTGTACCGTGTCATGCCCACTTTAAGTTACTCGCTAGTGATTGTTCAACCACTCAGCGACAATTTTACATAGTGAGATTATGATACGCATTGTTCTGGGTGTGATAGGAAAACAAAGTGGGAAAATTCTGCACCCGAGTTGAATACACTTATTTATCATCTTCGGGCGTTTATTACGATTTTTGTGAACAAAAGTACCTCTGTATGGCACGCCAAAAAGCTCACCAAATATTTTGATGTTCTAAAAATACACGTTCATGTACTAAAAATACACGTTCATGTACTAAAAGTACATGTTCATGTACCAAAAATATACGATGATGTACTAACTTAAATTTACACCATAATGTACTAAAAACATAAGTTCATCATGTTAAATGTTACGATGTACATGTAAAATCGCATGTTGTACATCTAAAAACAAATGTTGTACATGTAAAAACGTCTTCCGCATGCCATACTGAGTGAGCCTTTCGGCGTACCAGAAGTCCGCCAAAAGGCTCACCGACAAACGATGATCATCTAAACTGATGCGATGTAGTAAACGTACACGTTCATGTACTAACTGCTTACGATGATGTACAAAGGTTTGCATACGATCATGTACTGATTTCATACGTTCATGTACTGTTTGCTTACGTACATGAACTGATTTCATACGTACATATACTGATTGCTTACGTACATGTACTGAATTCATACGGTCATGTACTGAATGTATACGTTCATGTAACGGAGGGGCCCATGTGGGTTTCGAATGGTAATTGGCCCCTATCAATACTAAGGGCCCAACGAATTAATGTTGAAGCTACGACCTGTGGCACTTTTGATTCGATTGGAAATTTCGATGGTACACTGCATTAAATCCACTACAGAAAACAAAAGGTTTTTTTTTCTAATTTCCGTGACATAAGATAGCCCAGGGGCTTTACAGCAAAATCATCGGCCCCGTTGCTAGAGAAACTTAGTTCAAGAGCCGGAAGTACCGTACCGAATCATCATTAAGTATAAAGGGTCCAATTTCATACATTGCATTAACAAAATCATGTGACCACATCACCCCTGCTCTTCGTAATCTTCACTGGCTTCCTGTGCAGCATCGTATCAACTACAAAATCCTTCTTCTTACATACAAATGCATCCATGGTTTTGCTCCATTATATCTAAAGGATCTTATATCTAATTACAAGCCTTTACGTGAACTACGTTCCAGCTCTCAATCTCTTTTAAATGTGCCGTCATCTGTTACCCCATCTTATGGTGATCGTGCTATTTCAACAGTATCTGCGAAACTGTGGAAAGACCTTCCATCTTTTGTCAAGAACTCTTCCACTGTTGGACAATTTAAAACTAACTTGAAAACTCATTTGTTTACTTTGTCATATTGACCGCATGTTGTATAGTTTTAGCGCTTTGAGACTTCTTGTGTAAGGCGCTATATAAGACCTGTTATATTATTATTATTATTATATTAATTGCAGCATGGAAGGTGATCGAAAGTTTTGGGCACAGGGCTCCTTTGTGGGCAAAAAGGCACCGAACAAGAACATTGAAGTGACACTCAGTAACCACTGCATTCCTATTTCTTGTCATTATACAGCCATTGTGTTCCAACTAGTATGGAAATTCCTAAAACCTAATTATTTTAGGTCACAGAAGGCCTGGACCCATGAGGAAATCATTGGGTAGCAAACCTGGGCCACTGCTTGTCGATATTTACGGGATTTGCCAGATACCATGTGGGAAAAGACTGGGTCACTATGTTTAACCAACAAACCAGTTGCCCACATGTAACACATAAGATACCATATATGACATATGGAGAGGCCCATATGGGGTCCTTATGAATGTTGGGTGCAAATTTACATGCATTATAAAGTATATTATATGGAACCATTAAGTAAGTGGGACCAGGGCCGTGCATTGGGAAATTTAAAATGAAGTTATAATTTTTGCCACTAACGTGAAATGAAAAGCAGCTTCGTATCCTTTCTCTTATGTTTTACACCACGCATGCAACACTTGGCAATACTGAAAGATCTGCGGGACCGGGACCCTGGGACCTAAAACGTTAGTCTATAGCCTTAATCCAAATCCAGATATGAATTGATATCTGGATATACCTGGTTGAATAAAGCCTTTATATGGCCATATGAAGCCAGATATACAGCAAGATTTAGATGCCTTGATATAATATATCAAGTTTTATATGGCCATATCAAGCCAGATATAACTTGATTCAAGAAAGGCCCAGATATGCAAATATAGTTTTATATGGCCATATCAAGCCAGATATAAATTGATGAAATACCTTCCCAGATATACAAATAAAGCTTGATATGGCCATATCAAGCCAGATATAACTTGATGAAATTCCTTCCCAGATATGTTAATAAAGTTTGATATGGCCATATCAAGCCAAATATAAATTGATGAAATACCTTCCCAGATAAACAAATAAATTTTGATATGGCCATATCAAGCCAGATATAACTGATTAAGATACCATGACAGAATTACATATAAACTTTTTCATAGCCATATTTATACTTTTTGGTTTCATTTGTGTACCTGTCCTACATAAAGACCTTCTCTGGAAGCTGAACAAGTATCAGAAACCAAAATGAGAACATTAAGACCATATTCAGCCATATTATACTAACATATGCAAATGACTTTCCAATGTGGGCGTGGTCAGGAATTTAGGGCACTGATTTTCTTTTTATTGTAATTAAGGAAGTAATATGTGAAAAATCATGAAAATCATGAAACCTTCAACAAAATTTAGGTTGGGATATTGCCCCATATGATAATTTGAACCATTAATGCGGTGTAAACAATTAAAAGTAGGAATTTCAAAGCAGTTTTTCTCTTCACTATTAAGTAATTTAACAACTTCAAATACTTAAGTCTATATTATAGAAAATGCATTCAGCTTTGTTATAGATGTTCAGATAGCCCTTTACATTATGGTGTCCTGCGCATGACGTTAAACTGCATCCAGGTTGTGGCTTCTGTTCTATTCAGCCAGTTTAGAGCAGGACCACTCAGTGGTTGCCCTTTGAAGGGCGTACTTGTCCATTTGGGACGTTAAGCTCCTTAAGGGAGCAGAACTCCCCCGGGAGTAATCGTTTGGTTTTCGCCCCTTGGCTCTTCGCCAGAGAGTCGTGGGGACTTTTAGAAAAAAGCATTATGCTGGCTCAGGAGGCTTGTGATACGCTTTACACAAAGGTAGTGCACTAATAAAGTTTGGTCCAGTCATATATGGTCCAGATATGGGACATATATGCACCATGTTGGTCTCCTTAATATGGGATCAATACAGTAAATCTTTATATAAACCAGATGTGGCACTGCTTTATATGGGATCAGTCTGGAATAGTTTTATATAAACCATATATGGATTGCGTTATATGGTTCATATCTGTTCCAGACAAAGACCTGATCCAGATAAAATTTTATCTGGCCCATATATGGATTAGATCTGGTTCTGGCACAGATCAAGGTTATATCTTCCCAATTTTTTTATCTGGCCCAGATATAAATCCCATATCTGCAGCAGATATGGGCCAGATATGAAATCCATATCTGGCCCATATATGGAATTTCATATCTGGCCCATATCTGGATTTGGAGTAAGGGTACTGGTTTTCATACCAGCTATTACATTACATCTGTATAAGGACAAAAAATAAGAACGCAGTGGTTACTGAGTGTTACTTCAATGTTTCCTTTGGTGTTCGGTGCCTCTCTTACCCACAATGGGGCTCTAGCTGGGCCCCAAATTTCGATCTACCACTATGCTGCAATGTATTTCGACCCTTATTACTTCAACTTGTCATGTCCAGTGAATGTCCAGGCCTACCCGTCGCCAACAGACCCAATGATGATTCGGTACTTCCGGTTCTTGAACTAGTTTCTCTATCGACATGGCTGTAAGGCCCCTGGGCCATCTTTTGTCGCGGAAATTAGAAAAAAAAACCCGTTTTGTTCTCTTTAGTGTATTTAACGCAATTTACCGAAATTTCCAATCGAACCAAAATTTCCACAGGTCGTGGCTTCCAAATTAATTCTTTGGGCCCTTAGTATTGACAGAAGCCTATTACCATTCGATGCTCTCATGGGCCCCTCCGGAACGTATACATTTGGTACATGATCGTATGAATTCAGTTCATGAACGTATGAAATCAGTACATGTAAGTATGAAAACAGTACATGTACGTATGAAATCAGTACATGTACGTAAGCAAACAGTACATGAACGTATGAAAACAGTACATGATCGTATGCAATGTTTGTACATCATCGTAAGCAGTTAGTACATGAACGTGTACGTTTACTACATCGCATCAGTTTAGATGATCATCGTTTGTCGGTGAGCCTTTTGGGGGACTTCTGGTACGCCGAAATGCTCACTCAGTATGGCATGCGGAAGAGACGATAATAACATGATGATCTTACGTTTTTACATGTATCACATGTGTTTTTTGATGTACAACGTGTGATTTTACATGTACATCGTAACATTTAACATGATGAAATTATGGTTTCAGTACATGATAAATATCATCATTTACACCATGATCGTATGAAGTTAGTACATCGTCGTAAATTTTTGGTAAATGAACGTATAATTTAAGTACATGAACGTGTAGTTTTAGAACATCATCATATTTGGTGAGCCTTTTGGCGTGCCATACCTCTGCATATAAAAACAGTTTGGTAAAATTTTACCCATCGTGGCATTCAAATGCCTTCACCTCAGGTGTGGTGAAAGAACTATCCAAGTTGAACAATCTTCTTCGTATGGAGAATTTAGCCCTGAAAAATATTTGCTACCAGCTTAGGGAGTTATTTCCAACTATTTAGGTGGTGGAATACTGACCTTACAAAGGGTAGAAGTCTAATCAACTGTTTTAAAGTGTGTATTCTAGCGATTTTGGTAAACGAATTGAAATATTTTCCTCTCACCTGCGATCACCTTATCAGACTTGTAGTAATAAAGTCCTCCCAACGCAACAGCACCTTGTGCAGATAGCATTCTTAAGTAGCGTGGATTTTGTCTGCCAAGGTCATATATACATCTACTTGAGGGACTTGACCAATAGTAGGCAAAGCTATCCATCACGAAACTATGTACACTTGAAAATATTTCGTGACTTATTAAAATGTGGTTATTGGACGTTCCATCGGCTTTCATCCTGCCAAACGATGACGTATTAACGTCCACCCAGTACAGGAACATGTCTACAGAAATAGAACGATTATGACAAATAAACCAACACTGAATGTATGGATAGTTAAAAGAAATACTGGGTCGAATGAATTTAATTCGCTTTGCTTTGCCTTTTAACTGTAGTTTTCTATAAACTAACCGACTCTTTTACTCCAGGTTAAAGGAGGTGAAATCTAACTTCAAAGGTTAATATTTCATCTAACCTATTCTTTTAATTACACTAAATAAGTTTTTGGTCCCTTGTGTTAACAAAGGAACATATGTAGTCAAGTTGGCGTATGTATAGGTGTGTGTGTCTGTGTGTGTGTGTATGCGTGTATGTGACACATTGGAATGTGAGGTATGTGGCACGATAAGTACGCAATTTTTCTCAAACTTGGTGTGTACGTGTATCATATTCAGGAGATGTGCCCTATTGTTTTTGGTGCCCATATCTTGCATATTAATACTTGTACAAGGCTTAATGTGCGCTTTGGAATGTGAGGTGTGTGACACGATAACTTAATAACCGAGGGCTCAATTTTCATCAAACTTGGTTGGTACATGTATTTTATTGATTAGATATGCCCTATTGTTTTTGGTGAGCATATGTTGCATATTAATGATTGTACAAGGCTTAATGTGCGCATTGGAATGTGAGGTATGTGACACGATAACTTAATAACCGAGGGCTCAATTTTCATCAAACTTGGTTGGTACATGTATTTTATTGGGTAGATATGCCCAATTGTTTTTGGTGGTCATACCTTGCATATTAATGAGTGGGGGGGAGCTTACTGTAAAAATTCTTAAAATGACATAATCTTGGCACTGAAACACTTTAGAGGAGTGGTGTAATGGAGATTTGTGTTCGTCTAAGTGAAGTAAATGTGATGACCCAGATTGACCTCATTTGACCTTGTGACCTTTGTAAATTTTAGGGGGGATGCCTGGATTCGTCTTGATCAGACAAACCAAAAAAGCAATTACACTACCCTCCTAGGATTTTCCTAACTTGAGTTATTGAAAATTAAGTGACAAGAAAGTTAGTGTGTAGGTCATATGCAAGGTATGGAGTGCAATAACTCAAAAACCAAGTAACATAGGGGGATGGCTTAATGTAAAGTTGTGTTCATCTGGTTAAAGTGCACGTGTTGACCTACCTGTATGACCTCATTTGACCTTTGTGACTTTTTGTGATGCCTGGATTTGTCTTGTTGAGACAAACAACAAAGGCACTTGATACTACCCTTCTATCATGTGAGTTATACTCATTTCAGTGAAAAGTTAGTGGTGTGTGTATATGTTTGTTCATTATATACTGTGGAATGCAAGGCATCAAGTGTGATAATTCAATAACCAAATGATAAAGGGAGGTCACACAAGCAGGGATGATCCTTTAACAAATATATCTGGTTGTCCAGAGGACAGACAACCTGCATTGGAAATTGGTTGTCCTTCCCAAAACTTGGTGATGTCCCCCACGACAAATGCAAAATACGTTTGCAAGCTCTAACAGTATTTTTTAGTAATACGAAAGAAAAATAAAAAGCTCTGCTGTAAGCTACGGTACTATAGCAACTTAAAATTCAAGAGAAAAAGCAGAAGAGGCTCATCTGGATGCTTTCATTCCTTATAGCACACATGTCCCTTAGACTCGTTGGGTGATATGTCTTTGTTTAATTGGTATAAAATCCAACTGAAGTTTGTAAAATGCAGTTTTGACCTACTTTGAGTATATTTAACCTTTGTGACTTCTTTGTAAGGTCTGGATTTGAATTATTGAGCTGGACCAAGAGGGCAATGCCAATTAACAACCCTCATATACTGCCCCAAACTCAAGTAAATGACAATTCAGTGAAGGTGATGTGTGTATTTGTCACATGCAAATGGGAATGTATGCAGTGTGATAACTTGGAAAAACCAAGTGTTCAATTTCTCTCAACCTACAAGTGTTTGATTTGAAATCTTATGTGCCCGTATGTTTTTAGGTGAAGGCCAAAACTCATTGGGGCTAAAGGTGCCAATTATGCCTTACCTTGCAACTCCATAAATTAAAAAAAAATCATCTTAAATGCAAGGAACCATAGTGCCCTTGGGATCTTTTTGCATCAAATAATAATTGAGAATAAGGTATAGTTTACATTAATTCATGAAAACGAATGTACTATCCATTAGGGTTCTGAAACATTTGGGCACCGATAACGCTAGACAATGATTCAATTAGGCTTTTTAAATTGTTTTTAACTGTTTGTGGAAAAGAAAACCTGGATTTAAATATTAAAGGTGATAAAAATTGAAATGGTGCTTTCTTTCGATGGCTTGTATTTGGGTTTTGATGAAAGAAAAATTATGTCCAGGGACAAGGTTCTATAGCGGGGCGAAAAGAAAACCCGGTAGGAAGGATGGAGGCACATGTGGTAAATTCAGACAATAGCAATCTTAGAACTCTCTAAGGGACGAACATTTTTAGAACGGGGTCCCCCTTTTCGCTCCCCTTGGACACGGCCCTTGTTATTGATCTTATAACTAAGAAAATGTAATCCACAAATATGACGTTTCTTAGGCAAACGTGGCCGACAGTTAGGTTTTTGTGGAAATTGCAATTTAAAATTTGCTCTTAAGATAATTTTTCAGGTGATATGAATACATATACGTAAATGCAACACATATACATCTCACCGACAAAAGTAAAAAAAAAAAAAAAAAAAACCGCAGCTGGTCTTTTAAGTAAACACTGGGCACTTATTAAAGAATAGATCGTCTCCATACCTTCAAAAATAAACATTGTAGCACAAGAAATGTTTTCGAACATATCACACTAGTTAAGATAATTTCACATTTCCCGCCCCAAAATCAGTACCTTCATCCAAAACTATTGACCTTGGATTACTTAATCCGTCAACCAGAATCTGACTTTCAGAGCAATCTGCTTTAGCCTTCATGATCTTCCCAGCACATGTCCAAAAGACGTTCCTAAACAAGAGAGTAATAACGTGAAATTTGACTAGTATATAATGTAGCAGTCCCGCAATTACTTCTTACGTTAAATGTAGATGATTAAGCCAAGGCCTAAAGTTACAGTATAGGAATTGCTACTTGGCTACTGAACTTGATGATTAATTCGTTCACCATGTTAGTAATATTACTATTAGGCGGATTAGTTCAAACGTAACCCTGACGCCGTCAGCTTTACGTGTGTACATCGTCTCTAGAGTCTTCATACTTGTCATGCAACTAGATGCCACAGATCACTGGCTAACTTACTCAACAAAAAGAGTGTAGAGTTACACCAAGTCAAGTTTTGTTTGACGTACTCCAAATTGAGGGGTGGATGAACAGTGACAGTGCCAGCCTCTGTTGTTACTGATGGTGTGATTAAAGTATCCACTTGTGAGATATTATGAAAAACGCTACGTTGGCCTCTATGTAACTTATCTAACTAGGCCTTTTTCACTTCATGTGATCCATTAGTACTTTGGGATGGTACTGTACAGCCTAGACAACTGCTAGGTTTTACTTGACACTGCACACTTTCCCAGAATGACTTTTTATGCTTATTTCAGTGCTTGGCTCTGATAGGCATTGTATGTTGGACAGGTTATGGTATATGGCCTGTGGCGACCTAGCATGACACAACATAGTTCACAGAACTATTAGAGAGGTCATTTTTTAATTATCCAGAGGCTATTCCTCAACAATTCGAGACCAGAAACTGAAAGCATGATGTAACGAAAATTGTAAGACCTAAGCACACATACTGTTGATCTGCGCTGAGTGTGATAGCCTTTGGTGAATCACAACCATTGGAATGGAATAAAAGGACCTTTCGAAAAGATCCATCTAGCCGTGATACGCTAACTTCATGTCGAGTAGCGTCAGTCCAGTACAGCAAACCTGTGAGGTAGCCAACAGCAACACCAAGTGGAGCTGTTGAGAAAGCAAATCAATAGGATTTAGTGCAGGTTTTTTGGAACATAGCATAACAGATGTCATGCTGGAAATTATTATTGAATTAAATCAAGTTCCCGCCTTTCGTTACTCACTTTGCACGTTTTCGACAACCAAAATCTCATCCAAGTGGGCATCATTTTTTATCCTTCCTATGAAACCAATATCAATGTCACTATAGTAAAAGAACTCGGTGATTGGATCAAAGTCCAGTGCCGATGGATGAGTTGAATGCGAAAGCGGGATGGTGTTCAAAAGACGTTGTGCAAATCTATTGAATTGCAATATTGATGGATCTTCTGTTTTTATTGCAGCAATGGACTCTCTTCTGAATGGAACTGGATATGAAAGAAATAAACAGTAATTATTTAACAAATAAATATGAAGTGACAGTGCCCTAACCTTAATTTCTCCACATGTAGTTATATTGGTGAAGCCTTAACCAGTTTTATTTTCATCTTCACAGGATTTTTTCTAAACTCAGCTGAGATATAAAATGTCGAACTTCATTTACGCAATTAAACATTTCAGTTAAAGAAAACTAATTTTTTAAGCTACTCTTGAACTTACTCACTGGTCACATCTACTCGTGAGCACCCCTGCCTATGAGTCCCCCTACTCGTGAGCACTACCACTTGTGAGCTCCACCTGCTCGCGAACATTGCTACTCGTGAGCACTACCTGTTTGTGAGCACTACCCGCTCGCGAACACTGCTACTCGTGAGCACTACCTGTTTGTGAGCACTACCTGCTCGTGAGCACTACCTGCTCGTGAGCTCTACCCGCTCGTGAGAGTTACTCATAGCCACTATGGCTTACGAGCACTGATCACCCGTAAGAATCACTTGTTAAAGCTCCCCTTAATTATAAACCTCACTCAAGAAAATGGATAAAATCTAGATGGTCTCAGCAGGGGACATACTGACTTAAACAAGTCTAAAACATAGCTCTGCCCGGGCCGTTTTACTCTTAAACCACTCAAATGAACTAATTATCTGTCCCAGAAAAGTGCATTCAGCCTAAATGATCCGTATATTTCTCTTATCACTTTTAACTTATGCCGGCCGCTTCACACTGACCGGAACCATTGGGCTACTATTAAATTTCCCAAGCTTAGGGTTCAATGCTGATGTAATTTCAAAGATTCAGGTCACCGACAGTAACTTAAGACCCGTTAACTGTCTATATAGATTGCTAATTACTTGTAAGGTTACTCTTAGGCCAGAAGATTATACACACTGACTTTTACGGAATAATTTCGTCCCAACGGTCCCAAGGTAACGACACCGTCGTGTAGAAACTTAATTGTAAATTCTGTACAAATCTCAATACACAGGCCTACGAAGCAATGAACTAACGGTACATTGATTATCACACGTCATATACAATCGACGACTTTATAATTGCCTTATTTCACTTAACGATCGCTTCACTCTTCTATAGTGGGCCTAAAAGAATTAACTGTCATTCTATTAATTGATTAATCTTAAGAATTACGACTTAAACTCACGTTACTTTTTGAACCGAGGGAGTACAACGTCTCTTCCTTTCGCGCTTGCCTCTCTGGTTCCGCTCGCTATCAACCCACGAGGCTAAGTGTCAGCCGGTGGGAATCTACCCACGTGATATCCGGCCCGCACGGGTAACAATAGAAACATGGCACTAGGTCGTGACAAGTCACACGATAACAGCTAATTAGAATTACGCAGGTCAGGGGTCAACTTGCTTCATGTGACAGATTAAAGGTACCGTGCAAGGAGGGCGCTTACCTTGCGTTTTCGCTACAAAACGTTTTCAAAATTCTAGATTTAAACAAACAACGTGCTATATGATAAGCTCAGACCTTTAAAGAATCCCTAGGTTGTATCTATTAGGTTAAATGACCTCAACTGAAACAGATACTCTTACAACCTGAAGGCAACCTGAAGAATTCCGTAAAAATGATTCAGCCTGTCTTCAGTGTAAATTTATTCTATTGCCCTCAGAAAGTAACAATAGAACAACAGAATAATAGAATTAAAAAAAAAATAGGAAATAGAGTGTTTCAGATAATTACACCTTAATAATCATTGAAAATGCCCTGCATTAATAATAAACACCAAGAAAATGATGAACACTCTTGAGTAGAAATGCTGCCAATATTTATGACCTCCCTTTTACGACGTTAACAAGTTTAAGTTTTCAATGTTTGGTATGATACGGCCAAACGTAAACTCCAAATCTGCCGAATGCAAGTCAGAAACTCTATCAGATTCTTTATAATAGTCTATAATCTCTGACTGGACAGCGGAACACAACATCCAAAATGCAACACCCTCATCAAAAACCAATTACCATGATAACAGAATGTCAACTCATTTTCAACTGAACATAAACTAACTAGAGAAGTTAATTATTTTGCAATTTATTATGTTACCAAACAGAAGGAACCACAATATCTTTTTGTTTTCCAATTCCGCTCTCATTGTGACATTTAAAAAAATAATTGCTTGGTTAAACATATATGCAATGTTTTAAGTCCTGAAACTGGGTCGTAAAACTCCATCTAATAATAAGTTTTTGTTTGTTTCCACTTGAAGTAAATACCAACTTAATAAAATGGACTGTAGGGCCAACGTAGGACTTAAGAAAACAATACTGAACACACTAGATAACGCTTTTAGCCCACTGAATCAACATTGAAACATTGAAACAAATCCACGAAAGCATTTGACCCCACCGCTTTGTACTTATTTAGCCCATGTTGAATGTCGACTGCTGCCACGGTGTTTAATATGTTTAGTTGTTATCGGAGAGTACATAAAGAGTGGCGTCGACGGCTACGAATGTCGAATAGCAGTATTTCAGCTAGTACACGATAAAAACTTGCTGTGTCAGTTTAAATTGATATATGTCGATTTAAACTGGCATATGCACATTAAAATTGTTGCTGTCCTTTTTAAACAGTGTAAGTGGTACATATGGATTTTACATGATACAATAGCCTAACGAATGCTCGCCATAGCCATGGTTATCTATATTTGATATTTTGTCGGCTTTCAGAGCCGCAAAGCGAAGTTAATAGAAATAAATGAACCAATCAAAACAGACTCGCCCTCGCATAGACTGTTTAATAATTACTGTCTACGTGTCACATATCTAACAATGGAAATTCAACGTACCGCTGAGGAAGCAAAACCTTATCTCACTGTCTTAGAGATGGACAAACCACATTACAATGCGCGACTGTTAAACATTTCACCTATTCACGACCGTGTGTTTGGTCTAGCTCAACCGCCTCTCTCTCGGAAGGCCCGGGTTCGATTCCCTGGTCGAATCATACCAAAGACTTCAAAAATTGAACCAATTGCTGCTGAATGTGATGCTCCACATAAGCAATGACGAAGGAAATACAAGTCAGTAAGCCGCTACTGGAAAAAAACCCCGGCCGGCTCGAAATGAACCAATAGGTTGGAACCTGGGTCGTAAAACTCCATCTAACTATATCTACCTATTCACATAGTCACTTAGATGACAAATATCTTC
Source organism: Holothuria scabra (assembly GCA_037179385.1). Taxonomy (NCBI): domain Eukaryota; kingdom Metazoa; phylum Echinodermata; class Holothuroidea; order Aspidochirotida; family Holothuriidae; genus Holothuria; species Holothuria scabra. The sequence continues at coordinate 49,171,880 of CM074183.1, read as the reverse complement.
CTAAAAGAGATCATTTACCTTTGTAACTTTCCTTGAAAGACAAGACGTAGGCAAAATAGGTAACTGTCACTAACGTCCAAAATAACACTATTGACAATTCTGTGCTTGGCATTTGAAATAATGTAATTAGAAGTGCCCTTATTTAGTTCAAATCTTTATGAACGCTCTAGTTTGAGACTTACAGTACATACATAGGAGTTAAGAAGTCCACATATGCCCGCATATACTCCACACAAGCCCGTTTATATTGTCCACATATAAATGCAAGAGCAGGTTTGTACATTCTAAAAAAGTGTTTTAGGAATTAGACGTTTGTCATACACTTTGTTAACACGTTTAGTTGCTTAACACGAAAATCTAATTCCAAAACATATCGCTTTCAGAATAATTTAAACATGTAGTGCTATTTTTTAAAAATGTTTAGAATTTGTGCGTGTTTAAAAGTGTTCGAAAAATAATTGTATAACTGCTAAACACGTTTTTTGAGTGTAGTAAAAATGCTTGCCAACTTGTGCTTTGATACACGCAAGCTGTTTGCTATAAAGGAATGATACCTGATAACATCGTACCTGCAGGTATACATTTGTGTCTATGACTGGTTTGCAAAGTATTATCACGAAGAAACTGGGGTCCTTTCACCGCGCAATTAAATCACTTTTTATGACAAATTTAGGCATAACCAAATCCGCCATTTTGACCATGGCTTCTACCCAATCGGTACCTTTACTTCAAGTGGAAACAATTAAAACTTATTTCTTGCATACATACTGGTAAGGTAAACAGCAAATATTCCCATTGATAATATCAAATGAGAGTTTGTCCAAATATGTTGGCTCAAAAATATATTCCGTTATTTTAGCGCAGTGGCGCAGCTGGGATTTTTTTCCGGGGGGGGGGGGGGGCAAAGGTATGAAATTTCCCAAAAACTTTTCCCGTGTATGTGTATGTTTTCCTGAAGAGGGAGGGGGGCATGCAGTATGGTATAAGAGGGTGTCCGGAAAGTTTTTGACGTTTTCAAGGAGCCTAGATGCAAAATGGTGCAAGATTTTCGACTTTGACAGGAACAGTGTGAAAAATTGAATTGTGGTAGTTCGTGAGGATATAACTGAAACCTTTTGTGTCTTTACATGCATTCTTATGCCATTTATGCTACCTTACGAAGTAAAACTTGTCATTAAATTTGCACACTTTTAGGAGTCAAAGTAAAAAAGCATTGATCGGTACAGGATTGTGTTTTTTTTGGCCACAAAACGTTATTTTATCATAAAGATTATCTAAGCGGAGCGTAGGGAACATTTCGAAAAACTAGACCCCTCAGATGGCCGGAAATAGCATTTTCCTGACCTATACGAAGAATCTAACCAGTCGCTATTTTCTCCTGTCGTTTGCAATAAAATGCTTACTTCAAAATATGTTCGCAAACTGCAAAGGGATCAGAGAGTTAAGAGCTAATTTGACCCCCAAAATGTAATTTTGCCCAAAAGACTGAGCGAAGCGCCACCGTTGGTTGGCGTGGAGCTTAAAGAAAATTTCGAAAAACCAGACCCCTCAGATGGCCAAAAATAGCGCATTCATGCTTGTAAAGAGAATCTTTAAAAAAAAATATATATAAAATATTTTCCAGAGGGGCAACTTGCCCCCCGCCCCCCCCCCCCCAGTAGCTACGCCACTGTTTTAGCGGGCATAAAAAAGCAAGGACAAGAGGATGTTAGAAAAAGATTCTGGTCAAAACGTGATTTAACTTGTGGGGGAATGTGTTATCAAACATATATTACTACTTACGTATACACTACACTAATGACTAAAGTGATGAGGATCAAAGAAGCTACATACGAAAATTGCTAACTTTTTGCTTGTTAAACTTTTGCTTGTGTGATTTTAAAGATGGTTCGTTACCTTGTTTGTAGTCGAGTACAAATCCTTTTCCGGTATAGGTTCCATCGCTTTCCATTCTAAGCGAGAGTGTATTCGAAGTCGCAACAAATCTGGGGGGCAGTCGAGGCCACAGTGGTCCTTCGCCACAAAATGGAGAAGTAATGATGTTTGAACCAGGTACACCATCATAAAGCTGTTTAAATAAATGAGAAAAACCCCTACTATAGAGCATTTAAAATTAATTGTTCTTTGTTATTAGTCCAAAATAAACACCTGTTCACACTGAGCTGCACAGCTGCTATCCTGCGGGATACTCTTTTAAACATTTTTTACCCCCACTTTGTAAACACGTTTATGTGCCAAACACACAGTGGAATTTTATTCTACGAGAACTGACACAACAATTTTGAAGGAGGCCACAACTAGGCTTCGTCCATATCGCCGACGGCGCCACTGGGGGTCTGGGGGAAAAAAGCCCGGGGGCGGGTCAAAAAGGCGAAACCCCAGAAAGCTCTTGGTAAAGTCTTTATTTAAGCGTTATTCTTTTGACTTGACATTGGGACAAAAATTACTTTCATTTATAACTTCCAGTACGTTTTTAATGAAAAAATTAGTAAAAGTACTATCAAGAGCGGATTGGAGTGATATGTTTAAAAGGGGGAAAAGATCTGCATCATAGACTCTACAGCTAATGGGCAGTTAAATGTGATTCCCTTATAGAATGATAAACTCCTACCCGAAAGGATACTTGAGATAAGCATTTGCTTCAATTGGTGCAGACAGGAGAGTACAGAAATTTTGAAACAACCCTAGACAACGAAATCTGGTTGTCACACTCTAAGTACAGAAGACAGGCTCTTTTGAAAATCCCAATTCTTAGTTGGGGCATACGGGGTTTGGGGCACAAGGATTTAAATGAGAGTATCTTTCTAAACGAGTTTGGTTTACATATCCAAACGTATCCAACGCTTTCGTTTGTTTCTACAGTGTGAACTGAAAATAAATGCATTTGAAATTCTGTACTGAATCAAGAAATTGTTGAGGAATTGTCTGTAACAACATAGAGTCTTTATTTAGAGCATTGCTTTACTTCAGTGGAGTTATTTATGAATCCATCGCTAGCCTACTAGCCTGGGCGTCCGGAAGGGGGGAAAATCAAACTTGTGAAAAAATTAATTGAAAATTGAAATAAAAAAATAAAAAATAAATCATCAAAATATCTTCACTCACAGCGTCAGTTTCTACTAAAAAAATATGCGGACATATGGCCAGGAATAGCAAAAGAGAAGATGGTATGCTGAATAGTGAAATCGTAATTTGAGGACCTTCATTCGTGATATCTATTGGAAATTTGTTATTGTAAAAAACTCTGCCAAAATTGTACTAGTTGTCAGGTATGTAGTGTGCATATGGCATCCGACTATTGATGAATGAGTTGGTCTTTTTTGGTCCCGTGCTGATCTCAAGTGGCGACGCACGGATATAACTGGGATATACAAGGTGAATATGGGGGGGGGGGGGTATGATTCATAATTGGGTAACGGATACAGGCCTATATAGGCTGTTTGACAGTTGTAAGTTTTATCGTGCATAAACGTGCGAGGCCGTGACCGAGAGGGGTATTTCCCTTCAACAATTTTTTACATTAAAAATTCTAAAAATCTAAAAATTACAGACATGAAATTCCTGTTTCAGGGCTGGGTACATGCAGCTTAAAACGCTCGTCAAGTGTCGTTTCCGGCCATCTGGAGGTTTTGTAAGGCCCAACATTTTCTTGTACGCTTCACGCCAACTTATGGTGGCGCTCCGCTTAGATTGTGTACACAATTCAATCATCCATGAATGACGTTGCCCCCCCCCCCTTGTAAAAATTTCTTCGGACGCCCATGAGCCTACTTGTTCAGGATTTTTCACCTATCCTTTACTAAAGTACTACTGGGTTTTCCCGCTCATTCAATAAAATTGCACATTTTTGTTTCAGCTTTGTTTACCGTAATGGCGTCCAAACAACCAACACGTGGGACCATTGGTTGCAGATCAACTGTCCTGAACGTTATTTCCATCACACTTCCATAAGATGCAATAAAGCTCCATGTACAGTTGAGATTATTTGTGTAGTTCCCTGTACCGTCCGGAAAGTCAAGAGTCCCGCTTTGTTCCGAAATTGTACTGAAACACACTGCAAAACGACAAGAATGTTATAAAAGTATTACCTAATTTTACTCCTGTGCCTGATAGTTTTACACTCATTTGCATTCAAATGATTAACTTTAAAACTTCATGATGCAATCATGAGCGTGACTGTGATGAGTTAAAAAAAGTAAATAATGTGAAAAAGCTGGGATGTGTGCAAAAGCTTGTGTTGAGTCGTCAGGTCGAGTGCAGAACGAAAGGGCATTTTAGATTTTCAAATTATCTTTTGATCAACTTTCCCATTGTATCTAGGTTAAAGATCTAAAACACAAAGATTGCATTTGGCCATCTTCGGTTTCCGCTCGTGATACCAAATTTGTCCTCACCAATGCATGCCGAGTCCGTGTTTTTGGCATAAGTAACCCTTATTGTTGATTAACTTATAATAGTGTGGTATTTTCACTGTTGAAGGGGAAATCCCTTAAATTAAACCATTTTCCCTCGAACCAAACGAATGTACACTGTCAATATTATTTTCATTGGTAGTTCACCAGGAAAATATTATTTTCCTGATGTAACATGAGTATGTCTAAACATTTGGAAAGTGACAAAGTTTAATGTTTGTAAAATAACAAGGAAGTGGGTTTATAGAGGAGTAGCTTTTGGAACATGGCCAATTTGCAAATGGGTGTTTATTGATTTTTGTATCCTATCGTTTGTATTAGTTGCGTAGGAAGCAATACAAAAAAGTGTGTGTGTGTGTTTGGGGAGGGGGGGGGGGATTTGGGGCTGTGCACCTCACCGTATCAAAAAACCAAAAGTTACATTTTTGATGCTAAATTTTTTTTCCGGGAAGAAAAATCTTTTCAAATTTAAAAATTGTATGCTATAAATCATTTTCTCAAATAAAGTGTGTGCTAAAGAAGGTAGCATTCTTCTTTTTTCCGGCCAAGCTACAGTAGAAAACAATTCCAGTATATCTATGGCATTTTCAAACTGAGGAACATTTATAACAATTTCATTCTTCAACCACTAAAGAATCCATCTACTAACAGGCTTTTCAACTGACAAGGTTGAAAGGTTACTGATGAAAGGCATATGAGAGCACTAACGGTAGGCAAATGAAAGTCTTGCCCGAAAGACTATTTAAGCGGAGAGCCATCGTTAGTTGCCGCGGAGCGGAAGTTAAGTGGAAATTTTGAAAAGTCGGACCACTCAGACAGTCGAAAATGGCATTTCTTTTGCTTTTTAGTTGTAGCTAACTAGCAGGGATTTAAAAAGATTACTTACATTTTAGGTTTCTTGTATGGGGAAATTTGAAAAGTTGAGGGACTACTGATCGAAGAATCTGCACTTCCCGTATTGGAGAATCCGAGAATGATTGCACGTAATCGACTGAAGATCATTGTTGCTACATAGTGTTAAGTTCTACGAATTGAAGCTCTGTACTGAAGTTTTAAAAATAGCACTGAAGTTGCCGGTGTCACTTGAATATCTGATGTCACATATGGCAAATTTCGACTTTTTCATTGCCAGAGCTGGAAAAGGTTTATAAAACTGATTCATGTGACAGCCCTTATGCATTAGGAATTGAACGCTGAAGCGCGCGGAAAAATTTGTCTTTTTGGAACAATAAATTACAAATTGGGGCCTGTATTGGAAAGAGCCCGGAATTTCATGAGAAAGGAAATTGAGAATAACACATAAATGGAAAAGGGATTTTCTGACCCGTGGAGTAGGACGTGGCGACAGAATACTTCCGCCACCTCATTTTTCACTTGGGGGCTATCAGAGGCATCCCCCGCTTCCTAAAACTATGTTTTGTATGCCTTTAAAAAAGGGTATCGCACAAGACTGTCTAAGGCTCACACTTTGGAACACGCTGCTTCTTCATCATTGACACGATTTTCTGTTGGGCAATTTTGTCAGGGTTGGATTTTTCTTACTAACTTGTAAAATCTTTCAACTTAAAAAACGTCGTCCAAAACCTTTCCGTAGGTCTCTCAAAATATCTCGTTATCTTCAGCGGTTGATGATTGATTTATGCTCTTTGATAATATTTAATGATAATTTCTCTAATTTAAAGCAGAAATACAGCTTTTACGGCTTTCATGCAACGGTTATGTCAAGATAGTTCTTCCAGTTTGGAGAACAATCGGTATCCATATCACGAAAAATCGACACATACCTTTAATTTGATTTACACCAACGTAGACCGACATATACCAATTTAAATCGGTGTTTGTCGAATGATATTGGTGAGTGTCGAATAAAATTGGTATGTCTCGATTTCCTATGGTATAATACCGATTTTTCGCCATACTTCATAACTACGGTAACTTGCATAAACCTAAGGAAATACTAATGATATTGTATAACAGAGATAATGAGTTTGGTCGGTTCCAGTAAAATGCAGAGTGAGGACGCCCGTGTATATTTTGAGCACTAAGTTGGCAGAAGTGTTATTGAAGAAATTTGGTTTCAAAGAACCTCAATTAAGATTTTTTAAGTAGCCCGTATATGCATCACGAGGAAAGCTGCATCAATTTCTTATCGTTCCCGACATCTATAGTGTTTTACACTTTACTTTTTCTTGATGTGGAAATCCATACAAAAATTTTCTATAGAATTCTTTTGAAAAAGGTCTACAGAACCTAAAAACTTTTCTATAGAATGCCTTAAAATCCTACAGACCTTCTCTATAGAATCCAATACAGTTTCTGAAGAACAGCTTCAAAGAAACTCTAAAGAATCCCAATAAAGGTTTTATTAAAAAATGTGCCACTTTTCTAAAAACTCAACAGGTTTCTATAGAAAGTGGACAGATTTCCAAAGTGATTCATAGGTATTTTACAGAAAATTTATAGAGGTTCTAAGGACAGAGTACGGACTTTTGTAGAGATGAGTGAGAGTTTACAGAAACCATATACTGGTTCTATAGAAAAAGAATAGATTACAATAGAGAAGGAGAGGGTGTTCTATTGAAGATTTCTAATATCCATACCTTGAAACATGTGTAAAAAGGCTGATAGATACTGCCGATACAACGCTACATACACCGTGTTCGTGAAACTCATGCATACAAGTAACCTTTGGCTGTTACTTCATCACTTTGTACCGTCGTATCTTTTTCTAAATTCCTCCTGACCCTCTAGCAAAGGGCTGTTCTGTGAAACTGAAACTTTCACTGCTTGCTGAAGAAGCTATTACGTCCACTGAAGGACAATACGTGACCAACCTCACGGCCCTCAGACCATTTGTCATGTATGGTTCCATTCTGGGCTGGATGAAAAGAACAGACGCATGCTCTTAGCCAAAAGGCCGAGAAGCGATCGGTACTTGGTACCGTCTTATCTCGGACAAGATCACAAGAGACTAACGGCAAACTGCTATTATTTGTTCGAAGGTATCAAAACCAACCATTTGTACCACATCTGTGATACGCTGGTTAATGTGAAAAGTGGTAGAATTTTTTTTAAGAAATTCATTTCAAACGTCAGCATTCTCTACTTTTTTGTTGAAAAAACTTCTTCTTTGTGTTCGAAATATCTGTTGTTACAAATATTATTGCCTCAGACCTGCCTACGTTACCTGATAACAAAAGTAATTTAGGTGAATGATGAAGGAATTAATGGAATTTTGACTCAGTTAAGAAGAACATTTTGCAAGGAGACTTTCAGTAAACATAGTCGTAAAGATCGAAAAACGAAATTGAATGACCTTGTTTGTTATTCAATTAATTAATATGCAAATTAGCTGCTCTTCATGGATTGTTCTATGTAAAAACTGAGCTATTAAAACTTTTATGGAAGTTCTGTAGAACTCCAAAGGGACTGAAAATTTCTATAAAGGACTCTCAGCATTTCTGTAGAAAATCGTTGATTTTATAGAGTTCTAAAGAGCTCTTTAGTCATTTCTTTAGAATTTCTTAGAAAAAATTTGTATGGGAAGTTACTGATGAGTAGTTGAAGTGTAATTCCCTTTATATTATTTCACATATGTGTTTGCTTTTGCAGCTTTCTAGACGGGATTTATAACAAAGAAAATGATATAGGAGAAATATCCAGGATTATTTCGAAAGAAGGAGATAGAAGCAAATAGTAAGTAGAAAATGATGGAAATAGTGGGTTATAGATGCAAAAGGACAAATGACCATTCTTCTCCCAATTATCAAAATTATGGTAATACTTTTTAAAATATCGTATTACAATTATCTCTTCCCATGACGGTCTGCATATGTTGAACGTACTTGGATATCCGTGGCTGTGGGGGACACTTTTTCTCATGTGGAGGAAACTTTTTGCTCAACTCCAGATCCCACCCCCTTTTCCATTCTCTGTCAAGCTGAAGCACGCAAATCCGCCCGACTCAGCAATGGTTTGTCCAATGAGGCCGGGGCTTAAGCCCCCAGCCCTTTCTTCCTGTACGGCCTGTTGAATTCATAACTGGTAACAATTCTGGGATCAGAGAGGATCGAGTCTCATTTTCTCGAAATTGTTTACTCTAAAAATGAAAAAAGTGAAATTTCACTCGTTGGAAGGGTTGAAGTAATAAAAATTACTCGAAAAGAGCGGGAATAGACTCCAAGAAGAGGGAAATTAGTTAGAAAGTAATCATCAGACCTTTCATTTACTCTTTTTTTAGATGGTTCTGTAATAGCCAATGAAGCTCTTTGGGCCAATCCTCACGTTATGGAAATTTAGACAACACCTAATGGGCTGCAACTCACAGCCCTCCAGTCATGTCCGGCCTGTTGATATCATAAATGGTAACAATTCTGGGGTCAAAGAGGATCGGGTTTCATTTTCTTAAAATCGTTCACTCTTATAATGAAAAGATTGGAAGATCGTTGGAAGGGTTGAAGTTATACAGTTCACTCCAAAAAGGGGGAAATAGACTCCAAAAAGAGTAAATTTCAATTTCGAAAGCGAAAAATTTAAGTTTCACTCTTGTTGGAGTTCTTGAAGGACCACTCTCTTGAAAAGAGTGATGCCTGCAAACGCCCGTTACATAGTGAATTTACACTTTTCGTGAAGTAAATTTCACTCTTTCGGGTGGATGTCACTATTCTTGGAGAGAATTAACACTCAAGCGGAGTGAATTTACAATTTTTTTAATCTACGAACAATGACCTTAATAAGGTACCGTAGGATAACAAATTTATGTAGGGAGGGAGATTGTACAAAACAGGAATATGTTTTCCTGTTTCGGTGTAAAATTTGTGTGACAAAGGTATAGTTTTACCACTTTTATTCTTAAAAGGAATTTTGGGAGCTAGAAACTAATCTTCAGAACTTTCATTTCTTCTATGTTTAGGAGGCTTCCTAATCAAAGCCAATGAAGCACTTTGTGTCAATCCTTGCGTAATGGAAATCAAGTGAACAAGAAATGAGTCCCACGTAGATTTCTGACCCCACATGTACGCTGTATAAATATATTTTAGAAATAAAACTAAGTTTTAAACACTTTCTTGCGCCCACTTTGGAAACATTTTAACACTCTCAACACATTAAGGAATTAAACAAAGAATATATAAGAATTAAACAGGTGTGTTTAACATTGTGACATGAAAAAAATTGCGTTGAATACCTAAGTACGTTTAGAGTGTATTAAAGAGCTGATAATTTGTGGACAATGCACTTTGCATTTTCACCAGACCTTTCGCAATTTAAAGTAGATAAAGGACTCTCAAATTTTTCCAAGTAGTCATTGTTGGAAAATAAAGGAATCCTGCATTGGTACCTGCCTGGTGCGAAAAATATTTTTTAATTATTTACGTGAATTGGAGGAGTTCTGATGTAATTTTATAACGTATCTATTCTAGAAAAGGCTAGCCTCTTAATAACTATTGCCGAATTCTGGGCTGGCCCCGATGAGCTAGATTAGATAGATATCATTTTTTTGGAGCTTTGTTACACACAGGTGTTTCTAAAAATTTATGACATCATGGACATATTCAGTTTCACTAAAAATATTTCTACAACAATTTTATCGTTACCGTGTACGTAATACCACTAACACAATGTGTTTATAACTTGAACCAAACCTGTCGTCCCTGTTTTCACACCAGTTAAAGGTCTTGTGAAATGGAAGTGTCAAAATTGGATAATTTGATGCAAACAGTATTAAAAACCACGAAAATAGACTCAGTTTCTATCGAAATTTGTCAAAAATATTCCATTTCCAGGGGTAATTTCTGGTTTGTACTTAATCATTAATAAACGTGAGCTAATTATGCAGCAAATCTTGTGAAATCGTCACAGGGACATTCCATATATGGTAAATGCTATCATCTGTTTCTACAATATTCTTTTTAAGTACAGTTGCAACATTAAAGTGTACTGAGAGCTTTACTTCGAAAGTTTAAATTGTGTACTTTTGAAAATAATCAGTATCAATTAAGAAACCGCACAATATCTGATGAGTTAGTAAGCAATAACTTAAACGTTTCAAGATGTATATCTTTAGAACAGTAAAAGATATTGACACACTTCCGACGGACTTTTCCTTAGAAAAACTGCCAAGTAAAATCAGGGCTTTTTGCTGACAAACCACACCTACTTAAAAGACTCAAAACACATGTGCAGGAATAGAACTGACAGAAATACATCTATGATGTGCTTACCTTGTCCATAAGTAGGTGTCCATCCTTGAAAAATCAAGGTTGGAATCACGCAAAGAAAAACTTTTTTGTAATCCATTTTAAGGCATTGTCTTCGGTTATGATAAGATATACGTCAGGATAATAATTAAACACATCTCATGTGGACAGAGAAAAGCAATGACAGAGCTAGATACAAGTTACCAACTTCCTTCTACTAGATGATTTTGATGATATGATTTCCGGTTTTTCTTGGCCGTGTGAGTAGAATAACGTGAGGAATTAGACTTTCATCTATCCTTGAAAAGATACATTAGTTGCAGAGAAGGGATACAGTTGTTTGAACACTGATATAAGTGACAGGTTATACGATCGGTATTCAAGATGGGTCACAATTGTATTTCATTATTCGGCTGCAGTTGAAGATAGTAATGTTGAAAAAATCGATTGTCTATCGTGTACTGTATTAGTCCACCCTTACCATGATTGAATCCTCACAAGTATATTAAAATGCACATGCAAGTCTTTGAATGATGTATACGACGTCACAAGTCAAAAATTACGCGTTTGTTCGGAGCCCCAAACAATTTCGAGCCCGAAGCGAGAGACTCGAAGGTTTTAACATATCTCTGTGTCAAAATTAAGCCCCAGGATTGATTCTGCATCATAATCCGTTATTCGATGTAATGATTCCAAATGATTTTAATGAATTAGTCTATTGTGTCGTCGCCATGATGTTTATCTATACATGTGAGTGTAACTGTGCTAAGCGTCCTTGAAGTGAAATTTTACTCATAGGCCTACTGTGGGATCTGTTCTGGGGAAAGTGTACTCACTGCTGCTGACTTGCTCATGTATGCTTTTGAAGACAGAAACAGCGTTTGCAAGCAACAAAATCAAAAGCCTAGCTAATGCTACTTTTTGGAGCAGTTTTGGGTTTTTGGTTATTGGACCAGTAGGTAGGGTAGAAAAAGCCACTATACAAGCTTGCGCTGCATGAAAAAGTTTAAAAGACAGGAAGTTATAAGACAGTTTTTACTTCAAAAACTTTGTAATGGTTCATCCTGTTTGGAGGATTATTTTGAAGCCCTTTGCTCAGAAAATTCATGTCAGGCCGCTAAACTTTTAGAGCTGATTGAAGAGGAAGGGGGACGGGTATGGCAGCTGGAGGCAAAGTTCTGACTGCCATCCTTGACCCGGCTGGTGCCGCCACTGGGTTTAGGCCTGGGGAGGGTTTAACGGCTCAACCTATAACCTTATAGCTTTTATCAAACGGTATCCACCGCTTTTTCCAGTTGTAAAGCATTCTGGGACTGTTATCCCTACTCTACTGCTTACGTAGGGCATCAAGCACCAAGTCAGCCGCCATGGCATGGTGCTCAACTAATCAGCTAACGTACGTTAGTCCGTACACTTGTGGGGCGAAAGTTACTGCTGCCCACCTATCAATATATGTTTCCCAACATCAGTGGTGAGGCCAAGTTCATATTGTAATTCCTCCAAAATGACTTAGACAAAGCATAAGGTCTTTATTTTTCGAGTTCAGGATGCCGATTTAAAATTAATAGCAGAAGTGGTGTTTCAAGTCCTAATGAGGTGATAAATGAAACGAACAATATATCTATAAAGCAATACGCTTGCAGCGTTTTGGCAACGTGAACATGTCTTACAGAATAAAATTAATGGGATATCAGTGGGCTGATATTTGAAGATATTTCTTTTCTTCGGCTGTTAATTTAATCAAATGACGTGTTTTCAACTCATATCAAAAAAGAAAAAAGGAGAAAAAAAAAAAAAAGGTTTCATGGTTTCATTGTAGCAAAGCATAGTCGGTTTTTGTTGTGCATAAACACGAATCATCAATGATTTGGCAATGCATCAGATGCGTAGCTGGTTGAAACACATGATACTAAATATTTGTACTTAATGTGAAACCCTCCCCTTACAAAAAAGAAACAAAAAAGGTTTCCACCCCCCAAAAGACAAAAAATATTAAAAGCCATTAGACAGGATTGGTGATGGAAAAATGTTTCATGCTTTACAGTGTACCTCAATTCATATATTCAAAAATATATGTATTAATGAGCTTGAAAAATGAATAATACCGTCCATATTCTTACATATACTCACATTTACTGCTTTGTTTCGGATGTTTCACCAACTAGGCTTAAGACCCGGCCAAACACCCCTGTGAGACCACAGCAGCTAGGAGTGAAGCTGGTCCGGTGGTTAAATAAATGTAGTACACAGGCAAAGATTCGCCACACTTGAAATTATTCAGCTTCAGTGTAGGAGTGTAGGGTTTTGGAGGAGTCGAATGTATAGACCTGGAGCCCCACGCAATTACATTCGCCTCATGTGTGTATAAATTAAGGCCTGTGTACACTGAACACATTTTAGGACACATGTGTCCCAAAATGTCGCCTACACAACTGGACACAAATATTTTGCCCTTATTTACACTGGGTAACTGTCGCGGACACACGATGCGACACGCTTTGCGGCACACTCGACAACATCTTTAAAAGAGAGCGAGAAAGCAGGATTTTGGAAGGAACATGGAGGATTCAGAAAGATGGTGATAAGTTTTGGGAGCATGTGCAACAAATTTCCATTCGTTGTTGAGAGAAGAAGGAGACAACAAAAAGGTGGCTAAGGATAAATTACAAATTTTCACTGAATTATCACTTAATTGCAAATTTTGCTGGGCTGTGACACATTAATAGGAGTCGTAGACACAGAGACGGTCGTCCACTGTTCTTGATCGGGGTCTAGCAGTTTCACGCCCATACTAGTCACGGCATCCCCAACTTCAACACGCACAATTTTTACCTTTTATATTTTGTTCTTTCTCTGTTTTTTATATTTTTATCTCATCGCTCCGTGAGGGGGATGAGATATTGTAGTCACTTTGCCTGTTGGGGTATATATGGCAATGCCAGCTAAAATCGCAATGGTTACCATGGTAACGGTAAATTTTCCCAGGTTACAAGTCTCGAGGTCTAACCCATGGTGAAGTACCCCGGTGTGACTGAAGGTCCAGGGCTGAGAGAGCGGTCAAAACCTGTCCGTGTGTGTGTGTGTGTGTTGGTGGGTGAGTGTGCGTGCGTTTCTGGGGTCAATCGGGGATACACACATGAAAATTACAGTGGAACTGGGGATACCCCGCGAAACGGGGATATCCCCGGTTTTAGAAAGTCCAAAATAATGCAAAGTGGGGTGTCAAATAAGTGCCTGTAGCTTTACAGTTTGATCTGAGGTATATCCGCGATTCCATGGTTTTTGTTTGAATTTGTGTGAAAATGTGTGTGTAAATTTTTCAGGATCCCCAGTCACCTTGATTATGACCTGTGATTATCCCCAGTTGACTAGGAAAAACAGAATATCCCCACTTGACTGGTATAATAAGCATGTCCCCGATAGGCGCCAGAAACGCGTATGTGTGTGTGTGTGTGTGTGTCCAATTTTGTTTTCCTAATATCTTGTTAACGGCTGGGCCGATTTTCTTCAAACTTGGTAGGATGGTTCCTTAGGTGGAACAATTGCATTTTAGTACACGACCGGAAGTGAAGGTCAAAGGTTACAGGTTAAAGGTCAAATTTAGTGAAATCAACATTTTCTGCTATATTTCCAAAAGTAAAAGTCCTCCTGACACGAAACTTCACACATATGATGATTGCATCTAGACCTACCAAAATATGTGGTTGCCATATCAACAGTGGTCAAAGGTCAAGTGGTAGAATGGAACAAAAAATTATCAAGTGAAAATTTGTTCGTAAAACAACGTTTTTGTCTTTTAAACTCCTCCTACTGAGCTGGACCGATTCTTTTCACAACTGGTAGGTGGGTACCCCAGGGTGGGAACTTATGTCTCCCAGACCCTCGGAAGTGAAGATCAAAGATTAGAGGTCATAGGTCACATTTTGCAAAAAACCACTTTTCTTTACTATTTTGTACTAAAACTTCAGAAGAAAACCTTCATTTTACATGAAACTTCACAAGTATAATAGGGTAGACTAGTTCTACCAAAATATGTTGTTTCCATGGCAACCAAGGTCAAAGGTCACGTGACAGGGGGCCAAATTATTTTTTGTATTCACTTTAACTCTTAACGGAAGCATCCCACAAGTCTGAAAGTTTAAGTGTTATAGCCTAGGCATGATAAGTTGTACCGATATGTGTGGTTGTCATGGCAACCAAGGACATAATTCACCTTACAAATTGTCAAAGGTTAAAGAGGGCGTGACACGCCCATGAAAACTTTTGTGCATTGCAAGATTTGATACAGAATTGTACAAATGTCGTCTAACACCCCATTAAAAACCCGTACAATTCGGCATAAATGATATTCGAAGGAAAACTGCGTTCGAAATTCAATTTCGAAAAATGCCGCAACAGCTCACCTGACTTTTAGGACGCAATTGGCGGCACAAACCCCGCCCTACGGCGCGCATCTAGATGTGGAACTAATGTAACGCTCGGTAAAGTTATCTTATCCTAGCAACCTCATGAAAAAGATTGCATCACAATAAAGAGTCCAACATACAGAGCGAAAGGCGCGGACCATGGTGGGGGTTTGGAGCAAATCATTGGCCAAAATGTTCGCGTGTATATGCGCGCGGGTAAAAATAGTTCTGTTTTTGTGCAAGAAAGACGCGGTTCGGGCGCTATAGAGAGCAGCTATGAATACGTATGGACAGACCACAACAAGCGCGTCTCCACTACGAGCGCGTCTTTACTGTATGAGCTGTTTGGTGAAGATGCTATTGCGAATACTAAGCAGTAACCGTGCAATGCACCATTCACAATTTCAGTGGCCACGCTCACTGCTATTTTAGCACCGGTGTTTGCAATTATGTATGCGCTAACACGCGTTACCATGCACATGATTCGATGATTGTGAGCTCTCTGGTACAGTGTTGCTAACCGTGCCTCCAATGACGTCACCATTTTTGAGACGCGTTCACATACGTTTTTTCGCATTAGTTCGAATTTCAAATGGGCTGAGCCTGGCCTGTAATTGGGAATTCAAAACGTCGTATGTCGGTATTTATGGACATAATTTAGTAGGGAAATCATTCACTTTATGTCAAGGTGTACCCAAAAAACAGTTACCGAGGAACTTACTTTAGAAGATTTTCGGCCGACACATTAACCTTTTCTGCGTACTGGCCCGTGGCGAATCCTAGCCCATTGCAAGGAATAACCCAAGATATGAAACTGTGGGTGCCTTACATTGAGTTAAGCATAGGGCCTACCTACCTTACATATTAGTGCCCTGAAAAGTTGGCGGTTTTGAAGCATCGCCAAAAAAACGTACGTGTCAATTTCTTTGCCACCGGCTAGGATTTGCCACAGGCCAGTACGCAGAAAAGGTTTGTGCGTCGGCCGGAAATCTTCTAACGCCACCCGTTCAACATGGCGCACACACCCAGTTTTTTAATTGAGACGCACTTGATGCGCATATCAGGTCCGGGGCATACATGAAGTTTGCCGTCGCGTCAAATGGAGAATACGCCCATACAGCTAGTGCCTGAATAATAACAATTACGCACTTGTCTAAAGCGTCCCCGAAAGCGTCTTACTTTTTTAATCATTGCGTCCTTATCCGTATCAGTTAAGTGTAACAGTCAAGCTAGTTTTCATTAGAGTGTTGCAAGGGGATACCAACATCTTAAAAATAAATTTGTTCCAAAATCTTAGATAGGAATACTGGATTAAAAGGGCAACCGTTACAAAGATTGGGTAGCCTATTTCTCCAGTTCTTTTTTAATCCAGTGTCAGGTTTTGAATATCCAAATGATGTTTTTTGTTTTGAAAAAGGGGTGCGCCTATAGTTCCAAGAACTTGATTGGTCTGTGCCATATTCTTTCCCCTCGCTATCTAACGAAAAAAAAAAAATTCCGTCCCTTGGAACGAAAGAAAAAATCGCTTCCCAAATGGACTTCAGATAGGAATTTCAAAGGATTGTGGCATGCAGCTTTAGTATGGTAACTTTTGTGAATAAAATTCTACTGTAGCATAAAAACAGCACAGATAAAACTTCTAGCACATAAATAGTTCAAGTTCTGTAACCAACTTGCGCACATGTTAGCAATGAGATATGCAACTCCGTGGATTGCCCTCTTGTTTTTTTTTTGTATGTTTCCGCCTCGATGAAAGGGGAATGTGAAGTAAGGGGAGAATTTGAAGGGGGAGCAGAGTGAACCGGTGCTTTCATTGGAATGAGGGGAGAGTGTACACGTGAGAGATGAGGAAAGGCCATGGGAGCCATGAAACGACTCATCATTTTTAATCTTTTCAAATTTTAATACAATTATTTTGGCTCGAGGACCTTTCCAACAAATCGAAAAATTTTCCCGACGTGGATTGGACGGGTGTTTCTCCGGTGGAGCATGACCCTTAACTCTTAATTGGGAAAATACGTTTCTCGCGTACCCTAATATCGGGGTCAAAGCGTAGTATGCATTTGTTTGTGTTGCATTCTCATTCCTCCAAGACAGGGAGTCATTTTGAATTTTAATATTATATGTTTATGCAAAAGGTGTCAGGGAAATGAGTGGATTTATGTGCCTAAATCACACTTCTGCCACTTATGTTCAGCTAGATATGTGTTTGGAATGATTCCTTTCATAGTTTTAACCTGCAACCTTACACAGAAGTCAAATAGTTAACAACACAAAAAAGGTTTTAAGTAGAGATTTATATCTCTTGTTTTATTTAGAGATTTACAGCCTTCAATACCTTCATTTCTGAGAACAGTTTTTACGTTATTGACATCATTAGAAAAAATGATATTGCAACAGAGTTTTTAAAAGATAAAGAAAAGATTATACTCGGCTAGGTGTTATGGCTTTAAACTATTAAAAATAAACTTTTCCAAACATTTTTAGCACCTCTTAAACTCCAAACTCCAAAAAATATTTTATGAGCGTTCTTCGATTTGTGGAATAATGAGACTAATTAACACAGCGACATGTTAACATTTATCGAAATTTGTTTATTACCATCATCGCATAAGATCCTCCTATGGGATTTTATTTACTCTTTGCAAACAAGAATTTGCATAAATCGTAAAAGTCCATAACTTTCAATACATGAAATAATTAAGATGCATGATGAAAAATACATTTTCAGGTGTTATTAAATTTATCAAAACCTTTGTTAGTCATACCCAGTTAGTCTACGACGTAGCAAGGCTTTCCAATCACGCAAAAGTTCCTTTTTCTCTATGTTACAGTCAGCAATATGTTTACCTAAATATGTCAATCTGAGATTATATTTAACTTCTTTTCCAAGCTTTATCTAATGGGTGTTATGTTATTAACGTTGCATTTTTCCTTGTTATTATTTTCCTGCAAGTAAATATTTTACATCCGTTTTCGACTTAGTTCTATTCTACTCTATTTAACTTTGCGCACCCCAATATCCAATTTGTGATCATGTAACTTATGTACAAGCAGATGAAAACATAACTTTTACAAAGATAAAAACCGTGACTCCCATCCTTTCCCACTTTATTGATTTTATTCCAAAATAAAGCAGAAAATATGTACATTTGCAAGTCGCTCAAAAAAAAAAAAAAAAAAAAGAAGCATGATAAAACATGATAATTCTGGTGAAAAAACCGACCACTACTTACTCCATGATAGTCGTTGTGCAGTTGATAAGGAATTCTTTCTACTCTCTCTGGTTATTTATTAAATCTTCTTACAAACACTTTTTAGAAAACATTTACGATATTTACAGTGGTTGTGGCAAAAATGGAATTTCTAAAATTTATTCATCAATTAACGAGAATAATCGCATTATTCTAAGCTGATATACCAGTATCAACGGCACTTCACGTTATTCGATATGAAACATTTCTAAAATGTTGTTCAAAGATATCCCAGTTGATTTTTGGCTAAAACACTAATGCACTTGGATAACTTTCCAAACTCTAAAGGACATAAGAGAAAGTTGCATTGAAGCCATTGCAGTTGGCGCCTGTCTTGCCGTACCTGATATAAAGAAAAAAAATTATTGGGATAAATACTCATTGAAACTTCGTTTTTGATATCTACGTGATTTTGTTTATTGTTTGACCAAGGTATCAATGTTCCCTGGAGTAAAATTTCTAACCTAAATTCGATCGATGAAGATGATGATTACTACTACCTATAGGGTGTCTACACATGAAAAAATTTGTGGGTAGCCACGCCCTCTGCCGGGGAGAAGCATCAATCGTGACGTCGGTGCTCAGATGCTTCTCATCTAGCTATACGTCAATACATTAGCACTTCACTAGTGACCCTCTTCTGTTGTCCACCGCACCGATTTTGATATATCGAACAATTTTGCTATGCCTTTTGTCCTAAGCTTTATTTATAGACTTGGCACAGCCGAAGGTTTTGTGCAACACTTCGCAGAAAGATGTGCAAGTTGATCGTTCCAGCATTGAACTGAATTGTCTACTGTTTCAATTTTCCACTTTTGCGAATCTTAAAGATGAATAGATAATATGCCTCATATTTCAATGTGTTACAGTAGAAGTTGCGCAGTAGCTTTCCGTTCACTCATCATTTATGCACAAAGGTCACTTAGATCCGCAAACTTTTAGGAACGACTCATAACAACAATAACTGTATAAGAAACTTGGAAACATGGTTTTCTATTCCAGTATCCAACTTTGATTGACAGGTTTATTTGAGATCTGATTCTTTCACATCCAGCTATTCCAGAACGATTGCCTTTGCAAAACTTAGTTTGATCATGCGACATGTTTTTCAGCTATAACCAAAAATAAAGCTACAGAACTGTCAGTGATTGTTTAAATATAATATTTCCTAGTATTCATTTCAACTTGTGGCATCGGCTACAGTAAGCATTGCATATTCCACATTTTCTCCAATTTTGGCACATTTTGGTCAATTTGGTTAAAGCTTCATATCATGTCGCAAATGTATGTTGTAACAACGTTTCCCACAGAAATTGAAAAGAGTTAAGTTGATTGTGACCAGTAACAGCCAAATTGTTATTTTCCTTTTTTTTTTATTTGTATGAAGATTGGCAACGAATTGGTGATGAAGATGCGGGTGGTGTGTATCTACCAGTGACCATTTGGTAATGTTTCACTTATACTAGTAGATCTAAGCGCTGAGGTGAGTTTTTTAAGAAGAGCAGGATTACTGTCCTCAACAAAGGGTCTATAGACAGTTGCAACTCCTTCCTCAAAAATCCCTGGTCCAAGAGATGGGTCATGATGTCTATAAAGAGATTATGTTCCAAATGCATTGTCTGATGTGTACTAGGCAGAATGCCAAGGCCGAGTTCCGGAACTCAAGTTTGTCAAGAAAGAAGTAAAAAATATCCAACAGCGGTATTTTGTTACAAGTGTTTAAATTGTCTATGAACCGTACCATAATGTGATATTACTAGAAGCGTTTCTTAAGGGGGCAGGAAGGAAAAGTGTTCCTTACGATAGTGGTCCGAAAGATCAGCTCAAATCGTGACTTTTAAAGTGAACACATTTAAAACACCAGTAAGGGAAAAAAGGAAATGAAAATGAATCTTAGGCAAATATATATTTAGGATTAAATCTGAGACAAGTTGTACTAGTTTCCTTAAAACCCTTGAAAGTTAAACTGGTCTGACGAATGAAGTAACTTCTCGCACACGCATTAACACAAAACATGGAAGCCTTTAAGATGTTGGTTTATTTAGATATACATATTAAACACAAATGCTTGCCCGAATTCTTTCATAAATTGAAAGTAATCAGATAACATCACAAGAGGGTTCACTAACATCACAGTCACAATAACACTCTCTGGAATCATCGTACTAATTATAAAAATTGCGACATATTTGAGTAGCAAACTTATGACGGATTATTTCTCAGTCTAACTTTATATTCAACCCGTTCGAAATGGTAGAGATTTTTTGAAGGAAAATTGCAAAACCCCTTGGGATGCTTCCAACTGCCAGGTTCAACAAGCAATCCGGAGAATGTATACATGTAGCTGGGTACATTAAACTGGTAATTGTTTTGTTCAATTTGTAGTTTGCTTATTTCTCCTATATTTTCGCCTTGAAGTAAACATTTCATTGACATAACTAAACGTAACAAGTAATGGTAAATTCCATTTTTAGTTGTCACAAGTTTGATGAAGGTTTACTTTTTCTCGAATTTTGTGCATTTTATTGCAAACAAAATTACTAAATCACAACTTCTTAAATGCTACTTTTACAACCATGGAAAATACCATTTCCGACTCCTTAAAAGTTCAGGATATCCAAAAAAGCTTTTGTATTTTATGGCAAAGAAAGCCCGAAAATTACAAACACTGAGATTTTTCAGAATTTTCTTTGAAAACCTTTCTTAAATGATTACAGTACACAAGTTGTGATAGAGGAAACCAATGTTGGGCATTTACTGGCAAACTATGCTCTTTGTACCCTGACAAAATATACGCTTCTGTCTAAATCATGAAAAAGGGAGAAGGGACGTATTAATATATGTGAAATGTGAAAAACGACGTGAAACGAAACCCACCAGTGATTGTCCTTTACTGCTGTTCACAAGGCTTGAGGAGGGCAGCGTGGATATTGCTGAACCAAAACATTACCAACGGGAACCATGCCGATAGCCGCTTTGTTTTCCATGCCATGGAAACGCTCTTTTTGCACACCAGACCTAGAGGCGTTTATACCCCTACATGAGGCCCTGTGGTTGCCAGAGTTACAGACAAAGCAGTAGCAGCAGACGACACTTCCTATGATGATCATAACGAAGCAAAATATTCCTGCAATTATTCCCAGTACAATGTAGGTAAAGTGGTGTTTTACGTGATCTTGTAATTGGTCGCTCGTTGTGACAGGCGTCGAATGAGTATTTGTGGCTTCAAAATAAATAATTAAATTGGAATGAAATGTAAAATGTTCACAAATACTAATAATTACCTAATCAGTCAATTAAGAATGAAAACGAAAAAAGGGCTCGGTTTCACATATTTCTCGACTGATTTTCATCACCTGAATAAAATTTAAAGTGAAAAAGTGACAATTCAATGTGACGCAGGCTGACCAACAATACGCCATACATGTTGTACTTTGACTCAAACTGCATTCGCCCTAAACTTGGTTTGAGAAAACAGACAAATGTCCTGAAATTCTTATTTGTGTTCAAAGCATTTTGATAATATTTCAGGACTTTAATATAAGTTTATTATTAATGTTCTTGGCATAAAGAGAACTAAATCATATTTAACAAGGACTGTGCACCTTATTTGCAAATTTTCTATTCTTCTCAAAGGATATTAAAACGTCCTCAGAATTTGTAATACATTTATCAACAGACTGGCATATACATTTTAAAATTGGACGACTTAACGCCAACATAATACTATGTGAGACTTTTTCAAAGTTTAGGATGCCGGGATGGACAATTATTGAATCACGAAGTTGTTAAATTTTGTCCTCACATATCACTTTTTTAAACTACTCACGTTTAGGGAAATCCCATGGGAATTTATAGCTGGATGAAGTAAAAACATCATCCCGTCTTGAACTTGCTGCTGGTATGAATATAGAAAACTCAGTTAAGAGGGAATACATACCGTTCCATGAAGAGAATTGAACAGATGATCAAAATTTGTGACTGTATTTTTGACGATTCTTTCTCATCTTCTAATTTCTCCTCTCGAACTTTTATTCCTAATTTCTCCCTTCGAATTTTTAATATTTTTATAGGAAAACTATCTTACCACGTTTGGAAGATTTTTAAATTAAAATAAGAATAAAGCAATAATTTTCCAACCAAAAACGTTCAACAGGCGTAGTACAAAATCAGAATTTAAAATGCGGTTCACGATTATGACACAAAGCTGTGGTATTATCAAGGTGTACTCTTTTCCAAGTTTTTTTCGTAGCTTTCAATGTTTAGCTCATAACAGCAGGCTGGTGTGAGTTTTTGTGATCATCCGGCGCCACTCAATCGGTCTATTTATCTTTCCACATTTTTTCCGAAATCGTTTTCTTCTCGCATGCGTTCATGGATTTGTTTGAAACTTGGTTGTAATACTCTTTGGGAAGTGAGCTGTTTGGGGTGTTCAGCAATTTTGAGCATTATTTTACGCCTTACTTTACAAAATTCTACAAAATGCTTCCCCTTTTACACATTCCATAGACTTGTACTCTGTTGTTGGTTTGTCATAATAATGATACTTCAGTTATGGTACCTTCGAGGTGCTCAGGGCATACTCAGAATAACATGTGACATTTTGTGCGTTATTCTGAAAGTGCCTTCAGAGTGGTTGAGTTTTTGAGATTATGAGGGTATCTCTAACTCATATGGCACTTGTACTAGTAAAGACAACCTAGAGACCTTTAATTTAAGGTATGAATTTCTGCACCAAGGGTGCTCTAGTTGTAGGTCATCAATAAGCTAGTTCGGTAATTCGTTGGCGCATGGAATTGTGGGGCACAGCTTTGGATATGCAAACCGAGCTTAGCACGTATCCTACAGCGTGCTGTTGCTTTTGTCAGTTCGTGCATACAACCCTTAGTGTTTAAAGCCATGTCAAACGAAAATAGGGGTTTCGCTGCTACTTTACGGCCGAACAGAATGAACCCAATTATTGCACTCAAAAGACAATTTAGACATAATCCACTGCACTAAACCACACTTGAGATCCTTCCTTATCTTTTGGATGGATTGAGAAAAATTATTTCACCAGGTTTCATGTAAACTCAAATTTTGGAACACGTGTTGTAGGTACGGAATTGGTTTGTTTATTCCGACGATTTGCAGGATGTGTGCATGTGCAGAGCAGTGTTGTAGTCGAGACCGGCACATCCGAGACTGAGACCAAGACCGAGACCAGAGGGTGTCGAGACCGAGACCGAATGTTCATGTTGCGTAGGAAAATAAACTGTCCAAAATTTTGAATATATTTTTACCTACTGTAACCTTAGTTCCTCAATGATCTAAAATGACATGTAGCACCAAAAGTGTATCATCACTGATTATGTGAATGTTTTATCATATGCATGACTGTATGCGATGGGAGGCCGGAGCCGTGACCCCCCATTGGCCAGGACCTTGCTTGCTGAATCGGGCAGACTTCAGTGCTTCAGTGGGGCAGAAATTATGCCCTAGTTGGGGATCTAGAATAGTGCGAAAGGTCACCGTCCTTGAGAAAAAGTCCCTTATGGTTAAGGTCAATATGCCAAAACAGGGAGATTCCAGTTGCCTGATCAAAAATAGAATAAATAACTTTTCAACACTAATCCAAGTTTTTTTTTATTTTTCGTAATGCGGTCATAGTTGCCGTACTGATCTTTTTCTCACGGGGGGGGGGGGGGGGTGAGTTTTTCCCGATTCCAGGAGCCCAACTAGGGCATAAAGTCTTCCCCACTGAAGGACCAAAGTCCACCCGATTGGGGGAAGATAACGGCCATTTGTGGGGTGGTAGCCTCCTACCCTGTCCCCACACAGTACGGCACAGGTGGCCCTGCTCTTCAAATCAGAGCCAGTGGGTGCTACAGTTCTTAACTCACAGAAAAAAAGATAAAGGGTCTGTTCTCTCACCCGAACAACGATTATCGTAGCAGTCTACAAAAATTACCTATTTGCTCAATTGTTTGATTGGCAGCCAGTTCAAACAATGCAGATAATTTAAAGCTTATATTACACAGCATGAACTGAAATTCGAGTGTTTAGATTTATACACATTGCTCTTATATAGTCACCCTGAAGCAATGAACTGAGATAACGACTGGAAGTAGATGAATATTAGACAATTGTTTGAGGGGTGTGA
Organism: Holothuria scabra; assembly: GCA_037179385.1. Taxonomy (NCBI): domain Eukaryota; kingdom Metazoa; phylum Echinodermata; class Holothuroidea; order Aspidochirotida; family Holothuriidae; genus Holothuria; species Holothuria scabra. The sequence goes on along the minus strand of CM074183.1, from coordinate 49,147,469 downwards.
TCAAATAAGACGCTCAAGTAGGAGAATTTGTGAGAGATTTGGGCCTCTTAGTCCTTATAGATGGAGTATGCGGACTCTCATTACATGGATCCTTTTTCTCAATGATTAGTCTAACATTTCTCTGTGAGGCGGGGTGGGGGGCAGTATGTTGAGTGATTGCCAGTAAGGGGAGGGATCCAAGGGAGAGGGTTTCCCTTTCCCCTTTAAAAATTCTTGGCCTTTTCAAGGAGCTTAAATCCAAGATGGGGCAAGAGTTTTTATTTTGAACTTTTCAGTGTCTTTACATGCAAATCAGATGCCATATACGCCTGTGCCTATTCGAAGTACAATTTGTTTTTAAATTTGCATACTTTAAGGAGTCAAAATAAATTAAGCGCATCAGTGATGGGCTTAAGGGCACAGAAAAGTGTCAGTTATTTTTATGCACGAAAAAAGTAATTCTACCATAAATACAATAGTATCTAAGTTGAGCGCCACCATCTGTTGGTGTGGGGAGAAAAGAAAATTTGGAAAAACCCCTTCTCCTCAAATGGTCGAAAATTGTGTCATCATGCTTTTAAAAGTATACCTTAATAGTCTTCATTTTTAGCTTTCCTTTGCAATAATAAAAACCTCCAGCGTGGTAAGAGAGGAGAAATTTATTACAAAATGTACCATAACATTAGATGAAATGGTATTGAATCTTCAGGGAGAAACTACAATGTAATGGAAAATATGCTACCGTTTCCTTGTTGCAACTCTTGGCTAAAATCAAGATCCGTTGAATTGACGCAATTGTGTATGTAACTGTCCGAACTCCCGACTATAAATAGTTTTACTCCTAACTCATGTTGCATGATAAATGGCAAACTATTGCTTACTGCACCTGAATATCCTCCATGCATTCCCCTGCCCCTTTCTAGTACGTCTTTACCCGCTGCGGAACGAGCCTAAGGGAAGGCCCTTTCCCCTTTGAGTTTTTTGAAAAAGTTGGTGTCCTTACATGCAATCTTATACCACATATTCTCCCCCTTCTGTGAGGGAGGGGTTGGGGCAGCATGGCACAATGCCCCTCCCTGGGTACTTCACTGGAGGTGTAACATTAAATTAATTGATGTCCATCTTAAAATAACAATGGACAAAAAGCACTCACTTAAAAATGAATAAACACATAAGCAAAGTTATGCCCCTTACAATGAATGTATGTGAGCCACAACTGGAAGAAAGGCCGTGGTCGGCTCGGCTTGAACCAATAGGTTGGGAACTGTGCCGTAAAACTCTAACTGACTAACTAACTACAATGTAGGTAACACTTAGTTTTTTTTTATTTTGAGACATTTATCTTATTAAAATAAAAAAATTAAACAAATTTTTGGCCGGTCTCGAAGCGAGACCAGGACAATTTCCGAGACCGCAAGGGTCCAAGACCGAGACCGAGACCACAGGGTGTCGAGACTGAGACCGAGCCCAGGAAAACCCGGTGTCGAACACTACAAAACTGCTGCAGAGCCACTAACACCAAGAACCAAACTCGCCTATTGTGGACAAAAGGGTCAATCCACTCATAAAATGCTAAAGAATAGATAAGTAATGTTTATCTACTCTTTAGAAGCACCTTATTTCCCCATTTAAAATTCGTTACGAAGATTTAGCAGTCTCTAACGGCATATATAAAAACAAATGTAATCCACACCATGTCCTTCAACCCTTGTCTCAGTACTCTTTCCCAACTCAAGATACCTCACACTAGAGATCAGGTGTTTTTGTTAAAAAATACCACTGCTTTTTAACAAAGTCGCAGAAAGTTATGCAATCTGGACACATTGCATTCAAATACTTTTGCTTTTTTGTTATTAAATATCTTGTTTGTCTTTGACAGTTGATTCTGTTGGAATGTTTGAATAGCTTTTCCTGTGAATGAAGCAGTACTCTCCAACATAGGTAACAGTGCAACCTAGTATGTTGCTTAAAATTTGCCAGTAGCGGCATCAGAATTATAAATAAATTGAATGCAATTTCACATTAAAGAAAAATATACATTACTTTAAAAATGTGTATTTTCCAAACGCTATATGCTAATGAGATGCAGCTTTCACCTCCTGGAAGAAAATTTTTTTTGCAACATATTTTGAATTTAATGATTTTTTTCTCTAGAATATGCTTTTTAAGTAGTCTACACGCCCCCACCTGGATTCGTGCAACACAACTTTACTCATACTTCTAGAAAAAAACATGTAAAATGTACCTGAATTGACATTACTTGTAGTGGTGGCTTCACCTGTGGAAAAAATAATTCAATGGTGAAAGTAGACTAAATATCTTGTCGGCATACTAAAATAGCTTAGACAAGAGCACTTTATTAACTACTGTTACTCAAATAACTGCTAATCAATGAAAAGGTGCTCATACTAACAATGCTTATATAGCGTAACATATTCTCGTTTAATTCATATTGATCGTATGTATTCACATATGTTACTCAATTACTCGTATGGGATGTTTAGCGTATTTATAATTTATGTACACACTTATCCCACACACTTCTCTATTCACATGGGCCTGAATGAATCATTACACTCTTATTGGCTGTTCAATTAAAACGCGCTTGGCGAGTTTCGATGTTGGTGTAAGATTCATGCACATTAGTTCTTACTGGAAACATTTAATTAAACATAACTCTTATGAAAACAGTTGTCGTATTCCCTGATAGCAAGCATACGTGACAAGGACGTCATTCTAACGTCAGGGCTAACGTCATTTTCACGTCACAAATGACGTCATTTTTACGTATCCCTGCACCAAACAGACACGTCATTGTGACGTCACTTTTCTGACGTCAGTATGACGTCAGGTCCATCTGTATGTGACGTCTTAGTGACGTTACAGTGACGGCATAGACACGTGCAATGTCCTCTTTCTGACGTTAATATGACATCTCTCTTGCTACAATAGTTGCTGTTCAAATTCCTACAGCTGACATAATGGAGCATTTTGTTTACTACACATATTGTCCTGGACAAGTCCAGTAGTTTATTCTGGTAGACATCTTCTTTGGTATCTCATCAAAACTCAAGGGTATTTAATCAAAACCATCAAATCAAAATCATGATAGCAAAAATGACAAGAAAATGTTCACTTAATATTCTTCAGTTTATTTATAACATTTGAGGTATGCATCAAATAAAAAGATAAAACACAAACCATCGTTCATGAACTGGTAGCATGCATGATAATAAAACTTGGAACCAACTTTCCATCACTGCTGATGACACTTGAGTTGAATGCAGCCCTTCATATGCACAGTAGAATAATATTTGGGGTGCGGTCATATGCAATGAGGGATCAGGCAAAGCTAGAATCCTGATAAATTTTAAATATCAAAATTATCAAATACATCTAAACAACAAAACAAATTCTAGAATAATACTGTAATACTATGTGATATAAATAATCATTGCACATCATACTGAAACTTACTTACATGGAAGGAATAAACCAGTTGGATGGTAATAAGTGAGAAACCAACTTCTGAAAGTTGAGAGGTATTTCTCTGCTGATATCCTGTTTAGATTGTTTGTATTGTTACACTTTGAATGTGGGATAAAAAATGACACCCATATGCTACAGTACATAGTACAGATTCTTAAATACTCTACTCTTGAGAGCCAGATTGTTTTCATCACTTAATAAAGACAAATGGTAAAGACAATTTGATCTTGCCTCTTTGACACATTGCACAAACTCAATTAACTGTAAATATGCCTCAATATAGCCTTAATATTAAAATAAATTGCCACAACTACAAAAATATAATCTGTTGCAATGTACAATAAAAAGAAACAAACAAAATAACAAGAACAAGATAAAAACAATAATAAAAGAAAACTACATCTTAAAAGCTTGTGTAAAGAGTGAAAAGATAAAGTCTGAATGGTTTAAAAAACAGTATTCCGCATAATTATTAAACACAACTTACTTACCTTTAAAGGGAATATTGCCTTTGAATGTGTTTGAATTCATCAGCAATGACTCACCCAGCGTTTCTTTGAGACGGTAGCTCTAAACTGCCATAAACTTTAATTTTATAATCTGTGCTATGTGTGTTGTGGGTTGGAGCTGTATATTTGGTAAGTGTGGGGCTGAATTTGCCCCCCAAAAAAGGGGGCATTTTAGCGCAGATTGACATATTTTAGAGAAGGTTCAAGCCTTACACCTTCAAAAACTTTAAACTCATACTAGTAAAATGTAAAATTATGTGGCTTTAAATTTGTGTAAGGATTTCTTTCATTAGCATTTTGGTATTTTTTTTTTTATCAAATCCGACCAAGGGTTGTTGAATTATTGTTTTTTCCTTTATGCATGTTTTTCAGGTCAGATATGACTATTTGTAAGGTTTTGGACCAATTTTGGACCTAGGCCTAGGCACATTTTGAGTAGGAAATTGTCTAAAAGGACGTAGGCCTAGCTCTACCCAATTTTCGACACCTAATATTGTTTTTATGGGTTCTAAGGTATTTACAAGCAAGAGTAGGATGGCCTTTTCCTATCTATCCTTTTTGATTTTTTGAAAAATATTGGGCTTTTGGGGTCATTTTCAACATTTCTAAAAATGTAAACAAACATTCAATTGCATTTTTTGATAAAATCTCAATATAACCTCTCCCCAAAACCGTGGAATTCGATAGAATCATGTCTTGGCAACTTTTGGTGGTTAAATGAAGGCTGTAGGATGTTCTTTGTCAGAGTTATGAATTTTCAAAAGTGTCAAGTGTCTGTGCACGATCCCACCTTGCAACTTACGTAAAAGAACTAACGTTAGGCCTAGTCTACCACTGGTAGTGGTACCAGTGGGCAATAACCCTGAACCATCCCAACTTTGTCCCGTTTTCCGACCGCGTTGGAACCCTGTATTTATTAATCTTGGAATTTTTGAGTTATCTTGACAGTACCCTAGAACGAATATACCTTTGAGACCTCTTCGAAAAATTTCTGTTTCATTTCGTTAAATGACACCCTACCATACAGACTAACATTAGACCTAGCCTAGCGTTACAGCTCTACGAAAAAACAACGGCTTTTGCATACTGGTGTACTGTATTGTAAGGCTACATAGGCTAGCCAAGACTAAGTTACGGCGGTGTTTTTCTGAAAGCCTAAACAAATACATTGTACGAAAAACTCATAATGTCTTCTCATAAAAAACTTTCTCACCTGATCTTACGTCCTGCCCTTCAGCAAACACCAATGTAAACAGATTTTTCGTATGGAATTCTCGTTTAAATGTAGGACGGCAGTTCACGCTATGCACTTCGTATTGCAGCTGTTTGTAACAATAGGAACAGGTCGTACCCACGCCAAACGTATAGTGGGTAGACTTGCATACCAGTCGTTCTAATAACTTGAGCCAGATAAAAGTCAATGCTTCCACACTCTGCATTCATTCTTCCTGAAACGGACTCCAAAATTTCCTGAAATCGGCTCGGCATTTCCAGAAATTTCCAGTAACGCCTTGATCTTTTATTACGAGTTCAAAAACATCTCGGGATTGACAATGAACTGAAAGCTTTCGGAAATACCGATATCATTACCTTACATTTGATGCGTCATTATGCTTCATTACATTAGAAAATTAATTACTTAATTAATAAAATTAGCCGTTATTGGCTCAACACGTGCTAACTGGGTAACCATTTAAAGATGTAATAAAAGTCGGATTTTTTCCTTAAATTTGGTCATATTCTTGACGTCAGGTTTACGTTTATAAAATGACCTGACAAAACTGGTCAAACACCATACGTTAATATGACGTCTAAGTGACGTCACCCCAAAATGCAGTTTGCCGAGATGGCCATGGTCATTTTCTGACGTTGTACTGGCGTCACACTATGGTCAACATTGTGACCACATGACCACTTGACCAGTTGTGACAAGAAAGTGACGTCTGTGTGACGTATGCATTCTATCAGGGTTTGTTGTACCTGTAATAAATAAGTAGATAGATTAGGACGTAGAATAAGGAAAGTAAAGCAAAGATTGTAGGTTGAACACCATCTGACGCTACACTGTTGGTGAACCTTTCGCATTTTAGGAAATGCCCCATATCACCAATAATGAATTTTGACGGGTGTGACTAGTTGTAGGGACTTATGACCAAGAAAGTCACAACAGGTACACTGAATGTCGTGGACAAAGCACTTCATGCAGTATTCGGACCGAGTGTATGGTCCAACGGTAAGAGCATCCATCTCTAACGCGGAAGGACCGGGTTCTCTTCCCAGGTCGAGACATACCAAATACTCTAAAAATGGAAGCTACTGTCATTGTGCGTGATGCTCCGCATACGCAATGGAGTGGGGAAAACAAGCCAGTGAGCCACAACTGGAAAAAGGGCCGTGGTCGGCTCGATTTGAACCAATAGGTTGGAAACTGGGCCGTAAAACTCTATCTAACTAACTAACAAATTCATGCAGTATTCTCACTGAAATCTCTGATAAGGAATGACAAGCTAAATACTGCTATACTCGCTTAATATATCAAGGAATGCTACATTCACATAGTTTGATCAATATCATTTTTGTTTCAAACATTGTTGTCCCAGCTTACATTTTTTGCTCATCTGTGGTTCTTGCACTGTGGGCTTACACCCCACCCTTCATTCCTATAATATGCCTTTCGAAAAGTTTCGACTATCACAATAAAGTTATTTGATATACAGGAAAAGCGCACTTAGAGAACAGAAGGGCATTATGACGCATTACTTCACAAGTAAAAATTGAAGTTAGACTTATGCATTGTCCGGCTATACTGTGGAAAAACATTTAAATCCAAACCTGTGTTGAATTCAGCTGTCGTGGTAGTTGGAACTGCAAAAGGAAAATTCCGATAGTTATCAAAGTATATCAGGATGTCGCAAAAGATATAGTAAAAGATACTAAGATATAGACATTCAGTGAGAAAATACATTGAAAAAGTCACTCCATGTAAACATACCTCGTAAGAGAATAATCTGAAAGGAGCAGATGGCGGTATTGCCTAATTCATCTTCGAATTTATACGATACTGTAGTGCTCCCTTGGCTGAAAGAAGTTCCTGGCTGATAAGTACGGAAAGAATACAACAAGGGTTTTCCACTAGGCTGACTGGTGCGGCTGCCGGCAGTAGGTTCTTCCCAAAACACCCTCCGATAGTACTGTGTGGTATTCATTACGATTCGTTGAGGGCAGTTTTCCACCCTGGGAACAACTTCGTAAAATTGAATGAATATATCACAACTGAATATCGTTTCAATGTAGGTAACATATACTAATTTACATGAAATTAGCCAGATTTATTTTGGTCCTGATTTCAATCGATCTACTGATTATTCTTTCCCGCTTGGGATCATCGTGGCGACAAGGAGAGAATATTGATTCACACAGGGCATTTGAAGCCTGTTGTCACTTCCGTGATTCAAGGCTTAACTGGTCTAGTGGTCATAGACTCTGCCCGGATATTGGAACATTGTGAGTTGGGAACCCCTCTGTGAAGCTCATTTTTTCTTTCAGATATTTTCCTGCTTGTGTGTGGGAAGTGTGTGGAAACGTTAAAGCGAAACTAATATTTCGCCCCAAAATTCCTTTCCCCTTAAGGTCGACTTTTCAACAACAAATTTCCCAATAAGTTCCCCCTAATTATATACATACATCCATACATACATACATATATATATATATATATATATATATATATATATATACATATATATATATATATATACATATATATATATATATATATATATATATATATATATATATATATATATATACATATATATATATATATATATATATATATATATGAGGTCGAAATGCTGCGGAGCACTGTTGAAATGTGTAGGTCGAGAAGAGGTAGTAAAAAGTGCTTAAAAGTTTGCGGAAAACTCCACGACGTTTCGGGTATAAACCCTTCATCAGGTGGCAAAAACCAAACTGAACAACCAACAGTAACAATTGGACACGACAAACATCAAATCCGAAGCGATCGCTGTAAAAACAGAACCGGACGAAAGTGACTGTCAGAAAACATGAGTGCGAAGGATGAAACACAAATCAAAAAAAGAAAAAGAGCGTCCTGGATGAAAAAATGCACGTAAAAATCGAACAAGTTCTCAAAAAAGGGAAAACAGGAGACAAAAACTAGCTCCGGAAAAAAAAAATTGTAAATAAGGCCTACACAGAAAAAAACGAGCACGAACGGGTAAGTGTAAAAGGAGTAAAAACTGGTACAAAAAGGGGGTGAATATTACAAAAGGTCAATTCTAACGTTAAGCCCGTGTGGAGCGAGAGTACCTAGCCTCATGATCAGTCGGTTTTCAGCACTAAGGCGGTCACGATCGGAGCCTCGGCACATTACAGCTGCCGTAACGGTTAAATGCTGTATTGAACAAGGTGAAGGGGGGTTGAAATGTGCAGCCACCGGGTATCCATGGAGATTCTGTTTGATGGACCTAAGGTGCTCGGTGACTCGATCCGCGAGGCGGCGCTTGGTCTCTCCCACATACAACGAGTTACATCTCCCACAAGCTAAAATATACACTACATTTGAGGAAATGCAGGAGAATCTTTGTTTGACAATAAAGCTATTGCCGTTGGGGCCAGAAATGTTGACGAGGTCGTGTTTGCCGACAACTGGACATGTATTACACCTCGGACGGTTACATGGAAAGGTACCAGCCGTGTCTTCGAAAGAAGTTTGTGGGTGGGAAGCCCGAACTAAATGGTTGGCTAAATTTTTCTCAACTCTAAAGGCAGTGATGGGGGGTTCCGGGAAAACATCACGGGTTGAGGGGTCTTGTCGGAGCAACTTTACATTTTTGTGGATAGCGTGTAAAATAGGACGGATCGAAGGGTGATAAGAAATAACTAAAGGAATACGTAGATTGGTACCAGATTTGCTCTTTTTCTCCAAGGCTCCCTTTCTGCTGGTTCCTTGAATTCTGCGTAGGGCATTAGAGAGGATTTTGGCAGGGTACTGGCGTTTTTCAAAAAAGGACAAAATTTCTTCAGAGGCAGTAGAGAAGTCAGAATCCTCCGAACAAATTCGGCTGGCTCGCAAGAGCTGGGAATAAGGGATAGATTTAGTGCAAGATTTGGGGTGATTGGAAGGGTACAAAAGGTAGTTATGCGAGTCGGTTGGCTTAAAGTGTAGGTTAGAGGTAATTGTACGGTTGTTGATGGACAGTTTAAGGTCGAGAAAAACAACAGATGAGTCCGAGATACAATGGGTAAATTTCAAAAAGGGGCAAAAGGAATTAACAAAGTCGATAAAAGTTTCTAAATCACGACGGGATCCAGAGGCAACTCCTACAATATCATCAATATACCTTTTGTAAAGTATAGGTCGTGGCCCGGTATACTGAGAAAAAAGTTGTTCTTCAAAGTGGCCCATGGTCAAACAGGCAACAGAGGGACCCATTTTGGTTCCCATGGCCACTCCTTTAACTTGACGGAAAAAACGCCCATTAAACTGAAAACAATTTTGAATCTCCGCAGGAGATTTACGGAGGAAGTTTCCTACTACCCAGCCCAAAGTTTTCCCATTATTTATTCTCTCGCCATGGCCACCTTTGGTAAAACCAGATATGCCAGCCACATTAATTTTTTGGGAACTTGTCTTCGTAGACATGTAATTCCAAGAGGTTTCAGACTTAATTTTCACGTTCAGTCCGAGTACGATTTTCATTTTAGACGGGACACCTCACGATACTTACGTTCGTGTTCTTTTAGTCTGATACATTCTACCATTCGTAGCATGGAAAGGAAGAAGGCTTCTTTTGACACTACCATTGAGGAAAAAAAGTCACTTCTTTTTGAAACCTTACCCCAAGCTGCAGAAGTTCGCTTCCTTATTCATATTTACAATCGTAGACTACATAACTTCCTACAAGACTCCAAAGCCAGGACCTTGGCTAGCCTGTTGCCCAAATCCCCGTCCACCGAATTCGAACCTAACATTAATAACCAGCCAGACACCAAGCTTGTAGTCACTATTCCGCCCGATCTGGAACTCTCTTCCTCTGAGCGCTCAGTTTTAGCGAAAGGTCTCAACTTTGTTCCACTGAACCCCCTTCCTGATGAGTTTTCCATACGCAGAGACGTTTCGTCTTTCTGTAGGAAACTCCGCCTTCGCTACCATTTCGGGATAACAGACCATCAGGATGATACCCCCTCAGAGGAAGTTCCCAACCCCGCCAACCCTGTCCGTTCCTCCTGGACGCCCAAGCCAGGAGAAAATCCCACCCTTGACAATGTAATCAATACCATTTACAAAGATGTCAACGATCTCCTCCCTCCTAAAATGACCGCACTGCGTAACCTTCGTCCTGAAGAACGAGATGCCATTTTATCCCTCAAAAGTAACAGGGATGTCATTATTAAACCACCTGACAAGGGTGGTGCTGTCGTGGTGTGGCGGAAGGACCTGTATATTGCTGAGGCCAACAAACAGCTATCCGACCAAAGTGCTTATTTAGAACTTCCCGCTGACCCCACTCCTGAGAGCCAAAAGTTAGTGGGACAATAAACAACTACCCCAAAACGCTACTTCTCTACTCCACCCTTGCCCACAGATTTCTAACTTCTACCTGCTTCCCAAAATCAACAAAGCCAACAACCCTGGCAGACCTATCGTCTCTTCACACAGCTGCCCCACCGTACTTATTTCTGAGTATGTGGATTCTGTGCTCTCCCCTTTAGTTTCAGCTTTGCCGTCGTTTGTTCAAGACACGCCACATTTCTTGAGACTTATTCGTGACTTTGAGTTTCCTGAAAATTGTGGAGAACGTCTTTTATTCACCATGGATGTGTCCAGCCTCTACACGTCAATTCCTCATAATGCTGCCTTAACAGCTATCCGTTACTACGTAGACAAACGGCGTGATCCCCTTGTACCGACTGACACCTTCCTACGTTTAACGGAACTTGTTCTCAAGCAAAATTGTTTTCAGTTTAATGGGCGTTTTTTCCGTCAAGTTAAAGGAGTGACCATGGGAACCAAAATGGGTCCCTCTGTTGCCTGTTTGACCATGGGCCACTTTGAAGAACAACTTTTTTCTCAGTATACCGGGCCACGACCTATACTTTACAAAAGGTATATTGATGATATTGTAGGAGTTGCCTCTGGATCCCGTCGTGATTTAGAAACTTTTATCGACTTTGTTAATTCCTTTTGCCCCTTTTTGAAATTTACCCATTGTATCTCGGACTCATCTGTTGTTTTTCTCGACCTTAAACTGTCCATCAACAACCGTACAATTACCTCTAACCTACACTTTAAGCCAACCGACTCGCATAACTACCTTTTGTACCCTTCCAATCACCCCAAATCTTGCACTAAATCTATCCCTTATTCCCAGCTCTTGCGAGCCAGCCGAATTTGTTCGGAGGATTCTGACTTCTCTACTGCCTCTGAAGAAATTTTGTCCTTTTTTGAAAAACGCCAGTACCCTGCCAAAATCCTCTCTAATGCCCTACGCAGAATTCAAGGAACCAGCAGAAAGGAAGCCTTGGAGAAAAAGAGCAAATCTGGTACCAATCTACGTATTCCTTTAGTTATTTCTTATCACCCTTCGATCCGTCCTATTTTACACGCTATCCACAAAAATGTAAAGTTGCTCCGACAAGACCCCTCAACCCGTGATGTTTTCCCGGAACCCCCCATCACTGCCTTTAGAGTTGAGAAAAATTTAGCCAACCATTTAGTTCGGGCTTCCCACCCACAAACTTCTTTCGAAGACACGGTTGGTACCTTTCCATGTAACCGTCCGAGGTGTAATACATGTCCAGTTGTCGGCAAACACGACCTCGTCAACATTTCTGGCCCCAACGGCAATAGCTTTATTGTCAAACAAAGATTCTCCTGCATTTCCTCAAATGTAGTGTATATTTTAGCTTGTGGGAGATGTAACTCGTTGTATGTGGGAGAGACCAAGCGCCGCCTCGCGGATCGAGTCACCGAGCACCTTAGGTCCATCAAACAGAATCTCCATGGATACCCGGTGGCTGCACATTTCAACCCCCCTTCACCTTGTACAATACAGCATTTAACCGTTACGGCAGCTGTAATGTGCCGAGGCTCCGATCGTGACCGCCTTAGTGCTGAAAACCGACTGATCATGAGGCTAGGTACTCTCGCTCCACACGGGCTTAACGTTAGAATTGACCTTTTGTAATATTCACCCCCTTTTTGTACCAGTTTTTACTCCTTTTACACTTACCCGTTCGTGCTCGTTTTTTTCTGTGTAGGCCTTACTTACATTTTTTTTTTCCGGAGCTAGTTTTTGTCTCCTGTTTTCCCTTTTTTAAGAACATGTTCGATTTTTACGTGCATTTTTTCATCCAGGACGCTCTTTTTCTTTTTTTGATTTGTGTTTCATCCTTCGCACTCATGTTTTCTGACAGTCACTTTCGTCCGGTTCTGTTTTTACAGCGATCGCTTCGGATTTGATGTTTGTCGTGTCCAATTGTTACTGTTGGTTGTTCAGTTTGGTTTTTGCCACCTGATGAAGGGTTTATACCCGAAACGTCGTGGAGTTTTCCGCAAACTTTTAAGCACTTTTTACTACCTCTTTTCGACCTATATATATATATATATAACGCTAATTCCCATTTAGGGGGAACTTGTTATATCTGCGCGTACATAGGGCGAAAAAGTAACAATGAAATACATAAGAAAAAGAATTCGCCCTAACGTCTAAAAATATAAACAACGTTATTTCAATGGCCTGCCACCCGTTCGTGTTTACAGCTAGGTGTCCGTAAGAGGGCGCCCTTGTCCGTTTACGTATTCCTATAGAAAAAGTGTGTAGAAACGTTACGGCGAAACTCATATTTCGCCCCCCAAAATTTTTCCGCTTAAGGTCGACTTTTCAACAACAACATCCCCCCTAAGTGCCGAATTAGTGAAATATATATATATATATTTATATATTGAAAAGGTTGCAATAAGTTCTTACAAATTAGCTTTACAGAACTGCTTCGTAAGGGCCAATAATGTAGGTCCTCACTCCTCAGAAGCCTGAAGTAGAATGATGTCAATAACGTTAAATACGTATGTGTTCGCTGCTTTTGAACGTGTCCGTTTTTAAGCACGTGCTCGTTCCGTGTTCGTTGTGAACAGGCACGAACGGTGTACAGCGAGCCAAGATACATTACCTATTAGAATAATTACACAAGAGATGTTTGTTCCTGTGTCTACAAGAGCTTATCAGTTCGTTTTTTTTATTTAGAGTTGCTAAGGAAGGTTTGAATAATGAAGAACTTTTCTCCCAGACAGAGATTACAAGTTTTAGATGATGTGGAGTATGCTCGAGCTTTGTTCATGAGTTTCCATTTTACGGAGTGTTCTATATTTGTATCCTTTAGTTTCCAGATGTATTCACTGAGTGCAGTTGCGGTTCTTTTGTCTTTGTGTTTAAAACTAGACTTGTGGGCGGTGTATCTTGTTTTGAATGTGCTCTCTGTTAGACCAATGTATGTTTCTTCGTTGTGGTTGTCGTGGCGTGTTACAGTTGCTTGGTACACAATGTTGTTCGTGAGGCAGTTGCCTTCCAATGGTCACTCACTTTGCTTTCTGCAATTGCAGTTGCTTCGCGTTGCTGGTTGTACTTCCTGTTTCGCCAGTATGTATTTGTTGTGCGCTGATATAATTTGGTCTATGTTTGCCATGCAGCTGTAACTCAGTTTCACCGTGTTTCTGTTGAGTAAAGTATGTAGTTTGTGCCCAGGTGGAAAGCTGCTGTCCAAGAGGTTAAAGAATTTCTTGCCAATGTTGGTTGTGACACTGTCACTAAACTGGGGGTTGAACCAGGTTATGTTCTTATTTCGTCTTCGCTTCAGGGCTCCCTTGGAATGACTGGTGCTAGGGGGTTGGGTCTCGTACTTTAGGTTGTACCCATAGCCACGTCTTTGTAATGCTTCTTGGTATACGGGCGATGATGTGTTGAATGTGTTTTCAACACATCATCGCCCGTATACCAAGAAACATTACGCTTTTTTAGCCCAAGGTTCGAATTCTCCAAACAGTCGTTTTTATACTATATTTGGCCTAAATTCCAATTTATAGAAATACATATGATAATAAACTCCTTTTCACTACATACAAACACTCGATTAGAAGTATGAAAACACGACGTTTTATCCGATTCTTACCTTCGAAACACCTGAACGAGAGTCCTTGAGGAAAGCACAGCTCTCGACACGCAGCTGTATTCGCTACGCACGTATGTTGCTCTGAAATTTAATTGAGAGATGTCTATCATAAATGTCTAAGAAACGTACTCGAGAAGTTACAATTGTGGATCACCAATTTTAACTATATCGTCCTGGGTGGAAGCATCAAATACTGCACTAGTTTACATCTAGACACTCAAGGGAAGCGTAAAAATCCAACAGGGAGCTTTTCCATCTCTCCGCAGGGCGGTGATCTAGGTGTTACATTTAAAGAAAATGAATATTTTTACCCTAGGGATAGTTTCTCGTGTCAAGCGAATTCCTAAAAGATACGTATACGTATTTCCCCCAAAACCTAAAATATTACTAAAAGATTTTACATGATGATAACTTTTGCACCTAGTTGCATCTAATGATACAAAAACGATTAAAAAATTTCCCCTTTACCCTACACGTAGCTCCCAAATAAGAGTTCTGCCAACGCCAGTGTAGAAAGCAAATGCCCTGTCATTGGCATGTAACATTTTGTTTACGATCATACGACATGTGCCATCTAGATGCTGGTAAAGCCCATGAATATCGTTGACTTTTTATATTGCCTAGGGTGTACGTCATGTTTTTGACTGATTCATCACTCTAGTTGACACGTTCAAAGTAGAGTATAGTATGTGGCGATATTAAAAGATTCTATGTTTTGGTTGCATTTCCCAATCCAAAGAACGATCGGAACATTTCTTACGTGCAATCGGTTTGTCTGACTGGTAGTAGTACAACCCTTCCATCGTTACAGGATTCCGACTTACAGATACTACGTAGATTCCGATTGCGTTGGGTCTAGTCATATAAGCAATATGTTTATCGGCAGGACGTGACCAGAAGAACGTATAGGCATCCATCACAAAACTGCGTCCACCTAAAAAGTCCTCGTGAATAAGTAATGCATCGTCCCTCATGGATCCGTTCGTTGTTATCCTTCCCAGGGATGTTGTATTAGTGTCAATCCAGTACAGAAACATTTCTAATACAAGTACAAGACACACATTTATGAACATCCCACACCATAGAATGAAAAGCACAAAAAAGTAAAACTATGAATATCATAAATAGCATTTACCTTTACTACTGTAAAATCCGGTCCAATTTAATAAATAAAAATGACTGTTTTAAGCGGTTAAGTAGGGTGGCGTAGTAAGGGTTCACCTTCGTTATGTACGTCATGTAATTTACTAGTAAATTTCCGATCATGCTTGACATGTTTGCAAAAGGGTTAAGATGATTCACACTCTGAATCATTTTGCAACTGAATACGTGTTAGTCTTTTCTGAATGTTAGACAAGTTTGAATCAAATAAAAAACCAGGAGTTCAAACTGTTATCATTTCAAATTCAATGATATTCATTATTTGTTCAAAAACTCAAGTAAAACCTCCGTCCAAAGCTATTGCTCTTGGGTCTGCTAATCCGTTAACCAGTGTATGGGTTTCTGAACCGTCAGCTTTAGCCTTCATAATTTTTCCAGCACAAGTCCAAAACACGTCCCTATTGCAAAATGAAGGGAAAAAGAAATACGAAATACGGTATCAGCCTTCGAACTCGTTTTGGTGATCAATTTAAAGAATCTGTAGTAAAACATCTTGCCAACTTGT
This sequence comes from Holothuria scabra, assembly GCA_037179385.1. Taxonomy (NCBI): domain Eukaryota; kingdom Metazoa; phylum Echinodermata; class Holothuroidea; order Aspidochirotida; family Holothuriidae; genus Holothuria; species Holothuria scabra. The sequence goes on along the minus strand of CM074183.1, from coordinate 49,131,635 downwards.
GATGCAATGACTCTAGCTCTTAAAAGTCTTTAGGGGACAGCAAACTGAGAACACTTCCATATTAAACATTTGGAGTGGGAAATATATTAACTGCATGTTGTGTTTGTTTTTTTATAGGAAAACATAGAAATTCCACGGTTATATAAACGCTTCCACAAAGCAGGATCACAATGGAAAGCTAAGGCAAGGCAATGATATTTCCACAATCGTAGTTGTTTCAATGTTGTGATACGAGGCATGATTGAAGAATAGGCAGGGTAATGGTTGGGCTTTACATATATCACATTGTATGGAAGCTGTGCGAAGATACGATGTGTCCATCAGGGTTGTGGATTTTGGGAAGTAGGTGGAAATTAGAAATCTATGGGCGAGGGTGTTGTAGAGAAGCACCCGTTTTGGGTAGTTGGTCGTTGTCCATGGGTTGGGTAAACGTGTTCTTGACCAACTACTAGCAATCAAATGTGGGGCGATCAGTAGTTTCAAGTATGCACTTTGGTCTAAATTGTGCCTATCAACATCAATATACAAGTCCTTTCGCCAAATTACAAGGTTCACCGACTTATAGGAACGTCAGATGGCGCACCGCCTACCCTTATTTTACTTGCATTATGCTTCCCTTTTCCTCGGAAAATGGGACGTAGGTTAAATACGCCGAGAATTCGCGAAATCTGTGACAGTTACCTAAAGGACACCGAAATATGTCCTTTTCTCACCGTAAGGGGGAAACTTTAAACCAAAAAGTCGAAAAGAACCTTTTCCAGAAGCACAGCTTGCTACGAGATCTCTCTTCTGTCCCTATGGTTGCTTCGCGCCTTCAGAACGGACGAATCAACTTGCAGAATCTAGGGATTTTTCTTTCACGTCTGAACAACATAATAAAAAGCCTCGCTGTGGACACGCGCATTCAGTTGCTTAACTGTCATTCCCGGTCCACAAAGAATACTCATACGACAAGCAACTGTACTACCCGAACTAAAGCGTTCAGAGCTACAAAGAAAATCCCGTCTAATAAAGGCAACTACAATTAACCCGGGCAACAAACGCCCATAGGAAATAACCTACAAACCAGTCTATTAAAAGACGCGTGTTCACCCGACTTTAAAAGTCATTTTAAGAACATGCAAAGATCTCTTAGCTCGCAAAGGAAAAAGTAGACTATACGTAGTCTTTTCAAACGCCCATAACCTAAACAGCGAAAGACCCTCCAAAGTACACTAAAAACCTCTATGATAGACGTCTATCAAATGAGATAATTGTGTGATGTAAAGGGTCATGGCAAACAAAACAACTCCAGGGAACACTCGAGTACCGACACTCTCACCTCTCCAAAAAGAGTTAAAGTGAGAACTCGCTTCGCAACAAATGCTAGTGTTTTACTTGACTGCTTGTGAGCAATCACTTATATGGGGATCGTTGTCACAAACTGCGTGAATATAGCGCTATCAAAACAACAAACCCACCTTACTGAGATACCCAAAGCATTTAATGTGCTCTCAAGACTGTTCTGCATTTATTGGTTTGATTTTCCCGACAACCTCTCATTGCCTTAAAAAAAGGCTGCAGTCTTATCGATTGCCTTGTATTATTTTACAAAGAGCTACGGGTAAAAAGGCCTACAAAGCAACCTCCGAGAAACACTGTACGTAGCCAAATCCTCCCATTCAGAGAGGGACAACAAAGGAACAAAATTTCGCTACTTACTGCAAAATTAAAAGCATTGAATCTCATCATTTAACTGCGAATGAGTAACACCCAGGTGGAGAAAACAACAGCGTCACTAGTCCGTGGCCCATGCTGAAAATGAACTCTCCTAACGCAAGTGACTCAGAGCGGTTTGCTAATAACTTGGGCCTGCTTCAGTCTACACTCTTTTTCCGACAATCTCACCCGCCAAGGAAAAGGCATAAATCTAAAAGATGGCCTTGTAAAATCAAGGTTTGAGAGAACGGAATATAAAATGGTACAATGATACTTGTCTTACTGCTTTATTTGAAGCAGGAATATTTTAACCCAAGCCGCGAATGACAGGCTTGCTCTTGATGAATCTACACCATTCACAGCCAATGAGCAAGACAGCAGAAACCCGTCTAGCTTGGTCATAAGAACCATCTTCAAAATATTCACACCCGGCATAAAATTTAAAGCCATTATTAATCCGTCGCATGAGGTCACGAATGATGATCTCGGGCCTTTCCTAAAAAATTACAAGGTTCACCGACTTATAGGAAAGTCAGATGGCGCACCGCCTACCCTTATTTTACCTGTTTGCCGAACTTGAACTTAAATTGATCGTGTTCAATTTCCCTTGCAATGTCCGTTCATAATGACATCATAATCGCCTAGCGTTTATTCATTATTACTTTTAATTTTTATCGCGTCATCACTATTAACTAATTTTGCACAGCTGAGTCGTTTAGCTATGTTTTAAATTGCGTCGCGAAGTAGGCAAACATTTCATTATTGGCTTTTCTTTTATAAAGAGTTTGTACGCATGGCGTGAGCGCGTTTTGGTTTGGCTTGCTGGATTGATGTTGTCATGGGTAGTGCGTGTTTTTCCAGTGCGTCCGCACTACAGGGACTTGAAAACGATTGTAAGGAGCTGATGGGGAAATAGCAAAAGACACAACGCGTTGACGTAGCTTCTTGGCCTTCGTACGCGCGCCAATTGAGTTGTATCGGCACGCGTCTGTTGTTTCTTTTGAATATCGTTTTTTGATCAGTTATTATTTTGCCGTCTGATGAAGGGTACATACCCAAAACGTTGCGGAGCTTTCTCCCGAATTATAGCACTTTTTATCAATACAAACTGTTTACCTTCATACATTATATGCATTTATATATATATATATATATTTTATATATATATATATATATATATATATATTTATATATATATATATATATATATATATATATATATATATATATATATATATATATATATATATATATATATATAGGTCGAAAGTGTTGTAGTAATAAATTCGATTCGATTTTTTTTTTCTTATACCGATCCAAGATAGAGTATAAACTCTTATCAAAGAAGGAACGGTTGAAGAAAAACACCAGAGAGAAAAATTGAGCCGCACGGGGGACCGAACCCACCATCCTCCGCTTTCCGGGCGAAGTCTATGACCACTTTGCTAGAACAGCTCGTGATTCACAGAAGCGACAACAGGCTATAAATACCCCGCGTGAATCAATTTTCTCTCCTTGTTACCATGGTGCTCCCAAGCGGGATGAATAATCAGTAGGTCGAAGTTGGTAGATCGAAGTTAGAATGTGTAGGTCGAAAGTGTTGTAGTAATAAATTCGATCATGAATTGTTTTTTTTTTTTTTTATACCGATCCAAGATAGAGTATAAACTCTTATCAAAGAAGGAACGGTTGAAGAAAAACACCAGAGAGAAAAATTGAGCCGCACGGGGGACCGAACCCACCATCCTCCGCTTTCCGTCTATGACCACTATGCTAGAACAGCTCGGTATTAAAAAAAAATTATATTATATATTAAAAAGTCTATCTTGGATCGGTATAAAAAAAAAAAAAAATCATGATCGAATTTATTACTACAACACTTTCGACCTACACATTCTAACTTCGATCTACCAACTTCGACCTACTATATATATATACATATATTAATATATAAACGATAACAAGAAACATTCACAAAACACACGGCATACTGTTAAATCGATCTGAAATTTTAATAAAATACTGAAGAACAAAGATCGTGTCAAATCTTCTGAGGCAACAAGATATTAAAAACGGTAAAGAGTTCAAAACTTAAAAGTTTTAAAACGGCAAAGCTCAGATGTTAAAAACGCACTACGTTTCGGGGAGATACACTCCCCTTGCTCACGTGCTAAGAAATAATAGTAATGGAAAAGGTACTAGCTATAAGGCAATGCTCTATTGAGGCTTACATCTTTTACGTTAAGACCTATAGGGGCAAGAGTATTCAACCGGTAAGTCCATTTCAATTCAACCTCCTCTCTAGTTTTCTTATTATTGTTACGTAGCTTTTCGATACCTATTAATTCGAAATTTTCACACACCTTAAAATGCTTACCAATGGGAGTTTGACCTTTTCTAAACTCCTGTCGGTGACCCCTATGTCTACTTCTAAGCTCTAATCCCGTTTCACCCACATACTGCTTATGGCAATCCAAACAATTAATCAAGAAGGTTACGCCTTTGGTGGTACAGGTTAAATCCCCCCTCACCTGGAAATTCTGACCTGTATTAAAACTTTGAACGAAAGAAGTTTCACGTAAGACACTACAGGTGACACACCTTTTATCGTGTGTCTTGAAACAACCTCTGTTCTCTGCATTATGACGTATTTTAGCTCTTACCAGCAAAGATTTCAAATTAGGAGGTTGTCTTTAAACTACTGCGGGCGGGTTAGAAAAACTTTTATTAAAGGTGGGGGACGATTTAAGAATATGAAAATGCTTCTTAATAATATTGTTTAGGGGAGGTTACAATGGGTTACGGGTAACAACCAGGGGGGCGTTTACACTTCTCCTAGCACAAATGGAACGGTTACGGTTGAGAAACGTCCTTCTCGGAACAGTACAGGCTTTATTCACCTTCTCTGTAACAATACTCGTGGAATACCCACTTTCAATCAGATTACTTTTAAGGGTATTAAGGTTTTTTGAACAGATTCTTCTGTAAAACAGATAGTACGGATACGGAGAGCCTGACCGTAAGCAATATTATCAAGAACATGTTTGCTATGATAAGAATTATATTTGAGATAAAGATTTTTGAACGTAGGTTTAACAAAAAGGTCAGTATTGAGATAACCCTCAGAATTGCGAAAAATATGCAGATCAAGGAAAGGAAGGGAATCAAAACTAAAACACGAAGTAAACTCAAGCTCACCAGGATAAAGATTATTAAGAGTTTTCATAAACTCTTTGAAGAGATCTGGTCCATGGGGCCGGAGACCCCAGATATCGTCAATGTAACGAGACCACACAGTGGGCGAAAGGGAACACTTTTGCCATAATTCTTCTTCAACAATGCCCATACCTAAACAGGCGTACCCGGGAGCCGTTTTAGGACCTATAGAGGTACCGTGTACCTGGGTAAAAAAGTTTCCATTAAATTCAAAATGGTTCTCTGTGAGACAAAGCTTTAAACAATCAATCAAATTATCAGCAGAGGGTTTTTTAATTTTTAATTAAATATATATATATATATATCTATATATATATAACATGATAGGTGGCGTGTGTTGGAAAGTAAAGAAACCAAATAACAAAAGAACACAAAAAATGGATACATTCATTTCCAACTAAATTATAATATAAATCCGTGAATACAAAATATTTCGGGCTTAAATTACACAGCCCTTCGTCAGTTGTACAAAAACACTATAGTGCAAAAAAAGACTATACACGTACTCGTTCTGCTTCCTCGCTTAGGTATCAACTGCTTGGGTGCCCATGAACGCCAAATCCCTATTCAGACCCGATTTATGATTGTTAAGTGACATGATGGTTTGTAATTGCCGCTTGCATCTATGCTGAGCGCTTTTAAAATTGCCGTACAACAAGGCACACTTTAAATGAGAAAGGTTATGCTGAGGGAGATTAAAGTGTTCGGCAACGGGGAATCCAGTGTTATTTTTGTCTTATGCTGAGCTTGTGATTATTGAAACGAAGTCGGAATTTTGTGCTTGTTTCGCCTATGTACGTAGCTAAGGGACATTGGGTGCAGAAAAGTAAATAAACTACATTACATGAGTCACAATCGAAGTCTCCCGGTTTTAGAGTTATACCTGAAGCATGGTGGTAAATGGTGCGGGAAAGCTCTAAATGATTGCAAACTTGGCACCGGGGTTTATTACACTTCCTGTTGCCTGTTTTGGGATTGTCTACAGTGGGAAGGGTTTTGCGAACTAACATGGCTCTAAAATTACGTGGCTGTTTATAAGCAATCATCGGGAGGTCCCTGAAAATTTCAGAAATCGAGGGGTCAGATTTGAGTATTTCCCAAGATTTCTTGATATTGTGGGTAAGGGTGCGATTGGATGGGTGGTATGTGATGACTAAGGGAATGCGGTCACAGTTCGATTTTGTGCGATACCGAAGGAGATTATGCCTCGGTGTAGCAAGAACTTTATGAAAGTAATTGTTGAGGAGTTTATAGGGATATCCTCTGTTGAGAAAAAAGTTAACCAATTCAGTGGCCCTTTCCACAAAAAATGTTATTAGTGGAGCATAAACGGCGGTACCGAAGGAACTGGCTGTACACAATAGAGTGTTTGGTATGACGGGGTGGAAACTATTGAAGTGGAGATACGTATGTCTGTCTGTAGGTTTAGTGTAGACGGACGTGGTGATCTTACCGTCTCCAATCATTACCAGAACATCTAAGAAGGGCAGAGTCTTAAAGCGAATAATCAAAAGTAAATTTGATGGAAGGATGAAAACTGTTAGCAACATAAAAGAATTGTTTTAGATTATCCAGCCCTTTGTCCCAGATCATAAAAACGTCGTCTATATATCGTACATAGAATAAGGGTTTGTTTGAAGATTGCATCAAAATTCCCTCTTCCACATGATACATAAATATATTGGCATATGACGGTGCCATTTTTGTACCCATAGCCGTCCCATTTACCTGTAAATAATTAATGTCATTAAACTGAAAGTTATTGTGGCTCAAAATGAATCGAATTAAACTCGTTACTTCAGAGTACCCAGTGACAGAATTTTTCCTCATTAAATTTAAACAGGCCGTTGTACCTTCCTCATGGGGGATATTTGTATATAACGAAGTCACGTCCATCGTCACGAGTATGGCATCTTTGGGCAAGGACGTAATTTCATCTAGTCTATTTATAAAATGAGTGCTGTCTTGAATATAACTTGGGATGGTAGGAAGTAGAGGTTGTAGGTGTTGGTCAACGTAGGCCGAGATGTATTCAGTCAGAGTCCCGATGCCGGAAACAATGGGCCTGCCAGGGACGGGTATGCTGTTAGAACGAACGAATTCAATTGCTTCTGTGTTTGTAGGTTGTTCATCCCCTTCCCAGAGTCGGCCAACAATATCTTTCAATTTGTGGACCTTTGGTAAGGTGTAGAACATAGCTGGTTTGGGCGCGGTGGGTATCAAGGGTGTAACCTCCTCATTAATATCATTGTCAAATGTTTGGACCAAACGAATTAGTTCCTTATAGTAGGTGAGGGTTGGATCAACCTGAAGCGGTTTGTAGAATTTTGTGTTAGACAGACATACATATATACATATATATATATATATATATATATATATATATATATATATATATATATATATATATATATATATATATATATATATATATATATATATATATATATATATATATATATATATATATATATATATATATATAAAATTAGACGCCTGCTCAGGAGGTGAATTGCGAGCTGCTTCATCTGTCATTTGAACAAAGGCCAAACCAACTTGGCTTCATGGCTCAGTGTTTAGAGCGTCCGCACTAGAAAGCGGGAGGTCCCGAGTTCGAATCCCGGTGGAGTCAACATCGTTTTTTCACCTCAGCCAGATTTTCCAGCTTTACCAATTTGATTGAAATATATATATATATATATATACATAGATATACATATATTATATGTATAAAAATATTTATATATATATATATATATGTGCCGAATTAGTGAAATATATACCTACATAGATATACATATATTATATGTATAAAAATATTTATATATATATATATATGTGCCGAATTAGTGAAATATATATAATCCAAATTAGGCAAGAAATTAATTGTCTCTCCAAAAATGTCATTTATCTCATATACTGCAATTTATGTGGTGTGCAGAATGTCGGAGAATCTAAAATACTCTTCGAATGAGAATGACACAGCACAGGTCAGCAATTTAAACCGGAAAGGTTGAACAACCTGTTGCAAACCATTTTAATTTTCCTCATAATTCTATCAAAAACTTACGGGTCATTGCTATCGACCAAAACGGTGCATGGACCGACAAAGCTAGAAAAGCTAAAGAAAATTTTTGGGAACTCAATCTCAAAACCACATCGCCTTTCGGCTTGAACATCAGGAGCGATTTACCAGCTTGCTGATAATACCAACCAAAATAATCCGATCAGGCCATTCCGGCCGAACAATTTCTCTAATTACTTTGAAGAGGATTTTCCTATTGTTGATGGGTTACACCCGAGTAATCCGATCAGACCCTCCCGGTCAATCAACCTGCTCAATTGCCTTAAGAAGGATTGTCCTGTCACAATAGAGGTGAGACCATTGTCAACACCTCTAAAAGCTTCCAAAGTTTCTCACTCCTAGTCATTCTCTGACCAAGTATTGACAAAGAGGTAGTATTACTTGAAAGCTCTACTTCAAACCTTTTGGCTGTTTAATTTATCTAAATTCTAGCCTTCCGCTATTTGTATCTCCTCGGAGATGCAGCCTTTCAATTCTGTAGCACCGTTGTGTTACAGTTTCTCCGTCATGTTTATATATATATATATATATATAAATATATATATATATAAATATATATATATATACATATATATATATACATATACATATAAATATATAAATATATATAAATATACATATATATATATATATACATATACATATAAATATATAAATATATATAAATATACATATATATATATATATATTTACCTGGATCCTATCTTTGGTCGACATTCCTTCGTCTAAAAATGTACCTTAGGTCGACATTTACGATAGGTTGTTGAAAAGTTGACCTTAAGTTTCGCCGCAACGATTCTACACACTCTTTCTATAGGAATACAAAAACGGACAATGCCGCCCTCCTAGATTTACAAAGTAGATACAAGTACTTCAAAGTTGTCAAATTTACGGACACCTAGCTGTTAACATGAACGGATGGCTGGCCATTGAAATAACGTTGTTTATATTTTTAGAAGTTTTTTAACGAATGCTTTTTATTGTTATTTTTTCGCCCTATGTACGCGCAGATATAACAATTTTCCCCTAAGGTGGGAATTTGCGTTCTAAATAAATATATATATATATATATATATATATATATATATATGTGTGTGTGTGTGTGTGTGCGTGTGTGTGTGTGTGTGTGTCAATACGAAGTGTAACTCTGTTATTCCAACGAAATGGTGATACACAAAGAAGAACACTACACAAATAACGTTTCGATGCCCTGCAATCTTCCCCAGAAGATATATTTATATAAATATATATATATATATATATATATGTATGTATATATATTTCTATGTGTATATATTTCTACACCCTCCCTAAAATTCACAAATTACCTAAGGTGATGCATACTTACTTTTCTCGTAGTAGGGGTTTTTACTTCGCCAAAACGGCCCCCATTACGTATATATACTTATTCGTATATATACTTATTTTATACGTATATATACTTATTTTGGCGAAGTATATATAACGGCCAGAAAACATCTTGACGCCTTCTTGCGGAGCTATGCCACCGCCAACAAGTACACCAACCTTTCCAAAGGAGAATTCAAGGCTATCAGTACTTTGCGGAACAATAAATCCATTATCATCCGTCCAGCTGACAAAGGGGTGCTGTTACTATCCTTAACACTACCGACTTCATTGAAGAAGCCGAGGACCAATTGCAGGACACTAAGTTTTATACACGTATTAATTTTGACCCAAGCACCATTTTCGATTCCATCACCCAGGACCTTTTAGTTGGACTTTCAGATCACATTACCGATACAGTAAGGGAGCTCATTCCCTCTAAACCTAAAATAGCTTATTTCTACACCCTCCCTAAAATTCACAAATTACCAAAGGTGCTGCATACTTACTTTTCTCGTAGTAGGGGTAATAATGATTTGAATTTAGATTTAGATAGTTTATCAGGTGCCGATATTTGTCACCTAGCTAGGACTCATTCGGTAAAAGTACCGGGTAGACCCATTATTTCAGGTATTGGGACCCTCACTGAGGGCCTATCAGGTTATGTTGACAGTATTCTTAAACCCTTGCTTCACAAAATTCCCAGTTATCTACAAGATACTACACATTTTCTTAGAAACATTTGCGAAATAGGCACTCTCCCAGCAGAGGCTCTCCTTGTAACGATGGATGTCACGGCATTGTATACTAGTATTCCACATGAGGAGGGCGTCCTCGCATGCGAAGACTTTGTTTTGGACCACACTTCAGATAGGACTCTCGCATGCGATCTTTCCAGAATTATTAACTTTATTCTCAAGCACAACTATTTTACTTTCCAGGGTTACTTCTTCCATCAGACGAAAGGCACCGCCATGGGCACAAAAATGGCCCCGAGTTATGCTAATATTTTTATGCATAAACTCGAAGAAAGATTGCCGTCTGGCTTCCCCTTAAAACCCTCACATTACTTTCGCTACATCGACGATATTTTTGTCATTTGGAATCATGGCAGGGACGCCTTTGAACTATTTCAAAAGCATGTTAACTCTTTCCATGACAGTATTAAGTTTACCTTTGAAGTTTAAAACAAACAAATAGCTTTCCTTGACGTTCTAGTAAAACTAGACGCTGGAAACGTCTCTAATACCCTATACTGCAAACCCACAGACAAACATCTCTTGCTCCATGTCGATAGTGTCCACCCCAAAAAACTAAAAAGTCAATAGTTTACAGTCAATGTCTTCGCACCAAACGTATTTGCTCTGACCCCGCTGACTACGATCGCTCGGTTTCTGCCCTCACCGGTTACTTCCTAACAAACGGATACCTCATTCACATTATCAAACAAGGTATTCTAAAAGCTGCCTCAATCAACCGCCAGGACCTTTCATCCTACAAATCCAAAATCCCCAGCACGCGTATTCCCATGGTTTTCAAGTATTACCCCCTTATTCACAATCTTGCAAGCACCATAAAACATAGCTTTGTCTCCGTTAAGGACGATCCATCTCTTTCGGGCATTTTTTCTGAGTCCCCCCTCCATTCATTGCGCCAGCCCCTAACCTCAGAAGACTTCTTACCTCCTCCACATCAATTACCCCTGACTCTAAGGGCAACACTCCTTGTAACAAAAAACGCTGCAAAATCTGCAAGCACATTACTACTGAAGAACGTATCAATATCCCTGACATTAATTTTCCGGTTATTCCCCCAACCTTAACTGTGATTCCTGTAATGTTGTATACATTCTATCTTGTAATCTTTGTAAAAATAAGTTGTACGTCGGTGAAAGTGCTACTTCCTTTCGTCTAAGGTTCAATAACCATAAACAGTCTATCCGTGACAACACTCTTGGATTCCCAGTAGCGGAGCACTTTAATCTTCCGCACTATTCTATTGAGAATCTTAAAATAATCATCATTGCAAATAATTTTATTTGCGCTGAACAAAGAAAGCGTACCGAACTTATTTGGATAATGAGGCTTAAGTCACACATTACCGGACTTAATAAGGACCTTGGAATTTTAAATCATTACACGTTCCAACAAACAATTTAATCTTCCCTCCTGACACTGCAGTTAACTGTGGATACCCGTTCTTTTTAATTTATGTTTTCGTTTTTAATTTTTGTGCTCATTTTGTCTTTAATACTCGCTGAGGAAAGTCCCTGGGGGACAAAAAATTTCGAAATATATTTTTAATCTTTCACACTCCTAAAATCAACCAGTTATGCTCTTTATTGCATATTTTTTTTGTATATATTTACTCACTGTTGATCTGCGCTAAGTTTGATGTCTCTTGGCGAAACACACCCCGTGTTCAGATAAACTATTGGCTTCCGATAACGTCCATCGAGTCGTGACACACTTACTTCATGGAGACCTAAGTCTGTCCAGTAAAGCAGACCAGTGAGATAGGCTACAGCGATACCCATTGGAGCTGTTAAATTGAAAACAAAATGTTTTGCAATTAATCACGTTCACATTGTAATCTGAATCTTAATATAAAAGAATCGTTAACTAGCGTTTTCTATTTTTACTTACTTTGTATGTTTCGCGTTATCAAACGAGTGTCAAAACGCGAGTTATATTTGACCTTCCCGATGAAGCTACTTCCAATATCGGTGTAGTAAAAGAACTCGTTGACTGGATCAAAGTCGAGGGCAGACGGATGAGTTGAACTTCGAAGATGGATGGTGTCAAAGAGATTTGAATCAAACCGATTAAACTGTATAATTGACGGTTCGTCAACGTTTACTGCTGCAATTGATTCTCTTCTATAAGGAACTGATAGAGAGAGTGATTATTGTTAGAACTACCACTGGCTTTAGGCTATTGGGCTGTAATCGACACCACGTTCTTGGATGTTCTGGAACAAGCCGAGAACCCAGTGGCGTAGCTAGGGTATTTTCCGGGGGGGGGGGGGGAGGCAAAGCTCAGGGTGTATGTATAACATACAAAATACGTAAATTTATGATAATAACAAGAATATCATGGTCTAACGTACCATGTAATACTTTAAACGCTTACTTTGATTAATTGTAATAATAAGTCCTAAAGCAGGGGTGGCGCCAGCGGTGGCCGGGGGGCCATAGCCACCCGTCGGGGAAGGTCGGGGAGGCCTAAAATAAAAAAGTAATGAAAAAAAGCTACCAGGACTGAAATAACTTGATAGGTGAACATATTTTGTGGTTTCGAAATGATATTTTAATACTCAACGGAATCGATAATCAATCACTTCTTCTTTGATCCGTTATACCAAATTCCATGCACCTGTGTCCTATCTCCTCCCCCGTTGGGGAAGGACGGAAATTTCGTTCGGGGAGGCCTAAAAATGCACGTAAAGGACTTAGTGTTACTGGATGGATGATTATAAACTGATTTTTCTTTTTTCCACTATTCTATTCTTTTGTAACGGTATTTAAATGCCTATCTGAATCTGTTTTAATCAATTCTTACTAGCTCTGCCATCCCTCATCCGATCTTCAATCCGCAAGGTCATGCCCCAGTTGGGGAAGACTGCCAGCCTTTCCCCTGTTGTTGAGAAAACCCGATTTTGACGGGGCACCTTCATCATCATGCCCACGGTAAACTGATAAAAGATGCGGGTCTGATAAACTTCAGCCACCCGAAATTTCTTCTGGAATTTGCTCTCTAGAAGACCATATTCTTCAAGGAAACACACAAATCCGAATTTTCTTGACAAAAACAGACGAGAGATTGATCATGGGCATGCAGTGCCCGATGGTCTGCCATCTGGCCTGCCACGACAGCCGAATTTTAGCAACGGTAATGAAAATCGACCAGCCCGTTTTCAGTGACACTTACTGATAAACAGTAGTGTGAGAATGTTCCCCATGAGTCTGATTGGAAAATTTATTTGAAGGTACCTTGTAACGTGACATATTTTCAAATATGTTGGAACTTAAAATCAGTTTAAAGTCTGAAACTTGGGCAGTCACGAAAAAAATTTCATTTATTTAGTGAACCTTGCAATTATAGTAATTCCGAAAAGAGGCAAAACTATTACATTTACTTGTAGCAGTACCTTTTATTTGATTATTTTCTGATCATTTAGCAATTTGGGTTCTTATCTATTGAAGTGAAACTTTCATTTCAAAAGAAAGCTCAAAATAACGAATGCCTCATTTCTAGTAACAAGTCTGGGAAATGCCATTCCTGCTATCTGAGTGGTTAAACATTTTAACAACTGTCTGTACGCTCCACATGATGGTGGCACTCCACATAGATAATATTTTGGTCGAACGGATTACTTAACTGAACAGAGCACGCTTGTAAATTATTCTTCGTTTTGGGGGCAGTATTATGAAGTGAAAATTTTATTGCGAAAGCAAGCTCGAAAGCTGACTTCTTAAATTTTAGTTTCGAAACGCGGAAATGCTATTTCTTACTGTCTGAGGGGTTCTCAATTTTTCAAAAATTTCTGTGCGCTCGACTTAGATCGTCTTTCGGGGATTACACTCTTCGGACAAAAAACAATTCTGCTCCCTCCCAAACTGAAATGTTCCCGTACGCCTATGGCAATAACATAAAATATGAAACTTCGACTATATGAGAAATCAAACTTTTTCCTCGGGAGAATGCTTCAATATGGTCTGAGGGCCTGAATCTGCATGATGATATTCAGTAACCCCAACAAAAGTACAGATCACCCCCTACTCGTTTTTTTTTTCATGAGAACTTAAGATTCTTCCATAAAACGCCCAAACTGTCAAAAGCTTTTCAATTTTTTACCCGATATAAGCTTCATATTGTTGAAAGTGACAAAATTTGCCATTTCCGATGGATACTCTATACAATAAATAACCAAAGCCAAGTCTGTAAATCACCCAGCATACTGCCTAATTTTGTTCTTAAAAGGCATATAACTTAAAAAAGCCAAATATTTATTATAACCTCACCAAAAAAAATTTTCTTCCATTAAATTCCAAAATTCCTCCAATTTAATAAGCTCTTACTTTTCATATCTTCGTGCAAAAAGGGAGAAACTTTCCGGGCAAACTTGTAATCTCGCCTCGATTTAACACGTAACCCTAAAAGAATTTCAGCTGTCGCCGATATAACGTTTCATATTTTTGCCATATGAAGGACAGATTCTCCAATAGAGACCAAAAATTTTTCATGGTACCAACAAAAGCCAAATTTCTTCCCTTCCATCTTGTTTACGGTTAGTTGTCTTTGCATCACAGGGGGTGTGAGGTTTGGGTCGAATAACCGTTCCCAAACGCGTTCTTTGATGTTCGGCTCGTACAGGAACACTGTTCTCTGTTTCAGAACAGGGTAAGAAGAGAGGGTCGTCTGCAGCCTCGGTATCCCTTTGTTATATGTTGGATTCAAGATTAAGAATGTAGCCTCAATTAAAAAGATAGATGGAACCGACCGATTTAAAACAAGGGTCAAGGGTCAAATTTAGTCAGATATGTTAAATTCGTACTTATTGTAAACATTCTGGTGAAATTTGCGTTGAAAACTTTTCTTAGAGGAACAAGTTGCATTGGAATTATGACAGGTGCGCCCAGTGATCCTGTGATGTCTTGCCATGTAGGTTAGAAATGTGGAAACTTAAAAAAGAGCCTTGGAAACCACAAGAGGTCTTTCCGTCGAAGCAGACACGAAATGGAAATGGGACTCTCTCTAGGTATATTTGGCAATTAAATCTACAAACACCCCAACGGCCCTAAATGGTTCACCGTATAACTTCTATGTGGTCTCTTTTTCTATATATTTCATATAAGTTCGAAACGCTGCGGAGCACTGTGGAAATGTGTAGGTCAAAAAAAGTAGTAAAAAGTGGTCAAAACTGGAACTCTTTTTACATCTATTCGTTCGTGCCCGTTTTTAGTGTGTGCCTTTTTACCGGTCCTGGTTTTTCTTTTCTTTTTCACTTCCCGACAGTGATTTTTTTTAGTGTGCACCTTTTACATAAAGATGTTAACGATCTCCTGTCCACTAAAACGACCTCACTACGTTATCTTTGTACCGATAAAAGAGACGCCATTTTAATCCTTAAAAAAACAGGGTTATCATCACCAAACCAGTCGACAAGGGTGGAGCTGTTGAAGTTTGACGGAAAGACCTGTATATTGCTGAGGCCAACAAACAGCTATCCGACCAAAGTGCTTACTTATAACTTCCCACTGACCCCACTCCCGATTACCTAAAGTAAGTTAAAAACACACTAACCCAACTCATGGACAATAACCAACTTTCAAAAGACGCCACTTCTCTACTACACCCTTGTCCCCAGATTTCTAACTTCTACCTGCTTCCCAAAATCTACAAAGCCAATAACCCTGGTAGACCTATTGTCTCTTCACACAGCTGCCCCACTGTACTAATTTCTGAGTATGTGGATTCCATGCTCTCCCTTTTAGTTTCAGTCTTGAAGTCGTTTGTTCAGACACGCCACATGTCTTGAGACTTCTTCGGAACTTTGGGTTTTCTGAAAATTGCGGTGAATGTCTTTTATTCACCATAGATGTGTCCAGCCTCTACACGTCCATTCCTCATAATGCTGCCTTAACAGCTATCCGTTACTACCTAGACAAACGGCTTGATCCCCTTATATGGACTTACATCTTCCTACGTTTAACCCTTTACCGTTGTGCTCCGATCGGGGCATATTTGCGCGCCTCGGGAGTGGGCGGAAAAGCGGACGTAGCCCGCGCCGCATCGGCTTCCGTAGGCCATTGACTTCGTGACCTCAAACTATTGTCTCTCTCGATGTTGTGGCCGAATTTTTGGGTAGCTACTCGCAGTTTCGAGCTCCGCGTGAAACAGTAAAGATGTGTGACAGCCGAGCTCTCCGCATGGGTCCAAAAGGACCCGAACAACGGTAAAGGGTTAATGGAACTTGTTCTCACGCAAAAAAGTTTTCAGTTTAACAGGCGCTTTTTCCGCCAAGTTAAAGTAGTGGATATGGGAAACGAAATGGGCCCTTCTGTTGCCTGTTTGACATGGGTCACTTTGAAGAACAGAAATATTCTCAATATGTTGGGCCCCGACATTTACTTTACAAAAGGTGTATTGATGATATTGTAGGAGTTGCCATGGGATTCCGTAGTGATTTAGAAACTTTTATCGACTTTGGTAATTCCTTCTGCCCCTTATAAAATTTACGAATGGTATCTCGGACTCATATGTTGTTTATCTCGACCTTAAACTGTCCATTAACAACCTTACAATCACCTCTAACCTACACTTTAAGCCAACCGACTCGCATAACTACCTACTGTACCCTTCCAACCATCCCAAATCTTGCACTTAATCTATCCCTTATTCTCAGCTATTGCGAGCCAGGATGCTGACTTATTCACTGCCTGTGAAGAGATTTTATCCTTTTTTGAAAATCGCCAGTACCCTATCAAAATCCTCTTTAATGCCCTACGCAGAATTTAAGGAAATAACAGAGACGAAGCCTTGGAAGAAAGAACAAATCTGGTACCAGTCTACGTATTCCTTTGGTTATTTCATATCACCCCTCGGTCCATCCTATTGTACGCGCTATTTTTAAGACTGTAAAGTCGCTCCGACAGGACCCCTCAACCTGTGATGTTTTGCCGGGACCCCCCACCCCCACTGCTTTAACAGTTGAGAAAAATTTAGCCGACCATTAAGTTTGGGCTTCCCACCCACGAACTTTTTCAACGCAATCCCTGGTACCTTCCCCTGTAACCGTCCGAGGTGTAAAACATAAACAAGACCTCTTCAACATTTCAGGCCCCAACGGCAGTAGCTTTACTGCATTTCCTCTAATGTAGTTTACATTTTAGCCTGTGGGAGTTGTAACTCGTTGTATGTGGGAAGGACAAACGCCGCCACGCGGACCGTGCACCTAAGGTCCATCAAACAGATTTTCCATGGATATTTGGTGACTGCACATTTCAATCACCATTCACCATGGTCAATACAGCACCTAACCGTTACGGCAGCTTTAATGTGCCGAGGCTCCGACCGTGACCACCTAACTGCTTAAAAACCGATTAATCATGAGGCGTTTCTTTTTTCTCTGGACACGGCCTTAACGTTAGAATTAACCTTCTGTAATATGCACCCTTTTTACCGAGTTTCAACTCCTTTTATACATGCCCGTTCGTGCTCGACTTTTACTATGTTCCCCCTTTTCCGGGCATGTTTTTGTTTTGGTTTCTTTTTTTCCGACCGAATTCGATTTTAACGTGTACCTTTTTATCCAGGACCGTCTTTTTCTTTTTTGTGTTTCATCAAACTCATCAATGTTTTTTGAAAAACACTTTTGTCGGGTTCTGTTTTTACACTGGGCGCTACGGAATTAATGTTTGACGTTTCCAATTGTAACTGTTGGTTGTTCAGTTTGGTTTTTGCCACCTGATGAAGGGTTTATACCTGAAACGTCCTGGAATATCCTGGAAAATTTAGGCACTTTCTACTACCTTTTCTCTACCTATGAATATATATATATATATATATATATATATATATATATATATATATATATATATATATATATATATATATATATATATACACATATATATATATATACATATATGTATATATATATTTATATATCATAGGGCGAAAGAATAACAATAAAATACATAAGAAAAGGAATTCACCCTAACGTCTAAACGTATAACTAACTTTATTTTGATGGCCAGCCACCGGTTCGTGTTAACAGGTAGGTGTTCGTAAAGTTTGCAACTTTGAAGTAATTGTATCTAGTTTTCAAATCTAGGAGGGCGCCCGTGTTCGTTTACGTATTCCAATAGAAAAAGTGTGTGGAAACTTTTAGGTGAAAGTAATAGTTCACCCCCAAATTTTTTGCCCCCTAAGGTCGAATTTTTAACAAAAACGTTCCCCCTAAGTGCAGAATTAGACGAATATTATATATATATATATATACATATATATATAATATATACATATACATACAATATACACAAACACACACATATATATATATTTAGACATATAAGGAATAAATGAATCAGTTCGGTTTTGAATAGTCGCATGAAGACCCAAGGTCATAATTTGACGGACGTAAGCATGGCCTTACGATATTACATGCACCTCAATGGATTATTGGTTAGAGCATCCACCTGGTTCTCAGGGGGTCGCTTGTTCGAATCCTGCTTGAGGTTTGTTTTTCTTTCTCAAAAAATGCCTCTTTCAGTATAAGGCAATGCCTTTGTTTGAGGAATAATTACCTAAGGTCTTCTTGCGACTGCGAGAGTGTGTATTGTGTAACCAAGCTGTCTTACCGTGCTTATATTTAACCACAAAACCAGAACCACCAATAGAGTAATCAGTTTTCAGTGAAATCGTCAGTTTGTTCGAAGTCGAAAGAAATCGATGGGGGAATGTTTGCCATGTTGGTCCGTTGTTACAAAACGGCGATGTCACATTGTTAAATCCAGGAGCTCCATCGTAAACCTTAATGGATTTAAAAAAGCCACTATTTTGTGGTTTTCATTCGTATAACTATGTCTTGAGAATGTCTTAAACTGAGGTATTCCATTACAAACTCACAGTGTTATACCTGTGTCAAGTCAAAACTGCCATCGAATTTGAGTCGGACCTCGCTGGAATGCGCAACATTGGTTGAGCCCTGACTGATTTGCGCCAAGTTCTATGACTTTAAATGCAACTAGGCGATTCAAATATATTTGATACTAATCACATAATTTTTATCAGTTGCGTTTTAGTTGTGAGTTGGACCTGGCCAGTTTATGCCTGTCAGTTGACCCCACTGCCACGCGACCAGCCAGTAAGTGATCGAACAGAAAGTCGATATGGCGGGCCCCATGTATACTGAGGACAAAGAGGTAAAACTCTCCGCATTGTAGCAAACGGTACAGTTACCTTAATTCTTTGTTTTCGGATTTGGCAAAAAGTGTTCAGGGCAAGGAAAGGTAGTAAATGAGTAGAGCAAAATTCATTTTTTTCTGAGAATCTGTCTTAGTTTGGATGAATTGCTGTTTATGCCATGTGACTAAAGTGTCGGTGATGCTTTATCGCCGGGGAAGCGAATCCTATTGTTATCTACGTGTTGGTTTTTAACGGTTCATTTGTGGCATTATTGCTATTTAAGTCTCCATACACACACACACACACACACACACACACACACACAGACACACACACATATATATATACATATATATATATATCTATATCTATATATATATGTATATATATATTTATATATATATATATATATATATATATAGATATAGATGAATTATATATATATGTATATATATATATATATATATATATATATATATATATATAGATATAACGCTTATTCCCACCTTAGGGGGAAATTGTTATATCTGCTTGTACACAGGGCGAAAAATAACAATAAAATACATAAGCGAAAGAATTCGCCCTAACATCTAAACATAAAAACAACGTTATTTCAAAGGCCAGCTATCCGTTCGTGTTAACAGCTAGGCGTCCGTAAGTTTGACAACTTGAAGTACTTGTATCTATTTTGTAAATCTAGTAGGGCGCCCTTGTCCGTTTACGTATTTTTATAGAAAAAGTGTGTAGAAACGTTAAGGCGACACTTATATTTCGCCTCCCCAAATTTTTCCGCCTAAGGTCGACTTTTCAACAACAACTTTTCCCCTAAATGGCGAAAGCTTGACAAAGCTAATTTCAGTAAGATCCTACTATTGACAGGGAATCAGAAAAAACAAAGCTTTCAGAGTACCATTCTTAATAATATCGATGGAAAAACTTAGGGTAGAGAAGAACGAGAAAATAGTTTCAGATAGTTAACTTATATGGTATCTTTAGAAAGTTACAAAGAGTTAACGAAGGAATATCCCTTAAGTAGTCCCAAATCTCTGTTTAAGCCGGATTTGAATGATTTTACTCGGAGGTTCTTGCTTTTTTCTTTCCGAAGAAGATCTAAATCCGGAAGCTTCAAGGACGCGTTTCATATCATGAATGTTATGGTTCTCAGAATTAAAATGTTCCGCCACTGAAATTAGCTTTGTCAAGTTTTCGTTTTCTAGCACAATAGATATATTTTATAATTTTTAATTCTTACTCCGAAGGCTCTTCACCGAAGTCATAGCTCTGCGCGTCTCTCTCTGTATTGTACTTCCTTTGTAACTAAGGCCGGGTCGTGTGCGCGTATCAATAACCCACTCCCAGTGCTTGGGCAGTAACGTTTTTACGTCACGTGAATATCCTTGATTATGACGCAACACGATGCGCGTCTTTATTATTTCGTAACGCCCTTATCTCTGCTTTTAACGCAATCTGCCATTGTGTATGTTTAAATTGTAAGCTTTGTTCATTTGTCACCGAGGAAGGAGCCAGGTGGGGCGGAAATATCTGACTACAAAATATTAGTACCCTCTTTTGTTCATCTTTGTCTCTTCGGATTTTCCTCTAATTATATATATATATATATATATATATATTTATTTATATATATATATATATATATATATATATATATATATATATATATATATATATATATATATATATATATATATATATATATATATATATATTTATTTATCCATCCTAGATTTAGATATAAAAAACTCAATTTTATATACATCATACAACTGGAATTTCATGGATTGACCTTGGAACCCTCAGGGTTTAAACTGGTAGGTTTTCCCGCATACGGTAGGCGATTAAGGGAGGACCTGTTGCTACAGCTCCAATTCGAACAAAAAATATCAGTTAGTACTGAGACCAACAGAAAAGGGACAGTACCAGGATTTTTTTTTATTTAAGGCGCGTTATCTTTTCTTGATGTTGCTGGAGAATTTAAAGAGAGGACGGTGTTCCATCCTCTTAAGAAAATTTGAAATTTTGGAAAAGTGATGAGGTGCAAAAGGTGCTTTGATTGAAACGTTATTAAACACGTTAAACTGTTTAATAGCAACGACCTCCAGGAAGGCGCACATATTGCTGTAGTCCCGGGTAACACCGCCACCAATAATAAAGGCTCTTCGCCGTAGACGATTTGCATAAATCGTAGGCACTCATATGGTGTGGACGCAGATCAATCCCCAAACGTAGGGGCGACGTTTACACTGTTTAAGCATTTGCGAGAACGGGAAGCGATCAAGCCCGAGCGCGCTTGCGCGCAAGGGACGAGTGGAGTGAAAAACGTTTGTGTTTTACAAAATCAAAATACTTGATTTGGTGTATATTTCATTTAGTAGTTTGGATAGAAGAGAATTCATATTTTATATATTTTATGAAAGGTTCTGATTGAACAACATACAGAAAACAACTATATTGATTGCTGTTAAGAAAGTAACATTCTGTATGTATATAAAAATAACATAATGGCTTCAATCAAGTGTAAGTTGTTGCTTTTGTACATGGCCTTTCCCTAGATACCATGTGTGTCTAATAAGGTTGGCCTACAACTTTTCCCCTTGGCTGGAGTTGGCAAGTGTGGTACTATTGCTCGGCGTCAACCAATGGGTTGGTGACTGGAACGAGAAACCTGTGGCATAAAATGCCTCTCAGATAGCTGGAAATATCACTTTCCACATATATTTACCGCATATGAGTAGTAAAAACACTCGGGTTGCCAAATACCAAAAGAAAAGGTTTTGTTTTCATCATTTATGAAAAAGTAGGTGGTGAGAAATTTAGGAGGAAGTGTTCCTCGTCCCCCATGCTCTTTCTGGGTGATGTGAGGAAGACTTACAGACCGACTGCACCGACTGCTTCCGACAACGATGAGACATGTTCAATAGGGCATATTGTCAACCGCCATGTAAGAGCTTATCAAATTTGAATAAGTATTGGTTGTGTGAGTTGTTCTTTTAGAATAAGATTCAATATTTTCCATGTGTAATAACAGTACCAATGGCATTAAAAGTAAATCAATGGCAATGGCAATAGCAATAGCTATCACAGAACATAAATACGCAGAATATCCTTATTCTTCATGTTCCATGAATTAAATTGATACTAACTGTGATGTTATCGTGACATTTACTACCAAACGGTGGACCCGAATTCTCAAGGTCGATATGTGTAAACATTATTTCCACGTATTGTCCAACAGGGGCGATAAATATCCACTTGCAATTGAGATTGTTCTCGTAATCCTTTCCATCCCCAGGATAGTTTAAAATCCCTCTCTGGTCCGAGATCGTGTGCGAACAAGCTACAAAAGAAATAGAGCAGCAACGTCAACAAAACCTGCAACATTTTCCTTCCTTGAATTATAATCTCCAAATTTTGCCGGTAGAATGTTGTAACGTTAGTATTGTACTTCATTTTATTACTATCACTGAAGAGGTACCAATGTTTGAATTGAGTATTCAAGGTGTGCCTTCATGTTTCAAACTTCGGTAGGGCTGATGCCATTTCATCTTAGAAACAGGGGAGGGTGGAATTGACAAGGTGTTTTAATTTGTTCCAAAATCCCCGGGAAGTACATCTTTAAATTGTTTAACCTAATCGATTTGTAACCCA
This sequence comes from Holothuria scabra, assembly GCA_037179385.1. Classification (NCBI taxonomy): domain Eukaryota; kingdom Metazoa; phylum Echinodermata; class Holothuroidea; order Aspidochirotida; family Holothuriidae; genus Holothuria; species Holothuria scabra. The sequence goes on along the minus strand of CM074183.1, from coordinate 49,108,712 downwards.
CGTTATTTTTCTGCTATGGAAACTATGATAAAATGCTCTAATGTATCTTTAAAGCAAGAAGAACTTTCAATTCAGGTTTTCGGCATTTTGTCCAACCTTGCTGAAAACGTAAATCCATGGGATCGAATTCAATGTCTCGAGCTAAAGGCCATTGGCGTAATAACGATGGCCCATGCATGTTCTATTTCAATCAAGAAGGAACAATAAGTACCATATAACATATGAATTTAGTAGGATCTCTTAAGATGTGCTGCTGAAAGAGCTATTGATATTGGTAAGGCATCAAAGAGCTGGCTATGGTGAAACCAATCTTTCCGTTACCAAAACATAGCTAACTTGGTTAGGTAATTCTTTACGCTAGACTGGAATAGGTCAGAGAATTGGACACTGTCTCAAAAACATTGGACTTTAATTACAGGTAAAAGTGAAAATATTGCTAAAGGATAGCAAACTTTAGAGTGGTATCAAAGAAGGGAATTGCACTGGGATAGAGGTTAACTTTGCATGTGGTATCATAAGGTTCTGTAACTTAACCTTCCACAAAAATATGGTTCAGTGAGCAGTGTTAAGACAAGCAACAACTTGACCTGTGGCGGTTATTTGAGAGCAAAAGTAACTAGTGAAAAGAGGTGACAGTGAAAAAAAGGAAGGCCGGGTGAGAAGTGATTAAAAAATCATTCTGTTCATAAATTAAAATCCAGCGAGAGCCTCTTCTAAGCAAAACGGTTCATATTTATGTACTGCCAACTACAATCTTGGCGTTACACGTCAGGCAGGTGAACCTACATGACTGGATAAGTATCTACAATAGGTACTATCGTACGGCAGGCAGCTAATGTATGCCAGCTGTCAGCCACATCAGAAACAAAATCAGTTGAATTCGCGCTTGCTTTCTCATTAACGCAATAAGGATGCATATCTTAAATTCTTTGCGGCTTCATCTACATAGTTCACATTAAAGTATAGTATACTGTACTGTATACACTGTATCTACATGTCGCTAATAAAAATGTAAGCTCAGAAATTGCTACATGATACTAAGAAAGAACTATGCATGGAGAGTGACAAGATAACTATGCACTGTACTGTACAGTACTGTACTGTACTGTACCGAACTGCACTGTTCTGTAATGTCTATGCACAGGAAGCAAATCTACGTGTATACGTAACGCGCCTAGACCTTTGCTAAAGCTTGTTGAGACACAAATTTCGATCAAGTACTTCAAACTTAATTCATACAGTGGACTTACCAGCCAAGCTTAGGATTAGGTTAGCTTACGGAAGGATTTTCCTATCTAGCCTTCTGTCGTTGGCCAAGCTTTCAGTTAGGACCATCGCCGTTCTAACATCCACCTCCAAATACTTAAGAAAATTTTTTCTTGGGGGGAGGGGCGAACTCAGTCAATGTTATTTCAAAGATTGACGAAACAGCCTTCTTGCTTTTCGAAATTTCTTGTAACTGTCTTGTGGACACAAAGTCACAAAACCCACAGAGGTAGCTGGGAGACTTGGAACAACTGAAGTAAACTTGAAAAGAGTCATTTATGATAAATATTTTTTCAGAGGAAAATGCATTAATTTTTTCTTACCGTCGACACAACTGTATGAAAAACCTCGGGGAAAGCATAACTCCCGACATCCTGTTCTTCCCGTTACACACGTATGCTTTTCTGCGATGTATATGAAAAGGCATTCGGATGAAATGTCAAGGAAACAAGACACACTTTTTGTAATGCAAGTTTCTTCTTCATACTTATTTTCCCAAAGATATTTCTCATCTTCGACAAAAACAGTATTCACAATGTCGAACATGAAATCTTATTGCAAATCACTGTCTGCGAAGGGTTTTTTCATTCATTATCTTCCTCTACACTTGCGTGAAATATTACTGCTACTTTGGTTGAGTTTTACTAAAGTTTAAGAAAATTTCACTTTTTGAAAGGAGTGGTCACTGGGCACAATCTTTTTGGAGTGAGTTTCGGTGTGTACATTTTAAAGCAGATAGGCTGATGCAATAATGATTTGTAGGCACAGCTGTGGTACTATGAAATATTAGATACTGTAGCTCACTTATGGATATGACTTACTAACTTTTTGTTCTACAAATGGACGCAATAAGTTAGTTGTGAAAGCGAACAGAACATGACACAAAAACAGGCGACTTTTGTAATTTTTGAGTACAAACAAAAGAAAACTCGCTCGGAACAATGGATTATTTATGCAAAGTGCTGCTCAAATTTTAAACACGGATAACTTACCATAGTTTGCAAGCATTGCATTTGAGTTGAGGTAATATAATCCTTCCATCGTTACATTTTCTGTCGTAAAGGAGCCTATTGTTTGAAGTGGGTTGTCTCTGCTCATGTCAAGTATCAATCCATATCCAGGAAGTGACATGTAGTACGCGGTGTCATCCATCACAAAACTGTGGACCATTGAGAATACTTCGTGGGAAAAGTATGACTTATTCTTCATGGTTCCATCGGTTCGTATCCTACCAACCGACGATGTATTGACATCTACCCAGTAAAGGAACATGTCTATTTGGAAAGCACAGTAATTATCATTATCAGTTTTGTTTTTTTATTTAGCAATAGCAAATATCGAAATTCGACCTTATTAAGACAACATTAAACCCAGGATTGTTTTACAATTTTCCCAAAGATTCATCTAAAACACTTTTTCAAATAAAACAAACTTAGATCATCAGGATATGCAAAATTTTGGTAATGGGATTGAAATTCTGATCTTTGTTGGGACAGTTGGCGTAACTGGTGAATATTTGAATTTTTCTTTAATTTCTATCAGTTCCTAAAACACCTTCCGGATACCTCCTTAAAGGTATTGTTAGATATTTTCAACGGTATTTGGATAAATGGCAACTTTCCGACTGCTTGGCGGGAAGCCACCATCTTTCCCATAGCCAAGCCGGGCAAGGACCATACAAATGCTTCGAACTGCCGCCCTATTTCTCTCACTAGTTGCCTGTTCAAGACGTTTGAACGATTGATTAATAGCCGTCTGGTTTTGTTCCTAGAGACCAACAATCTCATAACTAGTTGCAAAAGTGGCTTTCGACGTGGCCTCAGTACAACTGATGAACTAGTGCGACTAGAGTCAACAATTCGTGATGGCTTTGTCCGCGGGCACCATGTAGTATCTGTATTCTTCGACCTGGAAAAGGCATACGATACGACCTGGAAGTACGGCATTCTCAAGAACTGACACGGTGTGGGCCTGAGGGGTAGAATGCCGCTTTTCATCGAAAGCTTCCTCAAAGATCGTGTCTTCCGTGTCCGTGTGGGTGGCGTATTTTCTGAGCTTCATAACCAGGAGATGGGGGTTCCTCAAGGCAGCATACTGTCAGTTACTTTTTTTGTGTTGAAAATCAACAGCATCGCCAATGTGGTTAACGCTGGGATTGACAAGTCGTTGATTGTTAATGACTTCTCTATTACCTGTTCCTCAAGGAAGATGAGGTCAATAGAGAGGCAAATGCAAAACTGCCTTAATAAGATCCAGGAATGGGCTGACAAAAATGGATTCCGTTTTTCACGGACAAAGACTGTATGCATGCATTTTTGCAACCGGAGAAGTGCACATTGCGACCCGGACTTGAACTTAAATGGTATTCACACCCCACTTGTTCCCCACACGAAATTCCTTGGCCTTGTTCTCAACAGTAAGCCCAACTTCAAAGCCCACATCGACCATCTCCGGCGAAAGTGCCAGGGAGCACTCAACCTGTTGAAGGTTGTCTCCAAGATGGACTGGGGCGCTGATCGTCCCGTTTTGCTTCGACTTTACAGATCTGTAGTGAGGTCCAAACTTGATTACGATTATGTTGTGTAGAGCTCTGCACGGGAGACATACCTCAGGGAACTCCTTCCAATTCACAACCAAGGCCTCCGGGTCTGCATGGGAGCTTTCCGTACCTCCCCAGCGCATTCCCTCTACATCGAAGCAAATGAACCACCCCTCCATTTAAGATGGAAAAAGTTGCCACTACTGTTTGCCCTCAAACTTAGCAGTAATATCCACAACCCGACCTTTGAGACAGCCTTCAACCATAAGTCGAGTGACATGTATGCGAGAAAACCGTCAGCTATCCCCCCATTTGCCCTTCGCGTTGCGGGAGCTCTACCACAAGTGTGCAACAATATTGACCTTCTAGCACCGTTTTCGTTTCCCGCCACGCCGCTTTGGAAGTTATCAGAACCAATTGTTCACCTTTGTTTGAGAAAATACACGAAGAAATCAAAAAATGAACTTGTGTTCCGAGCCAGCTTTAATGAGCTGAGAGACCAATATCTTCAGTATCATGAAATCTATACTGACGGCTCCAAAACCACAAACAGGGTTGGGGCTGCGGCGTTAGGTCGTGATGCATCTTTAAAGATGAGACTGCCGGATGATGCATCAGTCTTTACTGCTGAGCTTCAGGCACTTAAGATGGCATTCGAACTGATAGGAACGTCGAACAGCTACCAGTTCCTGTTTTCACAGACTCGTTATCGAGCCTCATATCACTTAGAGGCAATGAACTTAAACACCCTTTAATAACAGTTCTCCGTGAAACTTCCTTGAACTTGGCTTGGTTTGACTTGGTTCAACTACAAAAATCAGTTGTGCTTGCGTGGGTACCTAGTCACGTGGGCATACCAGGAAACTAAAGAGTCGATGCACTTGCTAAAGAAGCCCATCAGATGGACGTCACCAACATCTGGTTGCCTCAGACTGACTACCGCCCTAAGATCAACGGCTTCATTAAATCAAAATGGCAAGAACTGTGGGATTCCTTTCCGGAAAATAAATTGTTAAGTAACAGGGGGAAACGGAGTCCCAAGGAAACGAAGGGATTATTTGGTCCTGACTAGGGACCGCATCGGTCACACCTACCTTACCCATGCCTATTTATTCCACGGGGATGAGAGACCATACTGTATACCTTGCGACTGTGCTGTCACCGCCCATATTCGCCAGAAATACTACACAATGCTTGACCTAAAATCTCTGTTTGAACAAACCGATTCTTCCCTTATCCTTGGTTTTCTCGAGGAGAGTAGACTTTATAGCAATTTCTGATATGATTCCCGCTTTGCTATCCTTCCAGTTGAAACTGACCCCAAGTTTTCCTGTTTTACTTTTCCTTTATTGGTTTTACCTTTACTTTGTTTAACTTGGTGACACTATATGACGCGTTCTCGTGTTGGTGTGTCATTAAACCTTATCTAACTAACTGACCGACCGACCGACCGACCGACCGACCGACCGACTAACTAACTAACTAACTAACTAACAACTTTTCTTTAATTTCATTTGTTTGTAAGGTCGTGTTACGTTGTAAGAAACTAAAATGATATCAGAATTTTAAATTTCAATTGAAGTAAAAGAAACGGTTTGACAAAAGTAATTAAAGCTCATGAAAAAAAGGAAGATAAATGAACAACTTTCATTGTACTTAATTTTGGGTGAAAATATAACGCAGATGAAAATTAAACAGAAAGATGGACGGGATGGGAGTATTACAAAATTAACATGATTTATTTTCAAGTATTTAGAGTATTGCAATTATTAAATGTTTTATTTAAAGTCTTTTTTTTCAAACATAAATGATGTACGCTTAAAAATTAAATATGTTTAAAAAATTTACTAAACACATTTCATCATTTTCAAATGTTCGTTATGTCCTTGATGTTATTAGTTTTGCTCTTAGTGCAAGCATACTTTAGTATTTTACAAATAAAACATGAGGTGGTCTATTCTTAATGTCAAATAAATTTGAACTAAAGAGTATCGCTACGTGTACAAAGTTAAAGGTCATCTAAAAGCTTCAGTTAACACGGTACCTCCATCTAGAACTAGTGCTCGTGGGTCACTCAGTCCATTAACCACTGTTTGAACATCTGTCCCGTCAGCTTTAGACTTCATGATTTTCCCAACACATGTCCAAAAGAAATTCCTGTTGAGGATTGAGCAAAGTTTATCATACATATTGCCAAGTTTAAAACACTTTTAATCACCGATTTCTTAAGTTCTTTGAAAAAAAGTATGGACTGTGTAGTTGCTGTTTGGAAAAAAGAGGAATATATAATTGCATAAAACTAAAAATAATGGTAGAATCAAATAAAGTATTCAGTGCTGCACTTGAATTTTTCCATCTGACGGGATTACCAAGCTCCGTATCTTCTCACTGAGCTGCGACAATCGCTTCTTTTGCAGGAAAAGATAAAATATATATAAAAGAATTTTGGGGTGGAATATTACTTTCGCCTAAACCTTGCCACACACTTATATTATATATATATATATATATATATATATATATATATATATATATATATATATATATATATATATATATATATATATATATATATATATATATATATATATATATATATATATATATATATATATATATATATATATAGACGAAAAACAGAGGCCACCAGACACACGAAATATTACTGTCATCCATAAAAGTTTATTAAATGTTGAAAAGTAAAACAGGATAGGTAAATCTCAAAGCAGTTTGATGAAGACACTGGTAAAACGTAAAAAGTTAAAAGTGTAAAATTGTACAACGTTTCGAAAGGGTAGACCTTTCTTGATCACGTACACAAGCAAACTGATGCTTAATCTCGGACAAAAACCTTCTAACAAAAGAGACCGCTGCAGAGGAGGGCTTACAGGTTATATGTCAAATCCTTAACATTTATACCTACTGGAGCGAACGTGTTAAGACGATAAATCCATTTTAGTTCTACTTCTTCTCTAATTGCCTTACTATTGTTGTGGATCTTTTCTATCCCTATCAGCTCAAAATTTTTACAGCTTTGAAAATGTTTTCCCAAAGGGGTAGTCGCTTTTCGAAATTCCTGCCTGTGACCACGATGTCTAATCCTAAGCTCTCCTCCTGTTTCTCCCACGTATTGCTTTTTACAGTCAAGACAGTTCACCAAATACACTACGCCTTTAGTACAACAAGTGATTGAATGAAACAAATTAAACTTTTGACCCGTAGAGAAGCTCCGAATACATTTGGTTTCTTTGAGAGAAGCACAAGTGACACACCGAACTAAATGTGTCTTAAAACACCCCTTAGTCTCACTATTTGAATGGTCGGGTAACTTGGCTCTAACTAGCAAGGCCTTGAGGTTAGGGGGCTGTCTGTAAATGACAGCTGGGGGACTCGGGAATTTGTTACGAAAGGTTTTAGACATCTGTAAAATCGGGAAATGTTTTTTCAAAATCTGGACCAGAGGAGGCAGACGTGGGTTCCGGGTAGTAACAAGAGGGGCAACAATCTCCTTTTTCTTATTATTAGTCTCAGGTCCCGGGTGAAGCAAATTTGATCGGGGAACATTCCTAGCTTTGGAAATTTTATTCCTAACTGTAGAAGCGGGATAACCACGTTTAACTAAATTTTGTTGGAGAATACTTAGATTCCTATTAAGGTCCCTTTCCTCGGAACAAATGGCTTTGATCCTGAGGGCCTGGCCTGGTTTTTGTCCGAGATTAAGCATCAGTTTGCTTGTGTACGTGATCAAGAAAGGTCTACCCTTTCGAAACGTTGTACAATTTTACACTTTTAACTTTTTACGTTTTACCAGTGTCTTCATCAAACTGCTTTGAGATTTACCTATCCTGTTTTACTTTTCAACATATATATATATATATATATATATATATATATATATATATATATATATATATATATATATATATATATATATATATATATATATATAACGCTAATTCTCACCTTATATATAATTCTCACCATATGTATATATATATATTATATATATATATAGAGTGAGACAACAGAAAAATAAAAAAAAATAAAAACTCGGCAGACGTAGCTTCGCGTTACTCAAATATTAAGATTTAATCAAGCTTTCGGCCAGTATGTATCGGCCTTCTTCAGGATACTATATAGGAGAGAAGGGAGAAGGGAAAACTTAGTATTTACAGTAGCAAAAATAGAGAAAATGACTAAAAAATGGGTAGTATTTGTGAAAAAAATATATTACACTTAACTAACCAAAACAGATTGCTAATTAAAGAAGCTACTATGCAAAAAAAAAAAAAAAAAAAACCTTTCTACGTACACATTACAGGTATTCAGTGTTCAAAGTGATGCTACAGTAACACAACGAACATTAAAACAATCGGCTCAACTTAAACAAAGAGAATTGGTAACTTACGGAAGTGCGCAGTGTAAATTGGTGAAACCGCTGTTGCGACTGGTGACGCAGTGTGTCATTGAATTTATTTATCTACGTTGATACCATTCGGGCTAAGGGTTTTTAGTTTTTCAATCCAGAACGATTCTCTGTGTAGAATTGTAGTGTGCGATCTTTCTGTGATGAGTTCAATGCCAGTAAGTGTGACATTGTCTATGGTATGCGACGGGGAATTAAAGTGTATTGTGTAAGGTAGTTGTTTTGAGCTTGTTTTGTTAAAATTAATGATTTCTGATCTCGTATTACTGAATCGTGTGTAAAGAGTAGTTTCTGTTTTGCCTACGTATTGTTTATTGCAGGCTGTGCAAGTAATTAAGTAAATTATCCATTCTGATTTGCAATCAATGTGTGATGTGATGGGAAAAGTTTGTCCCGTTTTAGTGCTAGAAAATTTATCTGTCTGTTTAATATATTTATGGAGCATACAGCGGTTGGATTTGCATGCAAAAAACCTCGTTCGGTTGAATCTGTGTTTGGAATGTCATTAGGTGAGGGGTCCCTAGCCCGCACGAGAAGATCTCTCAGAGACCGAGGACGGCGAAAAGCAACCATGGGGGTTCTTTAAAAACTGATTTAAGTTCTGGTGAATCAGTCAATATTTTTGAACATTTTTGTAATTTCTTTGGGAGGTTAGAGAGTATAGGGGAGTAAGTGATTACCAATGGTACTCGCTGGTTGTTTTGCTTTTGTCTGTAGGTGAGTAGATCATCCCTACAAAGTTGCTGTGCATTATGAATTTGATCTTCTACCATTTGTCTATTATAACCTCTGCGTGTAAATTGTTGGTTTAGTTCAGAAAGATGGTGTCTGGTTGTGTTGTCGTCAGAGCAATTTCGGATGACCCTCAATGCTTGACTGTATGGAATGCTCGTGAATGTGTGTTTTGGATGACAGGATGTAAATAGGAGATAGGCATGAGAGTCAGTTGGTTTAGAATAGAGTTGAGTTTCAAGGCGATTATTCTTTTGAGTAATTTTTATATCTAGAAATTGGACACCTTCTGTGGAGTTCTCAAATGTGTATTTAATAGTAGGGTGGTTTGTGTTCATTTTGTTTTGAAACTGAGTAAGGTTGCGCGATGTCGATGTCCAAATAAATTGTATGTCATCTATGAATCTTTTCCATGTATTCTTCAGTACATAGTTAGTCTGTTGAAGAATGCCGTGTTCTACTGCTCCCATGAAAATGTTGGCATATGAGGGTGCAACAGGTGTACCCATGGCAGTTCCTTGTATTTGTAAGTAATGTTTTCCGTTAAATTTGAAATTGTTTAGTGTAAGTATAAGTTCTAATAGGCGTAAGAGATCAGTGGTGGACGGGTTGAGATTTTTTTTTTGCATAGTAGCTTCTTTAATTAGCAATCTGTTTTGGTTAGTTAAGTGTAATATATTTTTTTCACAAATACTACCCATTTTTTAGTCATTTTCTCTATTTTTGCTACTGTAAATACTAAGTTTTCCCTTCTCCCTTCTCTCCTATATAATATCCTGAAGAAGGCCGATACATACTGGCCGAAAGCTTGATTAAATCTTAATATTTGAGTAACGCGAAGCTACGTCTGCCGAGTTTTTATTTTTCTGTTGTCTCACTCTATGTTATTATGACTTGGCACCAGTTACGTTTTGGACCAAAGCAATTTCTTGCAATTATATATATATATATATATATATATATATATATATATATATATATATATATATATATATATATATATATATATATATATATATATATATATATATATATTTGGGGTGGAATATTACTTTCGCCTATACCTTGCCACACACTTATTCTATAGGAATACGTTAACGGACACGGGCGCCCTTCTAGACTTACAACTAGATACAATTACTTCAAAGTTTTTAAATTTACTGACACCTAGCTGTTAACACAAACGCATGGCTGGCCACTGAAATAACGTTATTCATATGTTTAGAAGTTAAAGCACTTCTTTTTTTTATGTTTTTACTGTTATTTTATGTCCTATGTACAAGCAGATAAAACAATTTCCCATTAAGGAAATGGTTGTTCGCCCTTGAGATAAATTCGCCCTTTAGATAATTTCGCCCTTTAGTTCGTTCTTTTTCATAATTATATATAAATACTCAAAGGGTAAGCTAGAGCTTCATTTAAAGTTCGGATTCAGTTGGTTACCTGATTGTCACAATGTTTCAGTGATGAATGTTAATTAAGAGATACATACTGTTGGTTTGTGGTAAGTACAATGGCTCGTGGTGAAAGGCAACCAGTGCTGCGAAACACCAAGATCTTCCGAAAACTTCCATCGAGTCGAGATACGCTAATTTCATGCCGATCAAAGTCAGTCCAATACAGCAGACCGGTGAGATAACCAACGGCGATGCCCAGTGGCGCTATTAAAGGGAAGCAATTGTACAGCCTTCTAGACAGCACAGAAATTCAATATAATTATTCCAAGCAATGTGGCATCATTAAAGACCAATTTTATCCCAAGTCAAACGTAGTATGAGTATTTCCGAGGCAAGTCTGAAAGGCAGTCAAGCAAAGCATTGCAAAGCACCATATTTCTCCGAAATTACCCATAGTGCAACAGAACAGTGACGTTAAACCTGCACCCAATGTAAACTTTTGTTTGCTATTGCGGAATATCATTAATACCATACTGCACAAACGTTCGTAACACTACTGAAGACTAGCGCAACTGCCCATCGTTTAATTCATTTTACAAACGTTTCAACGGTTGAGTTTGAGATAAAGGTTCAGGAATCAAAAGATTAACTCCTTAAAAGAATATGGATGCCTCTTCCTGGCTAAGTGCATATCATTCTGAGCCAGCGAACCAGCCGTACAGTCTGTACAAGCTAAAGTTAGACCAAGGGTCAGTAGGCTACGTTACGTACAGGCTTATACTAGTATAGCAATACGTAGCCTATGCCGTATAACAATAACTCCGATCGATGTGTATGGTGTCTTAGCCGATTTCTCTTCGCGATTGCTCCTTTTAACGTTTAAGTGTCCACAAATATCCTACATTACTTACGGGAATTACACAAGGTTCGACTAAATCGAATCTTTGCGAAAATGAGTGAAAATGAACCTAACTGTTGCACCGAAAATCATGCTAAAATACGGTCTCGCTAGTCACAGCTTGTTGTTGTTACAGCTTGTAGTTTCAGGGTCTACCGGAAGTAACTCATCTTGGTTTGTACAAAAGCAGTCAGAAATAACAATTATTTTTTTTTTGAGGATGAAACAAAAAGAAGAACAAAAAATTATTGGGTTATCAAAAATTTTTATCAGTAAAGCTAAAGCAACTATGAAGTTTTTTTAAGCTTCGTAAAGGGTAATTATAAATTCAGCTGTAAGTGTACGTAAGTTGGTAACCACTTTTGTGAAACCTGATCAGGTGCAGGTTTTACGTCATCAGTCATCTGATCCATGGTCGTATTTCTTCGAGCATGGCGATACTCATGTCTTGAAGAGCGGGAGATTTGAAACCTTTTTTCGGTATCAGTTTTTTGTGGAAAAACAACACAGTAGTGTTAATATCTAATGTTTATATATGTACTACACATATGTGGGGAGTCAAATGGCCACTATTGCTCCCCTTTAAACAGACGTATGTGGTTAAGTATGCAATATCTGACAAATGGTTAACTATCTGTCTTTTAAAAATGCAGAAAGTGAAATAAATGTGATAGTAAACTGGTACTAACTTTTTACTCTTCCTGCAATTAAAACGCTTTCCAAAGTGGAATCAAACTTGATTCTGCCGATGAACCCATAATGTATGTCCGTGTAATAAAAGAATCTTGTTGTTGGATCAAAATCTAGTGCAGAAGGACGTCCGGACAAACGTAGAGGAATGTCGAATAAAAGATCTGTATCAAATCGTTCGAACTGTATTATTGCTGGTTCCTTAATGTTTATTGCCGCAATGGTTTCATATCTGAAAAGGGCTTAAAAGAAAAATTATTACTGTGAATTCGCTTCCATTTTATAAGTATTTCATTGTTCCAGGAACTGAGATTCCAAGGACCAGCCCTCTGATGGTACTGAGCACCATTTCACATGTGACCTAAAAACAGCGACTCCCCTTTATTCAGTACCAAATATTTTCGAGTAACTACCACATCGAGTACCATGTTATCCATCTGTGCAAAAAATTGAAGTCGATAACTACTTTTCAAATTATCATTTATTTATTCAATATTTTTTCAATTTTATTATGTCACCTTTTGCACATGTGAAGTTGAATCTATAATGCCGGCATATTTTTCCCTCTGTCAACTAGATCGATCTTTGACCTTAATTAGATTGCCTGTCTCATACTACCATCAACAGATAATTCGGGAAAACAAATCCTCACAGAAAATATTATAATATATGAACAGCCCTATTATTTCCCTAACACTCCTCAGAAACCAAGAAATCCCGCTACACCTCTTGTGCTGCCTGTTCCAGTTCCTCTGTGGAATATTCTTTGCCTGGTTGCAAGGGTTCTGGTGCCGACCCTACATCTCCACTGGCACGAGCAGAATATGATGCAGGGCAGGCACCAAAGACATGTCCCTCCCGACCACAGAGGTTGCACCGCACACTGTTGGGACATTCAACCTTGCCATGCCCCAACTGCAGGCGTCTGCCTAAACGTCTGTTGGGACAAGACTTAGCTTTGTGCCCCTCCATTCTACATTTAAAACAGGTGAGAGGCTGGCCCAAATACCTAATATGGGCCTTTGACCCACCCCCCCCCCCCCATGAAGAGAAAGGATGGTATGTCCCTCTTCAACACCATACGGAACATTCCTCTTCCCATTTGGTATGCCCTTCATCTCACCATCACCATATCTGCACAACCACATGTCTTACACAGTCCCGTACTGGCACTAGGCCACGTACAAACACCAAATCAGAAAAACAAAAACCTCAGTTACAGTTTATTTACACGTGCTCCAAACGGGCAAGACCAATGCATACAAAGATGTACTATATATAGAAATGTGTAACGAAATAGCTCTAAAAGCGGGCGAGCAACTGTACCACACGCTATCTAGAACACAGCAAAGTAATGTACAGTATATTACAAGCAAGCCAACACAATGCACTAAAATTCAGCACGAGCGACCGATGAGAGCTTTTTAAGTACGTAGGAACAGGCACTGACAAACTAAAGTAAAATCCCAAACTCAAACAAAACCCTAACGGATCACAAAGACAGCTAGCTTCTCGGTTGTCCTTCAGGTTGTGGCTTCTGTTCTATTCAGCCAGTCTAGAGCAGGACCACTCAGTGTTTGCCCTTTGGAGGGCGTACTTGTCCATTTGGGACGTTAAGCTCCTTTAGGGAGCAGAACTCCTCCGGGAGTAATCGTTTCGTTTTCGCCCCTTGGCTCTTCGCCAGAGAGTCATGGGGACTTTTAGAAAAAAAGGATCACAAACACAATGCTAAACAAACTTTACTTACCATGCGAAAGGGAACACAAGAGTGTGTTATTACTGAATCCCAGTAACTGCCGCTTAAGTCAAACCCAAAACCACCCCAGTCCAACAACCACACAAACAAACGCCCGAAGGTAACACTAGACCCGAAGGCAACAATAAGCACGAAGGACGCACTACTCCCAAAGGCAACACCGTGCCCGAAGGCAACACTGCATCACTTAAAAAGGACCAGGACAAATACAGGAGCACCTTGCCCAAGGGTACCCCTGAGGCAATTTTGGCAAAGGGTAACCTCATTTTTTAACACTTAAACAAACTCCGCAACCAGATGCAGTTTTAAGTCCTACCAAGGACCGACGAGAGATCCGAGAAAATGCGTCCGCTCTCGACGAAGACTAGAACTGTAACTCCCGCTAACAAGGCGGATGCTCTGGCTACTGAATTATTGATGCCTTTTTGATAGGGCGTCAAATCATTTTAAATAATGCTGGGTTTAGTCCTCCATTTTTACGTCAGAGTAGTCATCGTAACCTCATTATATTAGGTGCTTTCGATTTAGCGACTCGAGCCGGCTCACTGGCTCATCCAGTGATCGATCTTTCAGTCCTGAAGGTGGTCGTAACGTCATTAAAACGTCAAAAATTGACGTCACAACCTATTCTGACTTTAAGTCCTTTTTTCCTTTTGTTTGGGCTATTCTATCTAGGTTCAATTGCTTTTAAATTTTAATATTTTCATAGTGTGAGTTTTTGTCTTCGTATGCCTCCTTTTTCCTGGACTGCAGCCCTACACCTGGTCTTTATTTTGTTTTTCGTCTTTTGTGCTTTGATTTTCTTTTTATTCTTTTGTTCTTTCTACCAGGACCTTAAAAGTTTTTTGCTCTTTAATTCCTTGTACATTCAGCCTTGTTTATAAGTGTAAATCATTTATTGGTCTTACGGTTTGCTGAGGAAGACTGAAGAAAAAGTCGAAAGCATTTATGGAAAGTAGTGGAGTATTGTATTTTCTACTCCATTTATATTGGTGTTACCTGCTCTGTGAATCTTGTGTGAGTGCGTGTGTATGTGTCTTTGGGTTCCGTCGATCCCATTCTTTTTTCCACTTACCATGCTTGTATTCAGCGACAAAGCCCGTACCAGCATAAAAATCATCTGTTTCCATTGTAATTGATAATATATTCTCGGTTGAGAGAAATCGGACTGGGTTCCGAGGCCACACAGGTCCATTGCCACAAAACGGAGATATGAAAGTTTCAGAACCAGGGTATCCATTGTAAACCTACAGAAGTGAAACGTTTATAGAAGTAACAGTATAGTCAATGACCATAAATATCGCGCACCCCAGAAATAGGATACCCTACAAATTTCACTATATCGTAGTAGAAACACAAAAGCTTAGCCATTTGATGTTTAAATATTAAAAGCGTGACATTTTTCATAAAATAAATCCAATTTGAGTTCAATTTCGCTTTGAGGTCGTTCAGGATTTTGAAATATATTATTTCATATTTTCTGCGATATTTTTTTTGAAAAGCTGCGGAAAAGTGTCACAAATCTGTCATTTCCTTGGTCACACGTTGTTACCGCCACTTAAAACTTTGACAGTCTACTTATTAATATGTTGCGCATGTTAAGATGTATTGGTTTTGCGAAGCAGAGTGATGTATAGTCTTTTTCCCTATGATGGCAAGGGGTCAAAAACATTACCGGGTGCAATCGACATTCTCTACATTCCAATCTGTTACTGTTACTTGGCGCTGTTTGGGGGGGGGGGGGGGTTAAAGGAAGAAAAAAATCACCCGGCCCTTAGTTTAAAATGAATGGAAGACAGTCATCAACTTCGTTAACAAGAATCCCGTTTTCATCAGTTTTAATTCATTCAAAGACTGAGAAACTGTCAAAACACAATTTCTGGCAACATCTGACAAGTTTAGTATCTAATTTTGCTCACAAAGGATGTCATCACTAAAATTTAAGGTGCACGAAACTTAGAGACATAAAACAACATGAGGTTGTGACAATAGAGCCCAACTTCAATCAATCATTACTTCCCTTGTATCTATCATAACAACATTACGCGAACGAATGATAGTTTGGTCTGGCTACAAGTTTTTTGACTCAAAGGGTGGGGTGAGTTGACTATGATGTTTACAAAAAGTGCTTGAATGCGCGAAACTTTCATATAACCATGCTACCCTGTAAGTGACTCAGTGTTGCTCCCTCTAACATATTTTCATGTCTAACACAGTTACAAATAGGCTGCATACGAAAAGTATCGGTTGGGCAGTGCAGACATGAAAGTTATAAGGTCAACAAAAACAGATTGTAACATCCCTCACCTTAAAACCATTGGAGTTGGCCCCTACAACCTATTAAAAGTATATGAATATCCATATCTATTTGTTCCGTGACCCAATGGAGTCTGTGTTAGCCGATCCAAGCAACGAAAACGCGCTTTGTGGAAACTAGTTGCGAAGTTTCGTTCCTTAGAAACATTGCAATGATGTTCATTCATATGTGACATTGTATCTCATTTTCCGAATGGCATAAAAATAGACCCATAATAAAGTACTACAAAGGGACCAGAACAGATTTCAAATGCATATTTTTGCATGATTAGTAACAACGATGAATGTTTGACCTACTGGCTGTTTGTACAAACAACGTTGGATCGTCCATCTTTATGTATCGCTGGATTGGTTATAACGTAAACGTTTAATTGGTAACCTTTATTTTCAATTTTTTAACATTCCCCAATAGGAAACAGATCAAATTACGCACAAACAGCCACATATATAAATCTGAATTAGTGTTGCATGAATTGATCCCCATGATTGGTAAAAAACTTCAACAGACAAGCTGAACACGGGTGTACAATGTGTATGTACAACGAACGAGTCTGCGGTGGATTACAAAAATGTTGACCATATTCACCTACTGATCAAGTTTAGGCCTACGTAATGAACATCTGTATGGATTATATTTATACAGCACATATCAGTTTGAAAGGAGATTGTTTTCAAACTAATTGATATGCAAGTTTCGAAACAGGCCTACTATTTATAAAGTCAACATGGCCGCCTTATGTACCACGTATGCCAATATCTGGGCTTCTGAAACAACTGGTTAAAGAAGTGGAAAGAAGATATTAAAAAAGTTATTTGTGTTACTAGGCCATCAAGTTGCAAAATATTTTACTTATTACAATATCTCAATGTAATTATTATGGCGACAAACTTAATTGTTCATTGCATAAGTACAAACCAAGTTAAAATCACTACATCACACGTTTTCCGTTAGTTAATGAACACTAAATATGCATCACTCTTAAAAGAAGTTACTGACTACAATTGATGATGCGCATCTGTATTTAAAGAAACATCTTTAACGCTTGATCCCATAATTACTCCTTTTAGCAAAATAGTCAAAAACAGCACGGAAATCCGAAATACGAAGTAGATAGCCATTTTGTTCCCTGAATGCTCTTGTTGAAAGGAATCTGTTATGCCAAACACAATCCTCGAAAGTGCCATTTTACTGTAATTTGGCAAATATCTTTTGTTCATTGTTACTTGCAGAAGTCGTGTATAACTTCCCTGGATGAAATGTTTAACCCACATGAATGTATTTCAAGGGATTATTTGCACTATTTATCATTGGTGTCTTTTATTACACGTCAAAAAATGAATCAGATTTAGTAAGGTCGTAGTAAGTCCCAACATCATTGTAAATAAAGACCAATGTGGGTATGTGCAACTAGATGTAGCTGATATCCCATTATTATACCGTTGTTGTCAATGGGTTGTTTTTTTTCCATAGAACGAGAGATTCTATGCACTAAAACTGAAATGGTGTTCATTTGGAATTTGGGAAAATTTGGTGTTAACCATTTTCCAGTGTCATGAACACTTTCTTAACCATGTTACTTCACCCCAGTACGAGTGTAGTTAGCACTGGGAAAAGGAAGAACTCAAACCGGACCGGGTAAAACCGGGATCGCTTAACAGATCCTTTGGCATGCGCTTAAAGCTAGCAAACGAAAAATATATTAGCCATGTACAGAGTGCCCTGATCAACAGAGATTGTAAAAACGCCCGAATTTCTTTTTCCTAAAATCGATAAATATTGCAAAGCTGTTTTAAACTCTATTTGGTAGGATCGCGAAGCATCGTGGGAGATATTTGAAAATGACCAAAAATCACCTTCTCCACCGATTGGACTAAAAGTCGCTCCCTCAAAAGCGTTTATCTTCCGAACTGATGACGGTTGTCAATGAAAAACACGACTGCTCACGTCGTAAACCTCACCTAACCTCATTTGGGCATAAGCAGTCAAAAATGGGGCTATTTAGTAGGGTTTATTACCTGGAATTTTTAACAATTGTATTATACTCTTAGGGCCAATTTCAGGTAGATTTCAGTTACATTTTTAGGACTTATTTCTGGTGATCTACTTTATTGTATGAAAACTTAAGTTAGAGTGTTTAAGTAACATTGAATTACTGAAATCAACGAATTTTAAAACGCCTTTGGATTAAGTTAAGACCAAAATTAATTTGTAACTTTGATCATATAGTTGTTGCAACTCTCCCCAGGATGATTTGTTGATACCAGCCAAACTTGTTTCAGAGCTGGATTTTATTAAGCAGTACATTTTTATGAAAAACCGTGTACAGCTGTTACGTTCGTACTAAAGATTGAATTAAAGGAACCGAATCGTCCCTGAGGTCACCCCTTTCAAGATCATGACAACTTGTATTTCCTTTTTTTATGCTAATTAATCCAAGTAGGTAGTAACAAAAGTCGAAGATAAATCTCAGATTATTTTCTCCTTTTCAGGACATCATCGAAGGGAGCGTTTGATCTGGCGTTAAAAATATTTGTTTTGTGCCAAGCACTTCAACAGGATGTAAAGGCAACATTTATATTTGCATTAAACGAAAGGTAAACCGATTTATTATCTTTGTGACTGTCTTTACAGTTGTAAAATACATTTAATTGGTCATGAAGCATGGAAGAGATTTAAAGCAAACACTGAACATATGATCAAATAATTCGAGCGACCAAATATGCTTAAAGCGTAGTCGAGATTTAGCCCATTTGAAGCCAATATCACTGTAGTAAAACATGCGCTTTAAAAGTTAGAGAAAGTAAAACTGAGATTACTCTCATAGATACATAGTGTAATGTCGGACCATTTATAAGTGGTTACTACCTTACCAGACTTCCATCTTATCTATCTCATTTGAGTTAGCCTCTTCTAAAACGTCCAAAAACTCATTATTTTCATCTATGCAAGTGTTACTTACTTTGATGTTGTCAAAGCAAGTGCCATTCATCGGGGGTTGAAGGTCGATTTTTGTGAACGTAAGTTCCACCACAGAAAGTTTTCCATGAGCAATTAAAATCCACTCGCATGAGATATTACTTGGGTAGTTGTCTCCACTGGCAGGATATTCCAAAATTCTCGTTTGGCTCGTCACAGTGATGTTTTGAGAGCATTCTGTAACAAAAGATGCATGTACGCTGTATGTAACAGTATATTGGCTCTCTTGAAATCCATATCTGTATTATACAGGTTCAAGTCACTAGGCCTACTTATATTTAAAGCCATACTTATTAAAGTTTGATAGATTAAGGTCACGCCCATTTCACTTCAGTCACTCTTGGAACAGTGCGATATACCGTCCACTTGTTAATAACCGGTCGTTTCCAGTTGGCGGTAGGCCTGGCTGGGTTAATAAGAACCCTTCCAATAAAATTGACGCATTGCACTAAATATATCGCACGTAAAGTCAACAAATCTTACCCTCTTGGAGACAGATCTGTTCAAGGTTTTGAATCAAGTGCCTAAACAACAGTTAATTAAATAAAGAACAGGTTATTTTTCTTTTCATAAGATTCTCAAGTTCAAGATCTTGGGAAAAATACTATACAAAAAAGAAATGCAGACGAAAAAATCTATGCCAATAATTTTATTTTCATTTCTAACGGAGAGAACTCACCTAATTGTAAACTTAACTCTCAAGCAATCTACAACGTTAAATTTAAAAGTTTCATATCTGTAAATTGGAAGCGATTATGAGCATAAATTTACCCATCATAGTTTAGAAAGGCCGGAAAGACTGTAAGGAAAGCTAGACCATTTGTAAAATGATTAGACTCAAGTCCAGTCTTAGGCACCAGTACTCATGCTGCTCTAAGTCTAATTGATATACATGATGGGTATTGCAAGATACTTAATATCAAATCGCATATAATTTCTAGATGGTTAACTTCCGCCTGTAATTACGGTATCTAATCAGAAGATTCAACATTAATTTAAAGCATCCATGAATGGACTTTATATGGACAAATGAGAATTATGTAGGGTCAAGTAAGGCGTTAAACTGCGTCTGGCTGTGGAGTTTGTTTGAACGAGGGAATTATGAGGTTACCCTTTGCCACACAACTGATCCCGGAGCACCCTTTGGCAAGGAGAACCTGTACATTTGCCCAGGGCCTTTAAAGTGTTGTTGAGTTCGGGCGTGGTTTTGCCTTCGGGCATGGTGTTGCCTTTGGGGCAGTGCTGCCTCCTGACGTGGGATGGCCTTCAAGCGTGGTGTGGGATGTTCTTGATTGTCTTGGGGGTTGGTTTGGGGTTGATGTCGAGCGGTGTTGAAGGTGGCTGTGGTTGAGTTGGCGGGTTGTTTGAGTGTTGGCTGGGGTTGGTGCCTCTTTTGTGTTTGTGACAGACCAGACGTTTTTGTTCCATGTTCTGTGTCTAGATTGTTGATCTTTATCATTTGTGTTTTTGTCCGGCCTCTTTGATCTGTTTGATTGTTACAACGTGCCTGTTTCCATGTACGATTTAAAAAGATAATTTATGTTGATGCAAATCCCGGGAAGAAAGCTTCAACTTGTTTCAGGCCATTACCAACTTCACCGGAAACACCTTCCAGTCTAGTTTTTACTGTGTTCTTACTATTAAACCCTGCATATTATAACGAAATGATTGGCCATCATTGGGAAATCGTTGTGGAGATAGATAGACATTTTAGATAAGTTCTTTGTAGTATAAGACTAAACGAAGGAAGGTCTATCTTATTTAAATACATCATTATTCTTCGGAATTTGGATTGTCCACGACATTTCGTAAATTATAAAGCGTGACCTGAGTGAAATGACCACAGATTTTGCATCCCAAATAAATCTGGACTTCATCGAAGATTATAGATGGAGATAGATAAAAAGACGAGCAGAATTAGTCTAAAAAACATGAGATAAACAGTCTTATCGGACTGAATGAACTTACTGAAACAAATGCTGTCGTTGTCATCCCACATTGTTTGTATTCAAAATTTTGTTGCTTTATTTTCATAACATAATATTAAGACACCACATTTAGAAAAAGTCATCACTACCAGTCCACTTTTGCACTCTTCTTAATTATTGTCATTTACAAGAAAAGTAAGTACACATAAAACAGAATATTGTCATGAATGAATGAATGAATAAGTCATTGCAACAGTCAGACAAAAGTGATGGAAGGGTAAGCAATTTAGTTTTTTGTAATATTCTCTAATTTTCTTGTTTTTAGTTTTTGGGTGTAGCAGTAGACAAGCAGGCACTTTGAACTAAGTTACCAATATGTAAGTATTAATATAGGTAAGGAAAGGCACATGAAACTTTTTTACAGCTGCCCAAATGCATGAATGGCAGTTCTTTGTATGACTTTTAATTTCTTTATTATATTACCTTAACTAAAATGAAACTGTAAAACAGTCAAACACGTAATTTAGTGACTCCGCACATATTTCTTTAAAAGGGAATGGAATTCCTCCCCCTTGCCCGTTGTAGGGAACGCTAGCGTAGTCATTCCAAATACTACCCCAAGTGATTAAACTTCTGTCAGCTCCCCCATATCCCTGCCAACGCTAGGGAAGCATCGATCTTATTAATCGAAGCCACAGCTTCGATTGTAGGAATTGCTCGTTCATTCACGTGGTTTCGTGCCTTCGTAAGCGGTCGGTGCCGATGGATATTATATCATGTTCCGTTTGGATTCATATGGCAATCGCACGTTGTTCGTTTGTACAGTGGAACAGCTGCGCAGTAATGTTAACTATTTCTTTATAAGGGGATTTGCCCGAACAACTCCTGTATAGTAAGGTGGTAATGTGCAAATAAAGAAATAGTTCCACATTCAAAGGTATTGTTCTGCATTGAAGGCTTCCTCTCTGGTTGGAAAAAAGGTGTAAATATAGTTTTAAAACAATTTATACCTTTCAGGGATTTCAAAATAAATTTTACAGGTTGCATTTTCCAACATATGCCACTTAGTTTTGTCGGAACTGTTTCATTCGTCGACCGTACTTAATTCAATAATTGTAAGCAAGTACAAGTCGACTTACGTTCATGCGCTGCATATACACATGCAGCTAGCTATATCATATAGTGTACGTACTGTGTCGTTAACGTGATTGCGACAGTAACCAAGGCCAGGGAACGATCCATCAATTTTAAGGTATTAAATTTGTCGTTGATTTCATTACCCTGTGTGGGGTGTAAATGGCTTCTCTATTGTATTTTCAATGTTTGAAACAAAGAAAAAGACAGTCTTTCCACGGTTGCCGTAGTTCTCATTGAAGGACTAACGTTATGCATCGACGGTCGCGTAGTTGCTCCCTATACATTTGTATTGGGAGCAGTTACGCGACTCTTCATACATACTGTACTGTAGTCCTTTAGGCTTTACAGAGGACAAAAGTTGTCGTAGTCTTGCCCAAACACAGTTATGAAGGCCTAAAGCCTAACTTTACAGACCAAAACAACTCTAACATTAACAGTTAGTCGTATCCTAGTACAAAAGGTGCGCTCAGCGTAGGCCTAGACAATGCAGCTACATTTAGCTTGGACAAAATTTGTTGGGACACCCCGCTCCCCCTTCCATTCCAGTGTTGACCACTGCTATGCTGTTCACGGCAAAGAACCATTCTTCTTGCAACAACATTGGGAGGGGAAAAGGGGGGTTTCATGTTAGGCTACTTCAGGGGGTTTCATGTTAGCCTACTTCAACTAAAATTTACGAATAACATGTGAAGTGTCCCAACCTGCAATGGTTTTGTCCAACATTGTCCGTGAATTTCGGGAAGTCAGAAAGGTGGGCTGCACACAGTAAGAATGACGCTTTGCTGATGGTTATTTGGTTATTTTATGACAGGTAAATGATATGCTGGTCATTAGATGGAAGTATTTCCAGAACCGGATTTAGCTTGTGGAGTCCTGGACCCAGATTATTTTGGACCCTTTTTACAAATGTTGGGAGGGACCTAAATGAGAGGACCATGGGACTGGGCCCAGGTGAAAACTACCAAAAAATGGCCCGAGTACTTCAATTCTTCTGTCACATCCCTTCTTTTGAGCAAAGGGACATTAATGATATTGTCCCACTTGCCTGTTTTAATTCTGAGATATGGTTGTGTCCTGCCTATATGCCACCTTGATGAGGTTGGGGGTGTATTGTAGGCTTAGTTAAAACCAAACAGGCTACCATTTGTTTGGAAAGCAGCTTTTACCTCAAAATGTTAAGAAAGTGCTTCGGTTAAAAGAAGGCATAAGAAATTTTTTCTTGTTGAAATAACGTGAAAAATACAGCCTGAGATGCAAAATTGGCTGCAAAATGTGTCCCAAAACTTCCATACCTAACAATGCACCAAACTTATGAAAGAAAGCCCGGCTTGCAGAGGTACTTTCAAAATTTTATGATAGATCGTGGCCCTCTTTCGATTAATTTCTCGTCTCCAACTATTGGTTTGTATCTGTTTGAAAAAGAACGACTCTTCTATCCAGGAAGAGAATTATTCCACCCTTTGCGATTGTTGATTTGTGCATCTAAATAATGCATATATACTTTCGGTTTGTAATGTAATATATCCTGTGGTCGCCCTTAATTTGTTAAAAATCCTCAAAAGTAGAGTTAGCTTCTGAAAAAGCTCTTAAACAACTTTAGAACACTCAAACATTAAACATTTTTACTGTATTCGGTCTCAAAAATGTATCTCTTGGGACGCAGACAATCTTGCACAATAACTTGTTGGGACACCCTGCTCTCCCTTCCAATGTTGACCACTGTTATGCTGTTTACGGCAAGCGCCATGTTCTTCTTGACACAACATTGGGAGGGGGAAAGGAAGTTTCATGTTAGCCTACTTCAACTAAAACTGAAGAATAATATGTAAAGTGTCCCAACAGTTTTGTCCAAGATTGTAGTTTACTGCTTGTTAGGAAAGTCAAGTTAGTCTGGGGTCAATACTTTTGCATAGCATTAAGCCTGTGTCATCACCAGTAGTGTATCACACAGTCTGAGGCTAAGTTTAACAAGGTACAAAGATTTTGGGGCAATGTAACATCCAGGATGGGCAACTGATTAAAAATAATACCGTAGCTTATAGATATTGTTACACCCAGGTGAGTGCTTTCATTTAAACATCAGTGCTTCGTAGAATACATAATGTTACTGCTTTTTCTCACATATACCTCCCCAAACAAGTTACAAGGAACAATGCCCCCCCCCCCCCACAGCATGTGTGAAAATATTCCACTTTCGTCGGGGAACCAGGTCCAACAATATGCTTCATTTTGTTTATCCCAAGTGTGCACATTTTCAAGGCTTCGATTAGTACTTGCCATGCAAGTACACTTCTCTAGTTGTTAAGTGTATTTATTAAGGAGTTTTCTATATATCTGGAAAGGCATTGAAAGCATTACATTGGTAGCCGAATCTGTAGAGCACGGTATAAAAAATCACTACAAGAATGCACAGGATTTTTTTATAAAGTGATTGAAAATGACCAGAAATTGCAAACTTGAATAGGAAGGATCAATCTGTCATAAAAAAACATATCTCAAGGTTATTCCTTAAGACATCTTGAGTTTTTCGATATTTTTTTCGATTGAGATGAGGCACGGAAACTATTGATATTCCACAAAACTGAAGTTTCATTTTTCTCTTAATTACTGATCCTAAAAGTCAAAACTTAAATGGAGGTATTCAATGGATTGACAGAAAGGCGTTTATATGTAAGGAAATAGTAGGCTACTGAAATCAAAAACCTTCACAGAAAGTACATTACCTACTGTCCCATACTGAGATCGTTACCGATTTGAAATTGAATCTGACCAAAACGTAACTACGATTGCCCTTTCAATACTAATCTTTAAACAAATGATATGAGTCCAAACAAAAACACCACTAAGGCAAACAGAACTCACAAATGTATTAATTACCTTGTCCTGCAACAATATGCTCAGAATGAAGAATCACCGTTGATATAAGAAATGACACAATATTTCTAGGATTCATTTTACTTAATTACGAGATAGGTGACTTGCTAAGCTTTACCGCTGTTCTAATCCTGTGGCATTCTTTTATTCAAGCGAAGGAGGAAACAAAATAATAATTTATGAGTTAACAGCTTTGTTGTCGATGCCAATACCTTTTATTGATCGTTTGCCAAGTCAAGAAGGGTGCAAGAGTTCACTGCAGGTCAGTTGTCAAAATAGCCTGGAATTGAGTTGGAAGGACATGAACTTAGGAGTTTCTCCAGCCTTTTTAGAAAAGCCGCGATGAAAAACGAATAATTCATTTGTGTAAAGAATTGTTTGCCTATAGTCATAGCCTTTCATAACCTTGGAAAAATTTGGTGGAGTATGCCCCTCTTGCCTACAGGTTAGGGATCAGGTGGGCGTCAATGTTGCGGGCTGTGGGTAGTTAGTTAGATAGAATTTTACGGCCTAGTTTCAAACCTATTGGTTCAAGTCGAGCCGGCTAAGGCCCTTTTCCAAGTTGTGGCTCACTGGCTTGTTTTCCCTACTCCATTGCTTATGCCAGGTGTGGGAGAAATGTGGGTGGTGTGAAGTATGATCCCAAAGGCACCGAAGCGATGGGATCGACAAAGTTTAATGGACTAAAGACAGGTAATCCATATTTTCCTTTATGCATTTACCAAAGTTTTGGCAAAAGAATGACATACTTGAACTGTCACTAAAATGGTTATTTAAAAGATTACAGAATTTTTTTTCGAAATTTGGGTATTATTGTGGTAAATAATGGCTACTTTCATCAGCCCCGAATTGCGCATGTATTTCGCAAGTGTCTGTGTTAAACAGCTCTTATGACCGAGTCGCATTTCAGTTTAGGCGACATGCTTATCGACGTTTTACAGTACTACAAACACAGTGACAACTTAATGCGTAACTGTATTTTGCACTAAGGCAAGTTGTTGCTTTCAAAAAATTTTAGTGATCTCTCACGTCATTTTATTTTGCAAAAGTTAATTTTTCGTCCCGCATTTTTGTTTTTTGTCAGGTCAGAGAACAGATCAACGCGGATCGTGTTGTTCAGGATGTACAAGGTAAACTACTCTCAAATGACTTGATAATACAACAACCGGCACACGAAGAGACACCTGATTCACCGCCATTAATTGGGGTTTGTTTCCTTTCTTCCATTTTGTATCCAACACTGTTACAAGAGGTTTCTTTACATTTAGCAGTAAAGTCAATTAACAAAATTTTCATCTCATCTAAAGAATGCAAGCCTCTGATTTACTAGGTGACCTCAAATTATTATAAATTAATACTTACTTAATAAGCGAGAGGAAACCCTATCTTATTTGTCTCCTTCCCATTTTCAATTTATGATTTCCTCGTTCCTTCCTCCTATCTTATTGTCTTCCTAAATTCTAAAAAGACCCAACACTGCTTGTTCCTTAGCACTCTGGAAGTGACGGGGTGTGGGGGAAGTTTGCTTTTCGGTGCCATGTTGTTTTTTCTTTATACTCTTCTGGAAGGATTGAGGAAAATGCTTGAAAAGTAGTGCATTATTTCGGTAAAAGGAAAAATTGACATTCGGTCATTAGTAATAAGAGCATGGCATTTTCGAATTGTGTCTTTTGACACAATTGTAAAAAAAAGTGTATGGGTTTCGAAGCTGCCTTAACAACAGCATGTTAGAAACTTTATGGAAATGTGGTAATAATTCATATCACCAAAATGCGGTGCTCGTTATCTGAAAATACCTGAACCACATGTTGATGTAATTGTGTCGCTCAAACAAGAGGAGAAAAGGAATAACTATTTTTACTGTCATAGACCCACATGGTCCCTGAGCTTGTTTTTGCTCCAAATAGGAGTAGGTTCATTCTGTTTACAAAATTAATTTTACTCCAACATTTTGAGCAACCTGTGCGTCATAGTTGTACACCGAAAAGGTGGTATTCTTTTTTTCCAAGATAATTAAACATGAGAACACGACACTGAAAGAAGCTAATTGTTAAACTCCATATCCAAAATTTCTAGTTACATTGGCTTAGGCCTATAGTTTCCTTCTCAATCACTTTATCAATTACATACTTTGATATGAAGTCAGTGTATTTTTTTTCAGAGGAAACAGTTTCTGGAGAGGAAATCACGACCTCTATCAATGTTTGTTGGTTTCCTGCCATCTGTATTGTTATTCGATCAAATGTTGGGCATTTCCTGCAAGAGTTAAGATCAGTTTCATTGTTTGCGGGAGAACATTTCGACCAAAGTTTCAGGGATTTTCCGTAAAAAGATTGGTACTTCGATAACCTCATCGGTTTAATTCATATCAGATATTAATTAGTTGGATTTAAATAATTTTGAAAAGTGTTGTGCTAATGGTTAACACTAGTCTCTCAGTCTTTCAAAAAGTTAAACGTGTGATTTTTTAGACAGAGCAGAGAATTGCTGAGGAATTTTGTGTTCCTTCATAAAGAGGAAACGATACATGAAAGTTTTCTAACTTTTTCTTTGGAAAAGATTAACATAACTTTCCACCTGTTGAACCAGATTTATGACAAGCAACTCTTTGGATTGCCATCGTTTCTCTGTGGTGAAAAATAATGCACATAATTTGCTAATCTGTCCTCCTATTCACAGTATTGCGATAAGGAAAATGGCTTATGTTAAGGTGTAAAATGTTCACTGGTCCATTTCCAATAATCTCCAAACATTGTTTGTTGCATTTCCTTGTTACATTATCCTGCTGTCTGTATGGTCGTTTTGTTTCATCTTCATTAATTAAACTGCATAAGATGCTTTTTAGCTCCACACAGGACGCACACTTTCTTTTCATTTGAAGTCCTTTAATATCATTTAATAAATGACCGTAAAAACCTGTCATTACAATGAAACAGGCAATCAGAGTTTGGCAGAAAATGTTAACCTCATGTTCCAACATCTATTTTTTCCTTCTGAAGTGATTGTTTACCAGGATATACAAACAATGGAGAGTTCTTTCTTTCAGGCTTCTGTTTCTGAATATTTGTCGGATAACAAAATTCAACACAGATGCAAGACAAGACAAGACAGCATCTACTACAATATTATACAAAGACGTTAGATCGTGACCACAGACTATACTTTGCTAGTTTTAAGTCAATGAACAAATGTGGTGCAAGATTAAAGCAGGAAGTCGATTAAATTTAAAAGTGGAAAATGATAAAAACAAGCTCGGATTGCTGCTTTAAAAGTTCACTCCTTGCTAAATTATGTGAAAGAAATTGAATTTTAAATCTCTATATTTTTTTAGAAGAACCCCTAAAACTTGTTATGATCTTTTTTAATTTTATACTTGCTGCATGCAGTACACTCTAAAAGCCATATTTACGCATAAAACTGTTTGCCCCCCCGTTAAGGTTAATTTTAAATGATCAACACACATAGGTAATTCCTAAACCTACGTGTTTAATTCCTTAACATTTGTGTTTAACTCTTTATATCATGTGATTTGCTCCTAAAAGTGTTCCCAAAATAGTATCAAAAGTGTTTAGAAAAAAAATTTACTTCTAACACTGCTTTTAAAGTGTTTCTAGGGTTGGTTCAGGTTTATTCATACCACAATTGGACTCGAAATACTAATTTCTAACAGCGTGGGATAAACAAAGCCTTAGCACATAGCTTACAACGTTCCTTTGTTAGCCATCGTTACTTGCATACATCACTTTCCACGCACCTAGCCAAGTCGAAGGAAAACAGGAATCTTTTCCAACTTTATGGCAGATTAAAATGACCTTTTTTACATAAAAATGGCAATTTAGAGACAATCCACAACGCTTAACTACACCTGAGATTACACCTTATGTTTTGAATGGATTAAGAATGGTTTCACCAAAAATTCATGTAAATTCAAATTTTGGAAAGCGTGTTGTCGGTGCGGGATAGTTTTGTTTATCTCGACGATTTGGAGGGTGTGCGCATGCTCACAGCCACCAATACGAATTGCGGAACTAGCAAAGGTCTTGAAATGCATTTTGGTACATTCTAGCATTAATGGATGAGCATTGAGCAAAATGTAGCCACAACAGTCCTGCAGGGCAAAATCGGCTAGTTAACTGGTCCAACCGAGGGTGCCTAAATGCAGAGTGAAACCGACTTCGTCGGCTGGGCAACCGATTTTAGTGGCAAGCCTACTGTCATATGAGAGAAGAGCCGCATATCCATGCAGAGAAAAACCCACGAACATCAAGCTGGATATGAGTACATGCAAATTTGATTCTCATTAACACACAACAGATGGGATAGACCCCTCTAGCACTCGACGAACCCGAACCGCCAAACTCTTAAAAATATTAAAAATATAAATTTTGCTAAATAGAAGCTTTTATTTTCAAAAAGTTTAAAGTGTATATCCAAACAGTCTAGACCGTCGAAGCTGATCTGCGGCATTTTCTGTTGCACAAAGAACTCCATTTAACAACACAAAATTCGAATCAGAACTATTAAAAGTCCATTGATTGCACTGAGTGTATTTCTATTTTCAGTTATTTTTATTTACACCAGGTGCCTAAAAGCTAGTACATTGAAAAGAATAAAAGTTGAAACAAGTGAAATTGCATCCTATAAAGTAAACCAATTTACAATAAAAGACAAAGCAAGGACGATAGACGCAATAGACTTGCCCTAAGTCTCTAGAGATGTTCCCTCCCAGCTGTAAGAATTCTCCTGTGTCACTATGCCCTTTACGGTGCCACACCTTTGACCTCTCCCAATGTACCTTGGCATACTGACAAACCAACTTCTCACACTCTCCTTTTTCCACTTCGACTCGTTATGATGCCAAAACACACTGTGCTAACCAACCCACATCGACCAGCACACCTCTACCGGTAATGCCCGCTAACAAGTTCTTACACTCACCGCTTCGAACATTTCTACACCGTGTCATTGTAACGATCGTGCGTGGCAGATTCTTGTTTATACGCTGTGCACATATCAACAAGCGGAGACATAGCTTGCTCGAGACACCTGTAGCTCTTGCAACTGGTGACGTTGCATTTCGGGCGGTCCGGTTTTTCATCACTAATCTCTGTAGCCAATGAAAAGCTTTCTAGTTGTAAACAGACAGAACGATGCATCGTTCATCACACGATGATCTTAACGAATATCCAGCAACAGTCGCAAAATGCCGAAGCTGATTGAATAATACAGTAAACTATCTTGAAATATATTCATCTAGATTCTTACTTTACTAAGAATCTAGATGAATAAATAAAGCAATATAGAAGTTAAAGATGATGACGTAAACAGTTGCAAAAGATACAAGTATCTCACGGCAAGCCGCAAGTTTGAGCTGGCCGCTCAGCAGGCTCGTGTGTGTGAACTGTGTAAGTCTTCGCGAACCGTTGTAAACAGGTGTTACACATCACTAGCGCGAGGAAGTTGACGGGGCCAGCCAATCCTCACAGCCACCAAAAGTGGCTTCTTTTCTAATTTGAGTACCAATAACGTCACAGCCTTTGCATATGTAATTAGCAAAATTTAGGTGTTTTTAAATCAAAATTTCGACATGAAAAATACATTATCTGCCAAAATCATCAATAAAATTAATAGAAAAACATTTTCCTATAGTTTCGCAACATTTTTGGAGTATTTAATACACAAAGCAATGAATTTGAAACGACTTTTTGAACTCGTAAAGACAGTTTTCATTCTTTTCGAAAATCTGGTTTTTTTCTCGAAAACGAGTTTTTTGGCACGGTATGCCAGAAAGATGGTACATGAAAAATTTCCTTATCCACCAAAAAAATCTAACGTTACCATAAAATATTTCTGAATACGGTCAGGTATTCGCAAAGTTTAAAGCAGGTCTTGACACTGACTTGCATCGTACGTAAAAAGCCCTCTTTCCCTTGCTGAGGTGTTTGCATTAGTTACGCGGTTATGGAAAAACACCGAGCGAGAAAATATCCTCAACATAAGTATCAATCAGGTTAACCTTGTCGAGTCCACCTTTACGTTTGATTTACATATGTATAGAAGGAAAATTACATTGAGAGTCATTTTTTGAAAACTTTGTAACGATTTGGTGGCTACCGATGCAAGGGTTATAGTGATTGTATCTTAAGTACGTCAGTACCTTGGGTCGATCACCACAGTGTAATGCAACATACGGCACGATGTACAACACCTATTAATTGACCGACTGATGGTAACCCTTTGACATATGGCCATACACTTTGAACTTGCCATATTATACAATCAGTAAATCACCGTTATTGTACTAGACTCATAAATTTTTGCAAAAAATAACATGGCAGAAAAATTGTGGCATTAAACTAGACAACATAGAGGTAAAATGGAGTGATATTGGATTGTATAACTCTCTCGTAAGGCTTGTTAGTGAACTCTGGGGGTAACGCTATACAGTCAGTCCTTATCCTTAGGTGGTATGGTCGAAGAAATGAAGATCAGATACACTTTGTTTAGTAGTTTATTAGTTGTGAACAGCATGTGGAACTGGGTGGGTCTTAAGTTTTCTAGGAACTGGGTACTCAGTACACAACCCCTCACACAAACAACTCTGGACTGAAAGCATATCAACTGCATACCCTAGGTAACAATAGGCCATTAAATTAATTCAAGTTAGTGACAAAATCTTTGACTGTTATATGCCATTTCTAGGGAGCAATTGCTACATTCATCTCCTCTCTGCTCAGTTAGTGGTGTAAAATATAAACAGTTTATACTTCAAATGAGAAGGCAGTCTCAGAAGAACACATGTTATTTTATCCATCAGAATAAACAGCAGATACAGGGTGCAAGTGCACAACAAAAATTCTGAAGTCAACCTGAGTAAATTAGTATTTTGTTTGTGTCAAGAAAATTATACAAGAAAAAGGTGTGTGGCAAAGCAATCTCTAATCTTGACCTTAACCCACCAACTGGCCTAGAGCACTAGTAGGTATAGGTCAAACTAGGCAATTACATTTTAACAGGCTGGGAACTAAGGCACAATTAATTCATTTGTGTAAAAATATGATTCAGCACAACAGTACAAAAATAAGTAAGAAAACTGAGAACAATGACCCAGGCAAAGTAATAAACAAAAAATCCTGAGACTGACAGAGCTCTTGGGTGCGCATGCCATGCATGCATATACTATTAAGTAAATTCCTAAAGTCATTTTTCTTTTGAAAATTCTTGACTTTGTCTTGTAAAACCATATGAACCGAAAGGCTGGTAAAGTGTATGTGTAAATAAATATAGGCTATATATATATCAATTGTTTCATATCATGCCTGCAATACCTGAAAGTGTAACACTAATTTGCTTATTGTGGTCCTTCATCTTCATCCTTGGCACTGTACATTGCTCTGATCCAACTCGTAAGGTGCATGTTGGCCTCTTAAATTTCTTTACAAGCTTTTTTCTGGAAAGCAAACTCACTCATACAGCAAGCAAGCACTAGTAAAGTAGTATCTGTATCATGATCACAGATCATCAGTACACCTTCATACAGTCACTATGTACCATAGTGTGCAGCTTAAGCATGCAAAGGCCAAGGCCTAGTATAGGCTGGGCCTGTCTGTAAAATTTTAATGTTATTTGTTAGTGGGTTAAAACCTTAAAAAGGCCTACAATATGTTAGTCGTATTAAAATTCACTTTATTACTTGGCATAATGACTAAAATAGTATCCTAGTTAGCAGCCTAGAATCAAAAGACAATGACAATAGTTTACCATGTGTTAACCAAAACGTTAACGCCTTGTGCGATGCTGTACGTGGCCAAAAAAGTGCAAAATTCTAACTTGCAAAAACGTTCATTGCTACTATTGTGTTGCTTTGCTCGTAGTGTTACAGGTATCAGTAGTTAGCTTTATGTCTCAAACACTCTGTGGAACGGTTTTGGACCATGCACCTCACCCTACCCCATTGACCAAAAGGTACATTTTTTAATGCTAAATTTTTTCGCTTTTCCTACGAGCTAGAACAATTTTCTTTAAATAAAAAATACAATCTGATTCTTTTCTTAAGCAATACCACTATTAGAGACGTAATATGCTGAGCGCCCCGAAAATGTGGGTTCTTTTACACATTTGTAAATATGGTGCTTGTATCACAGAAAATAGTTTCGACTCAGGGTTTTATGCAAAGAGATTGGGACATTTGGGGGACTATCGAAGAATGTACATTTCCTATTGGCATTCATCTGAGAGACCGTATGGACTGATCATCGTTGTTGTTACATAATGTTACCTAAGGAATTCGAATTGAGGCTTCTAGGCGACATTCAAAGAGCTTTTTTGCTCTTTTTAGAAAAAAAAATATTTAAAACTTACAACCCTAGTTTTGAAGAAAATTTAGCAGGGGGGCGGCACTGTATCGACTCGGAAAAGTATACTACTAACTGCTTTTTGCGCAACCACCTACTTCAGTCCGGGAGATTCTCCGTTATCTGAGAACTTCACTTTCTCCAAAAATGGAGAATTTTGATGAAAAGTGTTGTATAAATATTTAGAGCCTTATTCTCGTAATAGTCGTTGCTTCTCAGACAAACACATGTGATGCAGGCTGTAACAGTATACAACTAACCAAGCGAACGCACACTGTGATGTTTCGTAGGACCGTTTTTTATACAGTAAGGTGTGAAAAGATAACTAGAACGGGTAACAAGAACTCATCCTCAGTGATTCACTCTTATTGTGGTAAGTTTGTCTCGTTTTTCATTCAAATGCCGCACAGCTGCAGTTTAGAGTAACGTGAACTGGGAACAGTAGTCTGGATTGTCTGGTGTGTAGGATTAGTACTGTTTACACTCGTCAACGTGCTATATTGTAGGGTTGAATTCCGTACACCTAATATTATTCATGAAGACTGAGGAAATTAGCAGTACTCAAATTGAAAGTTTAAAGCATATGGAAACTCTTTTCAAGTTCATGTAATATACTGGGCTGTCAAACAAAGGGTTATGAAGGAACGCTTTCTTCTTGACACCAATTAACGATCATGCAATAACGATATGTGCAACGGCAGCGACTACTGTACTGCGTCTGTTAATGAGGGTCATCGGAAAGTGTCATTACTTTAATCGGTAGTTTCTCAAAATTGGCACGGTGGACTTCCATTTAGTGCACGGAAAAGTTGTAGATAACAATTTCAGCGACACGAATATTCAGGTTTTCACCTTTCCTAGGCAGGTACTAATTTTCCAGAAGGGTTTCAAAGGTCGAACCTTATATTCTTTATTGTGTAAATATTACAGCATTGTGGATAAATTTCAAAATGGCGCTTAAATATACTTTGAAAACGGAGAATTTGAAGTTCTCCGTTTTCGGAGAATCTCCCGGACTGTACTTCTGTCACAGAAAAGCTAATTTGGAAAGAGTATGACTGTGTTTAATTTAAGTTTTCTTTCTTGGTTTCTTCCATTGTGCTTTCTTACTCGTAGCTTCGCTACACACTTGTAAATTGCATAAGTCGGTAGTGTTTATCTACATTAGCCTTGAATTTGTTCAGAAAAATGTGAGACATGCGTGCTCTTTAAGCAATATAGTAATTAAGCCATTCTTCTAACAGTGTTTCGAGAAAGCCTGCTTTTGTGCCAAGATATATGCTAAGAGGTAGTGTTGTCGAAGGGTTGGGTGTGAATTTCCTTGTTCGCCTGTGTGGCTGAGGAACGTGGAAGTTGTAGGGCTGTGTACCCGCGTCACCGAGATGTTTGCCTGTGTGGCTCAAGTTTAAAGTTTAGAGCTGTGTGCTCGTCATTTGGAGGGCCTGAGTGGCAGTTAACCATAAAGCTGTGTGCTTAATGTGCCTCTGTGGCTTATTTTCTGGAGCTGTGTGCTCCCGACGAAATTTAACCCAGGACTAACCTGTAAGTTGAATTTACAAATTTTCATAGGTTAAGGTAGCTTTAAAAGAAGACTGATAATTGTTCTTGAAATTTGAACAAAACTTAGAGGAAGCCTAAATATCCATTAGGGAAGTAAACATGTTTTATGGAGGATGTTCAAGAAAGGAGATTGTTAACTGCTTTAAATAACAGGGTACCTTATGGGTGACGAAAATATAAATTATTGCATTAAACTTATTGACATTGCCATCAAATTGGGGACTTTATTAATTCGCATCCTATGAAATTCACTTTCAGGGCTTTTTGGACTGGCGTACGACTAGAACTCGGTTTGGCGGTCACGGGAGGCCAACCTCAAGTTTCGGGAAGCGCTGGGCGTGGCCACCGGGGCAAGGAATCTTACATGCATAACTGAATTAGACATCTACTGAAGGGAGTGCTAGTAAACAAGCGGAAGCCAGAAGCAAACTGTTCTTTAGTGACTATCCTACGGAGTGTGTCTTTGCATATAACGAATCCATACTTGCTTTTTTATATATCTTTACACTATTATATATATAGCAAAAGCCTACTATTCTGTTGTACCAATCAATTTCAAAGCAAAAGTCTGCTATTAAGAGGTAATAATAATAATTTACTGTTTTTAAGTAAACACATAGTGTTACATCTTTTCTCTCTGTGTTGCAACTTTATAGGGGCCCCTTCTCGTGGTGTCGCTGTCTTCTAGCGCATTCGCCGGTCCTTGGACTCTCACCCTGTGACAACTTCATTACGGGTAGCCATTGAGGGCGTGCGAAGCGCGTGGGAAATTTTGCCTTTTTAAAACTGATAATTACAAGTATGGAGCTTTTATTAGGAAGAATTCGGAGTTTTATGAAGGAAGACTTGGGAAAACCGCACCGTATTTGACTAGTGTCTCAAATACCAATTTTTCACTTTTTCGAGCCAGGGGACAATCGCCCCCTGCCTCTTGTAGCTACGTCACTGCTCTGTGACATCGAACGTTGAAAACATTTTGTCACTTCTTCAATGACTAAAGAATCCATCTACATAGACTACGGAACTGACAGGACTGAAAGATATCTGATGATTGGTGATTAAGAGGGCATCTGAGTACGGTAGGCAAATGGTTCCCTGCCTGAAGTATGAAGTTTTCCTCGAAAGACTATCTTCATTTTGGTGCGGTGCGTACAGAAAATTTGGAAAAATTGCGACCCCTCAGGCTGTCGGTAATTGCATGTTTCGGGTTTGTAAGTAGTAGCTCAGTTTTCCTAATTTTCGTTGAAGTGTGAACACCTCTGTGTCACGGACGTATTGCGGCGCGCAAGTGCACCGGAACTTCTGCCCCTTTTAAACAAATTCATGCAGATATGGGGCTTTTAATGCAGAAGGTTTTGGGTTCTGGGTTTCCTGAAAAGAAATTTAATGAGTTAGGGGATTACTGAAGAATCTGCACTTCCTTCATGTATTGGTGGCAAATCTGAGGATGATTGCACGACGACTATCGTTGTTGCTACATAATGTTATCTAAGGCCTAAGAAGTGATACTCTCCGATGACGTTTCAAAAGTTTTCCAAACTTTGTCGTCCTCTTTTAGACAAGATATTCCAAAATCAAGAGCTCTCATTGAAGAAAATTTGTAATTCTATGAAAGACAGTTTACAAAAACAGCAGTATAGCTGCCGGTGTCTCGTGATGATGAGGTATCACATATGGTACGGATCCGATTTTGTCATTTCCAGAGCTCGGAAAAATGATTTACCTGTTTAGCATCAAGAACTAGCGCATTCTTTATCACATTTTGCGGCGGGCGAAGCGCGCCGGAAATGTCGCATTCTCTTTGAGAGTTCATATAATGAAAAAGGGGTTTTCAGACCCGTCAAATAGTGGGAGGGTGAAAGTATGCTTCCACCCCAGTCAATGCTTCCTCCCTAGTCATTTTTCACTGGGGTGGGGGGGGGGGGGGTTGCATCCCCCCAGCCAACGCCCCGCTTCCTACACCTATGGGAAAACGATGGGATATAGAAAACCCAGCAATAATTGCTTTGAATTTATCAAGTTAAAATTTCACACTTGTTCAAAAAAAATTGACTTTCGCATTCTATATGTTTCAGGGATATAAAGTTCTTCTTCAACCGAAACAGTCGACATAAGAAAAAATAAGAAAAAAATATGTACAGCCTTAACTGCTTAAAAATAAGAGATTGTTATAGCTTCATTAGTTTTTGATACAACATACCTCGATTGATTATTTAAGGACGTTTAGGTCGAGTGCACCAAAGGAAACTGGTCTGTTCATTATATTTCCGAATGAACGACTCTTCCTATTGTTTTAAGCAATGAGTTAGTATTTATGCCTTCCAATAACAACTAAATAGTTGTTTGCAATAGGTTGAATTAATACGTGTGCTTGACTAATAAAAAAAAACTGCTTTCACATTAGCAGAGAAAAAAGGAAAATGATCCTGCTTGGTCTAAATTCCTAACACTGAAACAATGTGAAGAACAGTGTGATTTTATGATAATATGAAACAACGTTTTGAAAAACCGCACTGCAGCTATCATTTAATGATCTGATGTTATATTTTCGAATGGTTTTCACTTTCAGAGCCAGAGACCACTTGAAGCTATGCAACTGGTCAGCACGAAAAACATTTTAAGTTTATTTCGAATAAATAGTTAAACAAATCTGCTCCACCAAAGATACATATGAACAAATTCATCGACGTTAAACTGAGTGAAAAGGGGAAAGGAAACCAATTGGTCTAAACGCAGAAAGGTGTACGTCACCGTTAACATGCATCAGTGAAAGTACATTTGTTGCCCTTTGTTATAATCTCACTAAAAAGGATACATAGAGTATATCAATAACTTAGGCTATCCTCATATCATTACACAACATATGATTTTGCAATAAGGTCCCATGCTCTTTATTGTTAATTTATACTAGTTATACTAGTTTATACCTGTTTCTTTCGTTTTGATTTATCGATCTGCTGTTAGATGTTTCCTGAAAAAGTGTGTATCATTTTTTTTAAAATTTTTTTTCTTATTTCGAAAAAAAAATAACACCAAAATTGTAGTTTGATAAACGTAAACACCTTGATGAGAAAACCAATCAAACTCAAGCTTGGATTTAGCCTGCGTAGCGCCTCTGTGGCTGTAGACCCCTTTAGACTCCCGCCCCTCAGAACCTGCCGGCTATGGTCAGCAATTCCATTCAGTGAGCCCAACAGTTGATCGCCTTAATATTCATGAGCACTCACCACAATGTCTATTCCTGAGGTAGGCGTTGCTCAACGACTAAATCTTGGCAATGCTACGTTGAAAACAACGACGTTCAAACCAAACAAAAACATATGCTTATTTCGTCCGTTAAAGCTTTTAATTTAGATGGAAGTCTAGATCATGGAAAGCCTCTTTCAAACAATAAAAACTTCCATAAAGAGTTGATTACAAAACAGTAATCTATTGTTAAAAAGTATCGAACTATCTTTTCCCGTGGGTGTGTGATCGGTTGTTCTTAATTAACCGCTGTATATATATATATATAAATATAAATATATTAATGGCCCACGTGTATTCCAATAAATAAGATGAAAACATGTAAAAAACAACTCATAATTGACGAAATAGGAATACTGGTTAAAACATTTATGTACTGGTTAAATACTGGTTAAATGTTTTAACCAGTATTCCTATTTCGTCAATTATGAGTTTATATATATATATATATATATATATATATATATATATATATATATATATATATATATATATATATATACATATATATACATATAATATATATACATATTACATGTATATATATATACATATAATATTGATGATATTGTAGGAGTTGCCTCTGGATCCCGTCGTGATTTAGAAACTTTTATCGACTTTGTTAATTCCTTTTGCCCCTTTTTGAAATTTACCCATTGTATCTCGGACTCATCTGTTGTTTTTCTCGACCTTAAACTGTCCATCAACAACCGTACAATTACCTCTAACCTACACTTTAAGCCAACCGACTCGCATAACTACCTTTTGTACCCTTCCAATCACCCCAAATCTTGCACTAAATCTATCCCTTATTCCCAGCTCTTGCGAGCCAGACGAATTTGTTCGGAGGATTCTGACTTCTCTACTGCCTCTGAAGAAATTTTGTCCTTTTTTGAAAAACGCCAGTACCCTGCCAAAATCCTCTTTAATGCCCTACGCAGAATTCAAGGAACCAGCAGAAAGGAAGCCTTGGAGAAAAAGAGCAAATCTGGTACCAATCTACGTATTCCTTTAGTTATTTCTGATCACCCTTCGATCCGTCCTATTTTACACGCTATCCACAAAAATGTAAAGTTGCTCCGACAAGACCTCTCAACCCGTGATGTTTTCCCGGAACCCCCCATCACTGCCTTTAGAGTTGAGAAAAATTTAGCCAACCATTTAGTTCGGGCTTCCCACCCACAAACTTCTTTCGACGACACGGCTGGTACCTTTCCATGTAACCGTCCGAGGTGTAATACATGTCCAGTTGTCGGCAAACACGACCTCGTCAACATTTCTGGCCCCAACGGCAGTAGCTTTATTGTCAAACAAAGATTCTCCTGCATTTCCTCAAATGTAGTGTATATTTTAGCTTGTGGGAGATGTAACTCGTTGTATGTCGGAGAAACCAAGCGCCGCCTCGCGGATCGAGTCACCGAGCACCTTAGGTCCATCAAACAGAATCTTAATGGATACCCGGTGGCTGCACATTTTAATCCCCCTTCACCTTGTTCTATACAGCATTTAACTGTTACGGCAGCTGTAATGTGCCGAGGCTCCGATCGTGACCGCCTTAGTGCTGAAAACCGACTGATCATGAGGCTAGGTACACTCGCTCCACACGGCCTTAACGTTAGAATTGACCTTTTGTAATATTCACCCCTTTTTGAGCCAGTTTTTACTCCTTTTACACTTACCCGTTCGTGCTCATTTTTTACTGCGTAGCCCTAATTATTATTTTTTCCGGACCTAGTTTTTGTCTACTTTTCCCCCTTTTTCCGACCGTGTTCGATTTGTACGTGCACTTTTCTCATCCAGGACGCTCTTTCTTTTTCTTTTTTTTTTGATTGGTGTTTCATCCTTCGCACTCACGTTTTCTGACAGTCACTTTCGTTCGGTTCTGTTTTCACAGCGATCGCTTCGGATTTGATGTTTGTCGTGTCCAATTGTTACTGTTGGTTGTTCAGTTTGGTTTTTGCCACCTGATGAAGGGTTTATACCCGAAACGTCGTAACGCCGCAAACTTTTATGCACTTTTTACTACCTCTTTTCGACCTATATATATATATATATATATATATATATATATATATATATATATATATATATATATATATATATATATATATATATATATATATATATATATATATATATATATATATATATATATATATATATATATATATATATATATAGATTAGACTCAATATAGCGCGCGATGTGACATAGTCATTCACGTGCACTTTACAAGTAATAAATGAGAGATAATACTGTAGGTTGAAAAGGTAAGTCTTTAGTCCAGCTTTATATTTTGGGGTATTCGAGACACTTCTGAGAGAGAAAGGAAGGGAGTTCCAGAGTCTAGGACCTGCAACCATAAAGGTACGGTCACCATACGACTTGGAAGTGGTGCGTGGAACTACCAATCGTAATGTGTCACTGTTCGATCTGAGATTGTTAGTGGCATTTAAATCTTTTATCAGCATGTCATTGAGATATTTTGGCCCTTGATTATTTAAGCATTTGTAGACTATTAACATCAATTTAAACTTTATTCTTTTATCAACTGTGAGCCAGTTCTCAGGTGAAATGTAGGAGGAAACAGGATCATATTTTTAAAGGTTTTGCAAGCAACGAACTGCCATGTTTTGTACTATCTGTAATTTACTTCTGTTTACCTTGGGAACACCAATTAAGAAACAGTTTCCGTAGTCAAGACATGATGTCACAAAAGCGTGCAATACACTCCGAGTGGCTTCAATAGAAAGATACTTCCTAATAGAACGAATGGCTTGCAGATGCATCATAGCTTTATGACATTGCTTGGTAATATGTAGCTGCATGTAGCGATGGGCTGGACGAAAAAATTCGTCCGCTCCGCGGGCTTGGTTGGATTGGTTGGTTGATTCGAAGTCTCATAATCTTCCCAAGAAACAACTTATTAAAACTTATTGAGTCAGGTAGCTTAAGGTAGGTTCCATTGGCGTAAGAGGCTGAAGGGGAGAAGGGAGGAACACTGACCAACACTTTTTGTAAATCTGAAATTCGGGCAAAGAGTCTCGATCTCGGACTTCAATTCGCGCCTTCAAAAAATGGCATAATAAAATGCTTCAGTTATATTAACAACTTTTCGCCGTGCCTGAAGTCTTTAAAAAATTGCTAGAAAATTAAAGTACCTTAGTCATGGTGACATTTTCATAAAAGAGCAAATGTCATTTTCATAAATTCTCGATGCTTTTGTGCAGTTCATACAAAACAATTGTTTCTGAGCCTCACTTTACAGTTTTATTCAACTCATTCCCGGAAATGACCCGATTGTTTGAATTCTTACAATCATTTGACCCCAAAGGGGTCAAACGTATAAAATTTCCCCATAACTTTTCCGGATCAATGTGTATGTAGTTCATAAAAAATATTCAAATTTACAAGTATAATTACAGTACCATGTCATTTTATAAAATTACCTGTATTTTAATCAATAAAGTATAACAAAGACCAATGAGAAATAACAACTAAGTATATTTATGTTGGTCAACAATATCGCCATCGGATTGATCGCCAGTCTGGGGGACGGGTCTAAGGGGAGGGGGAAAAGAAGCCTAGATGTAAAATGGTGCAAGATTTGTGACTTTGACAGGAACAGTGTTAAAAGTTGAATTGTGGTGGTTTATGATGATAAAACTGAACCTTTTGAGTCTTTACGTGCTTTCTTACACCATTTACGATACCTTACGAAGTAAAACTTGTCACAAAATTTGGAAACATTTAGGAGTGAAAATCAAAGAGCATCGAAAGGCGAAAGGGAGCATTAAAGTATGCGATTTGCGTTGCTATCGGGCCTACCTGCGTAGTTGCTGCTGTTCCAGAGACACAATACTGGATATGGTTACTGGATTCATGATCGAATGTATCAATTTCCAAATCCATCGTCTTTCTTTTTCATGAAAAAGAAAGACGATGGATTTGGAAATTGAACACTTTGGTTCCACATGGCTGTAACATTGACGACACTTTTTACTCTCAAAACCGTTCCAGCAGACAAAAACGTAACTGAGCTTTCTTTTTCGATCTCTCCTCTCCGCTTGGTTAAACTTTTATTGTTTGTTGTCGAGTTTTCTTCCAGTGTAGAGTTCCCGTCTTTTCAGGTCTTCTTATTCACTAAGGCGTGTAATCTTGTCTGTATGTACGTAGACTTGTGTGTTCTTCCGTTTTAAGGCTTGTAGTGCTCGCTTTTTGTTTTAGTGTTGTACGAGTTGTGTTCAAGGGTACTGTGCTGCCCGAAAATTAAACTGAATCCTCGTGTGTTGGGTTTTTGTTTTACTTTATCTGAAGTGCCTGATATGATGCGTCTTTTTGGACTATATATATATATATATATATATATATATATATATATATATATATATATATATATATATATATATATATATATATATATATATATATATATATATATATATATATATATATATATTTGTGTGTGTGTGTGTATGTGTGTGTGTGCGTGTGTATAAATGTTTATATCTATGCGGAATTTGTAATTTGGGTCGAGCCGGAAATCACGCCAGTAACGTTTAGTGCAGTGGTAAGGCACTCGCCCGGAAAGCGAGCCGTCCAGGGTTCAAATCCCGCTTTGCTAAATTTTCCTTCTGGTCTGTTTCTATATTAATTTTCTTCCCTTGTTCAAAAGGCAATGCCAATACTTGTGGCTACACACTCTACTCAACAGAAACACGGTGAAACTGAGTTACAGTTGCATGGCCAACATAGACCAAATCATATCAGCGCACAACAAATACATACTGGCAAAACAGGAAGCACAACCAGCAACGCGAAGCAACTGAAATTGCAGGAAGCAAAGCGAGTGCCCATTGGAAGGCAACTGCCTCACGAACAACATTGTGTACCAAGCAACTGTAACACGAAACGACAGCCACAACGAAGAAACATACATTGGTCTAACAGAGAACACATTCAAAACAAGATACACCGCCCACAAGTCTAGCTTCAAACACAAAGATAAAAGAAACGCAACTGCACTCAGTGAAAACATCTGGAAACTAAAGGATTTGAATGTAGAACACTCCGTAAAATGGAAGCTCATGAAAAAAGCTCGAGCATACCCCACATCATCTAAGACTTGTAATCTCTGTCTGAAAGAAAAGTTCTTCGTTATACTCAAACCTTCCTTAGCAACTCTTAATAAAAGAAACGAACTGATAAGCTCTTGAAGACACAGGAACAAACACCTGCTGTGTAATTATTCTAATAGGTAATGTATCTTGGCTCGCTGCACACCGTTCTTGTCCGTTCACAACGAACACGGAACGAACACGTGCTTTAAAACGGACACGTGCAAAATGCAGCGAACACATACGTATTCAACGTTATTGACATCATTCTACTTCAGGCTTCTGAGGAGTGAGGACCTACATTATTGGCCCATACGAAACAGTTCTGTAAAGATATGTTGTAAAAACCTATCGCAACATTTTAAATGCACACAAATAATATATATATATATATATATATATTTATATATATATATATATATATATATATATATATATATATATATATATATATATATATATATATATATATTTCTTATTGTATTCCTCTTGTCACCCCCCTAAGTGTAAAAACTCAATCCCCTTTTCTCAGTTTCTTAGAGCTAAAAGAATTTGCTCTGTTAACGCCGATTTCATTCACACTTCCAATCAACTTTCGAATTTCTTTGCTAACAGGGGTTACCCCGATAAAATCGTAAAGGCCGCTAACCATCGTGTTAAATCCATCAGTAGGTCCTCTATTTTAGACAATAAGGCTCCTAATTCTAATTCCGACCGTATCACTCTGGTGCTGCCCTTCCACCCTTCCGTGGAACCCATTAAGCGTTTCATTATTAAGA
Source organism: Holothuria scabra (assembly GCA_037179385.1). Taxonomy (NCBI): domain Eukaryota; kingdom Metazoa; phylum Echinodermata; class Holothuroidea; order Aspidochirotida; family Holothuriidae; genus Holothuria; species Holothuria scabra. Next base: position 49,064,720 of record CM074183.1, on the reverse strand, counting down.
AATTCAAGACCCTCATGTCTGACCCTACCACTAAGTCCATCTTTACTCGCCCCCCTTTAGTTGCCTTGAAAAGAGATCGCAACATTGGTGATCATTTAGTAAGATCTTCCCACCCCCACCCCTCTCCTGTCCCCAACCCTGGGACCTTTCCCTGTAAACGCAAACGGTGTAACACTTGCCCTGTTGTCTCCGGAGACCAACTGTTATCGATTCAAGGACCCTCTCATGTGTTCAAAGTTACTAATCATTTCACTTGTATTTCTCCCAATGTTATTTACATTATAAGTTGTAAACGCTGTAAAATTCTGTATGTTGGTGAAACCAAACGGAGGCTGGCCGATAGAATTACTGAACACCTCCTATCTATTAAACTTAAGTTGTCTGGCTTTCCTGTAGCAGCCCATTTTAATCCGCCCTCCCTTTGTACAATTACAGACTTTTTGGTCACGGCCGCATTAACCTGTAAAGGAACCCATATTGATCGTCTCACGACTGAAAACCGTCTTATCCTTAAACTTGGCACTCTTCACCCCCATGGCCTTAATTCTAAGCTAGAATCACTGCTTGAATGATTTTAATCTTTTTGTTAACTGGTGCTTTTTCCTTGACTTTGACTCCTCGTTTGTGTGACTTCAGTTGACTTTCTGTTACCGTGTTGAAGGGTATGTAACCCGAAACGTCGTAATTTGTATTTTTTGTTCAACTCCATTTTTGGTTCAATTATATTGCACTGTGTATTACCATGTTTTTGCATCGACCTATGTTTTCTCCAGTGCATCGCAGTACCTTAGTCCTTATACTTATCACATCCGCTGTGAACTTTTTGCTGCCACCGTCATCTGTTGTCTCTTCGAGTATGCCTTCTTTAAAGGAACTTGTCTCTGGTCTACGCCGAGATTTGATGTGTGAGTCAAGTAATTATTCACCCAGGATCCGACCGCTTATTATGTCCTTAGCTATGGCCACTTTTGGGAAAACTCGTTTTTCTAGCCATATACACTTTCTCAGCACATGTTTGCGTAAGAATTTTATCCCAAATGGTTTTCAACTCAAGTTCCATGCCAGTGTTTCGCAGGATAAAAACTATGAGGCTATTATTCGCCGTCACCTCAATAATTGTTCTCGTAATTTGATGCGTGCCACCCTGAAAGACATGCGTGTTCGCCAACATCACTTTGCAAATTCGTTAAACCGGTATAAGTCCTTCCTTTCCAACGAACTGAACGACTGGAGCCAAATCAAAGGCCGTATTCAGAGTTCAGTTCAGGTCTTCGTCGAGAGCGGACGTGTTTTCACGGAGCTCTCGTCGATTGCTCGTGCTGAATTTTGGCACTGTGCTGCTCTGTGCTAGCTTATTTGGTACACTATACTGTAATAAACTATACTGCTGTCATATTATTGAAGCGTTGGGTGCGGTCTTTTTCTTGGGGATAGAGGTTTGGTCGTGCTGGTTTTAAAGCACGTCTGTTCGACAGTTGTGGTTTGTGTTGAGTTACATTACTATTTTCCCCTACCTTGGTTTGATTAAAGGTGCTGAAGTTTTTTGCTACTGTTGCTGTGTGGCCTCGTGCCACAAACCCTTTGCTGCTATGCCCGGTGGTCGGGATAGCACGATTGTTAAGTTGGAGTTTTCGTCGGGGGTGAGCGTACCTCCCCCGCAGGCGTTTACTGTGTTAAAGAAGAATGGGGTCGGTGTTAAAGATATAGAGATGTTGCAGGCGCTTGCAGCCCGCAACACGTATGACCTAAAGTTCAGGTCCGATGCTGCCCGAGTAAAAGGTGTGTCATGCCTGAAGGGGGTAGAAGGGCTCACTGTCACACCATACGATCGCTCTGTGGCTGTGACAGTGCTATACCTGAACTGCGAGGTCGATCAGCGCTTGGTTGCGAGGGTTCTGAGCCAATACGGATCTGTCTCTGACATGCGGTGGTGCAAGTATGGTGAGGGTGAGTTGAAGGGCATTCTCAATGGGAAGAGACAGTTCCGTATGGAACTGAACAGGGACATTCCATCCTTCCTGTTCATAGGGGGTTCGAAGGCCCACATAAGGTACTTCGGGCAGCCACGCACCTGCTTCAAGTGTGGTGAAGAGGGCCATGAAGCCAGATTGTGTCCCAACAGGCGTTGTGGCAGGTGCCTTCAGGTGGGGCATGACAAGGTGGAGTGTCCAAACAAGGTGCAGTGCAACCTTTGTGGGGAGGAGGGACATGTTTCTGGTTCGTGCCCCACATCCTACTCTGCCCACGCCAGTGCGGATGTGGAGAAGTCACCCGAACCCTCGCAACCAGACCAAGAATATTCCACTCAGGAATTGGAGGAGGCAGCTAATGAAGTGGAACAGGATTTCCTTGCCTCGAAACAAATTCAGGAGGCAGACTCCTTACCATCCCTCCCACTGGCACCCGTGGAGGCTGATGTCATGGCAGTGGAGGAGGACTTGCAGCTTTCGTCTGACTCCGAGTCCGTCTCTATGTCACATGATGGGGAGTCTGCCTCGGAGCCTCCTCCGAAAGATCCACCTTCTGGGGAGGGCTGGTTTGATTTATGCCAGGGGGAGGAGTCTACCTTAAAGAGGTCGGCCTCAGGCGAGGTGTTAGACCCGGGGGTCCACCATTCTGGGGTACCTTTACCGAGCCCACAGGTTAAAAAGGCCAAGTCTCAGGTGGACACGTAGCCACTAATTTCACCATGGCTGATCCCCTGTTCCTCCTGACTCTGAACGTGAATGGCATGAGGGACAGCCAGAAGCGGAACAGAATTTTTCAATTTTGCAAGTCACTGGGTGTGGACTTCGTTTTCCTCCAGGAGACGCACATTGTGAATGAGGACGAAGTCCACACCTGGTCCTTTGAGTGGGGTGGGGGTTTGTATGCTTCTTTCGGGTCAACAACATCTTGTGGTTCAGTTATATTAATTTCGCCAAGGTGGACTCCCCTGGTCGGAAAGGTTGATTCTGATCACGAGGGTCGGTTGGTATGCGTAACAATAAAGCACCCATGTGGAAAATTCTGCCTGTGTAACGTTTACGCACCCAATCGGCCTTCAGACAGAAGGGACTTTTTCATGACCCTGCCATCCTTCGTTCCTGGCAGTGCCCCCTGTATCCTGGCTGGAGATTTTAACTGTGTCCCCGACGTACAGCTTGACCGAATGTCCTCTTGTACGTCTCCGGGCTGTGGCGTCGGTATGGCGGAATTGGACATGTTTACAAAAAATCACGACATGGTTGACGTTTGGAGAGTGCAACATCCCGGTTTGTCCGTGTTCACTTGGCATCGCCCTGATGGCACGGACGCCTCAAGGCTGGACCGGGTGTACTCTCCCTTGGCTTTGTCTCCGAGTGATTGTGCAGTTGTGGCATGTCCAATTTCGGATCATGATGCAGTTACTGTCTCCTTCCAACCCCATGAGTCATGGCCTTCAGGGAGGGGGTTGTGCAAAAAGAATACAGATATTTTAACGGAGGCTGACTATAATGATCAATTGAAAGTCAGGTACGAAGGGTGGCGAACTTTGAGGCCGGCCTTCCTAACGGGTTTAGAGTGGTTAGATGATGTAAAGTCTCGCATCAAGCAGTTTACAGTTGAGTATTGTGTAGCAAGAGCTCGTCGAAGAAGGGAAGAGTTCCTCTCGCTCTGCTCTAGAGATAGGAACGGGGACTCCTCCGCGCTCCATGCCATTCAGCAGCACCTTGATCAGAAATTGCACGGGGCCCGTGTTCGTGCTCGCGTGCAATGTGTGGAGGCGGAGGAAAAACCAACCATCAAATTTTACCAGGACGTCACAAAGTATGCGATTGATCGCCGTATAAGAGCAGTCCGTGACGTCCATGGTATTGTACAGAAGGACCCCCTCCACATTGTGGAAGTATATGAGAACTTCTATAGACAGCTTTTCACCCAGGCAGATGTCGATGAGGTCCTTCAAAAGTCCCTTTTAGATAATTTTAATAAGTTCCCCTCTACAGAGCAGAACGATCAACTTGGTTCCCCCTTGACCGTCGACGAGCTCTGGAAGGCGGTGATGAAAATGAAGGGTGGAAAGTCGCCTGGGTCGGACGGTATCCCTGTAGAATTCTACAAACGCTTTTGGGGTACCGTTGGACACGATCTCCGGGATGTATTTACCTCTGCCTTCCTTGCTGGTTCGTTGAGCCCCTCGCAGCGCACAGGTGTAATAACTTTGTTACCCAAGTCTGGAGACCCCCTTGAACCGAAAAACAAGCGACCAATAACGCTGTTAAATGTGGACTACAAGATCCTGGCGAAAGCCCTTTGCAACAGGCTGGGTACTGTCATGCCGGATCTTGTAGGGCCTTTCCAGACGTGTGCGGTGCGGGGACACAGTATTCAGCAGAACCTTTGGTTGGTGCGGGACTTAGTAGAGTATGTAATGGACCGTGATCTTCCATGTGCGCTTGTCTCCCTCGATCAGGAGAAGGCCTTTGACATGGTTGATCACGGATTCCTGAAAGTCTTAAAGAAGTTTTGTCTGAACTCTCTTTTTGTTAAATGGATTGCCTTATTGTACAGTAATGTATATAGTCGTGTTATTGTTAATGGCATACCTTCGGACACCTTCAGAGTCCAACGTGGGGTACGGCAGGGGTGCCCCCTGTCACCTTTACTCTATGTATTATTTAGTGAATCCCTTGCGAGAGCCCTCCATGAAGAGCCTTTGTTCCGACCTTTTCATATTCCTGGTGGAGCCACAGTCAAGTGCCTCCAGTATGCTGATGATGTTACGTGTGTAGTCTCTGACCTAGCTTCCTTCAGGGCCCTGTCTGACACCCTGTCTACCTTTCAAAGAGCGACTGGTGCCAGACTGAACCCCGCAAAGACAAAAGGACTCCGTCTGGGTAGGTGGCGGTGGAAACAACTGCCCTTCGTGGCATCTTGGGTTGACGATGCCATGAAAATCAACGGTATATGGTTTGGTTACGGCTCACCTGAGTCACTTACCTGGAGCGAGAAGGTGGACCTGGCGGAAGCTAGGTTGACAGACTATGGGGAGCGCTACATTAGTCTAATGGGGAAAGTAACGGTTATTAATCGTTTCGTTTACCCTCTCTTGTGGTACCCGGGTACTGTTCTGGCTGCTCCAGAGGGTGCCCTTGTGCGACTTGAGAGGGCCGTATTTAAGTTCCTATGGTCAGGGAAAACGGAGCTGGTCAAAAGGAAGGTTGTGTACCAGGAACTTACACATGGGGGCCTGGGCCTTGTGCATTTTCCCTCAAAGCTCCGTTTTCTCCTGGCAAGGTGTGTGTTTAGTGCTGTTGACAGTGAGATGCCCTTTGCGTATTTTGTCCGTTATTGGGGGGGATTGTCATTCCGCAGGTTCTTTCCGTCCCTGTTTAGTAATAGTATGCCCCACAGCGGGAGACCCTCAAAGACATATTGTCACATGAGGGATACTCTCCGTATGATGTCAACTGTAGGGGAGGTTTCGCAGTCCAGCGCGGGGGACCTGTACCGGGCCATTTTTGATGACTTGGCTGGCCGGGTCCATCCAAGCGACTATGCCTTACTGCCGGAAGTGTGGACCGTAGTGCACAGCAAGTCACTAGATTACCGCCGGCGAGACCTGCTGTGGCGAATTGCACATGATGCCATTGTAACCAATCTCAAGCGCCTTCGGTGGCGTCTTGGAGATGGCATATGCCACCGCGCTGGATGTACAAAGTGGGAGAGTGTGCCCCATGTGTTTTGGCATTGTGGTTTTGTGGCCCTCCTCTGGGAGTGGTTTCAAGTCCTGGCTGACCGGCTAACGTTTTGCAACACTTGGGCGGTCAGCCAGGACTATGCATTGTATGGTCTGTCGCCCCCAGTATGCAATACGAGTGTTCGTGGCATACTCACCTTTGTTTCGGCCTCCGTTAAGCTGGCTGTTTGGAGAGACCGATGTAATTTTGTTTTTAGGGGTGAAGGGAGGGCTGCCGACGTCGTGTTGGCGTCGGTTAAGACGGAAATTAAACTGAGGGTCGAGGCCGACTTTGTTCGTTTGCCGAGGTCCACATTCGGCAGACGTTGGGGGCCAATTGTTTCAGTGCGGGAGGGGCGGGTGATAGTTAATTTGTAAATAGTCCTGTGTTTGCTTCTCTGTGGCCGTTTCTATGTACATGTTTCTGTTTGATTTGTGTAAATAGGTGAGTTTGTAAATAGCCCTGGGTACTGGGTTAGGGTTTTGTAAAATATGGTCACAAAATCTTGGTTTCCGTCCGTAACGGTATAAAGTCTGTACATAGTTCACGTTATGTTTTTGTCCCGTCTGGTCCGAGTTTTCTTATTGGTTCTCCGTGCCCGTTTTTATGTACGTAAAAAGCACACATGTCTTGAACCGTAAGTTGTACGATTTTTTACATGACACTAAATCTAAGAAACTGCTAAGACTCTCCAGTAACAGCTCACCTACCCAGACCTCTCAGGAAAAATTGGTAGTCACTATTCCCCCAGACTTGAAGTTATCCCAGGATGAAAGATCGGTTCTAGCGAAGGGACTAAATTTCGTTCCTTTAGAGAATTCTTTTGATACCTTCACTGTCCGCAAGGATGTCAACTCTTTTCTCAGGAAATTACGTTTAAAATTCCACTATTCTAATTCCACCGAAGGCTCAGATTCTGATCCTATCGTTGCGTCTGATCCTTTTGAAAACCTTCAGCCGAAGTTATCCACATGGACCCCCAAAGCCGGACAAAACAAAACGTTGGATAACGTTATTCATTCAACTAAAGTGGAACTTGATGATTATTTATTTCCTAAACCGTGCAATTTGAGAAACCTTACGAAGGGGGAACGCAAAGCTTTAGAATCCCTTAAAAAGATTTCCAATTTTGTTATTAAGAGAGCTGACAAAGGAGGCGCCACAGTGGTCTGGAGACGTGACCTCTATATAGCGGAAGCTGAAAGACAATTATCGGACACTACTTCCTATTTGGAAATTGATGTAGATGACACCTCAGCCTTACAAAAGAAAGTAACGACATGTGTTAATTCATTGATTTCTTCAATGGAACTCCCGAATTCGGCCGTTAGTCTGATCAATCCGTCCCCCAAAACTGCTAATTTCTATTTATTACCTAAAATTCATAAAGTGAACACACCTGGACGCCCCATCGTGTCTTGTCATAGCTGTCCTACAGTCTACATTTCCGAATTTTTAGACTCTACTCTCAGGCCTTTGGTTTCTTCCCTACCTTCTTTCGTGCAAGATTCACCTCATCTCTTACGTATGCTGTCAGAGTTTTGTTTCCCAGAGTCTTCGCATAGTAGTTATTACTTATTTACCATGGATGTGTCAAGTTTATATACGTCAATCCCGCACAACGTCGCCCTCACAGCTTTGAAATTTTACCTCGACCAGCGGAGCGACCAGACTATCTCAACCTCAACCCTACTTCGTTTAGCTGAGCTTGTTCTTTCGTCCAACTCTTTTCAATTTAATGAACGCTTTTATAAGCAAATTAAAGGAGTTGCTATGGGGACTAAAATGGGCCCTTCTGTGGCATGTCTCACTCTTGGACTTTTCGAACGTAACCTTTTCCAGCAGTATAACGGAACCACCCCAATTTTATATAAACGTTATATTGATGATATTTTTGGTGCCTTTTTTGGCACTTTTGATGAAGCTCAAGAATTTGTGAACTTTATTTCCACCTTTGATCCTAATTTTAAGTTTACCCATACTATTTCTACCTCTAGTGCTACCTTCTTAGACTTAAGGCTTACCATCGTAGATCGTTCTATCAGATCTAATATTCATTTCAAGGATACTGACTCTCACAATTTCTTATTGTATTCCTCTTGTCACCCCCCTAAGTGTAAAAACTCAATCCCCTTTTCTCAGTTTCTTAGAGCTAAAAGAATTTGCTCTGTTAACGCCGATTTCATTCACACTTCCAATCAACTTTCGAATTTCTTTGCTAACAGGGGTTACCCCGATAAAATCGTAAAGGCTGCTAACCGTCGTGTTAAATCCATCAGTAGGTCCTCTGTTTTAGACAATAAGGCTCCTTATTGTAATTCCGACCGTATCACTCTGGTGCTACCCTTCCACCCTTCCATGCAACCCATTAAGCGTTTCATTATTAAGAAATTCAAGACCCTCATGTTTGACCCTACAACTAAGTCCATCATTACTCACCCACCTTTGGTTGCCTTCAAAAGAGATCGCAGCATTGGTGATCATTTAGTAAGATCTTCCCACCCCACCCCTCTCCTGTCCCCAAACCTGAGACCTTTCCTTGTAAACGCAAACGGTGTAACACTTGCCCTGTTGTCTCCGGAGACCAACTGTTATCGATTCAAGGACCCTCTCATGTGTTCAAAGTTACTAATCATTTCACTTGTATTTCTCCCAATGTTATTTACATTATAAGTTGTAAACGCTGTAAAATTCTGTATGTTGGTGAAACCAAACGGAGGCTGGCCGATAGAATTACTGAACACCTCCGATCTATTAAACTTAACTTGTCTGGCTTTCCTGTAGCAGCCCATTTTAATCCGCCCTCCCTTTGTACAATTACAGACTTTTTGGTCACGGCCGCATTAACCTGTAAAGGAACCCATATTGATCGTCTCACGACTGAAAACCGTCTTATCCTTAAACTTGGCACTCTTCACCCCCATGGCCTTAATTCTAAGCTAGAATCACTGCTTGAATGATTTTAATCTTTTTGTTAACTGGTGCTTTTTCCTTGACTTTGACTCCTCGTTTGTGTGACTTCAGTTGACTTTCTGTTACCGTGTTGAAGGGTATGTAACCCGAAACGTCGTAATTTGTATTTTTCGTTCAACTCCATTTTTTGTTCAACTCCATTTTTGGTTCAATTATATTGCACTGTGTATTTCCATGTTTTAGCATCGACCTATGTTTTCTCCAGTGCATCGCAGTACCTTAGTCCTTATATATATATATATTTATTATGCACTTGGGGGACAAAGCGGAAAATCCTACCACGTTGGGAGACACAAACGTATATCTATTGTATTTACTACATTTCCATATATGGGCATACAAAAAATTTAATAAATTGACCAGTAAATTACCAGTAACTATTGATGATGTCTTTTAACCTCTGATAGTGTATATTTTGCTATATCTTAATCCCACAAGTTGTAATAAAAGAAACCAAAAATTTAAATAAAGTTAAGGATACGCGAGTCCGCCAAAAATGCATATAAATACAACACACCATACAAGACACCTGTATTTCAATGGTAAATAACATCGCCACTGGTGTATACTTGCAGACTACATAGTGGCTGAGTAAAGAGGAATCAAAAGCGCTACCATAGAGATAGGAAACTGTTAGGTAGAATGTAGAGAAGAAGCTTAAAAATATTGAGAAACTTAGGAGACATCGAGATGTCTCCTCAGACGGAATATGTCTCCCAAATATACCGATTTCAACGACGACACCTGTCTCCCAAATGCACAATTTATAGATATATATATATATATATATACATATATATATATATATATATATATATATATATATAACATGATAGGTGGCGTGTGTTGGAAAGTAAAGAAACCAAATAACAAAAGAACACAAAAAATGGATACATACATACATTCATTTCCAACTAAATTATAAAACCCTGAATACAAAATATTTCGGGCTATATGACACAACCCTTCATCAGTTGTACAAAAACACTAGTGCAAAAAAGACTGGATACACGTACTCTTACAGCTTCCTCGCTTAGGTATCGACTGCTTGGGTGCCCATGAACACCAAATCCCTATTCAGACCCGATTTATGATTGTAAAGTGAGATGACGGTTTGTAACTCCCGGTTGCATCTCTGCTGAGCGCTTTTAAAATTGCCGTACAACAAGGCACACTTTAAATGAGGAAGGTTATGCTGAGGGAGATTAAAGTGTTCGACAACCGGGAATCCAGGGTTATTCTTTCTTATGCTGAGCTTGTGATTATTAAAACGAAGTCTGAACTTTGTGCTTGTTTCGCCTATGTACGTAGCTAAGGGACAATCGAAGTCTCCCGGTTTTAGAGTTATACCTGAAGCATGATGGTAAATGGTGGGGGAAAGCTCTAAATGATTGCAAACTTGGCACCGGGGTTTATTACACTTCCTATTGCCTGTTTTGGTATTGTCTACAAAGGGAAGGGTTTTGAGAACTAACATGGCTCTAAAGTTACGTGGCTGTTTATAAGCAATCATCGGGGGGGGGGGGGTTCCCTGAAAATGTCAGAAATCGAGAGGTCAGATTTGAGCATTTCCCAAGATTTCTTGATATTGTGGGTAAGGGTACGATTGGATGGGTGGTATGTGATGACTAAGTGAGTGCGGTCACAGTTCGATTTTGTGCGATACCGAAGGAGATTATGCCTCGGTGTAGCAAGAACTTTATGAAAGTAACTGTTGAGGAGCTTATAGGGATATCCTCTGTTGAGAAATAAGTTAACCAATTCAGTAGCCTTTTTCACAAAAATGTTGTGAGTGGAGCATAAACGGCGTTACCGAAGGAATTGGCTGTAAACAATAGAGTGTTTGGTATGACGGGGGTGGAAACTATTGAAGTGGAGATACGTATGTCTGTCTGTAGGTTTTGTGTAGACGGACGTAGTGATATTACTGTCTGCAATCATTACCAGAACATCTAAGAAGGGCAGAGTCTTAAAGGAATAATCAAAAGTAAATCTGATGGGAAGATGAAAACTGTATCATGTGGAAGAGGGTATTTTGATGCAATCTCCAAACAAACCCTTTTCTATGTACGATATACAGACGACATTTTTATGATTTGGGACAAAGGACTGGATAATCTTGAAAAATTCTTTTGTGTTGCTAACAGTTTTCATCCTTCGAGATATGTTTTCGAACGGGGAAATTGAGGAGGAGACATTCAATTACCTCAACCCAAACAACCACAAAATCCGAACCCCGGTAATATATGTACTCCCGAAAGTATATAAAAAACCGCTCCCCGGCACAAAATTTGTCGGCCGTCCAATTATAAGCGGCAAAGGATCTCCAACAGAAAAGATATCTGAACTTTTGGATTATTTCCTGCTTCCTATTGTCATAAGACCTACGTGAAAGACACAAATCACATACTTAAAATCCTGGAAGCTACCCCCTAACCACAAAATGTCTTACTCGCTACCCTTGATGTGGTGTCTATGTACACAAACATTCCACAAGAGGAAGCCTTGGATGTTGTTCAAAAAGCATATGCGGAAGCTACTACGATATCAAGAAAATATCACCCCACTCAATGCGTAACTTGGTCAAACTAATTCTTACTCGAAATTGTTTTGAATTTGATGACCATTTTTTCCTACAAAAGATTGGATGCGCTATGGGTAGCCAAGCCTCACCTGAAATCTGCCATATTGTCATGCATCACTTAGAAAATCGCATAATACCGACAGATTCCAACATTATAAAATGGCTTCGCTATGGGGACGACATCCTCTTACTGTACAATGGCACATCTGAGGAACTTTCTAAATTAATGAACTCTCTGAACGAAGCTCACAAACATTTTAAGTTTTCAATCTTCAAAGGTGAACGTTTCCGCGTAAGTGATCTCCTTGACACTAAAGTCTTTACCAAGCCAACTGAAACCTGCCAATATCTAGATCGTAATTCTGCACACCCCTTAGCTACCTTCAAAGTCTTTATCAAAGGCGAAGTACTCAGATACGCCCGCCTGTGCAACAATGAAAGTGACTTCCGGGAAAAATGTAACTCCTTCACACAAAAATTACTTTTGAGGAATTACTCAAATGAGGAAATTAACAGGGCCACCAGCAGAGTGGCTTTTACTTACCGAAAAACCCTCCTAACTAAGAAACCAAAAGTGAGAGTGCCTCCGCTAATTTTTAAACTTGTTTACACCCCGCATGTTAAAACTCCCAACATTAAACGTGCCTTAACAAAAAATTGGCACCTTATCAGCCAGAACCCGCGATTATCCAAACTATTCCCCCCAACAACCAATTTTCCTACAAAAGGCCCAAAAATCTGAAGGATTTCCTTGTAAAATCAAGTTTTACGAGTTCTGGGGAAAATGAACAAGATTCAGACGTACTTGATTGCCTATTAGAAGCAATTACAAATATTTAACTCACGCCGCGAACGACGGCTTACCTCAGAAGAAGCTGCGCCATTATTTTTGTTTTAATGAGCAGGACAGCAGAAACCGGTCTAGTTTGGTCATAAGAACCAACAAATTTAATATTTACTCCCGGCCAATATGAAAGGCTCTACCACATCTTTCTCATGAAATCACGAACGAAGATTTCAGGCTTTGGCTCAACAAATGTGCTAAGTTCACCGACCGAGTGTAACGTCAGATAGTGGCACCGCCTACCCTTATCAATCTGTATCTGGCCTGTGTTTGTATGTCTATTTTATCATTCTTAATACGTTCCCGACGAAGGCAGCTTGCTGCCGAAATATAGAACCAGTACTACTACTAACTTGTTTCCTCATATTTTTGTGTTATGGTGTGATGCTTCTTTTACCGCCTATATATATATATAGGCGATCTTTCCAAAATTATTAACTTAACTTTCTCAAGCACAACTATTTTACTTTCCAGGGTAACTTCTTCCATCAGACGAAATGCACCGCCATGGGCGCAAAAATGGCCCGAGTTATGCTAATATTTTCATGCATTAACTCGAAGAAAGATTGCTGTCTAGCTTCCCCTTAAAACCTTCACATTACTTTCGCTACATCGACGATACTTTTTCATTTGGAATCATGGCAGGGACGCCCTTGAACTATTTCAAAAGCATATTAACTCTTTCCATGACAGTATTAAGCTTACCTTTGAAGTTTCAAACAAACAAATAGGTTTCCTTGACGTTCTAGTAAAACTAGACGCTGGAAACATCTCTACTCCCCTATACTGCAAACCCACAGACAAACATCTCTTGTTCCATTTCGATAGTGTCCACCACAAAAAAAAACCCCAAAAAAGTCAATGTCTTCGCACCAAACGTATTGGCTCTGAACCCGCTTACTACGATCGCTCGGTTTCTGCCCTCACCGCTCACTTCCTAACAAACGGATACCCCATCCACATTATCAAAGAAGGTATTCTAAAAGCTGCCTCAATCAACCGCCAGGACCTTTTATCCTACAAATCCAAAATCCCCAGCACGCGTATTCCCATGGGGTTCAAGTATCATCCCCTTATTCACAATCTTGCAAGTACCATAAAACATATAGCTTTGTCTCCCTTAAGGACGATCCATCTCTTTCGGGTATTTTTTCTGAGTCTCCCCTCTTCGCATTACGCCAGCCCCTAACCTCAGAAGACTTCTCACCTCCTCCACATCAACTACCCCTGACTCTAAGGGCAACACCCCTTGTAATAAAAGATGCTGCAAAATCTGCAAGCACATTACTACTGAAGAACGTATCAATATCCCTGACATTAATTTTCCGATTATTCCCCCAACCTTAACTGTGATGCCTGTAATGTTGTATAGTAACATTCTATTTTGTAATCTTTGTAAAAATAAGTTGTACATCGGTGAAACTAGTACTTACTTTCGTCTAAGGTTCAATAACCATAAACAGTCTATCCGTGACAACACTCTTGGATTCCCAGTAGCGGAGCACTTTAATCTTCCGCACCATTCTATCGAGAATCTTAAAATAATACTCATTGCAAATAACTTTATTTGCGCTGAACAACGAAAGCGTACCGAACTGGATAATGAGGCTTAAGTCACCCATTACCGGACTCAACAAGGACATTGGTATTCTAAATCATTACACGTTTCAACGAACAATTTAATCATCCCTCCTGACACTGCAGTTAACTGTAGATTCCGTCTTTTTAATTTATGTACTCATTTTCAATTTTTGTGCTCATTTTGTCTTTAATACTCGCTGAGGAAAGTCCCAGGGGGACTGAAAATTTCGAAATGTATTTGTAATCTTTCATACTCCCAATCAACCAGTTATGCTCTTTATTGCATATTTTTTGTACTTATATATTATACTTATATATATATACATATATATGTATATATATATATATATATATATATATATATATATATATATATATATATATATATATATATATATATATATATATATATTTATATATATATTTAAACATGACGGAGAAACTGTAAAACAACGGTGCTACATAATTGAAAGGCTGGATCTCCGAGGAGATACAAATAGCGGAAGGCTAGAATTTAGATAAATTAAACAGCCAAAAGGTTTGAAGTAGAGCTTTCGAGGAATACTACCTCTTTATCAATACTTGGTCAGAGAATGACAAGGAGTGAGAAATTTTGGAAGCTTTTAAAGCTGTAGGCATTGGTTTCACCTCTATTGAGACAGGATAATCCTTCTTAAGGCAATTGAGCAGGTTGATTGACCGGGACCGTCTGATCGGATTACTCGGGTGTAACCCATCAACACTAGGAAAATCCTCTCCAAAGCGATTAGAGAAATTGTTAGGCCGGATTGGCCTGATCGGATTATTTGGGTTTGTATCATCAGCAAGCTGGTAAATCGCCCCTGATGTTCAAGCCGAAAGGCGATGTGGTTTTGAGATTGAGTTCCCAGAAATTTTCTTTAGCTGTTCTAGCTTTGTCGGTCCATATATGGTTTTGGTCGATAGCAATGACCCGTAAGTTTTTGATAGAATGATGAGGCAAATTGGAATGGTAAGCAACAGATTAATAAACTTTTTTGGTTTTAATTGCTGACCTGTGCTGTGTCATTCTCATTCGAAGAGTATTGTTAGATTCTCCGACATACTGAACACCACAAAAACTGCAGTATATGAGATAAATGACATTTTTGGAAAGACAATTAATTTCTTGTCTGATTTAGAAGGTGGGTGCACTTTGATTGCTCTGGAAGCCTTTTGTGGAATCAACCAGGGCGCACGTCTTGCAGTTGGTAGGGCAAGGTGAACAACCAAAATTTTCGTTGTTTTCCTCGTCTGAGGCTTTAACCTGGAATTTTGCCCGAACCAAAGTGTCCCGTAAATTTGAGGGCAGCTTAAAGGCAACAACGAGGGGTTGGAGAAAGATCGGTGCCCTGAAGTGTGGGCATATGCTTTTTGATGAACGTGGCTAGTGGTGGTAGACCGGGATGGTACTAAGTTACCCCTCAATTACGACCGACCTCCTCAACGAGGCTTTTGAGTTTGCATCAAACTACACAGACATACCATCATTCGAAAGGCACATTATCTTCCACACAAAGAAAACTATGCTGTTCAGCGTTGAAACACCATGGTGCAAGCGCACCGAATCTTTATTCGATGTCACCATGGGTAGTTTCGACGGTGCTGAAACTTGTGAACTAATAGGATTGTACCTCCTATCACAACTTCAACACATTAACATGAATGTCGGCCAATACAGAGACGACGGTTTGGCTGTTCGCAAAGCAATACCAAGGCAAACAGAAAAAATAAAGAAAGAAATATGCAAGATATCCTCAAAAAACAATCTTAAAATAGAAATTGAAGCAAACAAAAAATAGTGAACTTCTTAGACCTTACCCTTGATCTTAGCACAAGCACATACAAGCCATACATGAAGCCAAAAAACACCCCTCTCTATGTGCACAAACAGAGCAACCACCCCCCACTTATCATAAAGAACATCCCAGAAAGCATCAACAGGAGACTATCCAACATTTCTTCCGACGAAAACACATTCAACGCATCATCACCCGTATACCAGGAAGCATTACAAAGAAGTGGCTATGGGTACAACCTAAAGTACGAGACCCAACCCCCTAGCACCAGTCATTCCAAGGGAGCCCCGAAACGAAGACGAAATAGGAACATAACCTGGTTCAACCCCCCGTTTAGTGACAGTGTCACAACCAACATTTGCAAGAAATTCTTTAACCTCTTGGACAGCTGCTTCCCACCTGGGCACACACTACATACTTTACTCAACAGGAACACGGTGAAACTGAGTTACAGCTGCATGGCAAACATAGACCAAATTATATCAGCGCACAACAAATACATACTGGCGAAACAGGAAGCACAACCAGCAACGCGAAGCAACTGCAATTGCAGAAAGCAAAGTGAGTGCCCATTGGAAGGCAACTGCCTCACGAACAACATTGTGTACCAAGGAACTGTAACACGCCACGACAACAACAACGAAGAAACATACATTGGTCTAACAGAGAACACATTCAAAACAAGATACACCGCCCACAAGTCGAGCTTTAAACACAAAGACAAAAGACACGCAACTGCACTCAGTGAATACATCTGGAAACTAAAGGATACAAATGTAGAACACTCCGTAAAATGGAAACTAATGAACAAAGCTCGAGCATACCCCACATCATCTAAGACTTGTAATCTCTGTCTGGAAGAAAAGTTCTTCATTATACTCAAACCTTCCTTAGCAACTCTAAATAAAAGAAACGAACTGGTAAGCTCTTGTAGACACAGGAACCATCATCTACTGTGTAATTATTCTAATAGGTAATGTATCTTGGCTCGCTGTACACCGTTCGTGCCTGTTCACTTCGAACACGGAACCAACACGTGCTTAAAAACGGAAACGTTCAAAAGCAGCGAACATATACGTATTTAACGTTATTGACATCATTCTACTTCAGGCTTCTGAGGAGTGAGGACCTACATTATTGGCCCTTACGAAACAGTTCTGTAAAGCTATGTTGTAAGAACTTATTGCAACCTTTTCAATGTTACAGCTCCCTTCACAGGGTTGAGCACTTTACAATTGCCTAGTTGACATTATTATTTTTTTTTTACTATTACGGTTATATATATATATATATATATATATATATATATATATATATATATATATATATATATATATATATATATATATATATATATATATATATATATATATATATATATATATAGATGTTAAAAGAGCACCTCACCACGGAGCTTTCGTCAGGGTTGAGCACTTTACCATTGCCTGGTTGACATTACTATTAATTTTTACTATTACGGTTATATATATATATATATATATATATATATATATATATATATATATATATATATATATATATATATATATATATATATATGACCGTAATAGTAAAAAAAAAATAATAATGTCAACTAGGCAATTGTAAAGTGCTCAACCCTGACGAAAGCTCCGTGGTGAGGTGCTCTTTTAACATCTTTTAACCTGCAGTTGACGCCTTTTTATCCTTTTTTTTATCCCTTTTTTCTACACAATTTCTTAAAAAGTTGACGAATGCAACCAAACGTTGCATCTTCTTCCCGCAGGAACTACAATGTGTAGAAGATGCACCAACAACATCACCCGAGCAAGCAGAAAGCAGTAATTAGCTTGTGAGACGCATTTATCGCCAGCGGCCAAATATTTTTTTACCGGTTGATTTGGTTACACATGGTGGCAACACTTAACGTTAAACACCAAAATTATCATATTATTTCAGTAAAAGTAACAGATTATTCTTGTCACCTTTAAAGAGCTTCTGTGCATGCAAATCTTTTCATTTTGCGTGTGATTTGGGGAGCTGCTTGTTATAGCAAGTTTTGAAGATAAAAAACATCATTCATTGCTGAAAGACGTGTTAAACACGTCTTTTGTTACCACGCCACGGAGTTGGAATTATGTCGTTGATTTTTTGCCATATTCGCTTAATAACCCAAGTAGATCATTGGGTACTACACAACCTTTCCATGGTAGCCTACCACATGAAGACTCCTGTCACGTGACATTTTGTCGTGCTGATTACATAGCCCAAAAAGGTCACGACAAGGCTTGAACGAAAAGAATTACTTAGAAAAACTACAATTAGTCGTAAAAGGACCCTCCGTGAATTCAGTATTTACTTTTTAACTCTTTCTAGAGGCTGCAATCACAATTGCTCAATCACAAGGAACTACTTCTAGAATGTTTTTGAACGTTTCACCGTGTGTAGCCAAAATTAGAGAGGTTGTGTATGGTATTAATAAGTTCTTCGTTCAAGAGATCTGGGCTTTCCTACTTCTCATTACCAATGAGTTTGTCTTTTTTTTTTTTAGCTCAGGGGACGAGGAGACGGTGGGTGTTAGCCTCCCACTTTTTCTGTCTTCCCCATGTAAGTCACCCAGTAAGAGCATGGAAGTACTACCATGGTAAGAGAAAACAAAAAGAACAGAAAACCACAAAAATATATCAACGCGAACAAGGAAAGAAATTCAATCGTCATCTTATAGTTTGAACCGTCATCCACGTATTTTGTAAGTAGCATTTACCTGTGATTATGCAATTGTGCTGAATAATTGAGGATTTTTCTTATAATGACACATTGAATAACAGCCTTTATTTGGGTCCCTTTCGGGATCTCATTTTAACTTCTTAACAAATGAGTTAACTTTCTTGTAAAAATGCTGCGATATTTTTCTGTAAACGTGTGTAAAAAAAACTTTATGAATACGTTTCAAACAATAATAAGTGATTGAGAAGGCTTTGAGGCAATCACAAGTTACTTTAGTATGCAGAGTCGCAGTGGCGTACTTACGGGGGGGGGGGGGGGCGGTCTAGGGGGGCAAGTTGCCTTCCCCCGGAAATTTATTTTGGGGAAATTTGATGAAATTGGGGAAATTTGATGAATTTTCTTATATTATCAAAAATTTCTCAAAATTTTTGTTAGAATAGCAATAATTACATAATTCGTATTTTCATTCAACAAATTAACCCAGATCTCGTCAGTGTCGCATGAACCGGCCCTTACTCGCGTCCCACAGAAACGTCCTCGCCGCGTATCAGATTGAATGTTCTTATTGTATCCGCGCGGGTGCTATGATCAGTGCATTTCAGTGGCAGGAAGCTGTTATTCAGGAATTTAACAACAGCTGATACAGTAAAACTGACACTGAAAGGCTGCTAACCCGAACTTATCCCCTTGTACTCAGTCTCTGCGTTGTGCACTTTGGGAATTCAGTAAAAGGATGTGAAAACTGACAAGTCACTAAGGTAGATCCCCGCGGCTATATTTTCCTACAAGCTAGAAGCGGGAGGGGTTTAAACTTTACCGATTTTACTCTGTGTACATAACGATGGACGGGGCTGAAACAATCCATGGCCAACGATAAACTTAACGTTAATCTAGAAATTAGAATGAAGGGGATCCATGAGCATACTTAGATTTTGTTACTTAGCTTAATCCTTGGAAGCTTACAGGCTAGTTGGGGAAAACAGCTTTCTACCGCTGTCACTGTGTAACAATAAACGGGTCCATGAGTACCTTGCGGCCTTCTACACTTAACAAACTGCTTTTCTAACAGGGTATCCTGCGTGATCGAGCCACTATTAGGCCTCCTTTTAGTTGCGTACGAAGGTGGGACCATTGGGCCATTCACCCTCCCCAACGATGCCAATTTTTTGTTTGTTCTTAAAAATACGTAGTCAAACTTCAGTTACACGGATTTTACTTCAAAAGATAGCATATGTGGCACCAGATTGCATTTAAGGACACCCAACTTTTCAAAAATTTTTAAAGCTCTGCAAGGCCCCTCAGTGATGCAAATTTTTAAATTCCTACAAATAGGCAAATTCTGTTAAATTCAAATTTTTACTTAAAAAAGGTAGACTCTGTATCCCACTGGTAGATTCCGTTTAAAATAAAGATTACATGTTTAGATTCTCTTTACAAGCATGAATACGCTATTTTTGGCCATCTAAGGGGTCTTATTTTTCGAAATTTTCTCCACGCTCCGCGCCAACCAATGGTGACCATCTGCTTAGATAATCTTTATGAAAAAATAACGTTTTGTAGCCAAGAAAAATTACAAATCCTAAACCGATCAATCCCCTTTTATTTTGACTCCTAAAAGTATGCAACTTTAAAGACTAGTTTTACTTCGTTAGGTAGCATAAATGGCATTAGAATGCATGTTAAGACACAAAAGTTTGTTTTATCCTAATGAACCACCACGATTTAACTTTTAACACTGTTCCTGTCAAAGTCAAAAATCCTGCACCATTTTGCAACTATAGGCTTCTTTAAACGTCATAAAACTTACGGACAACCCTCCCCTTAGACAATACTGCATGCCCCCCCCCCCCTTCAGAGAAATCCTGCGTAAACTTGTAAACGAGGATAGTTGGAACAGCATATGCTTTTAGTTTTAGTACCTTCTTACTAGTGTATACAGTAGGCCTTACTTAAGCCAACTGTACCCCCACATACAGTCACGTTCGAAGCAACTCACCAACGTGATCCCCCAAAACAACACGGATATTGCTGTAGCCTAGTTTGTTGGCGAAAAAATGAAGTCATGCCCTGTATCTTGCTGGTTCTTTATGTGGATGTGGCACTGTAAAGGACTCCTTTCAGGCAATTTTGAAGGGTTGCTCGAACAGCCGTAACTCAGAACTTCGTAAGGTTGGCAGATACGACTTGCAGGTAGGGAGAGGACGCCACCTTACTCCATTTTCTATTTTGGGCACATTGTGTACCGTAAAGCTTTGAGTAATAATAGACTCCAAGCCGTTAAGTATATTCGGTAACTGTTAGTCGCGATTGAAGTGCATGCATAGTGCCACTTTCCCATAAAAGCGAATGATTCCCAATCAATGAATCTAGACTTGCGCAGCTGAGCTCAAATAAGAATATGACATGAGGTGACTTCTTCTCGCTAGCCCAATGCGGCACCTACAATCTTGGAAAAAGCTCCTTGGGACACCCCGCTCCCCTTGGCAATGTTGACCACAGTTAACCTATTCACGGCATACAGTCACTCTTTCAGCGCAACATTGAAAGGTGGAGCTTGGGAGGGGAATTCATGTAAGCCTTTGAACTGAAATTCAAGAATATTATGGCAAAGTATCCCAACAGTTTTGTCCAAGATTGTCTGAGAATTTCGGGAAGTTAGAACTACTCGCGTCACACAGTAGAAAGTGTCATTTTGTCTTGATGGGTTGATTTGCAAACGGGAATAAGTTAAAGCGCCCGATCGTTCATGTAGCTGTTCTCAGCAGTGACTTGTTTTTGGTTTACACTGTCTTAAAATAAAAAGAATATTGAAAAATGTTCGTGTTTATGTATTTTAAATTTGTTCAAAACAGTGACGTGTTACCTGATAAGTGCATTTTGGAGAACAGAGGCACTGATGCATCCTGCCTATTACTTCATTTTAAAGTAATTTACCGTGTTTTCTCAAGAAAAAAATATGCCGTACACGCGAACTTGACGAGACCGGCAGTGAAAGATAAGTTTAACCCAACGGTCTACCATTTATTTTAAAAGCAAATTTGGAAGGAAAACGCAATGAAATTGCTTCGGTTTAAAGAGGGATAAAAGCATGCGTAACCAGTTTCATATAACGTGAAAAATGGAGTCACAGGGGTGCAATTTGCTTCAAAATATGCCAAAAACCAGCCTTAACTAACGATCTACCATCGTTATATTTTAAAAGCTTGGATCTCAGATGTGCCTTTAACATTTCATGGTAGATCGTGGCGCTCTTTCAGTTAAAATCTCCTCTCCTTAACACCAGTTTGCAATAGGAGTCAGAGTTTTCTATCCGAGAAATTGTTTTGGTTATATGTATATATATATATACTATCTATCGGAAAAGAACGTATCCTGGCAATTCCCCGGGCCTGAAAAATATTCAAAAGTCCCTTTGCATATTTCAAATGTTAAATTATTGGCTCTAAAATTGCCTCCTCCAAGTTTAAACATGTTTTAACTGGTTTTGCATCTGTATTACGAGGAGGAATTGGTAGGCGTTCCGCCCTTACCTCTGCCCATGGCTTACGAGATGCAAATTCCCCAAGAATACCTGCAATAGTCTGTTCTTTATTTTCGTCCCGACTCTAAATAAATGTATACAAATGAACCAAACAACACATTATAACAACACTTTATGCTACTAACTCTTTATGCTAAAATCCTCAGACCTATAAGCCTATAAGCTCGAAAAATGAAGCATTATCTTTTGAATTTGTTCTCGTAAATAATACGCGTGGAGCTCAGACAATCTTGGACAAAACTCCCTGGGACACCCCGCTCCCCTTCGCAATGTTGACCACAGTTAGCCTATTCACGGCCTTTCCAATGCTAATGCATCACATACACAGACTGCTATACAAATTCCGTGGACATAGTTTACAAACTAAAGCGAATCCATGACGTCAGAGAAAAAACCTCATAAATATTAATGCCGCTGACGCGTCCGTTTTGAAGAACAAAACTGGTGAGGTTTTTTGCCCTTTTCAATTCTGCAAGGTCGATTTTCCTTCAGACAGAAATTAGGGCTTAATGAATGAAATCTTTCAAACATGCTGTGCCCCTGCCAAATTGCTTTGGCCTATTCTTTTAATAAGGGGTGTCGTTTATCCAGAAGCCCTTAAAGGGAGACCGGCAAAGATCATTATTTACTAAAATGGCTCTTAAGCTTAAAAATATCCTAACATGACCTCATTTTCTGTGGTACTAATGTAGTAGCTTGTGGAGTTTATCAGAACCTTTTTTCCTTAAGTGACTGGAGACGTGCAGGACATTGTATAAAAAGTGTTTTCCCCAAACCATGCTTTCCCTATAGCCACAGCAAGACACCTAAACACCATAATTATTATTTTACCCTTTCATAGGCTGCAGTAAGCAAAGCATACGCAACTACACATAGATCTTGTGTTTTGAGCCATAAAATCGGGGATGCATGAAGGCGCTGAGATACGTAAGAGAGGGGTTCAGGTGAGATCACAAAAGTCCAGCACCACATACTAGCTAACATTCGGTAGGAGAGAGCTCTGTGATAGTTTATAGGCAGCCGTGCAGTTAAAAATGTAAACTATGTTGACAGTTTTGATCAATCCTCGAAATTTGGTCTCGTCTATGAGGTGCCGTATCGGCCAATATTTTATAACATGAATATATTTAGGTTATGTTATAAACTCAAAATATATTGATTATAGTTCTAATATATTTAGGTTATGATATAGAAAGTCCAATATATTTAGGTTATGATATAGAAATTGATATAAATGTGTTATATTATGAATCCAATATATATAGATTATATTACTACTCTATATAGATAGGTTATGAGTAAACTGTCTTAGTTTACGAGTAATCCGTTATAGTTTATAAAATTGCAATATATATAGGTTATGACTGGAAATGCAGCTCGAACAAACGAATGGCGTTACGTCACGAAGATAGGCGTGATCACAAACGGATGGGCGTGACAGTATGTACGAAGGCGGGATCGGATCACGGTTGGCTTCTCGAAGCATTCGACATATGCTAGCACTGCGTGTAACTTGTAAGTTTTACAAACGGTAACTTGCTACAACTAGGCTGACTAATAACGTTGGTATAATAAAATTACCGAAAATGAAATTTTAATGAAGGAGAAATCATGGAAAGACCAGCACGTACGTGGCCAGGAGGGTTTGGGTCGTAGACATGGTCGTAGGCCTTCGTATGCAGGGCGAATTTTCTGTCTATCCAGTCTAAGAAGGCTTAGGCATAGGCCTACTAGATTCTTGCGACCACCATTCAGGGAACAGGTACATATTTGCAAAATGAAAGCCAAGATGCCCTTGAGTAACCCAGACACTTCCAAAGGCACAAATATTTAAATTTACATTAGAACTGATATAAGTAAATTATCAACCGTAAGTCGTCATCAGCGAGCTATTAGTGTAGTGGTTTGAAATACGTTTGGGATTCCTTAGGATCCGAGGTCGATGCCCGCCTTGCGGGGTCCGGGTAGCTTTCTTTTTGTGGTCAACTGCAATAGTGTTGTAATTAGTTGATCCAATATGTAAATAGTTGTGTAATGTAATCTTATTCTGTATTTTTGACCTAATTATTATGGTTTTGTTTTGAGTTTTGCTCCGTCCCATGTCTGTTTCACAAAAAAGAAAGGTTTCCTTTGCCATGATAAAATGATCATTACTTGTTAGTGCCGTGGTGTTTATGCAAATTACTTGTAAATACTTGTAAATATTATATTTATTTCTTAAAATTCTGTACATACTTGTTTGCTTATATGTATTTGAAGGTTGAAATAAAGCGTTCCTTCAAAAAAAAAAAAAAAAAAAAATAGTTGTGTATTAGTAATAGTGTATTAGTAGTTGTGTATTAGTAATAGTTCAGCTTTTAATAAAATACTGGATAACAAGTTAATGGATTTTCAGTGGCGCTTGTGTCACCACATTTTAGCAACTGGTCAAAGGATAGCTCGTTGGGGATTGGGGGATGGTATTTGTCCATATGAATGCTGTAATGTGGTTGAATCTATTAATCATCTATTTTGGGAGTGTCCCAAAATTAATCCTGTAATTATTTGGGTAGATAATGTTTTTAAAAGGTTATACAAAAATAATATTGATATCAATCTTAATTTGTTTTTGTATGGTTTCACTAAGGAGAAAACACCTCGTGTAACTTTCAACAGGATTTGGTATATTTTTTGTATTTGTAAATCTATAGTGTGGAAATCTAGATGTATTGCTGTTTTTCAGAAGGTTTTTAAAACTGGAGCTCAGATGAGATCTGATATCATTAACGAGATAAAGTTAAGAGTTATGGCGGATCATATTAGACTTTCATCATCAAGATTTTTTAGTTTGTGGATTGAGGGAAGTTCCTTTGTAAAAATTGAAAATCACAAACTACTTTTTCAGATTTAACGTCCGTGTTGTTACTTTCGTTCTTTTTTGTATAACGTTTCATTTATTTTTTTTGTCTTCTTATGGGCAAATACTAATTATTAATCCTTAAGAAATGGGTGAAGGAAGTAATGCGGAACTTATTGTTTGTATTGAGGTGGGTAATATTTATTAGACAATGGTTTTATTGTATCAATATTGTTAACTTGTTAGTCTATCTCAGTGTCTGAATGTCTGCAAATCTGTGTTATTGTCATTATGTACAAAATTATGTAAACTGTAATAGTGTTGTAATTAGTTGATCCAATATGTAAATAATTGTAAATATCTTTTCACCTTGTATTTATTCTGCTTTGAGTTTTAATAAAGTTTTTCCTTCAAGGAAAAAAAAAAAAATATATCTTTTCACCTTGTATATATTCTGCTTTGAGTTTTAATAAAGTTTTTCCTTCAAGGAAAAAAAATTCTCCTACCCCCCCAAAAAAAATTCTCCTACCATTGTACAAACATCTGAAATTCCTTCCTACTTTAGAAAAGAGGAAGACAGATTAAAAAAGAAATATCGAAGGCGGAAAGGAAGTTTTTCTTCAAAATAAATTCAAAAGAAAAAAGTAAAATAAATGTACACAAGATGTAAATGAGATATGCCTAAAACCTTCCTTCAAGGGAAAAATATTTTTTTGGAAAAAATATAAAAACAGTGACATAGCTACGGGTGTGTGTGTGTGGCGGGGGGGGGGGGGGGGGGCTTGGGGCTCCATCCCTGCAAAAGCGTCCCTGAAAAAGCGTGCTCCTAGCATGGCCCCTATAGCATCTGGCCTGTTTCTTCCTCCTGTAGGGATTTTTTTCAATTCCTGGGAATGCACAAATTTGTTTCAAAATCATACTTGGTGGGTGTGGGGGGGGGTAGAATATTTAAGTCAAATTTGGTTGGAAGGAATCTGCACTTTTCACAGCCAGTGTTGCCAGTCATTGGCCAATGCAACAACCAAGCCCATGTTGGGTCAATGCAGTCTCAAGGGTCGCAACCTTACCACTACAGGACCTCACCTAGCTAAGGTAGCATTCCCATGTGGGCCCCATATACGTCAAACCAAATGGGTCCCATATCATTTTGCACCCAAGACCCACATGGGGCCATATGGGCCAGCCCGGTATGCCCTTATGCCCATATGGGATAGTACTGGGGCCCATATGGGGCAATTGCCCAAATTGGTCCCAGCACTATCCCATATGCATTATATGGGTTTCCTGGGCTGGCCCATATGGGTCCCATATGGATCTTGGGTGCAAAAGGTTTATGGGACCCATGTGTTTGTCGATATGGGGCCCATATGGGAATGCTACCAGTATGTTGGGTGGAGTGGAATACCCAGTGGCGTACGAGACGGGGCGGGGGAAGGCTGTCCCCAAATTTCCCCAAAATCTAAATTCGTGCAGGAATTTGGCAAAAAAAATCGGACAGTCCTTTAGTTCTGAAGAAAAAATAGCATGGCTTTTCAGAAAATTCCTAAATGTCAGACCCGTAGCCAGGGGGTCGGAGCGTTCGAACGACCATCCCCAACTTGAGGGAGGTTCATTTTTCCAGCCCTGTGTTCTAGAGTTTGAAGGGTGGGCTATGAAATATTTTTTATCTTGACATATTGAGGACGAATTTCCGTTCACTTTTTGCAGGAAGATAAAACCTTTCAGATTACATGTATGATTTTTTCTTGAAAAGTGGTGTACTGTGTGGAATTCCTGGGGAAAAAGGACTTCTGTTGTGTTCAAAAGTACTTTAAAATGCTCCAGATTGCAGGAGATCTGCAGAATTCAAACTTTTCCGGGGAAGCATGCCCCCGACCCCTAACAACTGCATGCTTACGGCACGCGCAAGCCGCCTTCGTATTTGGGAAAAAGGTCCACATCTTGGAAAAAAGACCCACCCCTCCACATGGGCTGGCTACGGGCCTGAATGTGGCCGAAATCTTAAAAAAGATATGCCCGAAAAAGGGAAAGAAATGTCATATAGTCGCAGTAAAATTTTCAAGAAAATTGGACAAGATTCCAAAATTTCGCTTCACCTTCGCGCAGCGCAAAATGCTGTACAGTTATTCGTGAGTTTTACGCCACAGGTTATCACAACATAATATGCCCGAAAAGGTTTAATATCCAAATTCTTTCATGCATTTGACCGAAAATAGAAAAGTATCATAATAAGGGTAACATAGTCACGAAAAATTAAACAGCTAAAACACATTTGGGAAGCCTGTGGCTTAAAAGACCAATCATCATAGGTTTTGGAAGCCCCGAAAACGGTCGATGAGTTGCCGGTGGGATGTGATAGGCAGAATTTGAGGCGCGCATATCTTCTCAATTTTTTGGCTTTCTTGTAACAAATATTTGAAAATCCCGAGCGACTTGTTCAAAAGTTGGTTTGAAGTATTGGGAAGAAATTAATTTGGCTTTTAGTATGCCTCATTAAAAATCGGGTGTTTATGGAAGAATCTACCAGTCATCTGAGCAAAATCAAGAAAGTTATATGGACGACTGAAATTCGTTTGGCGTTATACATTTTATTGTAGTACTTCTTTACGTATACTAAGGCGCTCTGACAAACAGCAAATTTCGCCCGAAAACGTTTACTTCTTGTGAAAATAAAAGCGTATATTAGAAACTTATTTGCTTTATAACGAAAAATGCTAACTGGTGTCTACCATATGTTTATGTCCAGGGGTGGCGCCAGGATTTGCCCGACGGGGGGGGGGGCAAGCTCCTCGACAGGGGGGCCAGCATTTCAAGACCCCGACAAAGGTATGAGTGGGTCCCAGTGGGACGTGAATTGGCAAAATTTGAGGCGCGCCAAGCGCACAGAAATTTCTGACTTTCTTTTTAACAAATACTTCAAAATCTGGAGTATATTTTGAAGAGAAAAATTAAAATTTTTGAAAGAAATTTGGCTTTTGTAAAGACCATTAAAACGTCGGGTGTTTATCAAAGAATCTGTCCTTCTTATGGGTAAAATCAAAAACGTTTTATACACGACAGCTGAAATTCTGTTGCGTTCATGCATTTATTCGTTCTAGACCTACATACTTAGGTCTCCAGACGAGACTAGAAGTTTGCCCGAAAAGTTTTTCCCTTTTTTGAACGAAGATTTGAACATTTTGAGCTTATTATATTGCAGAAAATTTGGTCTTTTGTAAGGTTATAATGATAAAATTAGGTTTTTTATTAAGTGATATGCCTTTCAAGAGCAAAATTAGGTAAAATCTCGGGGTGATTAACAGTGCAGGTGGCTTTGGTTATTTGTTGTACTGAGTATCCATCGAAACTGGAAAATTTTGCCACTTTTAACAATCTGAAGCTAATATTGGGGATATGTTGTAATTTTATGACTGATTTGAAATGGAATTACAAAACAAAAAATATGTTCAAAATCACCAACCCAGTTACTTCAGTCCTTTTAGGTTTATTTTTATTTTTTTATTTTTTAAGTCCTCCCCGACGAAATCGCCGACCTTCCCCGACGGGGGGGGGGGGGGTTAGCCCCCTCCCTCCCCCCCCCCCTATCCTGCTAGCGCCACCCCTATTTATGTCTCAGGTGATCAAAGCTATTCACTGAAGACTTACGTCGCTAGTTTTAAGTTTGTGTATGTCGCCATGTGAGGGTATGGGCCGCTGTAAGAGTTAGGGACCATTTAAGTTTGGTGGGACAGGACATTCTTTGCCTGAACAATTCAATGCTGTCCGAAAGACTATAGTAAGCCGAGCGCTATCGGCAGTTGGCACGGAGTGTTCATAAAATTGTTATTTCTCACACAGCCGGAAATGCCATTCCCAGGCTTGTATAGCAGAACCTAAACATTCTTTATTCTGCAGGGATGGAGTCGTGTCCAACTGCCCCGAGTCCTGAGCCGGATCCGAGTCCAGAAGTTCCAAGTCCAAGTCAAGCCCAGTACAGATGTTTTCGAGTCCAAGCTGTGTTCGAATCAGCCGGGATCCGAGTCCGACAGAGTCCGGCAGTGCGGAACTCACCCATCTAGCTGACTACCTGATACCTGCATGCGCATGCAACACAAATGCAGTCTAAGAATAAATATTGTCTTGCGTGAGAGAGCAGTGGCAGCGCTACAATCTCAATTTTGGGCGAAGGGGAGGGGCAGCAAACAAAGGGCAAAGGAAAATGTTGGGAATGAACACTTTCGCTTGCAGTGCGAAACTGAGCACAAAGCGAGGGCTTCTGGCTCCAGGTCGGGGATCCAGGGTCCCACCTCAAAGATCATGGTTTCCTAGAAGTAGTTGTTCTTACAAAGTCACGGCTCTGTACATAATTGTATAGACCCAAATCTTAATTGTCCCTCTCCCATTAGTCCTCGTCTCATCAGCTCCTCGTATCATAAGTCTCCTGACCTCATTCATTAGTCTCTCATCTCATTAGTCCCCCAACCCTTTCATTACTCAGTCTCATTAAGTGGCGTACGCATGGAAGGCACTGGGCCAGGCCCCTCCCGGCGGATGCTATTTTTTATCCTGAAAATACATAATTTTGTTAGTACTTAAATTTTACTTCAAATGGCATATGTGACACCAGAATGAATGAAGGGACACCCAATTTCTCAAAAAAAAAAAAATTCAAAGGGTGGGGGTGGGGACGTTGTCTCCCCAAAGCACCCTCGCTGATGCCAATTCTTTCGTTCCAAAGAATACGCACATATTGTGATAGGCCAACTCTACATTTAAATGCAAAAGTTAGCACAGGCCAACATAGCCCCAGATTACATGTAAGGACACCCAAATTTTCCAAAAGTAAGGGGAGCGGATATCCCCTTACACCCTGACCAGACCAGCGATCCCTCAGCATACTGCATGCCCCCTCCTTCAGAGCGAAATCCTGAGTACGCGCCACTGGTCACATTTTCCCCCGACTCATTGAGATTTGGGACTCGGGTTAGGGTTATGGGTTAGATTATAAGGTTATGGGTTATTTAAGTCCTCACTGCCTGAGCACATGCTTGTACATACAAAACAAAAGACAAAAGGGTTTCTTTATTAATCCCTCATGCACCTCGTCGCGGCACGAAGAAGATATATTGTTTGGCATTGTTACAAAGGATAAGAAAGACAAAAGGAAAAAAGGAGAAAGCCCTAACACAAAAAAGGGAAAAAGGAAAGTAACTGACACTCTGTGGGACCCGAACTCGCGTTACCGAAGCAAAAGCCTACTATATATCCGCGTTAGCCACACCGCCAACTGTAAATTCATGATTCAAGGTAGTCGTAAAATACTTAGACACAATACAGCTTTCACACGCGGACACTCATTTAGGCCTAGACCCTTCATGATCCATTGAGTAATGTAACAGGCCCGAATGTAAGTATGGAAAGATGTTTAGTTTTCTCTATTGATTTGTCTTCCAAACAGTAAAAGTAGCGAGTCCTCCTTTTTCAGTGGTAAAGGCTGGCGGCTTGTTCTCAGTAGTTTAGGACAATACCACATTTTCACTCAATTATTGCCTACGGAGGCTACGGTATGGAATTAAAATCCAATGGGCGTTTTCTTGAAATATTGGGGTGATGTCCGAAGGTCCCCTGGATCGCCGTGGAATTGTTAGTTATTAAACCGTATACGGCACATACTTCGAGGGTCGCCCAACTGTCTTGTACAAACTTAGCCCTTGAACCAACAGGACCCAGCATTACGTTCCTATGCTATACACTTCACTTCTGGCACTGGTAGTAAGGAGTGACTACAAGCAACGGATTATACGGTCACGTTCAGTGACTAGTACAAACTGTCCATATCTTTCTCGATTTTGTCTAGTTACTCTCTTGGCAGCCACGGGCTCTGCTATATAGCGTCTCCACAAGGGCACAGAAATCTTAAGTTCGGTAATCTAGTTGTAGCAAGTTTCTTTTATTGATAAATTCACTGAATTCTTCGAGATGCTGGAACAAAAATATGATCCCGCCTTCGTACATACTGTCACGCCCATCCGTTTGTGATCACGCCTATCTTCGTGACGTAACGCCATTCGTTTGTTCGAGCTGCATTTCCAGTCATAACCTATATATATTGCAATTTTATAAACTATAATGGATTACTCGTAAACTAAGACAGTTTACTCATAACCTATTTATATAGAGTAGTAATATAATCTTTATATATTGGATTCATAATATAACACATTTATATCAATTTTGTATATCATAACCTAAATATATTGGACTTTCTATATCATAACCTAAATATATTGGAACTATAATCAATATATTTTGAGTTTATAACATAACCTAAATATATTTATGTTATAAAATATTGGCCGATACGGCACCTCATACTCGTCTATTAGTATGATACTAAACACTTTCGGGAAAAAATTGCACCAACACTGGACGTGGTTCACCAAAACTGGGAGTAGGCAAGTATTTTAACTGCTTCAGTTTGGCAATGTTTCCTGGTATACATCGATAAATTGGCTTTCAAAGAGGTTGGTTATCTTACCCCTGTGTACACACAGTAAGCAACTACCACTAGGTAAACTCTGACCCAGTTTAATATCCAAACATGCAAACTATTAGGTAAATGATGTGTCAGGGTATTTCCATGGAGTTCTTAAAAAATGAAAGGAAGAAGATTCATTTAATGTAACAGACCGAATCGACCAAAACAAACGAAAGAATATGGGCACTGGCGGCGTGCAATCTCAGCCGTTTTTGGAACACTTATACGGTGAATTCAATGAACAAAAATGTGCGAAATATTTGCGCACACAGATAGCCTATAGGCTATTTCTTGGACATCAACAGTTGTGTTGTTATGTTTGTAATTTTGGTTTTGTTAAAATCATTTTTCAATTTGTTTTGATTTTGTATTTTAATTGAAGGTCTATTTCTTGAAATTCTTGTACTTTCACCGGGATTCATTTCAACATCCAATCTGGTGTAAATTCATTAATATTTACCTTGGAATCAGTCTGAATCTGCCTATGCAGACCTATCTGATCAGGATGAATTCGAACTTCTGAACAATGTGTTGGCTACCTCCGTATAATACCGAGGTAGCTTACCCTTCCAAAGTTTCAACCGGACGGTCACGTACGTACGCACACGTCATGCGAACGGAGCTACCATTCGGCGACTTTCCCATAGATGATACGTTTCGCTCATTTTTGGCGGATTTCGGATTCCAATCTGTTAAAATAACTAGGTTTGTGGTTGAGGTTCTTGGCAATCACATGTCAAAGTTAGGGAGCCGGTTTCTGTAGGTTTCGACTGTTTGTGACCTTTTATTTCAATAGCATAGTCCAGAATCTAGATCGTTGTTTGTTTTGAGGTTGCCAGATTCTTGTAATGATTTGTAGCGAAATGCTAGGTCACAGGCATAGAGCATGGTCGCAGGGGACCTTTACAAGAATCAGCCAGACAATGGCAGAACATAGGCTAAGTCAATTTCGGCTGCTCTGTTCGGTGGTGGGTTAACTATAGTCTCAACTTTGAATTGGTCAAGGCTCCCAAGTTTCTTTTACTTCTTCTCTGATTTTTTTTTTTTTTTGGGGGGGGGGGACGTCCCCTCGCTAAGAATTTTAGGGGGGACGTGCCCCCCCCCCCCCCCCCCCGCTTCCGCCGCCAGTGAATATGAGATGCTGAGCAAATGAGATAACCAAAACAAAAAATTTATAAACAGATAGCTGAGTTACCAATCGAACAAGAAAGAAAAAGTTTGAATGAGACTGAGAAAAAAGTGCAAGTGTGGTGAAATTTCGCATCATATGAGATCACCGCTTGTAGCTTTGTGTTAAGATGACGGTTCCTCTCCACAAATGACGACCCTTAATTCCTGTTTAAAGATATAAATTCCCCGTTGATATGTAAGTACTCATACGATACCGAATATTCTTAGCGCTCAAATACATTGTTAGATCCTTGTTCAATTAAACCCATTTTTAATATTTTGGTAACTACACTTTGTGAGACCTATTCAACGTATCAGCTGCATTAGTCTCTTTCATTGTGTTTTACAGAATATCCTTCCACAATGCTTTGTTGGATTCGGTTCTGTAAAATAATTTAATGTCATGAATTTTCCACATTGCGCTAAGTCTGGGAAGGCATTAAAATTCGGGAATTTCGTTTAAAAACCAGCCCAAAGGGGTTATGCTGGAAAATAGATACATTAAAGCTTTGATTAGACTTCTTTGAATTGCATTCAAAAAAAAAAGGGGACGGCCGATTATTTAAGTATAACGTCTCTGTTTTCGGTAGATTCAGTCCATATTGTGACACTAAACATTTTTACAAACATCTCTCTGGTAATATAAATGCAAAAAAACCGCATAGAACGCTTGCTTAAGCCTTACGTGAACTTTATCATTCAATATCACCATGGGCGTCGGCAGAAAAAAAGTCAGGGGGCAAAATTTCTAGCTGGGGCAAAACCTCCAATTCACCATGAATTGACACAAAGCATGCGAAAATTTCAGCCCAAAATGCCTCCCAGATCGCCGGAAATGGCTTTTGTAAAGCCTATTTTTCGCATAGAAAATTGGAAAACACGTTTTGTTCGGGTTTTTGCTCTGATTTTTATACGTTTTTTCAGATTTTTGATTTTCGGGGGGGGGGGCAAGTGCCCCCTCCCCCTTGCCCATACCTGCGGACGCCCATGAATATCACTGGTTCGCGCCTGAAAGTAAGATAAACTACCAAAATAAGAACTTTTCAAAAGCATCGTAGTACTCTGACTTGAAAGAGAGGAAAACTCTTCAGTAACAATAATTGTAAGATGATCATCCGTATAATGCAATTGAGACATTAATATATAAGAATCTGATGTTATGTGCGTATTTAACAAGCACCGATCTGTCACGTCTGCACTATGGGTAAGTGCTATGATAAACCGGAGGATGCATGTCTGGGTACCCGTTTGACGTGTTGCCAACAGGACCCATATTAACCGATGTTTTATTGTCATGGCCCATTGGATTCATGTTATACTGTGGCTGCATCGTAGAGTTCTCCCTTTGGCTCTTTGAACGGAAGCTACAGCGGCAACAGCAAACAACGCATAGCACAATTAGAAGAATGACACACAATAATATTATTACAACCCCTAGTATTGTGTAGATGAGGTACTCCGTTACGAGCAAATCCAATGAAAAATTTGGTGATTCACTGGGACCTGGATCAGCGATGGGTTTGGTAGTAATCGCTAAAAATGATAAAAGAAAGTATCGAATGTAATGTTTTTAGTTGAAACGATCTTTGGTGAGAATAATATCTTAACACACACCTTCTTGTGATAGTACAGACCCATTGACCAAGAGTCTCCCTGATCGACCGAATAAACTGCTTACCATTTAAAACTAAAGAAGCTGGGCAGAAATCACAATCTCACTGGGCGTAGAGGTGAGCAACATAATTTTTTACACTCTATTCAAATTATATGTTTGATAATTCCACCCTTTACCTCCAAATGCACTTGTGGCCTTTCAGGAATATTGTTCTGGTGTTCTTGCAACTAATGTAAAGCGTAAGCATCATAATTCTACCATCGCAAAATTACAATTCTCTTACTGGTCATATTGCTGTAAAGATCCAACAAACTTACCTGTTGTACTAACTGTTGTAGAAATGGTTGTCGTAGCTGCAAATATAAAAGCAATGCAAATATTACGAATGATTACTTACAAAAACATTAAAGACAAATATCAAATACTGAAACTCTATGTTTGGAGAAAAAGGGCAATTTGTATGCAGAAATGCTGCTTTGGTCGCAGTTACCACTGAAAGTGAAGCTTCACTCAAGAATTAACTGTAAGTTGACAGATTTGGAAATTACTAGGCACCCTCGACTTGTTCACATGGTCATATGCATTTCGACACCCATTTAGAGGTCTCGTCGTTGAAGTATTTTATTTGTAAACTGCATTAATTATTGGTTGAATTGATGTGAAAATTCGGGAGGGTACATAAGCGGATAACTGTCACGCAGGTAAAGGTACTACCTCACTTAATTCTATCAAGAACTTCATTTTATTAAAGAATCCATGAATTCAATGAAACGTTACTTTCATTGTTCTTTTGCATCATAACCAAGTTATGATGCAAAAGAACAATAAAACGTTTCATTGAATTCACTGAAAATGACGCATTGCACAGTCAAGTGTTGCATTCTTCAATAAAATTAACTTTGTTTATCTTGAAGTCCCCATTTACATGAGGACAATACCTTTGGTGGTCATATTCTTAGCCCAATGAATGAAGGTTGGAAGCACCTAATATTATACAAACCTGGCAAGAGGACCACATTAAAAGAACAGAGGGCGGTATTGCTGAACTCATCTTTAAAGGTATACGTCACGGTGGTATTTCCTAAAGTGAATACAGCCCCTGGATTTGGCATGCGAGTATGGTACATCAATATTTCCCCATTCTGTTGACTGGTGCGACTCATTGCGTGCGGCTCGTCCCAAAACACTTGTCGATGCGTCTGACTGGTAATTAGTACGATGTCATTAGGGCAGCTTACTACAACAGGAGTAACTAGCAATAAAGAGAGACTAACAGACTAAAGCATATGAAACTGGTCTTTACTGTGGTATTTGGTTGTCATTGTGAACGTCTCCTTTTTGAAACTAAGCTAGCTTGTTCATCATTTTGATGCATATCACATGTACTTTAAGCTTTGGGTTAAAGAGCAAAATTTTCTTTTTAATTTAGGACTGCTTGCACAGATCAATGGCATTGGTTGGTCTACTTTACAGGCTATGGTGGAGCTTTATGGCTCTTATTACATGAATTTGTTAAATTTCTTTTCACTGAAAATGCGAATTTATTGAGAGTACGGAATGACCAGAGAGGATATTAAAAGCTGATAAATAACTAAAAAATTTATATAAGAAACGATTATTTGCAACAACTCATATAAAATACGTTTAACTTAAGCTAACACCCAACAATAACGTCGATAAAAATGAAATTGTCCTAAACTGCAAGTTTGGAAACTTTCTACATTGTAATTATGCTTTGAATAGCATCGGGGGAGCGGAAATATAAGGAGCAACGGACGCTTACAGTACCACAGTAATAATATTAACGAAATTCCCAGTTAAAGAACATGTGCCAGGATTTAAAATTCAGTTTGTTCATTTTTTCTTACCTTCAACACACTGGTATGACACTCCCCGAGGAAAACACAACTCCTGGCATTGTACTTGACTCACTGAACAAATATGCTGAGCTGAAATGTAAATACACGAGCAGAACAAATTTTCTTTAAGCTTTAAACATTTTCAGATTAATTCCACGTTTATGTGTGATTGTTGATACATTACAAATACTAATATGGAAGGGTTGTGGCCAGGGTTACCATGCAATTGTTATACAGTCTATACTTACTGCAAATAATTATTATCATGTAGCCACTCACAGAAATGATAACTACTTTTCCTTACGTGGAATTTGTCTGTCTGACTTGTAGTAATAGAGTCCTTCCATCGTTACTGAATTTTTTGGAGAAAGAGTTCCTGCCGTCGTTGGGTCTTGCTTCTCAATATCTATTATATCTTGGTCAGCTGGTCGTGAAAAGTAATAGGTAAAGCTATCCAATACAAAACTGTGTACAGTTGAAAATATAACATGTTGAAATAGTTGCTCCTCCAAAGTACCACTGGTATGTATTTTACCAACCGTCGAAGTAGCCACGTCCACCCAGTAAAGGAACATTTCTAATTTGACCAAAAAAAAAAAAAAAAAAAAGAAGAAGAAGAAGAAGAAGAAAAAAAAACAATTATTACACATTGTTGTAGTGACTGAGATTTACAGGAAATGCGGTAGCATAGTGGTGTGTGTCTACTTTGTAACAACATCATTTTTTTCTTTCAATGTACCCCATGACTGCCATTTCGTTTGTAATTCAATGAGATTTCATATTTCGATGAATATTTTTGGGTCATATAAGTTAAAAGTCAGACTACCTTTATTAATATTTATACATCATTTAATAAAATGGCATAGTTTCTTCTATTTGAAGAGAAATGGCAATTTTGACACTTAATGCGTCAATGTGGTTTAAATTCTATAGGCACTTTTGGGTTCATGGTTGAAGGGCCCTTTTACAGTTATACCAACCCCTTTTCCTAAATCATTGAAACCTATCCAAAATTTCAAAACGACACATTTTATTTAAAAGGGTGGAAGACTTTTCAAAAGTCGGCCAGTCCCCTAAAAATATTTTTTAGTTTAATGTTATACTGTATTTTACAATGCATAGGGCAAAGTCGACTAAACGATGTGCCCAAAATATTTAACTCTTTCAACGGGAAAAGATTGTAATGAATAGTTACATTTTGTGAGCTCATAATTTAATTCAAAGAAAAGCAGCCGAATGGTTAGCGAAGTCCGACAAGGGAGTGGAGTAATAATTGATAGGCCTACTTTTGCTGATAGCATTGGCGAAATACAAGCCGGCCACCCTTTTATTTGTTACACCTCACAATGTAACCCTTTAAGTTCAAAAGAGTACCTTCATCCAGAGTTATTGCTCTTGGGTCACTTAAATCATCTACCAGCGTCCGGCCTTCCGATCCGTCAGCGTTGGCCTTCATGATCTTTCCAGCACATGTCCAATACACGTTTCTGTTCAAGAGTATTTGTCGGCAAACGTTTGAACAGTCTAATATACATTTTGTAATCAAATTAGCCCATTTTTGTCCCGAGTATACAACATTGTTTTTTTTTTCTGTTCAATTAAATTTGCATTTGGATTTATGTGCAAAATCACGCTAAATCATGTTTATTTTTCTTTTCCTCTGTCAGATAATACTCTGGCCATCTTCAGGCGCGGATCCAGACATTTCAAAAAGGAAGGGGGGGGGGGGATCTGAACTTAGATAAAACGGGTAATGAGACTTACGGTAATTCTCTGTCTCAATATCTCACTGGCGTAGGAAGCAATGTAAAAGTAGGCGGGGGGGGGGGGAACAATTTTCAACCATTTACCTCTCCCTACCCCATTGACCAAAAGGTACATTTTTCTGCAAAAGATTTCGCTTTTTCTACGAACAAGAACATTTTTTTACATTAAAAAAAAAATCTGATTTTTTTCTTACGTTTGAACACTAGGCTACTTTACTGCGCACTTCAGAAATCTAGGTCCTTTTACACACTTGTAAATATGGTGTTTGTATTGCAAGAAATAGTTTACATTCAGGGTTCCCTGTAAGGGTATTTGAATATTTGGGGGACCATCGAAGAATATGCGTTTCCTGTTAGCATATATCTGAGATAGCATGTCGACTGAAGATCATTGTTGTTGCAGAATGCTATCTAAGGACTGCGGACTGAAGCTTCTCAGCGACATGGAAAAAAGCTCCCGAAAACTTAAGTTTTTAGACAAAATATTTAACAATTAAAAGCCTTTATTGACTGCTTTATGAGCTATCACTTACTGAATAAGGGTTGCAGGTTAGGACGAGAGGAGTGGGCAAAAAATGGCCTTTTCAAAACTAATAATTTAAAATATGAATCTTCTTTTAAGCAGAAGTCATAATTTTATGAAAGAAAAGTTGGGAAAACCTCACTGTATTTGACTGGTGTCTGGAATAGCAATTTTTCGGAATTTTTACTTTTTCGAGCCATGGACAATCGCCCCTCCTTCATGTAGCTACGTAAGTTTACATTTGCAATAAAATTTAGGCTTCCATAAAAAATGTGTCATAAAATTACCTGATAAAATGAACCACTATGATTGGATGAAATGATAATGTAGAGAAATTATTCTCTGGAAAATTAGCTGGTAAGGGCATTCTGCAAACTATTTGACTAACTTGCGACGTAAGATGATGATGAATATAAATTCGAGCAACTTCATTGACCGACAAAAATCCCTTCTGAACTTTAAGGGAGGATGGCAATCCATCACACACCGGCTACCTAGCCTTTACAAGTTTCATCGAACTACACAAGGATCCCATGTGTTTGAGCAGCCTGGTTAGCTGAAACAGAAATCAAAATCAACGTATAGCCCAATTCTCCGTGGTCAGTATCAACAACTATACCAGGGCTTCAAATCCACCACGGTACACTACACGCATGGGCTAACGTGCGACTGTGTGAACATAGTTCAGTCGATAACGCTCATAACGTTATGACATAGGCCTATTGGCTGACAGGTATTCACATTATTCAACTCTTGTTGTTGAGGCCAGGGAGTTGCAGCTCCCTATTATGGCGAAGGCAAGGCGGCAGGAAAGTATTAGATAACCTATTCACCCGGTCTTTATATCATACGAGGTTCGTGTACTTGGATTTGTGTTGTAAGGGAAAGGATGGGCCTGAAATAGCCCCTTGAATATTCTCGTAAATAAACATTTTAAGTACTTTTTAGGCGCGGGGCGTCCAAGAAAATTTTGGGCTTTAAAACCCCTCCAGATGGCCGGGAACGGCACTTCTCATGTGTTTTAAGCTGGATGTACCCAGCCTTGAAATACGAATAACATGTCTGGGACTACTCAAATAATGAGAATAAAGGGAACCGGTATCTCTCTTTCCCTTGGGAAAAATTGTAAACTTCAGAAGGACGTAGATCGCAAATGCGGCAATATTTGAATCGATTTCAGCTTACCTAAGGCAGTACCTTACCCTTAACAGGAAAACCAAATTAGTTGTGTCTCCCTCTGATAAACTTTCTTTGCGTTAGATTTCCTAGATGCAAAATGGTGCTATGTTTGGCAAAACTTTAAACTGATTATAGGCCAAAGTTTTAGGATTTCCCCTTTTGGGGGAGCATGAAAAACATCAAAATATTTTTAGTTTTTGTAGAGATTTTACATGAGACATACATACTACCAAAGAAACAATGTGCAAAATGGTGCAGTATTAGTCCATCGGTACATTACGTTGTCAAAATTAAAATACTACCAATAAAAATAATTGAACCGCAAAGTAGAAGTATGGATCATGTGGGAAACACATGAAATCAGGACCTTGTGGACATTTTACAAATCCCCCGGACGTCAGTGCCAAGAGGTAAATAGAGGACTACAGTGGCACTTGTCATGGGGAGGGGTGAGGCACGACATAGGCCTAGGCCTACTTGTTAAGGATGGAAGGGAAGAATTATCCGAAGGCAGTACCTTACCCTTACCTGCTTAAGGCATATTTTGTGTATGATAAAGTATAGGAATGATCGTGTAAGAGTGGTCTCCAGTGTACGATTGCCTTATTTTCAGTAAATCAATCAGCCATCCGGAAGGCAGAAAGGGTCTTAAAGACAGTCATTCGTCACCCAAAACTACAGTTTCAGTATACATATATCACAACTGTCAATTGGTACAGCTCTTTGATTGGTATCACATTCAAACAATGCATCATAGCTAAATTACAAAGCATGGGCACTGAGAGTGTCTAGATTACACATTATGGATCAGCGGCGGATTTAGGGGGGTGACTAGGGTGGCTAGCCATCCCCCCTTTTTTGACCAAAAGAATAATAAAAAGTAGGCATTGTTTGCTATCGTCTTCCTATTATTGTTTGCTATGGAACGCGAACAACAATTTTAAAAGTACATATTTAAAAGTGGATTCATTAGAATGTTAAATGCAGCAACACCTAAGACTAATTTAATTCTGGCAGTCTGGTACGAACATAGCATAGCTTGAAGGTGCAACCGTATTACAGGCGAAATACTTATTTCTTCTGAAATATTCAAAATCCAAATCCTAGCAATCCCCCCTTTTAAAACCCTGGATCCGCCACTGATGGACTTGTACGGCCACTTGGACAAGCCATGAAGCAATAAACTAGGATTGTGTCTGGATAAAGATGAGTTTTAGATAAATGTGGGAGGGGCTAGAAGTAAGTAGGTTGGGAGAATTGGAACCGTTTGGGATGATGAAAATATGCCTTTAACCTAACAAAATCAAATTAAAGTTTGTCGACGAGACTTTTGTTTCATCTTCTAAGTGAAATGCAATAAACGACAGTGCAGATCACAAACGGTATCTAATTTAGTGAAAGTAGGCATTTTGAAGTTATTACTTGATTTCATACGTGCGCACAATATGTGTTTAACACACATTCATCCATGTTTTTTTTTAATTTTTACACATTTTATTTATTTACTGTTTTGAAGGAAATACTTCAAAGTTTATTCCCGTTCAAATATTTTATTTTTTCAATTACTTTATCAGAACGCAAAAAATCGGGGGGGGGGGGGGCTGAAGAAAATCTGGGGGGCTGGAGGCCCCTCCAGGCCCCCCCCCCGGCCACTGTTTTGAGGCTACCTGGAATGACTTTACATAGTGCTCTAGGGTGATCATGGAAGTATTTCCATGGAGTAATCATTTCATCACCACCATGTAGTTTTCTATCATTGCATTTACTAAGATCGCAATGCCCTCCACAGGCCTTGACAATCCAAACAGAGGCTGGATTATATCAGAAAGGTTTCAAGATGATAATACAACGTTTTTAGACTCTTCAATTACATGCTCGTTCTAGAAGCTAACCTTAAGTTAGTTTTCTTTCAGAATTACTATCTCGATGCTTTAATCAGCTATCGGATAAGTGATACGTTGTCAAAAAACCATACCCTCATACTAACTCGTTAACCTTTTATTGCCAGCCGTCATGCAAAAATATAAAATTTTGACCCTTCGTCATTATTTGTCACAATTGATATCATGTTATTTGAAGTCTTGTAAACCTATCTTTCCAAAGATACTTCGGAAAGGTGGGGAAATATGAAGACAAAGGAAGAAAGAAGTATAGACCTAACAGCGTTTCCACTCGTGGCGACACACTTGAAAATACAGTGTATCTTTTTGTTCTTTTTGAAGATAGGTACACTAAAAGAACAGTTGGCCAAAAACTGCTCAATGTCGCGGAAACATAGCACATGCTGCATTTTTTACCACAAAAATTGTTCAACAATTAGGGATCACCGAGTTGTTTTGCCCAACCTTTAGCAAACTTTTTCCTCAACTTTATAACATGTGCTATGTTTGCCCAACTGTTTTTAGTGTGTAATATCCGTTACTTCAGGAAAAAATCCGGAATCTTTCGAAATATGACCATCAAAATTTAAACTTCCCTTATTTTTCAAACAAGAAGGTTTCCTTATCAATGTAGACATTAGAATGATACTGGAATTGCGACAGTTTTAGAGTAGATGAACAGTCGTTTTTGTAAAAACATAACGTCGACGTTTCACATTAGCCGGCTTGGCAGCAGTGATCAAAGCACGTTCTAACAATGGTTATTGTTTCAGGATAACTGGGCTTCGAAAATAGGAGATCAGTTTAAAGAGGGCAGGTCAACAGAAACTTAACAGTAAGACCAAAGGACCTGTCAATCAGATTTGATTTTTCTCCAACCGTTTCAGCTTCCTTATCATGTTAAACACACGTGTCAAATTCCTAAACATTTCCTTTTTTAAAACACGTATATTTGCCAAACTTTTAGTGTTAAATTGCTAAACTTGTTTAGAATTCAATTTTGTTTACAAGTCACTTGTTTTACAGTGTATTAAATACATTTGGAATGCGGAAACACCTAGCAAAACAAGGCCTATCTCTTCCTGATCTTACACCAGAACTTTACCCCTGGACTCCTGGAAAATGTGTCCAAGTTATTATACTTATTAAGCCATGCACGATGAAGCAATTTAGCTGGTTTGAGCAGAAACTGTGAAGACGAAAGTGATGGGCGCTAGGGGGCCTTGGACTCTCTGCTTTTTCTGTTGTGTGCATTTTGAGAACCTTACATTGTCTGAATAAGGTTGAAAACTTTCACCGACTTTAAAAAGAGATCACTTGTCAAAACGAGGTATACTACTTAGTACTAACTGCATACGTTTACAATTACCTGCAACTGGCTTCCCATGGTAACAGAGATGATGTTCATGTTTATTTCAAACTTCCGCTACGTGGATTCGATTTTGAAAACAATGTCGAGTCCGCAGCTTTTATGCAAGGCACCTTTTCAGTTATTGGAAACTGAAGGAATATGCACTGTTAAAAATTTCTCTGTAAAATTTACATAATTTTTATGGCAAATTTTTTTCCAACCAAATAATGTTTTTTTTACAGCCAGACTGTAATCATGAAAAAACATTAAGTGTTTATTTTTTCTTTACAGTTTTTGCATGTAAATTAGTTTACAAATGTCTACTGTAAAATCGAATTACAGAATTGTTCTGTTTT
Organism: Holothuria scabra; assembly: GCA_037179385.1. Taxonomy (NCBI): domain Eukaryota; kingdom Metazoa; phylum Echinodermata; class Holothuroidea; order Aspidochirotida; family Holothuriidae; genus Holothuria; species Holothuria scabra. The sequence goes on along the minus strand of CM074183.1, from coordinate 49,021,920 downwards.
TTTTTTACCTTAATTTTATGTGAATTTGCAGCCTACTGTTTTCATTCTCGGCGTTTTAATATTTATTATAATATCGCTTTTTTTCCTTTCATATGTTATTACGTAACATACACTTCACCATTACGTAGATCAGGTATTTGCTTACCAACGTAATGTGTCGTTACGAAGTTATTTTCAATCAAAACACAATGAGGATACTTTGTTATCACATTGTTGTCCAGTATACTGCTATCTCTAGGAACTTTGTAATTGGAAAGTCACATTTTTTGTACAATATAATAATTGTTTTTAAAATAAATATGACAAAGAATGCAAATACATTGGTTGCAAACATTTCCAGACAAGGTAAACAATAAGTTTATCACTCCTGATTAAAAAACGCCAAAAAAGTTATTATTCAAAGCAACAGCAATCCTTTTGTTAGGAAAATGCCTACAAAATAAGCTCCACCCATTTATGCAAAATGAGATTTACGTCATAAAGTGGTAAATTTTCAGACTCTTTCAAGTAAATTTGTGAAACGTTTTTAATTCGATCAAGTGCATGAGCGCCTGTGGCGATGAGTTGACATCAGTATACCAATTGTCAGTATAATAAATGCAAGTTAATTTTCAAATAGGGCCATAAATTTGCCAAAAATGTTTTCTTTTTTAACTGAAACTTCGCAGAACGATGCATGTTATATATTGAAAATTTTCTGGCTATTTCTTATTTGTTTGTTTGTTTGGGCTTATTTTTGTTTCTTTTTCAGCTTAAAAACAAAATGAATGTTTGTTAAATGACAGTATATTTATGTGAAATCAGAAAAATACAAAATACTGTTAAAATTTCTGTACATTTACAGAAAAAGTTTTACAAAGCAGTAAAATTTGGTTAAAAAAGCAGACAGAAATGGTTTTTCAAATAAACAGAAAATACATGTTAAACAACCTTTTTTTATTGTAGAAATACAAAGTGTCTGTAAAGATACAGAAAATCTCTATTAAAAGTAAAATACAAAAAGTTTAAGTTAAAAAAAGTCTGTAAATTTACAGAAATTTTTAACAGTGTGGATCCGACTATTTCACTGATAATATTCGACGAGATTGTCATGAGGTTTTCATGTGACCTTGAAAAGTTGGTTTTGTAAGTGAAACTCATCACATAGAATGTCGCTGACAGATTTATGCATTATAATTCCTTCTAAAGACTTATTTCCTTTAAAACAACATCACATCTGCTCTGATAATCTGCATTGCCTATCATATATCTGGTACTCTCCCAGTATGCTTGGCCAACATTAAAACTGATACGTAACAGAATGGGATTTACACCACGTTTTTCGCAGTGGTCGAAACATTTGAAAATTAATACTTTAGCAGTTGGAAATTGTCAATACCTATCGCCCATCTTTCTTTACAATCATCAAATCCGTTGCTAGAAGTACATCTACTTTTAATATTGTATGGGCGGAAAACATAGTTTTTGGCCTTGGTGACAGGTGAGTAAAATGTTCACCAACCGCTGGTCACGTCTGTGACAATACTGAAACTGTGTATTTTTCCAATTATTGATTGGCCAAGTGGTGGGTTACCCAAAAATGCGGTGTCTTGCCACATAATTCACCCTTTAATTCAACCATTTTGGACACGTTTTTACCCAATTTCAGTACGTCTGTTGTTACAAACGTGACCAATGTTGATGATTAATTTACCCAACTGTACTTAGAGTGTGACACCAACGCGTCTTAACCGTCTTCAACTTAAAATGGACAGACATTTATCTTTGATTAGTATTCAGTTTGCCGTTTACTTTGCTGTGATTACCCGTTCCACGAAACTATGAAGGCTGTGGAGGGAATCAAATGGTAGTCTACCCTCTTTCGTACGAATCGAAGTATGGTGTAAAGTTGGGTTTACTCTCAGGGTGTATATTCCCCTCACATACGCTATAACCATGGAGGTATTACGGATGTAGTAAAATCACTCTTTCAAATGACAATTTGAGAGTATTTTAATCTTTTTGTGGGAATAGACTTTGCATGACAGGTTCTCTAGGTTGTTGTCCAGGTTTGCCTCATTTAACCGCCCTAATGTGAGCTAGATAAGATGAGATGAGATTTCATACTCGCGTGATTCAGTCTCTTGACAAGACTTGACCAGTTGGCAGTCACAATTCTTGGAAGAGATCATGGGTTCCCTCAAGGGTGAAATTTTTTGTCAGTCGTCAAGTCTACACTACTGTAGATGCAATTCTAAGTGATCAAGTTTCTTCGTTATTTATAAGTTGTTCAATCAGTTAAAATACATTTTTTCCAGCAGTTCATTAGCAAGTCTAACTTTTTCATATGAAATTTTGAACAATTTCGAAGATTTCTTAAACACGTGAAACATCTGCCCGCGTTCGACAAGTTAGTTAATGCTGCACTTAACCCTTTAAGAAGTGAGCATTCGCGTGCACTTTTATCGTTAATTTTGTTTTCTTTGACGATTCGAAACAGTGTGGCAATGGGTGGAACCATGCCAATAAGTGGTTAAGATATAACAGACAATAACATTATAGTCACTTCCTCATCCTCTTTATGTCGTCTACATTTTCCAAAAGCAATACGATCATCAGCTTTAGTCGACACCCATATTAGTTTTAAAGGAAAGGGAGGGAGCTTTCACTCCATCCGTTTTACCTCAATGCTTTAACCTATTAAACTGTTACACAATTGAATGGTTACATACTGTTGGTCAGAACTGAGTATAATATCTCTTGGTGTGTTGCAGCCTGTGGAAGAGGAGACCAGAGCCTTTCGGAATGTTCCATCGAGAAGTGCTACGCTGATTTCATTTCGACCAGCGTCTGTCCAGTACAACAGACCAGTGAGGTAGCCAACAGCAACACCCAGGGGAGCTGTCAAATAATTTGTATATTTATGCGTTATACGATTCTTATCACATAACATGTTGGTGCATAGTCATTAGTCTTTTTTAAGAGAAGGGTCGTCCAACATACTACTATTTTTACTTACTCTGTACATTTTCTTTGACCAAAATTTCATCAGAGTTAGCGTCATTCTTGATTCTTCCTAAGAAGCCAACGTCAAGGTCAGTGTAGTAAAAAAATTCTGTGATTGGATCAAAATCTAATGCTGACGGGCGAGTCGCTTGTAGCAGTGAGATCCTTTCATGAAGTCGAATATTAAATCTATTGAACTGTATAATTGACGGTTCATCGACGTTGATTGCAGCAATGGATTCTATTCTGAAAGGAACTGCATTGGGAGAAAGTACAATTGCGGACTTATCTATGTGATATCTTCAAGAACCCATTTTTTAAAGAACAGAATCACAATTTATGTCTGATGGAAATTATGAAAAGACAAGAATATGTTATACAAAGGAGGGACTTTAGGACTTTGTTTACAACCACTTGTTAGTCCCTTAAAATGAAATGATTGGTTTTGCATCGTGGTCACTCTGTTTACATGCGACGTGTTCTTCAACGTAATGGACAAGTAAATTAACAGTCATGTTTACACGCGCATTTTTCTTTAAATGGGACAGACAGAACAAACCAAATGCCTCCCTAGGTGACTGCGCGTGTGAAATGTTGAGAGCAATATTTGAACTGGATTCTGTGTACTGCTTTTTTGTCCCTATTGTTTCCATTACAAAGCAATTTCATATCTCTAAATTCTTAAAACGTTGCGCGCTGTACACAAACAAAGACAAGTTTTTAAACGAACAAAGACAAATTTGCAACCTGAAATTACTTCACGAAAGAAATATTACTGGAGCGTGCAACACTATTCGCACAGACATGTGACAGACACGATGAATAAGGCCTATTCAAAACAGAATACATATCGTGATAGCCCTCTAAAGTTCTCAGGTTTAAGTTAAATTTCAATACGTTCAATCGATTAATGTGTCTTAAAATAGAATATTAAAGATATCTGATCCCCAAATTACTCCATGACACTAGTTTGGTTTCGCATCTTTTAAACATTTTACACAGTGCTGTGTAGATTCACCTCATGGACCTACCCTCACTCACTCCGCGAAAGTCAATCATGCATTTGATGCTGTCATATAACTGGCAAACCCTCAGACTAAAAAATTTCAAATGTTTATTTTGTACTTAACTACTTGCATCTAAATGATTCGTAAGTCCTCACATGTTTGTTGTTTTTTAAGTTTTCTGTTTTTATCTCATCGCTCCGTGAGGAGGATGAGATATTGTAGTCACTTTGCCTATGGGGCTATATATGGCAATGCCAGCTAAAATCGCAATGGTTACCATGGTAACGGTAAATTTTCCCAGGTTACTAGTCTCGAGGTCTAACCCATGGTGAGGTACCCCGGGGTGACTGAAGATCCAGGGCTGAGAGAGGGGTCAAAACGTGTCCGTGTGTCTGTTGGTGGGTGGGTCTGTGTGTGTGTGTGTGTGTGTGTGTCCAATTTTGTTTTCCTTATATCTTGTAAACGGCTGGGCCGATTTTCTTCAAACTTGGTAGGATGGTACCTTAGGTAAAAAAATTGCATTTTAATACACAACCGGAAGTGAAGGTCAAAGATTACGGGTCAAATGTCAAATTTAGTGAAATCGACCTTTTCTGCTATATTTCCAAAAGTGAAAGTCCTCCTCACACAAAACTTCACACATATGATGATTGCATCTAGACCTACCAAAATATGTGGTTGCCATAGCAACAGAGGTCAAAGGTCAAGTGGTAGAATGGAACAAAAAATTTTCAAGTGATAATTTGTTCGTAAAACAACGTTTTTGTCTTTTAAACTCCTCCTAGTGGGCTGGACCGATTTTTTTCAAAATTGGTAGGTGGGTACCCCAGGGTGGGAACTTATGTCTCCCAGACACTCAGAAGTAAAGGTCAAAGATCAGAGGTCAAAGGTCACATTTTGCAAAATACCTTTTTTCTTTACTATTTTGTACTAAAACTTCAAAAGAAAACCTTCATTTTACATGAAACTTCACAAGTATAATAGGGTAGACTAGTTCTACCAAAATATGTAGTTTCCATGGCAAACAAGGTCATAGGTCACGTGACAGGGGGTCAAATACTCTTTTTGTATTCACTTTAACTCTTAACGGAAGCATCCCACAATCAAAAAGTTTAAGTGTAATAGCCTAGGCATGATAAGTTGTACCGATATGTGTGGTTGTCATGGCAACCAAGGACATAGTTCACCTTACAGATTGTGGAAGGTAAGAGGGCGTGACACGGCCATAAAAACTTTTGTGTATTGCAAGATTTGATACAGAATTCTACAAATATCATCTCACGCCATTAAAAACCCGTACAATTCGGCATAAATTATATTCGAAGGAAAACTGCGTTCGAAATTCAATTTCGAAAAATGCCGCAACAGCTCACCTGACTTTTATGACGCAGTTGGCGGTACAAACCCCGCCCTACGGCGCGCATCTAGGTGTGGAACTAATGTAACGCTCGGTAAAGTTATCTTATCCTAGCAACCTCATGAAAAAGATTGCATCACAATAAAGAGTCCAACATACAGAGCGAAAGGCGAAATCATTCGCGTGCATATGCGCGCGGGTAAAAATAGACCTGTTTTTGTGCAAGAAAGACGCGGTTCGGGCGCTATAAAGAACAGCTATGAACATGTATGGGCAGACCACAACAAGGGCATCCCCACTACGAGCGCGTCTTTACTGTATGAGCTGTTTGGTGAAGATGCTATTGCGAATACTAAGCAGTAACCGTGCAATGCACAATTCACAATGTCAATGGCCATGCTCACGGCTATTGCAGCAACGGTGTTTGCAATTATGTATGCGCTAACACGCGTTACCATGCACATGATTCGATGATTGTGAGCTCTCTGGTACAGTGTTGCCAACCGTGCCTCCAATGAAGTCACCATTTTTGAGTCGCGGTCACATACGTTTTTTCGCATTAGTTCGAATTTCAAATGGGCTGATCCTGGCCTGTAATTGGGAATTCAAAACTTCGTATGTCGGTATTTATGGACATAATTTAGTAGGGAAATCATTCACTTTATGTCAAGGTGTACCCAAAAGAACAGTTCCCGAGGAACTTACCTTAGAAGATTTTCGGCCGACGCATTAATCTTTCCTGCGTACTGGCCTGTGGCGAATCCTAGCCCGTGGCAAGGAATAACCCAAGATATGAAACTGTGGGTGACTAACATTAGGTTAGGCATAGGGGCTACCTTTCTTACATATTAGTGCCCTGAAAACTTGGCGGTTTTGAAGCATCACCAAAAAAACGTACGTGACAATTTCCTTGCCACGGGCTAGGATTCGCCACAGGCCAGTACGCAGAAAAGGCCGGAAATGTTCTAATGCCACGCGTTCAACATGACGCACACGCCCAGTTTTTTAATTGAGACGCACTTGATGCGCATATCAGCTCCGGAGTACACGTAAAGTTTGCCGTCGCGTCAAAATGGAGAATACGCCCATACAGCTAGTGCCTGAATAATAGCAATTACGCACTTGTCTAAAGCGTCCCCGAAAGTGTCTTACTTTTTTAATCGTTGCGTCCATGTCCTTATCAATTAAGTGTAACAGTCAAGCTAGTTTCCTTTAGAGTGTTGCATGGGGATACCAACATCTTAAAAATAAATTTGTTCCAAAATCTTAGATATGCCTACTGGATTAAAACGGCAACCGTTACAAAGATTGGGTAGCCCTTCTCCAGTTCTTTTATAATCCGGTGTCAGAATTTAAATATCCAAATGATGTTTTTTTGTTTTTGAATAAGGGGTGCGCCTATAGTTCCAAGAACTTGATTGGTCTGCGCCATATTCTTTCCCCTCGCCACTTTTGATACGAACGAAAAAAAAAAAAAATCGCTTCCCAAATGGACTTCAAATAGGAATTTCAAAGGATTGTAACATGCAGCTTTAGTATGGTAATTTTTGTCAATGAAATTCTACTGTAGCATAAAAACAGCACAGATAAAACTTCTAGCACATAAATAGCTTAAGTTCTGTAAAAACCTTGCGCACATGTTAGCGATGAGATATGCAACTCCGTGGATTGCCCTCCTGTTTTTTTTTTTTTTTTTTTTTTTTTTTTTTATGAAGAACATGTTATCATGACAAACTGAAATTTAAAGATGACCTTTTAAAAGTTCATTAAAAAGTCTCCTATACGAATGCGTCTCCAAAAGACTGCAGTACGAGGCGCTAATTTTCTTACCGTGTTTAAATTCAGCAACAAACCCCATGCCCGTAACGGAATCATCAGTTTCCAGAGTAATAGATAGTCTATTCGAAGTTGAAAGGAACCTATGGGGTCTCCGAGGCCATGACGGTCCGTCATCACAAAATGGAAGGGTTGCTAGGGTCGATCCAGGAATGCCATCATAAACCTTTCAAAACGCAGTATTGAGTTAATGCTATGTGTTTACTGTTAGAACAATGGCTTTTCATGAATTCCATCAGATAAATTAAATTATTTGATAAGAACGGCTTTGTCTGCTCGTAGCTAATGTAAGAATTACAATCAAATGTTGAAACGTGATCAATGTACTAAGACGAGTTTAAAGACATATCCTATAGACAACATTCGTTGCATTAAAAATGTGCAGAAAATTTCTCTCTTTCAGAAGGTAAAAACTGCATCACAATAGATAGCGTTGAGAAGATACTAATTTTCCAAGAAATGCGATGTTTCTCGAAATAAAGTGCATTTTGGAAAATCTGTTATGTCATCGTGGCACATTAAATCTACATTGCTTTCAATTTTTAAATGATATTGACGCTGCTGCAGGAATGAGTTTAAGGTGAAGTTAATAGGAAGAGACAATAATTTCAACATTATCAAATTTCGTTTTCTTACCAACTGGTTTAAGTCGGGCTGTCCACGACCATTTTTAATGTTAAGGCTCACTAGCTTGATTTCATTTATTTCATTGCTTATGCTGAGCACCAAGCGAATGAAAGTAGATTCCATTTAGAGGACTCTAAATTACCCGATCAGGAGTCAAACTACAGACCCCCGCTTGACAATGCAGTCGATCTATTCCACAAAGGAAGAGAGAAATACATACATATGAAGAAATTTCATTGGCAAGAGAGCTAACCCACGAAATTCGTGTAGGTTTCAAAAATGGGTGGTTTTGAAGTAATGAACAATCTTTCTGAGCCTTTCATCCCGATGGAAAACTCAAGTAGAAGCTTAGAAGTTACGTCGTGACTCTATCAACTCAAGCCAATCCATAGCTAAGCGCATGAGCAGATCGGTATCATCTGTTGAAGAGGGGATAGTACTATTTATCCGAAATCTGCATATGATATACACGTCCGAGCTAAATCGGACCTAATCTGATATCATTTTGGACAAACTTGGTTGTCAGCTTGAGGTAAGAGGATTCTCTGTTCGACGTATGCAATACGGCCTATACGAAACACTACATCAGCGAAGCAACATCAATACTTGGCCATGAGCGAATACAAAATTTAAAAAAAAATGATGCTAAAATGACATTCTCCAGATTTGCAAGTAGAATATAAGCAGTAGCTTTAAGGTAAGATTTCGATCATCTAAAGCTTTCCGTTTTGCCCCCCCCCCCAAAAAAAAAAAATTGCATCGTTGTGAGAAACATTTGATGTGGGCCATTTGCCCCCTGCTTCCTGCCTATACACCAATGCTGCAGCATGCTTCGACTCAACGAAATGTCAATTTTCAGGTACTGTTCTCCACAGGTGTAGAAAAGGGTCATGTTAGCACTTGTTTTCACAAACACGGTCCCCCGTGTGAACGGGACCTTTTTTGTATTGATGGTATATCTCTTCCTTAAAAACAACAAATACTTTGAGCAAATTGAATAAAGAAGACACTAGTGCTCTCTAATATTCGTTAATATTAATTTTTAAGTTGGGCAAACCTTTTCTGCGACTAAGTTACACTTTCGGTTTCTCGCGGACTGTTAAAAACCCAAGATTCGCGGTGCTATGAAAGTCGTTTATAGAAAAATAGTTTGAATTTTAAATAACGATGGAAGCAATTTCGTACAAATTATTAATGAAGTACAAGTTGTTCAAATGAACGTTCTTCTTTAAGTTTCCGTACGACTCGTTCCTTTAACTTTGACATTAAACAAAACTTAATCCAGCAGAAAGGAAGGGTGAAATGTGCCCTTTAAGAAAACACCGGTGTTTCGATTGTCCTTCGAGACTATGATGTTCAGCCTATTTCCGTTTTGGCCGGTTCTAATTGCACCTCTTTCTAACAAAACAATTTGCACTAAACCGTTTCAATACTGATCCATACCTTATGCGTACATTTTGTTAACTTTATGCTGGACTATCAATCCAAATCATCATATTGTTAGACGATTCACGCCACTCTGTAAGAAAACGCTGAACATCTGTCGTATAAGTTTCCTACATGTTGTTTTAAACAAAAACGTTTTTGTACATTTTGTGGCAACGTTTATTACCTTAATTGCATCCACACAACCAAATATCTGTGACATCGGTTGAAGGTCGACTGAAATGAACGTTAGTTCCACGACACTGTCAGGAGGAGCAATAAATTCCCACGTGCAGTTGACATTATTTGTGTAGTTACTTTCGTCGGATGGGTAATCAAGAACCCCATTCGTATCAGTAATTGTAAATATACAAGCTTTGAAAGCAAAATGAAAGTACAGTAATATAGAACTCTGTAGTTTGATAACTTAAGAAATAGTAGTTAGCTACAAATTATAGCCATCAATCCATATGAATATTCATCAAAATATATCAATCGTGATTTCAATATTATGTTATTTCTGTATCATAAAACAAAGCATGCATGGTCAACATTATCACATCGCCTAACTTACACAAAAACAAAGTATCATTACCTGTAGACATAAATCTAGCTGTATTGTAATAAATATTTAAACATCAGTAAACCTTCTACACAGATGAAGGTTAGACTGCGTAATATGGTTCATAAGCTACTTAAGTAGCAGACTCTAACATTTTTGTTCCTCATACGAAGTGAAGTTCGGACACGCTGAGTTTTCTCTCCCTAGTGCAATGTAAGAAAAGCATGCTAGATTTGTTAAGATTTAAACGGCTAACCCCTGTCCTAAATTAAGGTCTTGCATAAATTTGTTGCAGTCTTTTCCCTGTCCTTACATTGTTTACACGCCTATGTTTCTAGGACTCCATTATTTGAAAGACGATCTAGGCTATTATAACGCAAAGCATTTCTTTCCTAGTTGAAAAAAAAAATACATTTACCAGTTCATAACTCTGTGACGCTATTGTTGTGAACAGTTAAAAACATTAAAAGTCCAGTAATCATAACAAACTTCCGAATAAAGGAATTCGATTTGGAGGCAGCGAAATGCAATAATTGTATCCTGATTTTTACATTACAAGATATTGGACTAACGTGGCTCCATACGTTATCCAAGTTGTGGTAAACATTTTTATGGGGAAAAGTGGGACGTTAAGAGGGGGAGGGAGTTCCGGAAAACAGAACACATTAACTTTTCGGCTAATGATGCTGGGCTAAAATGTAAAGGAAATCCGTTTTTTGTTTAAACACGGGGTGATTGTTTTCAAGTAATGGGTTATTCTTAAAGGTAATATACCACATGTTTTCTGTTACGACAATTGATGCTAAAGGCATTTAATTCATACCCTTCAGTACTTAACCCAAGTGCTACTAACCTGGTTGGCCTGCTTTTGAAACTTTACTCCAATTATGGTTTGTCAAGTAAAAACATTTAAAATTTACCTTGTCCTTTAACAAGTCTTCCCGTTAAAATAGCCAATGTTGACATCAGAAGAAACACAACTTTCCATGAAGACATCTTATCTAATGTTTTGATGGTGTAGAGAGTAAAGCTAACTACTGCGAAACCTCTGTCAAACTGATAGTGATATGTAGGCATATATCAATGTCAGCGTGAAAAGTTACAAATAGAGAAATGGTGCTGGCTGCTACAACGCTTGTTCCGCATTTAGACGGAACTGTCCACTGCGTTCTAACTTTTTGCTTCCCTGTTTGAGTTTTGGGGTTAGAGAATATCGTCGCGCGTGCGTATCGGATACAACAGTTTTTACTATATTACTCCAAGCCTGTGAAATGGCGACAGGAATTCTATTTTTGCACTTTTGATGATCCTTTGTCCAAATGATGTCTTAGGCGACAGAAACAAATTAATAAAAAATTAAATAAAGAAATGAAAGTAAATGAAAAAAAAAACCTAAAAAATATTCTTCTTAATATTGTCTTGGCACTCTAAGGCTAAATCTGTGTGCGAGTGTGTCTATCTGTAAGAGAGTCCGTTTGTGCCTTTTGGGATAAGTGTTATTCTAAAAACTTTCGTTACAATAATGTTTTTCTTTCGTTTACCGATAGATGGTAGTTTATTAAAGTGTGACTTATACATAATTTATATCACGTACAGAAAAAGCGAGAGATTTATGTTTTAAAAATCGGGAGGAATTTTCAGCCAAACCGTGGTGAATTTGGATGTTTCTCAAGCATGGCCTACACCCCCAGCTCCTCAAAATTATGTCAATGGAGTCGCTGAAAGCATTGGTATAGTTCACCTTGGCGGGAAGATACTCGGCCTATTCGCAAGTGTCACTCTGAAAGATAGATATATGAAATAGGAAATACTCACTCAACAAACACCATTAAGATGAAATGCATTTTCCCTTACATTTGGGAAAGCAGTCCTCGGTTTGCCATGTACACTTTTAAAGAGACTGAATAAACTTATATTATTCAAATGCAAATATTCCAGATTGCAACCTCGTAGAAAGAGATTATTAGAGAGATTTTGTGTATCTACATTTATTGTGTAAAGTACAAATACACCACCATTACCGGCAGATTTAAAACAGTACAAACCCATGCAGTTAAATTATTTCTTTCCCGTATTAACTGTAAAAATAAGTTTACATAATCCAATTGGTAATAAGAGGGAAACATCCAATATATAACCTCTCAACTGGTTAGTTCATGATGGGATGCAGTACACCCCAATGGAAATCTAGTAACTTAAATTTAGTAAACGCCAGTTTGTTGGATGAATGAAACCCGTTGGGCGTTGGGGAACAGACCTCAAATATGTTACCGTTACTGTACTGAACAATCTTTACACCCAAAGCACTCGCGGTAAAATGCATTCTGGGAGATCATACTCGAGCAAACCTACGCAGAGCGACCTTGAGGTCCCTGAGGAACTGGCTTTGACCTTGAGGAAAACGGCATCCCTATGAGCATGCCACTTATGCATACACACTTTAATAATGTGGTTAAGAAGAAAATTGACTCTTCATTTAAAAGAAGAACAACAGACAGTGCTCTAATGTGAGGATATGCTTCAAGTTCTCTGTTGTTGAAAATGTGAAAACTTTACGTGCTGATATTTTGAGAACCACTCATAGCATATCAACGCAAATTTCACCAAAATGCTTAGACGAAGTTTCCCTCTAACATAACAAATCCTGTTGTGACCTTAAACCCTTCTTTTAAGCTAAGTTTGTAAAAAAAATTACAGGTCAGAGTGAGGTGGGCTTTTCACTCGAGAGCAAGCTAAGAAATTTACATATTAACAGAAACTGCCGTTAGCTTACATTACAACTAACTGACTTCTTTGTGACCTTCAGACTGAAATGGATTCCCCTTCGATGACTTCATTTCTTCATATACCAAGTTGTTGCAAAAGTATCATGCAACTGAGGGTAAAATTTTGACAAAACAGTGTGTCACGAAGCGTGACCATCAGCAATTTTGGCAAAGAGCCTGACGAGGTCTGGAATGACAGAAACGAGCAGGAATCAACATGGATTCGTCTATTTCATATTTGCGTCTTTTCTACCTCCTTGTTCTCTCCGGCGTATCTTCATCATCTGGTAACGGTAAGTCAGACATAAACAGCCTCATGGTTATCAATTTTAATGGTTTTGTCACGTTCTTAATACTAATGTATCTATTTGAGTACTCGAGTGATATTTGTAGCTATGCCAGCCAATTTAGGTTGTAATACCTTACGTTAGAATGTTCGCGAAGGTTTTCTCCGATATATTTCTTGACAATAGGGCAGAGACACTTCCATTCTATTTAAACATTAATACTTCGCCAAAATGTTGAAGCCAAAGACGGACCGTAGCCGGGGGGGGGGGGGGTGGGACGGAGCTACCCCTTACTCTTAAAAGGGCAGAGCTCTAAATAGTGTTTAAACTGCTCATGTGTAGGGTTTTTACCCCCTCTTTGCTCTTTGTCTCAGCCAGATTTGAGGTGTTATTGAGTTTCGGAAAGGTAATCATTGATGTGGGTCTTCCTGTACTTCTTGTTTAAGGTAGTGTGAAGCAAATTTTATTGCTAGTGTTAACTGGAAATAATTATTTGTAGGGGACTGATGAAGAACCCCACTTCCATATCATGGCGTTTTCTCACATTCAGGTCAGACCGTTTGGTAAATATCATATAAAATATTACTCAGATTTGCGTCGTGCATACTGCACTTATTTGTACAGTTTGTCTTTAGGTATTTCCGAATTTGTTTTTCTTTGCACGCTAGTCTAACTGCATTTATTACCGTGTATTTATTACCGTAAAATTTTGCTACAAGCAAACCAGAAAAAATATGGTTCGCAAGAGATATTGAAGAGTTAGCCACCAGTATTACACAACTAAAATGGAAATAAACACTTTTGTCTACAAATAAGTTAAATCTACTCCATGTTTTACGTTGTTGAGAGCTAATATTTTCTTCCTACTCAGTCATTGCTCATACAAATCATCACGCGCAACCAGTAGAAAGTTCCAATATTTCAGTATTTTGGTACAACTCTGAATGGTAAGGGATTGAATTCTATAAAGTTTACTTATGGGTACGTTTTAGGTAATCAGTCCTTGCGTAGTTGAATCAAAATCCCAAGTGATCAATTCGTACTTCTAAGTGACGGAGACTTATAGAGAGATAATGTGTTAATCAAAGCAAAAAATGCCCCATTTGCTGTTTGTTCTTTAAGGATTAGGATGTCTGTAATGCCATTATTTTTAAAGCAGAGTATAAATGTACTTAGTCTACACATGTCTGTCACAGTATTTTCTTGGCAAAAGTTTTCGCAAAATCTGTTACATTAAATAAGTAGAATCTGAAACCGTAGATAAAAGAATCCTAAAGTACGTGAAACCTTTGATTGGCGCGAATCTCGTGCATTTATTAGCAGACACTGGTAGCGCATTCATGAATCTTTCAGGGAGGGACGAAACCCGTTGGCATGCTCTCAGCGATCCGCGCTCAAGATCCTGCGGCTGAGCAATAGGAAATTTTGGTCCAAGAAGATCACCTTTTGGACCTCTGGAAGTGGCACTTCCTGAGACTATTTATCGCATATAGATAAGGGATCAGTGATGTTGTAACAATAAACATCAGTGATATTGTAGCAATAAATATTAAGTGACATTCACAATACGAAGGGGAGGAGGTGACTTCGACCTCCCCCCCCCCCACACCCACGTTGGCCAACTTTGCTACGCCCGTTAGAGACAGTTTGAGGAAGCTTGTCATTCTGCTTGGTCACAGCATAAGCATATAGGAAAAACAAGCCATGGAGCCACAATTTAAAAAACTTGAAGTCATGGTCGGCCAGAATTAAACCAATAGGTTAGAGACTGAGCGATGACACTCTATCTAACTAACTGGGTACACTTGATGCTCATAAACGAAATGAACAGGCCAACTGTCGGGGAAATAGTTATGAGTGAGTTATACCTTTCATATTCTATTTTTGTCGACTAGTTTATCCTATTGACACAGCAACTTGCCTCGAGACAAACTCAGGGGTAGAACTGACCTCTGGAAAGCCATCCTTCCTTTGGATCTGCGCCTGTCACCTGACACTATCCGATTAGACGTCTGACACTCTTGCACCTTCAACTTATTTTCTGTGTTCCTTAAAGCGATGCTGTGAGTTTACAAAAAGGAAAAACATTAAATTATACTTTATCCTATGTTTCTTTTTATCCATGAAATTGCAGCGAGTGCATCGATGTATTGAAGAATACAAATCGAAACTGCAAACTGATAGTTATAATGTCTGGAATTAACCTAAACAGCTTAAATCGGTAAATTTTTGAAGGCCCTTTTTCAAACACAGCCCTCGTTATAAACCGTTAAATAACTAACCTGGTGTTGAATATGCAATAGTATCGAGGTGCCACATGGTTAAAAACATTCCATACCACCCAGATTTGATTATCCTCACTGTGCATCAGGCGCTCGATAACACTAACTTACCTGTGTACTCTCAAAATTGCTTTCCTTTACTACTGAAAATGTCACTGTCTTCCACTCCTTGGCACTCACTGCTAACACTCTTCTATCCTTCGTGTGGCCACTAGCCCCCGTTTCTCTTACTATGTCGTTTACGTGAACCATGGAGCTACCACGTAGCTCCATGCGTGAACTCATATTGCACAGTCATTGTGAGAAAGTACGACGGCAGGCACGGTACAGTGTGTATATACAGGTAGTTGTGGTATAAACGACCACACACTAACGCCAGGCTTGTCTTGTTCACTTGTGTTCGTTGTGCCAACTCGATCAGCTGTTTACACCTTCGTTCTGATTGGTCTGTTCAACAGATGGCCCATGAGAGTTTGAATAATGTTTGTGTGGAGCACATTTTCTGATTCCTCAAGTTTAGACGTTATTTCCGCGAGAATTTAAAGGCTGATGCCGGATTTTTCAGCATAGACCTTACTTTTTCTCATTTATTGTTCAAATGGTCGTCTCAGACAAGTGAATTAAATTTTAAACTAAAATTTTTAATATATTTTCCTTTTTGCAATCTCACTGCATCCCTTTAAGACATTTCCAAGGAGACAGCAAAGAAAAATTTACTGGAGGGCAACATCATACCCGCCGACAGAATGCTGCCCATGTCTGAACGTCAATGGATAATATTAGAATTGACCACGGACTTTTATACATGGATATAGCAAGTAACATGTTCGTCCTATCCGTAGCTGGTCGCCCCCGATTAAGATAAAAAAGGCGCACCAAAATGGCCGCCGTGAACCTGTAAATTGTCTGATTTAACAACGACTCTGTAATATTTTAAACAAAAGTTAAACTTGAATGGGTTTAAATATTATATACCTACAATAAATGAAAGGATTCTGACCTTACCTTGCCATGATTCAAAAATATTTCAACTTTCTTGCAAAATATGGCAATATACTTGAGCAAGTCCAAACTTTCACACAAAATCTTAGCAGACGGCCATCTTGGTGCGCTTTTTCTCACACAAACGGTAGCGACACTGTTACGTAGAGTATGCTCTGTCCATGTATAGGAAGTCCCTGGAATTGACACAGTGCCAATTCCAAAAGTTTATTGACTGGCATTAGTAGCATGATTTACGATGTGGAAAATTCCTGGTAAATCGCTGAAATGGATTTTAAGTAATAATTCTGCCTACTGTTTGTCTTGTCCAAAGCATTGAAAGATAAATTATATAAGTAATTATATAAGTATTGACTTTATCCAGTTCCTTATCCTTTACGCAATCTCTATTTTCTGACCGACAAACAACCCCATTTTTAAAGGGGAAGTAAAACAAGAACGCGAAATAAACTTCCCCTTATCTGGAGTGACAAAAATCAGAGTGCGTCATACAGTAAGAGAAAACACTCTAACGACTCGGTCTTTTTTCATTGTTTAAAGATTCATTATATCAAAATTGTGTGAACTTCCTCCTCGCATTGATCTTCTTGTGAACACTGTAAAAGCATTAATTTTAAACTGTAATGCCAAATTTTATTTTTGGAATCACGATCAACTAACGATGAACACTTTTTTATTCATACTTAAAAATATCCCTTGCCGTCAGGTGACCGTGTGTTATCCCGCGATAATCTTTCGGTAATGAATATTTTGGCTAATCTTAAGATACCCCATTTAACTCGGGATTATGTTGTTAACTCTGGGTGTTGAAGAAACTTGTCGTATTCATCAGTCCAGACAGTTCAATTTTCCACTCCTTCTTACAGTCCCTTCCTCAGGTGTAACAAACACTTTTCCAGACAAAATCGTAGTTAATTGTCTCCGGGTGAAATATGGCCTACTATTTCGGAGTTGCCCAACCGAGTGAAATTCAACAGTGGGCGCTCCCTTTTGATTCATTCTCCGGTAGCGCGAAACACAAGCTCAGCCAAGAAGTTTGCAAAAAGCATATTTTTAATTATTGTCGTGAAAGACACGCACTCTCCACAAAGTCGTTCTCAACGCTGAATGCTAAAGGGCTTCCCCATTTCAGATCCCCCAAGATTAAGAGACTAAATCCTTAATATAATTTACAGCATCTTAGAAGCTACCTTGCAGCAGCGCGAGTCAAGAACAGGTCTTTCGGCCACACATCGGAGTTCGTCATCGTTGTCTTTGCAATCGCCGCCGCCGCCACCAATGTGCCATTTTAGGTTGAGTGAATAAACGTCAACATTTTTTATCTTTGGATCTTAGGCTTAGGAACGTCTTATGGAGATTGGAGTTGGACTGTTTAAATATTCACTCGACATACAGTGTAATATATATTTTTGGAATCTAAAACTTGAGGCACACTTCAAAGACCTGGTCCTCTTACCCCAAAGCAGTACCAATTCTCCTACCCTCCTCTCCTGAGCTCCTCAAACATTTGTCTAAAATTCGTCTTCATTCAGACAAAATCTTTTTTTCTTCAGGGTGAGTCGATCACGGGGGGACAGGGCGTCGATAAGGGGGACATGTCCCCCCACTTTTTTGAGTGGAGGGGTCACTGACGTAAAAATCCCCCCCCCCCACTTTTTGTAACTTGAAACCTAAAAGTTAGGTACTGCCAAAAAACTATACATGTAGGTAATGAAAGGTGTCTTTTTCCGATTGCGATCGACTTTCTGTACCAACAGTTCCACATGCTCACTTTGCAAATCCCCAAAATTTTCGCCCGCTCCACGCGCTTGCAGTCTCATTTATGTCCTTTTTCCACTTGCATATCAAACATACATTATTCATAGGTCTCTATGATTATGTCGACTGTTTGTGTGCATAGGGCAGCAGGTACAGTTATGAAGGAGCTCAACTCTTAGGAATTTGAAGAAGAGGAAAAGTCCCCTTCCATGTTTTAATGAAATCTGAAGTCTTTAGTGAATGACCAGCATGGCAGGCTGAAATTGGTAAATACATTTTAAGGAAACTGAAAATGTGTTCGTGCACAGCCTGAATGCAACTTTTTCAGAAAAGTTTATGATTTTATAGCAAAATTTTGACACGCACACATCACACATTTGTATAGCGATTCGACCATTTTGTATTCAGACCATTATCAGAGAAGTAAAATCACCCTGACGTTTGCTACATAAGAGACTATGACCAGGAATTAGAGGTACACCACCATCCTCTGCCTGCCGATAGTGTATGATGAGGTTTCGTCCAAAAAATATACTTTAAGGATTTTTGTATCAACAATCTTACACCCGTAGGTCTGTGCAACAGTGTCCCAGTAGCACCAGTGGGGACCCACCGTCCCTCTCGATCTGTGATTGTCCCGTAGTAGGTTGGATTGTGCTTATGATAAAGTCAGGATTTATTTAACCTTTTTCTCATTTCAAATGATTCCTTAGCATTAGAACTTTTGCACAAATTCTTCGCAAACTATGTCAATTTTCGTTTTGATTCTTATTACTTATACCCTAGAGTACACCCGGTATTTAAATTCACATTGACCGTATAGTCCGTTAAATATTGAACACCATGTTTTAGAAATTTTGGAGCTTCCTAGAAACTCAAAGTAATGAAGCAACATTTTGCATCTGGGCCACTTCTCTTGGAATGCAATAAAGTAGCTTCAGGAGTCAGGCGGCTCTGAAAAATAAAAAATTCGAAAATTTGTCATTTGTGAAATCAGTCTACTAGGTGGTTTTGACAGCTCATGGAATTCCGAAATCCCTCCAATAAAAGCTCCACAATCGCCATTATTTGTTTCAAAGAAGCAAAATTTTCCTCTTGCTTCGCGCGCCACAAATTGCGATTCCTATGCAGAAGTGTTCGCTAAAACCTTAACTACAATTTTCCAAGCTCTGGACTTCATAAGCGAAAAAATTGGAATTTAGCTATACGTGACTCCAGATCATCCAGTGACACCAAAAAATACAAGGCTATTTTCGTAAATTTGCTTTTCATAAAATTCCGAATTTTCTCCAATATAAGCTCTTGACTCAAAAAAAAAAAAAAAAAAAAAAGAAAGAAAAGGAAAAAATCTTCGGAGGAACTCAATTCGTAAAGGTTGGATAACATTAGGCCTATGTAGCAACAACGATCATAGATATGACAATAGGAAATGCAAATTCTTCAGTTATCCCCCAACTTTTCAAACTTCCTCACAGGTAATCCAGAATTGAAACTTTTCTGCAATACAAGTTCCATGTTTTCAAATTTTTTTAAAAGGGGGAAAAATTTCAGCCCAAATAACGTCCATTTAAAAAAAATCGTAAACTTATTTGGATGCTTGCGCACCCCCCCCCCCTTTCCCACAAGAATGTTTTAATACACCGCTGTACACACCTTTTTAGGACAGGAGAAAAAGTTAAGGCCAGATCCCCCCCCCCCCCACTTTTAAAATCAAATCGACCCCCCTGAAAAGGGGGTGAGCAAATAGATAATTTTTGTATACTACAAAAAATGCATTTTTTGGGTTAAAGGACGAACCCTCTATTCCTCCGCTGGAAGGACACTGAAGAAGCGCTTATCCCCTGGACCGGTGGTGGCATTAAGGATTTTATACAGATCGTCCTGTTTCTGGCGTACTGTCGAAATCAAGAATTTCAAAAATCTGTAGATTTTGTATTTCACATAGTGATGAATGTTGTCTTATGTGGAGAACTTTTGCCACATTCGTGATTTTTATGTTTGGAATTATAGAAACTATTATACTTAACGAAGTCGTTGCAATTTTTAACGCTTAGGTGAACAGTTTCATGTAAAAATTGAATTCATTATTACGCCCATTTTCGATTCATCAGGACGCCAGAAAGGGGCCGATATAGCATGGTCTATCAATTTCCCTACGGCTCTGTAAATGGGAAAAGTTTCAAGAATATCAGTCATGGCACCCTAACCTGCTGGTCAAGTAGACGTCTGGAGTTTGAGACCTGGCCGGACCCTATCGAAGACTTTTAAAAGGAAACCTATGCCATTGTGCTTGTTGCGTAGCATAATCATGAGCAGCAGCAGTGGAATAAGGAAAAAGGCAATGAACCACAAGTGGTAATAAGTTTATGACCGGTCCTATTTAAGCCAATTGATTACAAACTGAGCTTTATAAACTTCATCTAACCAACTTACTATCCGGTTCCAGGCTGGTTCTACAACAGCTGAACAGTGATCAGCATTTCGTGACGCCCTTCAATTTCGATCTCAATTAAGAGTCAAACAGGCATTTTAGGTTGGAGTCTTTGGCTTAAAGTACTTTCTGTATGGACCATATGTCAGCGCCTCTGTAGGTGCGACGAAAACAACGGGTAGCTGCATTGAGAATGTCAGAGCAGACGGCCATCTAGAAATTGTGACTTGGGTGACAAACAAATGTCTTTACCAGTTTCCTTTCCCGTATGAATTTTTAAAAAAATCTTAGTCTATGTTATGAGTGAAAAACATTAAGCAACGTTAAGCAACTCATGCGCACTAAAATATGGCCATGCACCCTCGGAAGTTTATGGTAGCGGGCCACTAATTCTAAGTCCCATTGGCTTACACACCAAATAAGGCTACTTCAGTGCCCCCTATCTCCCAGTAGAAGTTTTCAACCAGGACATGCCGCCCTCTGATCGAAGCTCACAATCTCGGCTTTCATAGCACTTTCAAATTTCCATACCATGAGCATTGAAATTTTGAGCTAGAGAACCTTAAATAATAGGGATGTGTTTTCACCATAATAGCTACTCAAGAACGGTTTTTCACAGAGCGGACTAATACAATAAAAATGGCACAAAAGTTGGTCAGATTGCCTTGAATTTTGCACAATATGTATTTTTAATCATTGTTTTTAAAATTCAAATGCAAAAATGATCATATTTTGTAAGTAACACAGTCAGAAACAACGTCCCATAAATTTTTATGGCGCTATGTCTGTCAGTAAACATTTTCCCAGACATGAGTATTGAAACTAGTGGGCCGCTACCTTAAGCTATCATTTGATGTACTGGTGGCGCCCTGTCCCAGCACTCGCATATGCTGTGCTAGCGGATGGTCGATCGTTGGCCAGCCCTTAATGGAATATAATTTCATTTCTTCTCGGAGATGGAGAAGCACCTTAAAGCTTAGTGAAACACTCTTTTGCGATGGTTGTCCCAGTTTAATACCATGGGGAGAGGAACTTGTGTCAAGAATAGATAAACAACTATTAATTACTCATTATGGGATCACCTCAATGTACATAATTGTGAGGAAGAAAACTGAAGTTTTTTGCTTGGGAGGGGGTGGTTGAATAGGAAATATTACGAAATTTGCCTTCATGCGTTAAGAAAAATCCTTAATTTTTCTTCCTATTACGTCTTATTGCTTCAGGGAGGAAATGAATCACACTACACGCACACTGATACAGTCAGCTTCCAAAACAAACTAATCGATTGGTAGTACAAGATACAGACAAAATGCACAAAAGGTTACGTAACATTTGAGGTTCTTAGCAGACTGTTTTCACGTGTGAAAATAGTGAAAGCTTGCATCACTTGAAGGCAGAGATCATGTAAAAAATTCGGAAACCTGTTACACCCCATCGCCCGTTTGATCTTATACGACGTCCTCTTTGTTCAATACGCAAGAAGCGCAGTCACAGCACTTCAGTTTTTCAAACAAATTTTATTCCCTCTAAAGGGAAAGTATTTAGAGAGGAAGGGAAAAATTTCAAAGTATTGTATGATAATCCAAGCTTGTGACGTGTTTTATAAAACGACACGGAAATTTACCAAAGGTGCATTCCATCACGATGATACTGCAAAAAACCCTTTTTCATACTTGTAGGAACTGTTTGAGAAACAAACATCATTGGTGTTAAGTCAAGTCCTTTTAAGTTACTGCATAAACAAAATTATTTGACCGTTGAGATTCATTGTGTCTTTAGGTCATTGAGTACCATTGCGTGATAGAAAATGGACTGAGCATTTTGCATTAGAATGTAACATTCCCTATTTGCTAAAGAAATTGAAATGGGTGTGAAATGTGGTTCAAAGTGTAACGGAGAAATATTTGGCGAATTTGGCAGGTATATTTTTATCACCCACTACCGGAGGACAGAATAACCGCCTTTAAGTAACTTCATGTTGTAGGAAATTCGATTTCTGGTCATGTATTTCTAAGTATGTTAAAAAGCTAATCGGGATTGATATCGTATACCGCAATTTTTCCTGAAGCAAAATTTTATTTTTCGAATGCTCTTTTCAGGAAGATGACAAAATTTCCAAAAAGGGAGTAAAGCAAGATTGGTAGATCTAATGACTGGTTATCTAGAATCCAGTTTTCTGATTGGTTTAACACTGACCGGTTACTCTCAAACAGAGCGGCCTTTATAATGATATTCAGAAACCGATTTGTTTCAAACCAGTTTACTGGTAAGCTGGTATGGGATGTCGATGTATAATTTATACCGACGTTCATCACGTTTACCTGATTGAAAAATGGCCGTGAACATTTGCTCTGTAATCCACTGCCCACGTACACTCTTTTGCTGAACACCACGCGAGCGCTCGGTTTTGTCTGTGGTGCGAAAGGTTGAAGTTGTTTGCAAATCGCGGATATCATTTCAATGGTTCAGCACTTATGCATGCTCATATATGTGACTGTTTGAACGTAATTTGGCCGGATCCCTATGGGGATTGTGTGAAAATTGGAAAAAAGGGTTACCATTGGAAAGTTTGCGTTATATGCAATCCAGCGATTCATGAACATCGACGATCATCGTGCTTGCTTTTACAAGCAGCAGTAGGTCAACAGTTCATTGCTATTGAATACAATGGACAAAGATGCTGCCCTGGTGGATATGTATAAGTTAAGTAAAATGCGTCTTTTTAATATCATTCAAACAATGAGAAGTATTGTCATGCAAAAACTGAAAGAGCATCATTGCAATTTTCGTAAGGAACAGAGCACTAACGACCGAAATTTCGAAACCGCACTGGTTTCCGCAGGACGAGTTTTCGTTACGTGGGGTACGCTAACAAACGAAAACAAAGGAATTGATACAACTAGAAAATGTGGTTACGTACCGTAACCACAATGGACATGACATTGTGCTAGTCTTTGGTTGCTCATGTAGGGGAAGGATGGACTGCCTGGTTAATCCGACGGACAGCAGGGACGTAGATCTAGTATGTGGTTTGGGGGACAAAAATTTTCCAACAGACTATGTTGAACCCTATTTCGTGTCCAGGACCAGAATGATCTATAAGCAATCCACCCTATGAAAGCGAGTGCACCCGTAGGCCTACATACACACACAACCAGACACACATACACACTCACAATGACATGCACATACACTCAAAGTGACGTTTTCAAGAACCCCCCCACCATATCCCAAATGTTATTACATTTTCGTTATTATCCTTTTTTTTTAATTTAAATTTGCCTGAATCATTGGAGGGGCAAGGCCTATGTTTGCTTCCCCCAATATTTTCATTGGTGATGCAATTAGTGCAATTTGCACGGGTAACCACTCGCTGTCCTATAAGGTAGCGGACCACTAACTCCAATACTCATGTCCGGGAAAATGTTTAGTGTACAGACAAAGCGCCACAAAAAAAAATATGGGATGTTGTTTCTGACTGTGTTACTTACAAAATATGATCATTTTTGCATCTGGATTTTGTAGACAATGAGTTGAAATACCTACTGTGCAAAATTCAAGGCAATCTGACCAATTTCAGTGCTTTTTTTTTTATTGTATTACTCCGCTCTGTGAAATGCCGTTTTTGAGTAGCTATTATGGCGGGAAACACATCCCTATCATTCAAGGCTCTCTAGCTCAAAATTTCAATGGTCATGGTATGGAAATTTGAAAGTGCCATGAAAGCCGAGATTGTGGGCTTCGATCAGAGGGGTAGCATGTCCTGGTTGAAAACTTCTACTAGGAGCTAGGGGGCACGGAAGTACCCTAATTTAGTGTGTAAGTCAACGGGACTTATAATTAGTGGCCCGCTACCTATAACCCGGTTCCAAATCTACTGCGCGAAGCTAAAATATTTTGCATGCGAAAAGGATTACCCAATTTACGCTATTCCCCACTGTAATGGAATAAAATATTTTACAATTAATTTGGTAAACATTCTCGGGGCCTGAGAATGAAGAGAGCCCTCGAAATTATGTGTAAGTTTGTTTGTGTTTTGTGCTCAATATGTACCAAATAAATTAATCAAAAAGTTTGAAAGTTGTTTGTACTTTATTTCCTGAAGTTGAAATTTTTATCAGCGTGCGGCCCGATCGCGCGTTATCGTCACGTAGTGAGTTACTTCTCACACATCAATGTACGTCACTTTGTTCGAGCAAGCTATCCGACGGTGATTCAAAATCACTTCGTACTTCACGCAGAAACTAGAAGACACATCCCCCCGCCCAGCTTGCAGAGACAGTGCCCGTAGCATTCGGCATGCTAGGTAAACTGAGCCTTGCATGTATGACACCTTTATAGGTGCGTTCGATTTAGCGGCTCGAGCCGGCTCAACTGGCTCAGCCAACCAAAGATCTTTCTGAAAAGTGATCTTAACGTCATCAAAACGTCACAACTTGAGCCTGCCAAAACGACCAGCCTTCCGAGGTGGTCTAGTTGAGCCGCTGACGTAGTTTACGTCATATTTCGTCCAGTCAAGAAACTTGTTGAGCCAGTTGAGCCGTCTCGAGCCGCTTAATCGAACGCACCTTATGTTACCACGTCCGGATGTCAACATGAGGCCTGCTACGTCAGAACGTACATAACCCTAAAGTGAAAATTCCAACATGCATTGTGCATTACTGTGAGGGAAATTCGCGAGCATGACGTCTTTTGTTTACAATCGGTAATTTTGGACGTGCAAGAGAATACCATAATACAGGGCTCTGATTGGTTGATGTTTTTAAACCGGTCTTTTAAAAGGAGAATCTTCGAGCTCTTTGGAGCTTGCTTTTGGAGTAGGAAAGCGTCCCAAAATTTAATATCAAATATTGATAGAGGCCTTGGAAAGTACTTATTTTCTTATTTGACTGTTTTCTGTTACGTTTCTTTGGGATCATGGCCACTACGCGTCCGGTCGTTCCACTAAAACCAAAATACACTTAAAATAGGGTGGAAGGTTGTTGGCTGTGTGTGGTGTTTAAGGCACAATAGATGTTCCAACAATAGCCCTTTCTCGTTTCTTTTACTTGTCATTTTGATTTAAAACAAAAGGAGATGATAAAACCTTATGGCAAATCAAATGTTTTGAACTTGGGAATGTGATCATCGCCTCTCCAAATCAGCTGTAAATATTATTTTGCATGTCTGGTATGGAGCATGCCTAACAAAATGTTCTAATCTTTAAAGTCAGTGTAACACCAGGTACCCGACGGGTATGGCGATTTGGTACCCCGGTCCTATTTTTTAGTAGGGCCTATACCCGTGCAAATGCACTTGTTGCAATTCCCTACCTGCCACCGAGGATTGACAAACCTGTCCGAAAAAAGTACAGCAAGTGTGTAGTACTAAATTTGTCTCTGATTTAGAATGATTGCCCGGAATGAAGTGAACCTGCGAATGTACGTGCAGTTAACGTACACTAGCTACGTTTACGTTTGACCTCAGCTGGCCTATGCCAATCGAAAACCTACAATGGTCTATACGTATGGTAAAATAGGAGATTTGCATCGAAAATTCGGACTTGAGGTTTGATTGCACTTTGCCTTCGATCGATCTGTACGACATTATGTGAAATTCTTTTTGTTTATACGTTCAATCGGTCACATTGCTTGTACACGGTCGCAATGGACCGTACATAATGACTTGATACTGCTGAACGCTGCGCCAAACCCGGCACTTACACTGCTGTACACATTTTGTACATTCCTTCACTGAAAGCAGTTCAAACGGAGACAACGTAGCATGCCGTTCAGTCGAACTTCCTGGGAATTGCGACAAGAAAATTATACGAATGTTTTCAAATTTATACAATTGTCTTTATAATCACTTCATAAGTCAAATGTAAAATTAATTTGGTTACCAAACAGTTCTACTAAATAAAGTGATGTTGAAAAAACAGGCCAAAGTAGGATAGCATCCCTCGCGTTCATGACTGCGTCATATGTAAAGTAACAGGCATATAACCTACTTAATATTAATATTAGCCTACTTAATATTAATATTAGCCTACTTAATATTACTATTAGCCTACTTAATATTACTATCAGCCTACTTAATATTACTATTAGCCTACTTAATATTAAAATGTCGAGTATTTGAGGAAAAATGTACCGCATTTCGTAATTAGCGACATTTTTCACACAATCTTGTCACATACCGGTCTCCTTTGCTGTACAAATCTTTTCCCAAAAGATCGGTTTGTTTCTCATTGGGAGTCGTCCGATAAACTGAACGAAAGAAATGGGGTCACGTGATCATCAGAAAATGCGACCAACCACAATAATGGACATGCTGTGTCATGTCCATTAACTAGCAACCGTTCGTGTAATCTGCTAGCCATACGCATTTTGACGGCACACGCACTCGTGGATCATCTGCACGAGCACGCGTGCGCGCACTTCTGATTGGTTCTATTTGCGGACTTTGCCTTGCCATGAGAAGTTGACTGTACAGAACTCACTGTTTTGTGATTTGCTTGCCTGCGCTACTCAAGGTGTAAAGATACACCGCTCTTATCTCGTTTGATGACTCTGACCAGGCTGTTCCACATATGTGCTGCCTCCCTATAGACACCGGTTCTAATGATAAACAGTAGTTTCTAGGTCTATCTGAACAGATGTCGGTATCACTACAGCAACGGTATCTCTCAGCTGCACGTACTGTACAATCCGATTCAGCCCACTGAGATTTGAAATTGATAAAAAGTGCCAGAATAACATATCCTAAAAGCTGATTGTCTCCCGTTAACCTATGAACTATAAATGTATTAAGAACAACAGATGTGTGAACGAAAATTCTCAATGCCTTGCAAGTGAATTATTCTGTTTTCCACCTAAGCGCGAGTTTTAACGTCGAAAAACACTGAGAAGTATGACTCATCGTTGTTGAACGTGAAATCCACGCGAGTGTGTGTGAGAGCACGGATCTATTACGTAATAGCTTCAGGGTTGTAAAGTACATAAAGAATACGCATTTGCCCCCACCGTTGTACAGAAAAGGACCAGGAAGAAGTGTCACTTAATATCCGGCTTATCTCGAGTAGTTCTCACACCTGGGAGTGAGACTTGCAAAAGAAAGAGCTTGGCTCGCAAAAGAAAGAGAGATTGCGTAAGATTTTTCGACTTTTTGTATATATACGTTTAAATGAAGCCTCACTTAGATCGGGAAAGTTATCTGTACAGAGCGTAACTAATGTGTTACCGCAGTTACCCCTAGTGTTACTTCAGTTATCCCTACCTCCAAATGCAGTGTGTTCTGTACGATCGTCTTGACATGGCGAAAATGCATTATGGGAAGCAATACTGTGTGAGCATGACGCGCACTTCGCCTCGTCTGTAATTTTCGCAAAATTGGAGTCTCTACGGTTTAATACACCCAACAATAGGAAGTTTATTCCTTACTTAAACTGTTACGAATCTTGACAATGAGAGAACGATCCATAGTTCCGAGTTGTCACCATGATTCATCAATTTTCCGCCCAGTCAAAGCAAAAAAGCAGGCAAAGTCAGTTTAACCCACAGCATCTATCGTACCTTTATATACGCTTAATGCATGAGAAGTCTGTTGTAGTTTCACTTGTTTACCTGCATTGTGCAGTAAGTATACACTGTGCTGGGCTAGTGCATAGCTTGTGTAAAATATATTTTGTGTAGATGGGACGAAAAAATAAGCAGCCATTGTTGATGTCCCACAATCTAGTCAGATCACGATAAACGTCAGCTGACTACGATACGGCAAGTTCGAATGTGAAACCGTCTTCTCATGGCCCGTAGACCTATAAGCGCCATTCACTGACCGAAAGTGCGTCAAGGACTTAAGGTCGTTTTCTTGTTTTGATACTCTGTTTGTAGCCTTTTGATGTCACAGTTGTCTGTGTTACTTCCTTATTTCATCTAGCCCTGCAATGTTTTCAGATTGAAGGGAACAAAAGTTATACAAACGAAACGAAAAAAATGCTGCCAATTTGTTTCATTGACAGTTTTTCCGCTTCCTCGTTGAATTACTTCACTATTTACAGTGGCTTATAATCTTTGTACAATTTAACAGAACAAACAAACAAACAAAACCAACCCCCCCCCCCCCCCCCCCAAAAAAAAAAAAAAAAAATTACGGAAAAGTTCTGGCAATGAGTTCCCAGACCTTTTCTATATTTTTTTTATCTCTTTATTTTTTGTTCTTTTAATCCTTCCTAATATTAAACAGAATGTAATTTTTCTTCTGAATGTAATTTGACAACATCTCCGTTTATTCTTTTATAGTGTAACTTGTATAAATATTTCTCTCTATTAACTAATGAGTTCTACGGTAGAAATATAAACGTTTTTCGTTAGGAAACCTCATCTTCCAATTATTACCTTTTCTTGGCTTATACATGGTAATGCGCTTTCTCTCTCGAAGATTAAGAACTCACACTCAAACTAAGAATATAATACTCCTGTAATTGAATCAATGGCTGTCGAAATTCAAATTCTTTAGAGATATCGCATGGAGGATATCATGGAATACACGCATAATGAAATTACTGAAAACTATTTTATTAGAATTAAAAAGCAATAAAATATGTAGTGGGGAAAAGAAAACGGCTATTTCAAGCCGTGTATAAGACTGACCCATTTTTTCCTTTGCATTTGAACCAATCGATGCGTTTACTCGTTTGCAAATATTTCAGATATTTGAGATAAGTTTATCACTAGCATTTCAAGCAAGTACTATGTGATTCATGCATTGAGCGTAGTAAGGAGACTTGCACTTCACTTCAGGCCCCTGCTCAGTTACAGCAAAGTTTATTTCCCTCTAAGCTGTTATTGCCTAAAGAAACGGTGTTTACAGCGGGGAGTTAATTGTTATTTGGATAAACAACCACAACTCCTTACTTAAATCTATTTTAAATGTTGAAGTCATATCTGTTACACAATAAACGAATAGTCGCATTTTGACAGTTGACAGTACAGTGTTTCGGGTCACTGAGTGTAATTGTGTGATATATTATGTGAGATTTTTCATCAAAAATAGGTAAAAACCGCAGTAAATGGGTTAAAAGAGGAAATTATATGGCACCACTTTGGCGGTAAGCCGCGAGGCAAAATACAGAATTCAAGCTAAAAGATACACGGAAACTTAAATTTAAACAGCTTGCCTGTAGGCCAAAACATGACAGTCAGACAAAAGTCCTGCACGGCTTGAATATCTTTTCAAGTTCAAAGAAGCCGAATCTGCTGCTATTTTGGAGTTAGAGGTCTGATATTTACTCCTTAGACGAAAAATGATAAATCGTCTTTTAATCAATTTGCTACAAATGAAGGTCAGATAGAGTAAGGTAGGAAAGAAATATTTGGCCAGTTTTTTTTTCACAATCCGGTTAGGAATTGCAAAACGGGTACCAAAGGTGTCATATTGGACTTGAGGTGCCATGTACGTCAAAAATTCCTTCCAATGACCTGATCTACAATTGTTCATCCGTTTTTAAATTTCCCGTTTATACCGATAATTTCCTCTATTAATCTTGGCAGGGATGAAATATTTCGCCCACAGCCTGCAAAGCGCAGTATAATTCGGCCTATGTGTAAGCTCGACCTAAGACTGTGAGTGTGTAAACTAAACCAAGGCAGATTAGACAATGTTTCCCTTTAAAATTTGGTGGACTATTTTATCAAACCTTAAATTATTTTTAGATCGGTTCTCATCTGAAACTATCCCGGTTCTTTTTTTTTTCCGAAGGTGTCCTTATTTCGAAGTATGTGTCGTAATAACGATTATCACGTGGGTTAAACCGGAGCAGTTGTAGGCTCAGCCCTCAAAAACCTGCGGTAAGTGGGGTGCGAAAGGCACGTTCAGCCCCAGTGTATGGATGAGGAATTGTGCCAAGAGATAATGAAAGTAAATATGACAGCATGACGCATAGAATAAATAAAATAAGATACATAATTGATTTTGATTTTCCTTATCCGTACAGTTCAAAATTTAAAATTTGGTGGACTATTTTATCAAACCTTAAATTATTTTTAGATCGGTTTTCATCTGAAACTATCCCGGTTCTTTTTTTTCCGAAGGTGTCCTTATTTCGAATTATGTGTCGTAATAACGATTATCACGTGGGTTAAACCGGAGCAGTTGTAGGCTCAGCCCTCAAAAACATGCGGTAAGTGGGGTGCGAAAGGCATGTTCAGCCCCAGTGTATGGATGAGGAATTGTGCCAAGAGATAATGAAAGTAAATATGACAGCATGACGCATAGAATAAATAAAATAAGATACATAATTGATTTTGATTCTACTTATCCGTACAGTTCATGTTGTACAATTTTGCATGGATTAGATGTTTTTTAAATTTAGAAATTACGAAACATGAGATCCATACAGCTGTGTACATTCAGCTTGAAGCACCTAGGCCCCACCGTGTACAACACATTGGGGGCTTGTAGAGTAAACTTTTTTTTTTTCTAAAACCATCCGTGCCAATGATGGTATGGCTTTGCTTAGACAGTCTTCCTGGCACTCAGCCCCCCCCCCTCCCAATAGTTTTTCATTCCAAGGTCGCCTGAAAACGCTTCCTTTTTGTTCTCAATAACTTATCCTCTGTTCAGAATAATGACCTTTCTCTTTTTTGGTTTATAACCGTTGGAAAAAATTAACAACAACCGGTTCACATTTCCCCTTCCTTGTAACGAAAGTTCCAGGAAATGGTACATTACCTTAATTTAAGGAACCATCTCAGAAGAATGTTTTAACCAAAATGACTGTTGTTATAAGATGTTGTGTAATTTTGGTCAAATTTAGATGAATTTTCACCTAAACTTTGCTTGCGTACATTATCTTTTGTGAGTCTGATGTCAATTCTGCATGCAATGTATGATTCCTCAACCTTTCTAAAAATGTCTATGACAAAAGCTTCCCTATTGTGCGTCTGAAACGAAAAGGCCGGTCTCCGTTAATCAGTCCTGGATCACCCCTGGCATAACGACGTCTATAAAAAGGAAAAACAAACTCTTCAAATATATGCTCAAAAACCCTTCTCAGCTAAAGAAATCTGTGTACAAAACCTTTAGAAATAAACTGACCAACATCGTATCTCCAACAATCGTATCTCCAAGAAAAATTATTTTACGAATATCTTTAACAATTGTACATATGACTCTAAACAAACTTGGTCCAAAATTAGTGTTTTACTGAACAAAAGCAAGCAAAAACCTACCAAACCCGATTTTTGTATCATAGATGGTGTGAAACATACTGACCCTGTTGCTATTGGCAATTGTCTGAATAAATTTTTCGTTAATGTTGGTCCGTCGCTAGCTGCAAAGATCTCTTCAAATCATTTACCAGTAATGTTTCATCTGCTTTCTCTACTCAACTAGTGACGATGAATTAATAAGTATTTCAAAATCCTGCCTAGAGCCAGGCAAGTCAGATGGGTTTGATGAAATTAGCCCTTTCGTTGTTACTCGAGTTATCTGTTTTATTGGTAAACCCTTTACTTAGGTTTTTCACTAGTCCCTATCAACTGGTATTGTTCCTGATAATTTGAAAGTCGCAAAAGTTGTCCCACTTTTTAAAAAAGGTGATCCAAATTGTTTTGTTAACTATAGACCTATTTCTGTTTTGCCCTGTTTTTCTAAGATTCTTGAACGCATTGTTTATTGTAGACACTTTAATTTTTTGCAAAAACATAACACTCTTTTTCATGGTCAATATGGCTTTCGACCTGGTCTGTCTAATGATATGGCCATTGCTGATGCCGTCGATAATTTAACACAGGCCATAAACAACAACCAAATTGTTGTGAGTGTATTTCTTGATTTATCTAAAGCGTTCGACACCATTGATCCTACCATACTCTGTCAAAAAATATTTCACTACGTTATTGGGGGAACTTTTCTTTCTTGGTTTACTAGCTATCTTGACAACAGAAAACATTTTATCTGTTTTCAAAGAATAAACTCTGATGTAAATAACATTCACTGTGGTGTCCCTCAAAGGTCAATTCTAGGACCGCTTCTTTTTATTATTTATATGAATGATGTAAGTAAAATTCTTTCTAGTTCATCCATTGTGTTATTTGCTGATGATAAAAAATATTTTCTTTTATGATAGTAGTGTTGAACGTTTGCAACAAACCATTAGAAATGATCTAGCTGCATACAGTGATTGGTTTGCCACAAACAAACTTTCCCTGAAGTTAGATAAGACGAATTGTATTGTTTTCAATGAAAATGATGATATGGTAAACTTTAATATTGATATTAATGGTATATTTCTAAAAAGGTAGATTGTGTTAAATGTTTAGGTGTTTTCATAGATTCCAAACTTACTTGGCATGATCACATTAAGTATATTTCTACTCTTGTTACGAAAAGTGTAGGCATCCTTTCAAAACTGAAACATACACTCCCTAGAAACATTCTCAGGCCCCTTTATCAATCACCTGTAATCCCACATCTCACTTACTGTTGCATGCCTGGATCAAGCAAGTATTTATTAAATAAGTTAGGTGTTCTTCTGAGAAGAGCAATCAGATATATCACTTGTTCCAATTCGAGAGATCATAGAAACAATTTATTCAAATTCATGAATATACTTAAACTTACTGACCTATTCAAACTACATGTGGCCAGTTTTGTCTACCGTTCTCTACATGAAATGCTTCCAAGCTCACTAGACTCTCTCTTTACACACAAATCATCCATACATCCACATAACACAAGACAGGCTGATCATCTACATACAAGGAAGCATCACACCAATTTGTACAAGAACAGTCTGCATTACCGTGCCACCACTCTTTGGAATCACCTACCGTCAACTGTTAAGACAAAGCCTTCCTTAGCTTTCTTTAGGAAAAATCTTCAAAGGTTCTATTTAAGCCTGTAGTAAGCCCATGAACTTGTTTACTAGTACTGTATTCCTGCCTATATAGCTTCTTTGTTAAGCCCGAGGGGTGGGTGGTTGTTGGGTTCTAGGACGGGTGAGGTGAGATGGTGGGTTGCGTGTCTAATATGATTTTTCTTTTGTTTTTCCTAGTCTTATCCTATTTCTTCGTGGTTTCTTTATTATCATTTTTTTAGGGAGTGTCACTTCTCGACAAGCCCTTAAGGGTTTCTAAATGCACTTCCTTTCACACTCTTTGTTGCTTATTTACTTTGTGATACTTGTTTTCAATCTTGTGTTGTGATAACCCCCCCCCCAAAAAAAAAATAAATAAATAAAATAAAATAAATAAAAGAAATGAAATGAATAAAACTACGGTAGAATGATTCATTGTCGTAATATGTTAACCATGTACCGACCTTTTTTACCTTTCCAGCTTGCTTTGTTTACTTGAACAGTTCTATGGGAGAATTTTCAAACCATCTTTATCCTCAAGAAAATTTAATGAACCTTCAATGCACCTGGAAGCTTACGGCTCCCTCTGGCCAAGTTGTGGAGATAACGTTTGATGTAATAGAATTTGATAACAGTACCGACGAAAACGGAGACTGCATAGATGGACTAACGGTAAGTTCTTCAATATGAGCAATTTTTTAAGGTAAAGAGCTTGATTATAATCCTTGTTCCAACTAATGATGTAAAAAGGACTGATTATGTTAACTTATACTTATAAGATGTAAAAATTATTTGAACCGATAATGAAAAGAACAAGATAAATAATTTCAAAACATCTTTCGACCGATATGCTTTGTAAAAACTTGTAATCGACAAATGGTAAATAAGACAACTTAACCCTTCACCGTTGTGCTCCAATGGGGGCATATTTGCGCGCCTCGGGAGTGGGCGGAAAAGCGGACGTAGCCCGCTCCGCATCGGTTTCCGTAGGCCATTGACCCCGTGACCTTAAACTCTTGTCTCTCTCGCTGTTGTGGCCGAATTTCCGGGTAGCTACTCGCAGTTTCGAGCTCCGCGTGAAACAGTAAAGATGTGTGACAGCCGAGCTCTCCGCATGGGTCCAAAAGGACCCAAACAACGGTTAAGGGTTAATATGGTCCTACATGTATATGTTATGACGGTAGGTAGTCAAACATCTAGTTAGGTATAAGCATGTAGGCATGTAGGCGAGCAAACCGACAGGTGACCGGAGAATTAGAAAACTTTTTACACTATGGGCAAAATGTTTTTACGCTGTTGGTTAAAAATATTGATCATACTATCAGTGACACAGCTGTAGGCCTTCATGATATGTTTAACGAATGTTTACACTATTGGTACCTCTTTTGTTTCATAAGGTGTTACTGCCGTTGTACGGTTTGGATTTTTATTACAGTTTATCAATTCTCTAGCTGAACATAACAAATTTCGATGCAATGTACCATGTCAGTAAATCATGTAAAGTCAAGAAAAAGAGTCAGGTAGAATTGCTGAATGTTGTTTAAAGCAAAGTAAAGCGAGACATAAAAAACATAAAGACTTCGAAAATATGCTCTCAAAAAACTATGAAACAGGGAACCATCGAACTGTCGAATCTCGTAGAAACAGAGTTTGCATGGAAAAGAATTAAAACTGAGAAAGCCATATGATCCGCTTCAAACTAAAAACGTCCAATCAAAAAAAAAAAAAAAAAAAAAATAACAATAATAAAATGTACTTCAGCGCGAATGAATCAAACGGATTTGTGTAGTTTTGACTAAAAATGAATCGTTGTTGTTCAACATTTACAAACTTTAGGGCAACATTTGATTCCTTCCACTTAAGGTGCAACTTAAGTCCTTTTCCGTTTCAAGCAGGGTCCTACGTTTTCAGTGACGTGCAGATTAAACAAGAAGGGATTTAAAATTTTGAAATTAGTTTGAAGATCATGGTAAGATATAAGGTTAGATTAAGTAGGTTGACGATATTTGACCTGGTCTTTCCTTCCGTGGTTAGAATTAGAGTGAGATGTATTTCCAAGAAGCTGGTTGGTTTGTATGGTTGAAATTCCCCTTGCCATCTTATATTAAAAATTTTGAAGATTATACTTCGACCTTGATTCCCGACATCACTGGCTAATTTACGGTAGTTACCAAATGAATCTTTAACCATGAAAATCGGTTCACATTAAGTGAAGTTATGCACAAAAACGACATGCAAAACGTGGGAAAGTATTTTCAAATCAACATGCGATACTGTGGACATTTGTGACAAAACACCTCAGGTATTTCATGTTCCGAAGTGAGCAGTTAGTTACTTAGATTGAGTTTTACGGCCCAATTTCCAAACAATTGGTTCAAGTCGAGCCGGTCCCTGCCTTTTTTCTAGTTGTGGCTAACTGGCTTGTTTTCCCTACTCTATTGCTTATGCGGAGCACCACGCACAACGGCAACAGGTTCCATTTTAGAGTGTTTAGTATGACTGTACCTGGGAATCGAATTGAAACGAAGACTTATTTATGAATGCGGTGCACGTTGTACTACTCGAAAATACATACATATACCATTGGCAAATGGTCAAACTTAGGCAATCCCCATATCCTACATACAAATGACTGTTTCATGAGTGATTACTGGAAGGCCGAAATTGTTTTTCAAAAATTGGTGACCAGATATTTTTCCAAATTATGTACAAAGCCATTACAAGTCACGACACCACAAAATTCAAACATTTTACCTTCAGATATGAAACTTGACTATTCATGCGTCATGTAAGCATTTTCATGTGGAAGTAACCTGAACCACTTTCATTAAATTATCGATATCAACAAAATGAGCCTCTTTAAGTCTGTAAATATTTGACCTAACACTACAACTTTATCAACAATGCAAACCGAATAGAAAGTTTACGTCATAATGCTCGTTTTACATTCAAAACCAGTTAAAGCTTTTACTCAAAAGATCCTCTTGCCTCTTTTCAAAGGTTTACAGCGGTGATGCAACTGAAATAATACCACCATTTTGTGGAGTGGGACCACCATGGCCACGACTACCAATCCGGTTACTGTCAACTGAAAATATTATGACTATAACAATGAATAAATTCCTCAGTGGAAGTAGGGGATTTCGAGCTTCTTACAAGCACGGTTTGTCTTTTCAAGAATTTTAAAACATATTTCAAAAAAATTTTAATCTATTGACGAATCCGGACAGCAAGTGATGGATTTTAGTCGGTCATGACTGGGGTTTATTACCTTTTAACCTTTCGAATCCTTTGCTTTCCGGTACCGTGTTTGATTGTACACTGTACTGCTTCTTTATTACCTCAATTTCACCTTAAATGAGGGTTTGAAATAACAATTAGACAATAAATGGAGACGATTTAAGGCTGATGGACCCCACTTATGTCTGCTTGCTCTCACTAAACACAGAGGCTGATCTCACTAAACACAGAGGCTGATCGGATTCGTCTATTTCAACTCCCTGGCTCACCGAAAAAAAGAGTTTTGAGCCTGTTTGAGTTAAAATTTTATGATAGTTTCACCTTAACCCATCTTGTAAAAATAACGTTGAAGAAAGCTTTCAAATCAATTTAGTTTTGGGTCAAAATACGAGCCGAGTGCACGGCCCTTTGTCTAGTCGCAGTGGCGCAACCGACCTTAACATGACTCTTTTAACAAAAGACCTAAAGGTTGTTTTTAAAGATATTTTATGTTTGCTGTCACAACTCGTGCTAAAACTACAAAAAGGGCGGCTTTCCTCTTTCAGTTTTTTGTTTACCTTATAACAAAAACACATCGCTGGCTTCATTCAATAGTAAGGATTCTGCAGTTAGCGAATTGCTAGTTTTGAAAACGTGACTTTGGGGAAACGCCGAATTACATTTTAGATACAACGCTTTATCCTCGTACTCCTACTGTTTGGAAGAACCTTGTATTGAGACTTGACTTCCTGGTAAGAGTAATTTGTGAAAAATGTGTTTCAGTAAGGAAGGCTTCTTCCGAAAGGTTTTCTAACTAAAAGCTGTAACAAAGCATTTTGGGGTGGAATGGGCCGTTTTTCTAAAGTACCCCGATTATCTGGCAAAACGCGTTTGACGAAACCAAACTGCTTCCCAAGGAAGCTACGTCCACTACAGGAGGGATAGAATGTGTGTTGTTTTTGACACAGTAATAGAAACGACACGTACCAAAGACCAAGCCACAATGCCTAGCAGTCACAATATTCAAAGGGATTCGAGATCAGTGACCAGCATCATTTGTTGTGTCTCAATATTTATTTCATTTCCTCGTACGGGAAACCGTTCCCAACTGAGCAACTTTCATTTCCCAGAGATAGTCCAGCTGCAGTGAAGCTCTCCAAAAACAGAAACAAAGCTAGCTTATCCCAACTAAGGTCCTTGTGGAGAAGGAATTTTGCCTACCTTTCATGGCCACATGTTGAAGAGAAGAAAATACCTACTTACATGTACACCGCGTGTTTGGTCTAGGGGTAGAGCGTCCGCCTCTCACGCGGAAGGCCAAGGTTCGATACCCAGGTCAAGTCATAACCTCGCATAGGCAATGGAGTAGGAAAAACAAGCTAGTGAGTAACTACAACTGGAAAAAGACCCTGGCCGACTCGACTTGAACTAATAGGTTGGAAACTGGGCCGTAAAACTCCATCTAACTAACTACTAATATGTTGACAGATTGTCTTTAATAAAATACAGGGAAAAGTATTACGAAAACTTTTGGTAAAATGTTCACTCACTTCCCATATTCTCATAAATAACTGAAGTTATCACATTTACTACCAAGAGCAAAAAACTGCATTCCTATTGAAAACAAATATGTATCTTGTATTTCGTTTCTGTTTTCCATATATAGTGCATTTATAAGCACCGCCCCTTTTGACAGACAAAAACTTAGTTTAGTACGCTGGCTAGTGTAGCTCGCTCAAAAGCAGTTGACAAACCACGCGTGACTATTGCAACGAAACACTGTTGATTTTTACCTGGCAGTGGGCGTGGTTAAACAATTATTAAGTCACGTGAAAGTATTGCACTACTGTTCTGACCTTTCATTGATTAGGACTGCCATTGCGCCCCTATGGTTTATGAGGTTTAACACTTTCAATGGTCATAATGCAAATATGGAACATTTGAAAAAAAAATTAAAAGAAAAAAAAAAACTCTGTTCTTGTGCTATTTTTATCATGGCGTCAATTGGATTTTCTCTTTGTTTCCTTGTAACATATGTAGAACAGTTCTGCCCAGAACAGAGATGATCGCCATCATTGTGGTAGAAGAGCCGTCTATCTTTCTGCGAAGTCGACTTGGGATAAATAGTCCTCCGAAGATTCCTCTTATAGGATCAAGTGACCCATATGCATTGTCTTTTGATCCTATCAGACAAAATTTCTACTTTTCCGACATCCAGAACAAGTTTATTGGACGTATTAGTCTTGGCGGATCAGTCGTTCACAAAGTGGTAGAAAAACATATTGATCGTAAGTATGAGAAGAATTTTAAGGTAGTGATCTTCATTTCTCCTTGAAAGTAATTCTTTTTTATAGATGAGAAAGCAATATATGTTACATCTGTCTCAGTGGAGCACCAGGTTTAATTGGTACCCAGAATAGCTGTCACCCTTTCTTCTTTACCCTCACAAGGTCGTCACCCTGAACAGAACTTTAGTTGTGAGATTCTAACATGTAACTGTGACAAACGTATCCGTTTACCGTTGTTTGGGTCCTTTTGGACCCATGCGGAGAGCGCGGCTGTCACCCATCTTTACTGTTTCACGCGGAAACGTGCCAGTACGGCCAGTATGGAGGCCAAGAAAGAATTCTTTGTTCTCATCTTCGGTCTCGGTAATTCAAGCTTCGGCCTTGGCTCCCATCTCATAGTCTAACTTGGGTTGTTTCTGCTTTCCTGTCTCTAAGGTCACTCTTGCATGCGATTTTGCTGGTTCTAGGATTTCGAAAAGATTATTGCCACTGCTGCATTTTTAAGCGTTTGCCAAATTCTTTTAGTACAAAGAAGGATCTTTCATTCATTCGGACCTAGAATTTCCCACAGCCCTCTGATGTCTTTCTTACTTTCTAAGTGTAAATGTTTGAACGTTTTCGTGGAAATTTGGTTGCTAATTATTTGGAGGAGGAACCCTAAAACCAGTGTAGTGATTTCATTGTCCGGTTTTCCGGTTTTTTCAAATTATTTTCAACCAATTAAAATGGTCCATTTATCGTTACACACAGGCACTACATTACGCATAGTATGCATTAAATACATATTTCGGACACAAAACTCACTGACTTCAAAAGAAGCGGAAAAATTGATTTTTTTCTCAGTATGAAAAATTTATCTGAATAGCATGTAGCATTCAGAAGATACTACTTACTTTTAAAGAACTGCCATTGTTTTCTTTAGATAGAGTGCATTTTGGAAAATCTGTGATGTCAATGTGGCACATTCATTTGACTTTACATTCATGTCGTAGGGTTATGGTGGATATGCAGGAAAAGACATCCCAACATTCCAATAATATCAAGTTTCAAGGACGAAAAGGATATTTAATTATAAAGAAAAAACAAAAATATTTTGTGCCCGGTTTACATAACATCTAGCCACTTCGTTGAGAAATGAAGGTTTTCTTAATAAAAAATAAGCAACCCTTAATATAAGATCTCTTGACTTAGGGAAAGACGTACAGCTACAGGGTTTGGAAGACGTTGTGTGGAATATTATTTCCTTTCATACAATTAACTATAATTATTAGCCACAAGAATATGCCTGTGGGCTGATGGGAATTGATGTTTATATACTAAATAGCCAATCATCCTGAAAATTATTTAAAAGATTGAATTACGATCTTTAAATGACCCATTTCGAATGATATGATAACCCCAAATAAGTATTTTTATTACTGAAAGATAATTCTTTTTCTTATTTCGGTAGAAAACTTTCATACACATGGAAGCCCACCAGCAATACAGTGGCGTCACCAAGGGGGTGGGGGCAAGGATCAACAATATTTCTTTTGTAGTCAGAGAGTGGCTACGAGATTTAAAAAAGTTAAATCTTCTTTTGACCGACAAGATAATGCAGTACTTTTCTTTTTCTCCGAATGAAAATATCGCAAACACACCTGGGAAATTTCCGTCTGTCTGAGGGGTTGCGTTTTTAATTCAAATTTTCTGCACATGTTCGAATACGACAAGTGAACGAAGCGTACAACTCAGCTATTTGTTCTGGCAGGAAAAGTCTTTCCTGCCAGAGAATCACAATCTACCTGCCCATAAACGTCATGCTTACTCTTTCTTTCCAGCTCCCCCTTTTCAAAATTACAGCCGGATCCGCTCTTGGTAGGCCTAGTAGTTTCATAAGATTTGTTACCAATTTAATCTTACTTAAAGTTGCCCGGGAAGTCAGTTTGATATTAGACAGTGAGTGTAAAGCCAATAAAATTATCCTTAATTTACGATCTTAATACCCCACAAACCCCTTTAAACCCAGGGGCTTCCGAAGGCTTCGCCCCCTGGACACCACCGGGACTCACTCAACTTTTTTCTCTATGTTTCGTACTTTCCCCTATTTTAAAATGTCAGCCTTTTCGACCAAAAGGTTTCATCTGGAGGTAATGTTTTGACCGGAGTTAAGTCAATAGAATTACCCTTCAATAACAACTTTAAACCTCACAAACAACCTTGGACCCCCCTGAACCCCACCAGGCCCCCAAGGCGGGCCCCTGGACCCCACTCGATAAGGCTTCAAGCTTTGCGCTTGCTGGGACCTCCGGGGCCCAAGAGTGGAAACTTGAAGCACCCCCTGCGAAATTATAGTGACCTCCAGTGTCCCACAGAAAGAAAAGCCTGGCGACGCCACTGCACCAATAGTCTCGGTATGTGACAAAAAGGTAGAGCCAGGATTTTTTCTGACAAGGGGAGAACCCAATTGAAGGACAGTGAGCTGAAGTTGATGTTGAAAGAGGGAATACTGCGCATGCAAACTGAACTGGGTTTTTTATCCAGAAAAAGGGAAAGAAATGAAAATTTGGAAGTTTTATTGGAGCAGTGTGGAAAAAGTTGGAATTATGCAGAAACGAAATTTCAGGAAAATTCAAATTCGCCTTACAGGATTTTCCTGCAATAGTAAAATCAAGTATATTGGCTGGTCTAATTAGAGTTGTTTTGATTAAATATGCCGAAAGCGTTTTTAATCTTTCAGAGAAACACTACCTGGTGATTTTGGAAATTTCGGAAAAAGAATACGGTCGGGGGAGGGGGATTGAGAAACCTGTACTCAAGCTATCTAAGTCCTTAATCAGAATTTATATCTAAGTTATATCTGTAAATATCTCAGTGTTATAAAGTTTTTTATGGCCACACGAAGCCGGATATAAAAACCTTTATAGGTGTCTTAACACATTATATCAAGTTCTATACGGTCATATCAAGCTCCAGGTATGTAAAAAACGTTGTGGATGGCCATATCAAGCCAGACAGAACTTGATGATATGCCTTTCCAGATAAGCAAATAAAGTTTGATATGGCCATATCAAGCCAAATTTTAACTTAGGAAATGCCAGTCTAGATTTGTAAATAAAGTTTTGGATGGCCAAATGAAGCCAGATATAACTTGATGAAAAGTTTGTCTAGATATGTTATTAAATTTCTATATGGCCATAACATGCCAGATATAGCTGATTAAAATACCATGGCAGAGATACATATAAACTTTTATATGGCCATATTAATAATTTTTGGTTTAATTTGTGTAGCTGTCCTACACAAAGGCCTTCTTTGGAGGCTGAATAAGTATCAACAAACCAAAGTCATAACATTCAAACCATTTTCCGCCATGTTATACTAATATATGCAAATGACTTTTCAATGTGGGCGCGGTCAAATATTTACAGCCCTGATTTTCTTTTCTTTATGGTTAAGGGAGTAAAATGGGAAAAATCATAAAACCTGCAACAAAGTAAATGTTGGAATATTGCCTCATACGGTAACTGAAACCAACAATGCAGTGTAACATTTAAAGTCAGGAATTTCAAAGCAGATTGTTCTTCATTATTTAGTAATTAAACAACAGTTACTTCAAATACTTAAGTCAATGTGATACAACTGACATCAAACTTTGTTAGAGATATCCAAATTTTCTTTACAAAACACTGGCTAAGCAAAGTGATCTCTTTTCGGCCTTTTGGCTAAGATCATGTGTAGTATCTGTTCTTTTCACCCAGTCTAAAATAAAGGCATGCATGACAAACGAATAATGTAAATGGTCTGAACGCCTTGAGGTTTGTAACACATTGTTCTTCAGTGGACGTAATAGCTTCCTCGGGAAGCAGTGAAAGTTTTGGTTTCGCCGAACGGCCCTTTGCCAGAGAGTCGGAAGGACTCAAGAAAAAAAAAA
This sequence comes from Holothuria scabra, assembly GCA_037179385.1. NCBI lineage: Eukaryota > Metazoa > Echinodermata > Holothuroidea > Aspidochirotida > Holothuriidae > Holothuria > Holothuria scabra. Next base: position 48,979,338 of record CM074183.1, on the reverse strand, counting down.
TACTGGCTAAGCATAGTTTCTGGTAAGCTTTACAAAAAAATTGGTGCACTAATAAATTTTGATGCAAACATATTTAGTCCGGATAGGGCCTGGTTAAAAAAAAACGTGCAAGTGACATATATGCACCACATCTGTCCCAAATGAAATTTGAGCCATAGCAAATTTATATGGGCCATATATTCCGTTATGTTATATCTGCCCAATTTTTGTTAAAACCAGACAGAAATTCCATATCTGGACCAGATATAAATTTCCAAATATGGCCTATGTATGGATTTACCATATATGGACCAAATCTGTCCCATTTAAAATTTAAGACATCAATTTTTATATGGGCCATATATGCCTTTATGTTATATCAAGTTATATCTGCCCAATGTTTGTTAATGCAATATGTAAATCCCATATCTGGACCAAACGTGGGCCAGATATAAGTTTCCCTATAAGACCCATGTATGGATATTGAGTGTTGTGGGTGTAGGCCATCATAGTTGGCCCACTGACAGAAAATTCATACCTCCAAAGCCAACCTTTTTCTATTTTAGAATCTTATGCCTTGGTAAAATCTGGATAACTTTTTGATGATGTTTTATATTCACATTTATTCAAGCAGTTGAAGGAAGGTGGGGTTTTTTTTTGTCTCTACCATTGATGTAATAGATACCATTCGAATTAGACTCCAACTTTTTCTTAGTATAATAAACAGTGTTTGAGAGCTGTGATAATCATCACACTGCATTTGTGTTTTCCTAAACAGATCCTTTGGGTGTGGCTGTGGGATACCTTACGAGTTTATTGTACTGAACTGATGCTAATCGACACGAAGTGAGCGTCTCCAACCTTGACGGTTCCTTACGAAAGACACTTTTAAAATCATCTCTTGACTGCAGAACTCCAAAGGGTATTGTACTGAGTCTCGACAATCTGTGAGTATTGCACTGTCTAAAATTCTTCTCACCCTGTAATCAGTCCAACAAAATATTGTGAGGTAGGTCGAAGCGTTCTTCATTTAACTGTTGGCAGTGGCGTAGGAAGCATTCTGAAAGAGGGAGGGCAGAGCATTTTTTGTCTATGCACCTCACTCTAATCCGCGAGACCAAAAGGTAAAGTTGTATGCTTAAGTTTTACCTTTTATCTACCAGGAAAGGCGGTTTGATAAAAAAATGTAAGTCATAACTTTTTTCTCAAATAAGTCTGCGCTTGAAAATGTGGAAGTCTTCGTTTTTTACATGTCATGCTACACAGGACAATTTCAGCATATCCATGTCCTCTGCTCAACTGAGCAGTTTGCAAATTACACTATAAAATATTACGGTATATTTACAGAGCAACAAAATAAAGAAATAAATAAGGATTACAGAAAAGTTGTGGAAACTTATTACTAATACTTTTCTATAATCGTTTTGTTCCTCTTAATTTTTTCTGTAAATTCAAAGCCAATTTGGGCCATTTTTACGGTTTATCTGATAAAAGGTGTATACGGAAGGCAAATGATTACCTGCGTGAAATATGATGTCTTGCCAGAAAGACTTTCCAAGCGGAGTGCCACCTGCAGTTGGCGTGGGAGATGACAGAAAATGTTGAAAAATCGCAACCCCTCAAACAGTTAGAAACGGCATTTCTAGGGATTGTAGGTAGTAATTGAGGGCAAAAGGCTAAATTTTCATTTTTTTCAAATGTAAATCACTGTATCAGGAACGTAATTTGAGGAGCCAGCGAATTTTTTCCATTAGTAAACAATATTCTAAGATGTGGAGCTTGTAGTGCAGAAAGTTTTGGACTCTGGGTTTCCTTTAAGGGAATTTGAAAATTGATTAGTGAAGAACCTACATCTATTGGCAAATCTAAAAATGGTTGCACGTTGACTGATCATTGTTGCTGCTACATCTTAAGCATACGAAATGAGGCTCTCTGATACTTTTCTCTCTTTTAAACAAAATGTTTGAAAATCAAGAGCTTTCATTTAAGAACATTTCAAAATTTTGTAACAGACAAGTTACGAAAACAGTACTATAGTTGCCGGTATAACTTAATGATCTGCTGTCATATATAGCAAATATCCAATTTTGTCAGTTCCAGAGCTCGGATAAGATTAATAAACTGATTAAAGAGCAAACACTACTGCATCATGAATTGCACTTTTCTGTGTGTGAAGCGCGCAGAAAATTTTGCTCTTTTGAAACAATTTATTACAATTCGGAATTCAATGAGTTAGTTAAATGGAGTGCAACGGCCCTGTTTCCAACCTATTGGTTCAAGTCTAGCCGAACACGGCCTTTTTTCCAAATCGAATGAGAGTTAAGAAAATTACGCCGTAAATGACTGGTGTCACATATGGCGAATTTTCGATTTTTACAATGTTCAAAGTTGTGGGGCAATCGTCCCCTTCCCCAATGTAGCTAAGCAGCTGCTAAGACTGAGTCGCCATTTTCAGCTTTCGTTTGTAATAAATTTTTCACTTCCATCTAGAAGTACAGTTTCACTACCACTGGAAGAATACAGTTAGTTAACCATGCGCGTTCGACAATCGTTTTGGTTTTTCATGAAAAGTTTACAGTGACTGCAGTATGATGCTTTCACATTTCGTGCTATTTAACTACGTACTTACATTTCAAATTTCAAAAGTTGTCTGGTATTGTTATGCTCTGTGAAAGTCCGCCTGTCACGCCGTCTGTGTGCACTTGCGGGGGGAACAACTTGTAGTAATGTTCGTGAAAAGAAAAAAAAAAATGTCGCAGCGCCTATGAGATAAAATTCCCCGGTGACGATCGTGGGGTGCACGTTGGGGGGAGGAGGCATGCTAAAAAATACCCCCAGACAGAGAATTGTCAGGGAAGATCCAACATTTGTTACTCCTTTGAACTCCTATTTCCCGATATTAAGCTGCCACTGTCTAGAAACATTTCTAAGACTCAAAAGGATTTCGGCACTGAAGATAATGGATTCTGTTTTCTGCTACATCTTACAGACCTATCATTACGATTTCATCCAATGTAACTATTATATTACCAGCCTTCGGGGCAAAGTGTCAGTTTTACGTTTTCGTCGTTCGTCGTCTCATTTAACTTTATAATTTATGCAAAAAGCTGTGATGATGGAGAATTTTTCAAATTCTTTATTTCCAAAAATTTTTGCCTTTCTTGCAGAAAATTAACACGACCGAGATTTTTTGCTAGATTCGAAAAATGTGTCATGGTGACAACTCATCACGATATTAGGTACACGGGACACTTATACCCAGTTAAACGTTTATAGCCAGACGTTTAACTTAAAATTTTTACTGGGCTCTTTTTTGCAAAGACGTTCCTTCAAAGTAACAGCTAACAGTGACCTTTGTTTCCCTATTAAGTCCGTTTGAAAGGTGCACATCATCATTGCAATGTGTAAGTCACACTAAGAGCAAACTAACGGAAATAAAAGGACCTTTTAATCAGATTTCCTTCCCTGAAAAAGGATTAAAGAATCTCGAGCACATGATGTCTGAAAATCCCTGCTCCAAAAATATTTAGAAAAAAAAAACTTTTCTGATAAACAAAAGATAAGCAACATATACGGAAAAGATAAAACAAGATTACAAATAAGTATCACAAATGTTGGCACAACGCAAATAAAATTTTAATTAGATAAATGGGTAACTACTTTAAATTGTGGTTTCCTGCAGTTTTCCTTTAAATTTACAAATTTACCTGGCTGGAAGGTTGGAGAAATCAGGGTAGTATTCATTAAAACTAATAACACTGACACACAGAATGACTATGTTGCAGTTGCCTCCTGTTTCAGTGCTCATAACCCATGTGCATTGACAGTATGTTTTTAACAATTACTTTTTTCATAACAGCAAGATATTTTGGACATGTGAGAGCAGGATTCAGTCATCAGAGGCAGATGGTTCCAACCGAAATCCAAATTTCGTCAACATGGATGTGGTAGATCCATCAGCAATAACCATTGACCCTTCAGGTAGGAATTGTAACTTGTTTACTATTTAATGAATAGGAGAGTAAATTTTTTAACTTTAAATATTTTCAAAAGAGTCACTTTATTCCCACTTATCGATACCATTTGATTTGAATTTCGCAGGAGTTTATTTATATTGGCTGGATACACATCTTGGAGTTGTCGAGAGGATAAGGGTCGATGGATTTGGCCGTTCCGAGAGTCTTTCTTCAAGTAGCGGCATTTTCCAACAACATCATAGCATTGCCATGGATGAATATGCTTTTTTCTTCACAAATATAAATGAGCAAGAACTACACATCGTAGAACGTTTTGAAAACAAGCCAAAGAGCCGCACCTTTCATCTTATTCCACCTAAAACGTTCAGGGGACTTTATCATTATAAATCTGACTCCCTTATACCAGGTTTGCTATTTTGCCTCTTTTAGGTGTATGGCAAAGTTTGATTAGCTGGAAGACCCTAGATATTACATATTGCTGTATGTTAAGTTTCAGACCGCAATCGCTACCTGGGCGCTGACATAATCTCATGAGTCACTTCGTTAAAGATGGGAATGTGATTTTTAACATGTTAAAAAGCAGTTCTGCAAGGAAGGGACAAACATTTAACAAATGAATTAAGTACTGTCCCCGTCGTATATTGAAACGAATGACGACATCCAAGGCTTTATTACATATTTTACCTTTACGGTATAATATTGAAATTTGGTGGAGAGTTTTGAATGTTAGCAAAGTTTCTAAAAGAGATTGAGCCTGTATGTTTCATTTTCTGAGTGATATGTTGCACGGGGTAGGATATTTTATTTTGCAAATATTTCTGTAATTACTGACCTTTCTTGGTTCAGATACAATTACCTCAATAAGAAACAAGTCAACTCTGTAAATGGCCTAGCATTGGAACATACACGAGGAGGAGGAAGGTGATGGCTCCTTTGGTAGGATTTTGAAGAGAAAATATTTTGTAACGGAACCAATAATTGACTTATACTAATAATGATAATAATAATAATAATTAAGCATTTATATAGCGCATAACTTTTAGAAATACATATCAATGCCCTTTACAGAGAAGAAAACAAACAAACAAACAAACAAACAATTACAAAAAAGGCTGATTTAAACAGGTGACGCTTAAGACGGGTCTTAAAGGTGTTTAGAGTAGAAAAATACCGAATATGTTCAGGGATATTGTTCCAGAGACGGGCGCAGTAATTGAGAAGGCCCTTAGGCCGTAAGCACTGGTTCTAGAGGAAGGAGTTTTCAAGAGACTTTGGGAGCAAGAGCGCAGTAATCTTGTAGTGGTGTAAGGAGTGATTTATTCCATAAGATAACCTGGCGACATATGATGAAGAATTTTGAAGATGAGGATTAAAATTTTGTAAGTAATCCTCTGATTGACAGGCAGACAATGAAGGTCACGAATAACCGAAGTAATATGTTCATTTTTCCCTGTAAGTGAAATAAGGCGGGCTGCAGAGTTTTGAGATACTTCTCGTGCTAGACCAATGAGTAGCCCGTTGTTATTGTCCAGCCTGGTTGTTAGGAATGCGTGAACTAGTTTTTCGGTTGTTGATTTATCAAGAAAATTACTAATTTTTCTCAAGGCACAGGACGCCGCACGACATATATTTTTGATGTGGGACATCATTTGAAAGTTGGTGTAAAAATAGCACCGAGATAACGGGCAGACTGAGCCAGCTGAACTTGGGAGCAACCTACAGCCAAATGAGTAATCTGGGGGACATTAGAAAACTTAGATGAGATATGAAGCACCTCGGTCTTACTGTCATTTAACATTAGGGAATTGGTAACCATCCATGCCGTAACGTCGTGAATACAATCTTCAATTTTCTTTACTGTAGATGCTCTATCTAGACATTTCATAGTGATATATAATTGAGTGTCGTCAGCATACATGACACATGACAGGACGTGAGCTCTGATAATATCTTCTACAGGAGCAGTATAGGTTATAAACAAAATCGCACTCACTACAGAGCCTTGGGGCACACCCCATTCTATGTCCATCGGTTCAGACCTAGCATCATTGATTTTAATTGCAAGTTGCTTTCTACCTTTCAAATAAGAAGAAAACCACGTAAGAGCCGAGCCTGCAACTCCATAACTTACTTTCAAACGATCGAGAAGTATTTTGTGGTCTATAGTATCAAGTGCAGCTGTAAGGTCCAGAAGAACAAGGTTAGCTTCACTCCTGTTATCAAGGGTAGTAGCAGGTCGTTAGCCACACGGATAAGAGCAGTTTCAGTGCTGTGGTATTGTCTGTATGCAGATTGTGAGGTGTGAAAAGGTCGTTTTCAGAGAGGTAAGTTGTGAATTGGTTCATTGCCCATCTCTCAATAACTTTACCCAGGAAGGGCAAATTAGAGATAGGACGGTAGTTTTTCATTTCTTCTGGATCCAGGTGCGATTTTTTGAGAAGAGGAGTTACCAAGGCGAGTTTATAATCGGAGGGGAAACACCAGACGTCAATGACAAGTTAGTCAGATTAGTGATTGGCAATATGATGATATCCAGGATCTGAGTAATAAGGATAGCAGGCAATGGATCCAGAGGACACGATTTTACTTTGGAGCTTTTAATAACTTTAATAATATCCTCTTGTGAAAGAGGACGGAAGATGATGCTTACCGCTGCATAAGATTTCACCTGAGGGTACTGAAATATTCAATGTTTTCTCAAAGGAGGTGGACAACACACCTGAGGATGCTTCAATAGGCCCTGCAGTTAGCCACCCCAAACAATATATCCTGTATCATCTCACTCAAAAGCTGTCGTACAAGTGACGTCATCCTGTGGTGCAATGCGCTCTAGTCAGGCGGCAAGTTTCGCATGGCGGTCGCACATAAATCATATGAAATGCATTCATATCTCTGTCATCAATTAGAATGGTGGTAATCGATTAACGTTGCTATATAATTTGTCCTTCCAGGACTTTTCCATACCGAGGATATTTTTGACTGCGTTATTACTTATATTAAGCCAGGGATTAAAACAAAAGCCTGATCATTTTCATTTAAAGACACAGATTGCCTCCAGCATGGGGCAGTCTCTCTCATGGCGAACTAAGGCACAAGTTATTGCCCAATTGCATTAGACCAGAAGGAACAATGTGAAAACATAACAATAAACGGAGAATGGATTTGCTAATATAATCTACCCACCATTACTGACGTACATGTGACGAATTGTTTGAGGAATCGATTAGACATTGTATAATGAAGTAAAAAAAAACCTTAATTTTTTTCAGATCAGCATATTTGCTCTGCCAGCAATGGAGAATGCAGGGAGCTTTGTTTTCCAAGTGAAGACTCTTTTACATGTATTGAAGGTAGGAACCTGAGTTAATAATGCCAACGCGTAAGCCAAACCAAGACTTACTTATTTTGTCTCAACTACCAGTCCAAATATCTCATTTTCAAGGAATTGTTAGGGGCGATATATTGAAATATTTTAGCTGCATCCGGTAAACCATTAGTCATTTACAATTTTTGCGAAATATCGCTCACTAAAAACGTAATATAAGTTCATAGAAAATATCATTTCCCAAAACGTATTTGAATTAGTACGTTGTCCGCACTAAGAAATAACTCCAATACATTGAAAGTAATGAAGGGAAAGTAAATAAAGGAGATATTGCATCTAAACATACAAAGAAAATAATTATTAAACATGCCGTTTAGTTTTACCAATAAATCATAGCAATATCTTTGTTTAAATAAAATAATTATGCGATTGAATGGAATTTGTAATATTTAAATTTTGGAAGTTTGAGGGAACAAATTTTTCTTCAGAAGCAAGTGATTGAACTTCAAATAAGTACTGTAATTTCATGAAAAGAAAACTGTCATATAGTCTAATTTTTAAAAGTACATAATATTGCGAAACAAGTTTCGGTTTTGTAATTAGGAATTTTTTGGAAAACCAAACGCAAAATTTCCTTTTTATTCAGAAAGCTCAATCTTTACATTTTAATTAACAGGTTCGTTCAACACTCTTGAAAATTTGCAAACCTTTAAAAAATTTCACAACCCATGAAGATCGACTATTACTGATGAAAGAGACATATCGTTACTTAAAAATGATGTCACTTATTGTTTTTTCCACAGTTACTCCAAGGATATTCAACTGCCCAGATGAAATTGTAAAGTCCAGTGTCCTTCCATTTGAGACTATAAACTGGGCCGAGCCTACTGCAATAAGCCGAAGTAGCAATCAGAATGCAAATGTGCCATATCGATTTAGGTCTCACAGTCCAATGTCGGTGTTTTTAAGTGGAACTACCCACGTCGAATATGTTTTCGAAGATGACGTCGGTAATGAAGCTAAGTGCGCATTCAACGTGACTATCCAAGCACATCGTAAGTTATAATTTTCACCAATATCCTGCCTAACGTTAATTTGGAAATGAAAAAGGGGGAAAATGACAAGCATAATTGAAAGACGTAGTCATGATTACGATCCAGTTCCAAAAAAGATTCTGCATTAGAAAGTGTGCTCAATTTTGACACATTGCTAGAATCAAAAGCAAAAAATGTATTGCCTCATTTACCAATTTAAAAGCTGAAACACACCAGAAAGGGAACCAATTCATAAATTAGCAGACAAATACAACATGAATGTCATTATGCTCTAAAATGAGCAAAACAGAAAATGAAATCGTGATGAACTTCCCGGGTCTCTTGCACTGTTAGCAATTCTTCAGTTAAAAAAATGTAAAGAAAAACCTCATAAAAAAATGAAAACTTCTAGTGATGAAAAATGGCCTCCTAGACGAAGCAACTCCTTTTTATCCAAGTAATTGTAGTTCATGTACTTCTTTGTAAAAGTGACTGAGACAGACATCAAGTACTGCCCTAATGACCTTTTGCAACAGGTATCGAACACAAGACCCTTTTACATAAAATTGCTCCTTCATTTGGCACTCTATCCTCTTTATCGAATCTTACCAAAGACGGCTTAAAATGGAGTCTTCTAGCGTTGGGCTTCTGCTTGATACTCCGGATAAACATTAGCGCGCGGAAGAAAACCGATCCTGCCGTAACCAATACCTCAAAAAAAGATCGTGGGGCTGCTAGAATGGACGTTGCTTACGTAGCAGTCTGTGCGGCATGTTCATTGTTCAGTCGTATCTCTGGTTTGCAAAGCTGAGAATTAAGCTGAGTAAACAGAGTCCGTTTCGGGTATTAGGATAGACAAGAAGGCGAGACAGTTTGTGCATAACACTTCAACAAACCAATCTTTCCTAAACATAAAGTGGTGATTTAATGATATTTTTCCATCCATCATGAAAAAGATAGGTCATCTGAAGTGTATATGCTAATTTGCTGCAGAGTTTGTATTCTGACTTTTTTGAAAATCCTTTGTTTGCTCTAGTGGGATTGTGTTAAGTCGCAACCTTTTTGTGGCTCTGAGATCACTCCTAAATTGTATTTGTTTGCAATGCATGCATGGATTTTTATCATGTAACTTCTATAAACCAGTATCGAAGAAAGAAAAATGTGGTTATTATTTCGCTTCGTAAAATCAGATTTTACATGGTCTAGTTTGGTAGCTTGTCATGATGCTTCTGATAGCCCACCACACTCTAGTATGGCTCAAAAAAGGCCAAAAGCCAAGTTGAAAGTTAGTGTAGACTGGGTTTTTTAAACAAACTTAAAGGACTAATCCTCTCACCCCAAAATTACAATTTGTGTAGCAGTCTACAGAATTATCAATCGGCTCGGCTGTATGATTGACAGCAAGTTCAAGAAATGCAGAGTACCTGAAGCAATAAACTGAGATTGTGTCTGGATGAGAATGAATTGTAGACAGTTGTGGGAGGAGCTTAAGTTAACAGATTAAGAGAATTGGAACTGCTTGCGGTGAGATTTGGCCTTTTTTTATTTTGAATACTTCTTGTCTTCATATGATAAATGTTTTATGAACCAGTAATGAAAATGACGAAGTGCTTTTGGTTGATGACATGATTCACATTTTCCAATGGACCTTTGTTTTCAGCTACTACTTCATTTGTTCCTACATCTTCAAATGTAAAAGAACCGTCTTCAACCACTGAAGGAAATGTATCTTATAACGACGCTGTGTTAACTTTCCAGAACATAATAATTGGCATGGTAATGTTACTGGCCTGCATAACAGTAGCTATCATTGTTGCTGCGTTGTGTTGCTGTGGGTGTTGTAAATGTGAATGTCGCATTAAGAAGCGAAGACCAAGAACGGGTCAACCAACAGCCTGGACCACACAAGTAGGTCCGAACATCACTCAACACTATCCTGCGGATAACTCTGTGTACTTAAGGGCTGTGCCGTACCCCGACAAGGAGGAAGACTACTTCACTGTAGTATCTTAGGAAAAAAGTGTATATTTTCAAATATTAGCTGACTCTTTTGATATAAATTTCTTCATGTTCATACGGTGTATTTAAAAAGAATTACATGCCTTTCATATGAGCTCTAATGTGAAGATTTTTTTCAGCTTGCATCGCAATTTGCTTATAATGATTACGTAGCTTTGAAAAGTACTCTAATTGCATTAAAAATCGGTTTTCGAATTCGGTACTTTGTCGCAGGGCAGTTCGGCGTGCAACTAAGGATACACAAACTGAGCTCAGCACGTAGTGTACGGTGTTCCTCTGTGTTCGTGAAAGACGTGCAAGTAGCCATTAGCAAAAGGTTTAAGAGTATAACCAACCTAAATGAAAAAGTGGTCTAGGCCTTACTTTACCACGGATTAAAATGCAATTTTTACACCAAAGAGACAGTTTAGGCACAGTCCATTACACATACCCACACAAGATTTCTTCTTATCTTTGGGATGGATTAAGAAATAATGTCACCAAACTTCATGCATTCCCAAATGTTGGTTGTTAAGTGCGGGATTAGTTTATACTGATGATTTGAAGGATGTGCGCATGTTCGTAACCCCTAAAAGGAATTTCCGAATTCGTTAATTTCTTGTTTCTCTTGATTGGACGCACAGAAAAACTTAATGCGTTCATATACGCGTATTGCCACGGTCTTCACGTAAGGGACTGTGATATTTGCTTGACATGCAATTGCCCTGGTTGGCAAATTCGTGGGAATTTCTGGCCAAATATCACCCACTTGATCCAAATTCATCAAGAGGTAAATAAATTTAAAATTCACAATTAGACTTCATAAGACTCCATTCAGTTTTTTTTTAAGAAAAGGTAGAAGAATTGATATAAAAATGTTTCACGAAAAAGTCACTACCGGACTCCCGAAGGCTTTTATTTAACTATTGAATATGACACTACAATTATTACCTTCTTTAGTGCCCCCTTATATTTGAAAAAAATGATTTATAGCATAGTTTTTTTTTTAAAAAAATCCTTTAGAAAAAAGCGAAAAATTTAGCATGAAAAATTTAACTTTTGGTCAATGTGGTAGGGTGAGGTGCATAGTTCAAAAATTGCTCCACCCCCCCCCCCCACTTTCAAGTTGCTTCCTACGCCACTGCAACGTGGGGCACAGTTAGCCTCCTCGGGGCCCATTTCAGTAGTTACCCGATGTAGGGAATCAGGGGGCGAAGCACCGGAACACAATTTTGTGCACCACAACGAAGAATTAACTGTCTGTAAATGACACTGAATACGATCACTACAAAACAATCATAAAGCAATTAAAAAGGTACAAGGGTCTACTTACAAGCTACCGAATGTGCAATGTTTGGTGCTTATTCAATTATTTCAATAACCCTCTCTCACTGAATGTATCGCTAAATGTATATCCATATTTGTACTTGCTTGTTGTAATAAACGGGTGATCATGCAGTTGACAAATCCTGTAGTTTGGTGGTTCAAAATAATATATGGGAAACTATTGTAATCACTGTAAAACTGCAAAGCACACCCTTATACAGGCTTCCTTTAGAAGCGTCACATTTCATACCAGTTTTGTTGAAGAAAGCTCCGCTATGTACTTGCAGATCATGTGGTGAACATGAATAGGTATTGTGATAGAAATTCAGTGTTTACTGTTTATTAATACATTTAACCACCTGATTTCACAATAATAGTAATATTGGTTGTTCCATTCAGAAAATATTGCGTGAAAAAACCGCTACATAAAAAGAAATTTAAAAAAATTCTAAAGTCCTGTCGACTCTCAGGCAAAATGCCGTCTGTGAAACCAAACTAAGACTGCTTCCCACAAAAGCTACGTTCAATACAGGACAGCACTTAACAGACCAACCTCAAGGCTATCAGACCATTTACATCATTGGTCTGTTTCTATAGCTCCATTCTAGACTGAAAAGAAATTGCCAAAAATGACACCAATTTACAAGTAGGTTCCTTTTGCGAATAAAATTCACTTCATGCTGCCCTGGATAAATGTATTTCTTCTCTAATCGATGACAATGATGATCGTAAAGAAAACCTGACGGGTGTCATGGATACTTGTTATAGGTCACATTAGTCAAGTCGTGAATTAATTGAAAAAATCAGGTATTCGAACAAGTCTGCTGGACGTTTTAGATTAAACAATAGTTCCAAAGATTGGAAATACTGAAATGCGTCTACTAAAAAGGTCAAATTACGATGGTAGAGCCATCCCCAGCGGTTAAGAAGATAAAACCTAATGAATCTCCAGGGCTGGATGGGTTTACTGCCCAATTTGTGAAATATTTTTGTCTTCGTATCGGTTCTTTATTTTTACAAAATTGTGATAATTTGCTAAGCTGAACGCCTAAAAAGTACTTTAGTTAACTTACTCGATCCTGTTCAGAAAGCATTTCTCTCAAGTAGATAAATGAGGGAGAATATTCCTACTATATGATATTCTATTCCAAACACAAGTTAATGAATCCAAGGGCCATTCCCTCCTTGTTGACTTCGAAAAAGCCTTTGATTCTTTCTCCCATAATTTTCAGAAGTCTTAAAAGTTTTGATTTCGATCCAAAATTTATTAAATGGATTAACTTCTCTACAAAGGTGTAAATTCCAGAATTCTTCACAATGGTCGTTTATCTCCTTCTTATAATCTCTCCCAGGGATTTAAACGTAATTTGTTTTGCTGCGCGTGTTTATGGTACAAGTAAACTTGAAACTTGAAATAAAGTTGAAGCAAGGTGATCCGCTGTCCCTGTATCTTTTTGTATAAGTTACAGAAATCCTTGCTATCCGAATTCATATCGACAAGTTTATAGAAGGTATAGATCTTTGGGGGAGGCAAAATTACCCAACATGCACATGAAACCACATTTATCTCAGATGGAAGACGGGAAACACTCCACAATGCTTCACAGGAGTTGGAAAACTTCTCACTTTTTTAGGACTAAAAGTTAAGAACGATAAAAAAGGTAATTTGGATTGGGGTTGAACGCTTTCCTGATGAGGAATTTGAAGGTTTTCTTCGTCTGGTATGGGATCCCGGGGGTATATTTTCCTTTCTTGGAGTAGCATCCTCTTTCAGTTAAACCTTAAAGATATGGTTACAAAAAGTTTTCTTGAAGCCGTAGATGATATGCAGGAAATTATTTCTGTATGCTCCCGAAGAAGACTTACCGTTTGGGGAAGAGTTGCAGTTGTTAGAGTATTTTCATTCCAATGCCATTTTTAATTCTTTCAAATCCATGCGATGATTTCCTTAAAAACTCGAGTGTATGTTGGTTTCTTTGCATTGGGTCTGCAGGGTCGTTTAAAAAGAAAAAATTGTATCAGGAGTACGAGAATGACGACGTTACAATAACTATCGTTTGGGCATTCATTCGCCCCTTGAAGCTCACAAGGCTATGTAGATTCTTTATGCCTGACCCTACTTTCGAGCTTAATAACATTTTTTAAGCTTTTCTGAGAGTAACGTTAACTTTCTTTATAAAGGGGGTGTGAAGTACTTGGTGTAAAAGGAGTCACACATTTATAATCCTTTCTATGATGATATGCTTAGGGCTCTAATAAAATTAAAGAGGAAAGTTTTATCTAATCAGCTTGTTCGACCAACCTATTGACCGTTTTATGGTTTAATTCTTATGGATGGAAAGTTACCTTTTTTACGTGATTGGTATAAAAAGGGGTGTTTCATGTTAATGATCTAGTAGGTGAAGACAATCTCCTACTTTCATTTGGCACTTTCAAACAGAATATCCATATTGCAACTGATTTTATGACATACATTAGTGTTATAATGTCATAACAAGCCTTTTTTTGCCTTTTTAATATTTTATTAAAGCACTCTAAACACTCCACATATTTCTATGAAGTTTTAAATGACACTTTAGCCCGACCTCTAATCAGAAATGGGAAGGCGAACTAGATTATGATTTCGATAGTTGAAAAATTATTTGAAAACTTCCTTTTTGTCTATCCTGGCAGGTGAAGAGCAAGTATAAATGGTCTTAAAACAGGATTATTACTAGAACACTAGGCAGTGGCGACTTGTGGCAATGGGCATCTTGGGCACTGCCTCTCCAAGAAACTCCCAATAATAAGGATCAAATTTTCGACAAAATTGAGTGAAACATTGCTTACACTATTGTCCACTATTGTTACTTCCTTTTTTGCCAGTCTCTTTCACTCCAAGAAAAGGTTTACTATTTGCCATAAAACAGTATTTGCCAATGAAACCAGGGAACTGCCATTAGTAGCAGATTACTGTTCTAGGCTACCATACATCGCGTAAGATGGGCAGATTGCAATCTGCCCGCTCAACATGTTGTGAGCATGCGCATTTACATTTTATCTGCTGAGATGACAAAAGGTGAGTGGCCAATTCCTTCGAACTATGGGCAGACTTTCGCTTGCCCGCCCTGGTCTCGCTTCGTCGCTCTATATCAATACACCGGTCACTAAGAACGCGTTTATCAGCCACGTGTAAAGTAGGACCTATGTAGAAAACTATGTTGTGGTATCACACAATGTGAGTCAAAATGCTACTTGCAGCTTGGTTATACATGTGCACTCAATCGTGCTCTGGCTGTCTATGTGTGTTAAGCTTTATCTAGCTCCCGCAAAACCCTCTCATTGTGAGACATAAATGCAACATGAATACTGTCAAAAGTTAACAAACTTGTCCATTTTCGAAAAGGGGTCTTGAAGAAAAATTGGAAATGAAACGATTAGGACCACAAAGGCCGCACATAGTGTCTGCTCTGTCTTCACGTACACTCTAAAAAAGTTGGTTAATAAAAAGTTACCAACACTGGTCACGTATGTCAAATACCGGAAATTGGTTTAAGTTCACCCAATAATTGTTGATTAATGAATTATCCCAAAGAGTTTTTGCCACTTCATTAGGTAACCAGCCTGTGGGGTAACCAAATAAACAACACACTTTGAGGAAAGCTTAAACCAATTTCAGATATTTGACATATGTGACCAGTGTATGTGAATTTTTTGACTCAACTTTTTAAGAGTGTAAGTTTTCACCCAGCTGGTACACTGCCTCATGGCAGTTGTTAAAGTAAGTTCAATACAAAATGGTGAAGTTATGTATTTTGCAATCATTTTAATGCTCATCAAATGCCATGTGAAGACAGACAAATGCTTCGTTCTGATCCCCCCATTTTTGTAAATACCGCGGAGCTTCCGAGCGCTTCGCCCCCTGGACCTCACCGGGGCGTGGCCCCTGGACCCCACCAGGGGGCCCTAAGGCGGGCCCCTGGACCCCACGCCATAGGTGGGAGCACCTGGCGCTCACACATTTGGTTGAATATTACATTGCAAAAACTCATGATAAGTGAAATGGTTGTTTATTTAATGGGAAAAGAAGACCGATACATTTTAGTCGAGCCACCTCAATACTACTTTATAATAGAAATACTGTCACCGAAATCATCCTTGGGCTTTTTTGAGGATATACTGTCTTTCGGGAGTAGGTTTCGTTTTTTTCCTTCTTCTTCTCCTTTTTCTCCTTCTCCTTTTTTGTCTCTCTCCTTCAGTTTTACTTCAATCCCTTTGTTTTCGTTTTTTTGCATTGCGTTTTGTGTTACTTCCCTGAGAGTTCAGTCTTTTTGTTTATACTATTGTTCATTTCTTGTATTTTTGTAAGGCACCCAAGCAGGGGGACTACCGATAGCCACCTTGGTGTTATTTGTTCTTAAAACTGCGCAAAGAAAAAAATGAAAGATTCTCCACTCTCCCCCCAAATACCATAGATTATTACAATACCCATATCAGGCCAAAAGGTTCTGCAAACCATGTCACATTTTTAATAGCGTGAAGCTAGTACAACCGATAGTATTAAGGTTAATCGATTATGTAAATACGACCAATAACGTTAAAAACTGATTATGTAAAAAAAAATAACTGATAATGTAAAAGAAAAATTAAACCGATAATGTTAAAAAATTATATAAACAAAAAACTGTTCAAACGCGTTTTTTTATGGTCCTATCTAAAGTTGTGAATGGGTCCTACCGATAAGTGTGTATGATTGAGACAGAATGTAGGTAGGCAGGTAAGCTGACAGGCGGCAGGCGGGCAGGGCGGGGAAGCAGATAGGTTTATGGGTGGGTGCGTGTGTACATGCGTATGTGCGCATGTACCGTGTGTGAATTTATTGGTGTAAACACAGTTGGGTAAACATATCACATGCTACATTGCTGGGGAAGAAAACTGCTGACGGTTGGGCGAAACATCACGATTTTGCCTTATTATTACATAAATTTTGTCAAACAAATTTAACGAAGTTTGCTAAAAATGGTTCATGAGCTGTTTCCCCAACATTGGGTTCTTTATGCCCATCTGTTCTTAGAATGTATAATTGACTGTGTTGTGTATGAGTGTACCCTTCATCACGGTAGTAGCTAAGATATTTTATGGGGGAAGGTGGCTAACTGCAAAGCCTGATCGCCGCCCGGGGGATTTTTTGGAAAAATTAAGTACCCTAAGGTATAGGCTAATGTGGTTCTAATATCATTTGCATTATTAGCATCATTTGATTTTATTGTTTCTGTACCATTACCAAATATTGTTTACAATCCGATTGTAAGAATTGATATATAACAGCGCATGTCCACACGTACCCACCTAAAAACCTATTTGTTTCCCAGCCCTGCCGGTCTGTCAGCTCACCTGCCTACCTATATACTCTTTCAAACATACACACCTATCGGTAGGACCGGAAGAAACCGTCGTTTGAACAGTTTTTACGGTATTGGTAATTTTTTTACATTATGGGTTCAAAGATTTTTTTACATCATGGGTTAATTCTTTTCATTTGATCGGTTAAAAAATACATTATCGGTAATTTTTGTTTTACATTACCAGTCGTTTTTCCATTATCTGTTAATTTTTACATTATCGGTTGTAACAGTAGCTCCCTGTCTACGTTTGGATAATAATCCTTTCTCTTGCCATCTTATGTTTTTTTGGAAGTGTCAAACAGGTAAGTCTAAGCGCAGGGTAGAATATCTGCATGGCAACTAGGAGATATTTGGGATCACTAACAACGGGAACGAGGCATTCCCTCCAAATGAGCATAGACATATTTTTACGGTTTGCTTAATAAAGAGCGCCATCTTTCTTCCGGTAAAAAAGGTAAAAAAGAAAGAAAGGAAGAGAGAGAGAAAGAAAGGTTAGAAAGAAAGAAGGAAAGAAAGAAAGAAAGGTTAGAAAGAAAGAAAGAAAGGTTAGAAAGAAAGAAAGAAAGGTTAGAAAGGTTAGAAAGAAAGAAAGAAGGAAAGAAAGAAAGAAAGGTTAGAAAGAAAGGTTAGAAAGGAAGGGAGGAAGGGAGGAAGGGAGGAAGGGAGGAAGGGAGGTAGGGAGGAAGGGAGAAAGGGAGAAAGAGAGAAAGAAAAAAAGAAAGAGAGAAAGAAAGAAAGAAAGAAAGAAAGAAAGAGAGAAAGAGAGAAAGAAAGAAAGAAAGAGAGAAAGAGAGAAAGAGAGAAAGAGAGAAAGAGAGAAAGAGAGAAAGAGAGAAAGAGAGAAAGAGAGAAAGAGAAAAAGAGACAAAGAGACAAAGAGAGAACGAAAGAAAGAAAGAACGAAAGAACGAAAGAACGAAAGAAAGAAAGAAAGAAAGAAAGAAAGAAAGAAAGAAAGAAAGAAAGAAAGAAAGAAAGAAAGAAAGAAAGAAAGAAAGAAAGAAAGAAAGAAAGAAAGAAAGAAAGAAAGAAAGAAAGAAAGAAAGAAAGAAAGAAAGAAAGAAAGAAAGAAAGAAAGAAAGAAAGAAAGAAAGAAAGAAAGAAAGAAAGAAAGAAAGAAAGAAAGAAAGAAAGAAAGAAAGAAAGAAAGAAAGAAAGAAAGAAAGAAAGAAAGAAAGAAAGAAAGAAAGAAAGAAAGAAAGAAAGAAAGAAAGAAAGAAAGAAAGAAAGAAAGAAAGAAAGAAAGAAAGAAAGAAAGAAAGAAAGAAAGAAAGAAAGAAAGAAAGAAAGAAAGAAAGAAAGAAAGAAAGAAAGAAAGAAAGAAAGAAAGAAAGAAAGAAAGAAAGAAAGAAAGATTAGAATTTGACTTTCTGCTGGGTCATACAGACCACTTTGAAAGTGTAAGCACTACTGGTATCATTCGCAGTGGAGTAGGGAAAATTAGACAGCCACAACTGGAAAAGTCATGACCCACCGGACTGATTAACCCAGCGAGGGGGGGGGGGCAGAAACCTCTTTTAGCAAAATTTGGGTGTTTAATGATTCTATTTTTGCGTTATTACCAATTTTTTCACTATTATATGGTAACTAAGCCTTGGAAGGACTAGTTCCAGGGATCTGAGATTATTTTTGGATGAAACATGATCACCACAGTTGCTTCAAAACTCTGGAAACACGTACCCGTCGAGTCGGGGATATCGGAGGGGACCCTAGATGGAATCAATTAAACTGGGAAGCAATATTGGCGGCGCTACGATGGGACAAGAGGAGAATCACACCATGATATTCTTGCCTCTCCCCCCCCCCCCCCGTTCGTTCAGGTAGGAGTTGGGTTACTTCTCCAGACACTAAATTTTCCATCAAGAGAAATGCTTAAACCTTAGAGCTTTCGGGGAATTCGCCACGTGGACCCCCATTCTCAGGAACGAGCTCTTTGGACTCGGTTTCCCACTTCACCCGAAAATCTTTGACCCCAACATTATCCTCTGCCCTTTATTTTGCCCCCCTCCCATTTTCATTTTTATATTATGGTGCCGCCACTGGCAAACAAGCTCCATCACAAAATAATACATCTGTCAGACCCCTAACCAGCTATACATGCTTTGTCGACGCCTTGTATATAACTCCGCATTAGCACTATACTGGGAAATCCACAGGTACGTTGACTGATTTAAATTGAGAATTTTGAAAGTTACCTTGAAACATTTGGTCTCCAAAAAGATCGTCGGGAGAGACTGAAGTTTTTCGGGCAAAGATCTTTCATGATATGGATGATGGCTCCCCGACGAGACTGGATCCTCTCATACGGGAGAGTAAGATTACCCTACGCCCACTGTTGCAGGTATCATGCCCCAGCGAGTAGGTCGCCAGTTTCAGCCCTTGCCGGGTTATACCAAAGACTGAAAACGGACCCAACTTCATTGTGCTTGGTGCTCAGCAGGGAATACAAGCCAGTCAGTCACATCTGGATGAGCCTTGGCTGGCTCAGTTTAAAATAATTGGTTAGAGACTGGGCTGTAAAACCCCTCTAACCTAACCCCAACATCCCCCAGCAGGGTTAGAAAGAAAGAACACCCGTATACCAATCGAGTGACCGTATGCACAAATTTGCGATCACCAATATTTACACCCCTTATATCAAATGACATTGGATGCATAAATTTAAGACACCTTGAGGCAATGGATCATAAATTGACCATTTTAGTTATTGAAAATGGTCGAACAAAAGGTCTGTCGCCAATAGTCCAGTCGTTTCCCCACATAGAGGACCACACTCTCTCGTTCAGCTTATTGCTGCCAAGTCTGTCTAAGTATGGGGCAGCAACAGATGCGAAATCCAGGCTTATAGATCTGTGTATTTGACTGATGCCAGGTGCTTGTGAATAAGAACTTCCGCCAACTTAGTTTGAAAATTATAATTAACTTATTACAATGTTATACATTTAAGACCCTAGCTGTAACATTTTTACTTACCCCTTTACCCGGAAAACTATGCCTGGCTTCAGGCAGTAATTGATAACAAAGGCAACTGCACGGGACTTTAAAACATTTTGCCACGCTGTGAACAAAATAAAACTACAAAACTCTAATCCGAAAAGATTAACCACACATACACACACACGCACACACGCGCGCGCGCACACACACACACACACAAACAGTAGATTCAATGATGCGAGTGTGTGGGGTGTGGTTAGGAATTGATGAAAGATGGAAGATGTCACTTGAGGTGACGAATCATCAGGATTTTAAATCCATCCGTATTTCTGAAAGAAAATGTAGAACTATTGAGGCGTTGCCACGAGGGATCTGGTAGGAGAGCATTAAAAAGAAGGGTGGGTGTTTCTCTAGTACTATCACTTTCTCAATGGTAAATGTATTGAACATAACGTCCCCCATTTTCTTATCATTTCTCCCTCCAACTACTCAGAGGGCGTAGCAGCTCCCAGGAGGAAGGCTGCATATTACCGCGCACACACCCCGATTAGACATGCCTACCGTAGGCCTACTATGCAACCCATGCAAAATGCCCAGTGTGACCTTGTACCATGCCAGAGTCATCCCGGTTTCAATAAAACATAAAGGTACAAATAACAAAGAAATGAAGTGCCACATTCAACAAATTATATTGTAGACCTACTACAAAACCATTAAATCGTTCTCACAACAAACATGCCGTGGGCGGAAAGTTCGAGGCTTATCAACAATGGCCATGCTCAGTTCCTTGATATAGGCAGCGTACAGCAAGTCCCTGACATAAAATATTCGGTTGGTGACGCGACGGCTACGTCAATCCCTTCAAGGCGGTAATTGATTGATATGAACAGAAGAAGCTAAAGGTTGGAATCCGGATTGAGCCGAGTAGCCTGGACGGAATTAAAACCGATCGTTAAATAGTTTCTTTCAAAAGAAAATCTCTCAGTGATATCAACCCAGTCAAACATTTTTGAACCCGCACAACAAAATATGCTTTTTCGCTTCTCGCGAGCACATTTGCCTAACATCTTCACAAAATTGGAACAACAGGAACACACCTGAATCATTTATAGACGAAATGTACTATACAATCAACTAGTAATAACCATCATTTTCTATACTTTTGTATACGGTTCAAATTTTGCCTTATAATTGGTATTGCACCCCAGGTAACGTTCCATGCGATGATATAGATTACTCTGAAACTTATCTGCGTTCACCATCTATCGTTCCCTTTTTTTTGTTTTGAATTTCTTAAAACAACAACGAAACAACATTGGAACATACAACTTATTTCGAACCAAAATTAAAAGAATACTCACATGATGAATTTTATACACCGTGACAGCACCCGAGCCTTTCTCCACGTGAACACTGGATGTCTCAAACTCTCTGTACAAAACACTTTCCTTTTTTCAAACATTGAAAGAGTACTACTTCAGGTACATAAAGCAAATAGATAAGCGCAACGGGTTAACTGTGTAACACACAAGTATTCCACAATACTTTGGAAAATTGGTAAGGCCATACCCTGGAGCCTCAATTAGTTTTGACTGACTGGCATTTTAAAGTAAAATACTCCTTAGCGTTAGACAGAAAGCGAAAATCCAAACCCGTGCAAGCGTGTTCATACGATAGCAATCAAATGCAATGGAAAGCTAAACTTACTTGGATACTTGATTGTCTTAGGCACATATGAACAGAACAAACAAACCATTGTCCGGAATAGCTGGAGATGTTGAATACCTGCCACATAATACAATACACGAATACAGGGCCATCTAAGTGGCAATTTACTGTCACACCCAGCCTGTACTGTTAAGAACGTTTCTCCAATTAATTGATAGTAGCATATAAGCCTACAATCTTGGACAAAACTGTTGGGACACTTTGCCATAATATCCTTGAATTTCAGTTCAAAGGCTTACATGCTTACCCTCCCCCGCTCCCCTTTTCAATGTTGCGCTGAAAGATTGACTGCATGCCGTGAATAGGCTAACTGTGGTCAACATTGCGAAGGGGAGCGGGGGTGTCCCAAGGAGTTTTGTCCAAGATTGTCTGAGATCCACGCGTATTATTTACGAGAACAAATTCAATAGGTTCAATAGGTTCATATTTCGGGCCGACTTTTTCGGAGGCTTATAGGTCTGAGGATTTTAGCATAAAAAGTTAATAGCATGAAGAGTTGTTTTAATGTGTTGTTTGATTCATTTGTATACATTTATTTAGAGTCGGGACGATAATAAAGAATAGGCTGTTGCAGGTATTCTTGGGGAATTTGCATCTCGTAAGCCATGGGCAGAGGTACGGGCAGAACCCCTACCAATTCCTCCTCGTAATACAGATGCAAAACCAACTAAAAACATGTTTAAACTTGGAGGAGGCAATTTTAGAGCCAATAATTTAATATTTGAAATATGGAAAGAGACTTTTGAATATTTTTCAGGCCCGGGTAATCGCCAGGATACGTTCTATTCCGATAGATACTATATATGTATATACACATATAACCAAAACAATTTCTTGGATAGAAAAGTCTGACTCCTATTGCAAACTGGTGTTAAGGAGACGAGATTTTAACTGAAAGAGCGCCACGATCTACCCTGGAATGTAAAAGGCACATCTGAGATCCAAGCTTTTAAAATATAACGATGGTAGATCGTTAGTTAAGGCTGGTTTTTGGCATATTTTGAAGCAAATTATATCCCTGTGACTTCATTTTTCACGTTAAAAGAAACTGGTTACGCATGCTTTTTCCTACTTTTAAACCGAAACAATTTCATTGCGTTTTGCTTTCAAATTTGCTTTCAAAATAAATGGTAGACCGTTGGGTTAAACTTATCTTTCACTGCCGGTCTCGTCAAATTCGCATGTACGGCATATTTTTTCTTGAGAAAACACGGTAAATTACGTCCAAATGAAGTAATAATAGGCAGGATATATCAGTGCCTCTGCTCTTCAAAATGCACTTATCAGGTAACACTTCACTGTTTTGAACAAACTTAAAATACATAAGCACGAACATTTTTTCACTATTCTTTTTATTTTAAGACAGTGTAAACCAAACACAAGTCACTGTTGAGAACAGCTACATGAACGATCGGGCGCTTAAATTATTCCCTTTTGCAAATCAACCCATCAAGACAAAATGACACTTTCTACTGTGTGACGCGAGTAGTTCTAACTTCCCGAAATTCTCAGACAATCTTGGACAAAACTGTTGGGACACTTTGCCATAATATTCTTGAATTTCAGTTCAAAGGCTTACATGCCTACCCTCCCCCGCTCCCCTTTTCAATGTTGCGCTGAAAGATTGACTGCATGCCGTGAATAGGCTAACTGTGGTCAACATTGCGAAGGGGAGCGGGGGTGTCCCAAGGAGTTTTGTCCAAGATTGTCTGAGATCCACGCGTATTATTTACGAGAACAAATTCAATAGGTTCAATAGGTTCATATTTCGGGCCGACTTTTTCGGAGGCTTATAGGTCTGAGGATTTTAGCATAAAAAGTTAATAGCATGAAGAGTTGTTTTAATGTGTTGTTTGATTCATTTGTATACATTTATTTAGAGTCGGGACGATAATAAAGAATAGGCTGTTGCAGGTATTCTTGGGGAATTTGCATCTCGTAAGCCATGGGCAGAGGTACGGGCAGAACCCCTACCAATTCCTCCTCGTAATACAGATGCAAAACCAACTAAAAACATGTTTAAACTTGGAGGAGGCAATTTTAGAGCCAATAATTTAATATTTGAAATATGGAAAGAGACTTTTGAATATTTTTCAGGCCCGGGTAATCGCCAGGATACGTTCTATTCCGATAGATACTTTATATGTATATACACATATAACCAAAACAATTTCTTGGATAGAAAAGTCTGACTCCTATTGCAAACTGGTGTTAAGGAGACGAGATTTTAACTGAAAGAGCGCCACGATCTACCCTGGAATGTAAAAGGCACATCTGAGATCCAAGCTTTTAAAATATAACGATGGTAGATCGTTAGTTAAGGCTGGTTTTTGGCATATTTTGAAGCAAATTATATCCCTGTGACTTCATTTTTCACGTTAAAAGAAACTGGTTACGCATGCTTTTTCCTACTTTTAAACCGAAACAATTTCATTGCGTTTTGCTTTCAAATTTGCTTTCAAAATAAATGGTAGACCGTTGGGTTAAACTTATCTTTCACTGCCGGTCTCGTCAAATTCGCATGTACGGCATATTTTTTCTTGAGAAAACACGGTAAATTACGTCCAAATGAAGTAATAATAGGCAGGATATATCAGTGCCTCTGCTCTTCAAAATGCACTTATCAGGTAACACTTCACTGTTTTGAACAAACTTAAAATACATAAGCACGAACATTTTTTCACTATTCTTTTTATTTTAAGACAGTGTAAACCAAACACAAGTCACTGTTGAGAACAGCTACATGAACGATCGGGCGCTTAAATTATTCCCTTTTGCAAATCAACCCATCAAGACAAAATGACACTTTCTACTGTGTGACGCGAGTAGTTCTAACTTCCCGAAATTCTCAGACAATCTTGGACAAAACTGTTGGGACACTTTGCCATAATATTCTTGAATTTCAGTTCAAAGGCTTACATGCCTACCCTCCCCCGCTCCCCTTTTCAATGTTGCGCTGAAAGATTGACTGCATGCCGTGAATAGGCTAACTGTGGTCAACATTGCGAAGGGGAGCGGGGGTGTCCCAAGGAGTTTTGTCCAAGATTGTAGCGCCAATTGAACTTATAGCAAGTTACTATAATGAACACATAATGCAACATTTTACACTTCCTATTATTTTACAACGATACTTTAAACATACTATTTGATTCACTCATAGAGCTGTCCTGTAGCAAAATTGATTAACTGTGGCACTGAGGAACACTAGGACACCGAACTACTTATCATGACCATGTAAATAAAAGGTGCTTGTACACTTTTGTACTCTCATGTACCACATATTATCCATGACGTTTAGTAGCGTTTTGGGCTAAGCATTAGTTGTTTAAATTTCTAAATTTCATAGAAATTTGATATGGTGTGGAATACACATTACTTATTCAGAAAGATATTCACGCCGTTGTTTTCATTTTCAAGGAAGGTTGCTATCCATTTAAAAATGCCTCCCACTTTGAACTATTTTCAGCATTACAGATTAAATAGTAGGAAGGTTCTCATGCACAGGTGCCAATTTGTAGAGTACAATTTTTTTTCAACTCATATACCTTGTTGTTACCGACTTTGTAATAACATAAGTCATATTTCACATTCATTCAGCTGCCATGTTAACTCAAAGAATATTTTTCAGTGGTCAAAAGCAAAATGGATTATAAAAAAAGAATAGCGGCAAATTTATGAATATTTGGAAACGAGCTAATTTATATTAAAATACTAAAATAGAAAAAAATCTGTTCAGTAAATTTAAGATGTCTACCCTTCAGATTAGTTCATAAATTATGGAGAAAATTTTTAAACATAATTTTTAACTGTTTCGGCGTGATTAAGATTAACGAAGATGTCTGAAAAGCAAAATGAATCCTCTTCCCCCATCGAATACAAACTTGAACTGATCTAACTCTTGATGTTCTTAACATTGTCGTGAAAAAGCGAGGCCACGATAATAGGCAATTATTTCCTCCAGCAGTAAGCATAGATACAGATAACATAGATAGTGAAGAGTGACTAAGTTCTTGAATGGCTGTCATTGAATTACATCGATTGTATTCTTTGTTAGGGCTATGAATTCGGTTAGGGTCGTGAGCGTACAGTATCAATTAACTCCAAGAAGAGTGAAACTCACTCATCCCCGAGAACGAAGTCTCACTCTCAACAAAATGCCTAGTGATCATTCTTAGAAAGAGTGATTATTGACGGCACTTGTTAAAAGTGAGTTTTCACTCCCTTTGGAGTTAATTCAAACTTAAATGGCACGAATTCACACGTTTTACTCTATAGGAGAGTGAATATAATGTTACTCTTTGCTGTAAGAGTGTAGGGAAAAAATGATAAACTAAAAGACAATAACCGAACAGAATGTGCTTCAAATATTTCAAATATATCACTATTTTGCATCCAAGCCCCTCAGAATGCAAAATACGTCGCAAGTGGGGGGAGACTATCTTCCTCAACCTATCACCCAGGGCAGCAATTACTCAAATTGTCCATTTTTTTTACACTTTCTGGATGTAGCACTGTACATTTTGGTCTGAAAATGTCAAAGAGAACTAAAAACTGTTTGATGTGGAAGAAAGGATAACATGATTCTAAGATACTTGTTTATACTGCTGCAGCCTTGCCTTTTCGCGCCTTCACTGCGGTTGGCCGGAAAAGTCTCCAGGAAGCTGAAACGTTGGAACTTGACACCCTGCAACAGGATACCTTAGCTACAGCCCTGCTTGCACCACTATTTTTTCCTAAGCCGTTTTGAATTTAAGTTTTAGGCAAACATCAAGATCTACATGTGAAGTGTATTCAAAACAAAGAAAAGGAGGAGGTATATTTAACATTATGCCAAGAAATTTTTTCGAGTCTGTTCTCATCAAAATTTCAATTCAGGTATAAATGCTCAACATTGGTAATAACTTTACATGTCCTAGTTTTAAACGTGGTTGCAATGAAACTTTCCAGGTAGACGTAGATCAGGTATTTTCCCTAATAATTTAAATTTTAATGCTTACATTTTAAGGTTTATGGATGTTGGACTTAAAAAGTTAAAAATGCTTTTATTATTTGTTAGGGAAGTACTCCGTGTGTCTTTGTTTTGAGGTAAAAGTAAAAGGAATGGTCCTTTATTGATATAACTATTTTTCTCAGTATTTTATATGAATTTATTTTATTTCTGATCCTACTATTTTTCAAAGATAGTGTAAATTGTTACTCTAAAAAGTGGCGCTCTAACGGTGATTTTTTAAAACAGATCTTTTGGGGTTAGCCGTAGCATACTTCACTGGTTTACTGTACAGAACTGATGCTCATTGGGACGAGCTGTGCGTTTCACGATTGGATGGGTCCTTCAGAAAATCACTTTTACCGTTATCATCCGGCTGTCGAACCCCTAAGGGCATTGCAATTACTCCCAATAACTTGTGAGTATGAAACGCCATTTTCCCCATCATTATACGTAGTGGACTGTTAAGCCCATAATTTAAGGAGGAGGAGTCGCACACATTGTGACATAAGCCAATCAAATGAAAAGATAATGTCATTAAATTTAAAATCTAGCCTTCTTTTGATTACTATGGATGACACTAAATGCAATCACATTACTTTGTTCAAACATTGCAACAAATTGAAGAAAAACCATGAGGAACCGAGAGAAGCTTGGTAAATCAAAGGCAACTTGCACAGAAAACTCAAACTTAGTTCAAGTATAAAGATTAAATTACATCAGTAGCCAATAAAGAGTGGGGACAAAAACGCACCCCTGAACTGTTTCCTTAATAGACGGTTAGATGTTTGCCATTAATTCAACTTTTTCTTACGCATTTCACCCAAAATCAGTACCTTTTCTTGTTAGAGGACCGGAGTGAGTTAGAAAAGGTTTGGCGGCTCATTTTCTTCCCAGTGAGCGAGTTCGGTAATTCGTTGCCGCATGAAATTGTGGGGCACAGCCTAGGACACAGAGAGCGAGCCCAGCACGTAGTGTACAGCGTTCCCTTATTTTCGTCTGTTCATGCATACTTTTCCACGCATTTATCTAAGTATCTAGCCATCTCGAACGAAAATAGGGGTCTAAGTTTTACTTTACGGCAGATTAAAATGCAAATTTTTAACCAAGAAGACAATCTTAACATCTCAAATATTCAAACTTAACACTTTCCATATTTGTTGTGTACATTTTACATGTTGTTGGAGGGATCCTTTTGTTTTTGGCGTTTTTAGAAATCCAAGAAAATTTGAGGTCACCAGCGATAAAACAGTAAAATTTAAATGGTTTCACTTTTCATTTTTTCACTTTTTAGAGAGTTTAATATTTGCTATTAACTTCATGCATTTTCACACTTTTAACCTCCATGAGAACATTTGTCCCAGATAAGGTTTGGTCACCCTTTAGTTCCTTGCTTGTCTGCAGGCCTAAATGACCTGTAAACTCGATATCTCAAGATAGAAATGATGGGGAGAAGAGAGCAGGGAACATTTGGTGGAGGTCAAAGATCATCTGAGTTCATCATAGGTCACACGTCATTGAAGGTTAACAAAGGTCAAAAACCCCTTTCATAAGAGCCTTCCGGTAGGAATTAGCTTGGAAAATTTTTATATTGATTATGTGGATCTATTATATTTGAAGAGAGAACCCTTTATGGGAGTAGGTCTAAAGTCACGTGGGGTCAACAAAAGAAAAATTCCACCAAAGTTCCGTTCGGTAATGAATCACTCACTCTTTGAGCGTTCCCGTTCGCATATTCTGGAGAAAAATAATTATCTTTCAAATTTGCTGAAAAATTTAAAACTGAATTTCAAAACCATACAAAGTTCGAAAGTTACACATATTTGAGTAAATCCTATTTATTTATAATTTCTATGCCGGGAGAACTATGCGTATGGCACGGGTATTGGTCATGCTATATCGACAGGAAAACTATTAACACAATTCAACAGTATTAAATTTTCAAGAATAGAGGGTTTGTTCAATTATTAAATAAAACAAGGATTGTGAGGCAATGTGCCCACGTTACACAAAATTCTGCAGTTTTGTCGGAAAGCAAAATTATTTTTTAACCAAAATAACCAATCTTTCGTAACCACATTTTGAAGTTCATGCTGTGACGTCGCTTCTTGAAAAAGGAACATAAACACCCCAGTACATCAAAGGCGGTATGGGGTGTAACCAATATCTGGGTTTGTTACATGATCTGTAACCTCAAATGAGCTATGCTTTCATTGTGTTCACACTGCGTGAAAAGCAATTAACACATGCTGACTGACCTGTTAGCTAACCCCAAATGTTACATAATTTTTTGTGTATTGAAACACATCTTTTACTGTCAATCAATAAATCAGGTATGAAACTTCACTTAATCAAGTCTGCATGTAGTGGGCTTCTTTTCCTCCCTGAAGCGATAAGAGTTAATCAGGCAGAAATGAAAAATGTAACAAAAAGTAAGAGGGAACTTTTCATCATGTGTTTGTGTAGCACTGATACAACTTAATGCTTAGGAACGTTTCAGCCCTAGGTTTACGTTACAAACTTACTGCGGCGTATTTACAACGGAAGGGGCTACAGTCGCCCACGAAATTTCATATCCCATCAGCAGGCTCTCCTACTAGTGATCGGAGATGGGTTGAAAGTATATCACCATTTACTAATATATATATATTTTTTTGTATCGCGGTAGTCCGGTTCATAGCTGTTGTAGTGCCGTAGGCAGACAAGGACTTTTTGCGATGGTGATGCCGAATGTGTGTGTGTGGGTGTTTGTGCCTGTTTTATAAAACTTTTCTTGTAAACACAGAAGCTCAAGATAGGAATGTCCGATATATTTCATATTGGGTATTTAAATTTTTCATTTTAAGAGGAAGAGCCCTATTTATTTTGGTTGAAGTCAAAGGTCATTTTAGGTCACTAGTGATCAAAACCAAATCCTTGTAAAAACGATATCTTAACTTAGGGATAACCGACACTTTTCATACTTGGGGTATAAATTTTTCAGGCTAAAGATTAGAGTTTGATAGTTTTTGGAGGAGGTCAGAATTCATTTGAAGTCAACGGCAGTACAATTGCAAAAACTTCAAAATTACTTTAAAACACATGATCTCAAGAAAGGAAACACTGAGGACACTTTTCATATTTGGTATAGAGAATTTTCATGTTGAGAAGAAGACCCCTATTGTTTTTGGTGGAGGAAATTCATTTGGGGTCACAAGGGTTCGAAACAAGGACATTAAATGATAAACACGATATCTCAAGATAGGAATGAGAAGTTATTTTCATATTTGGTTTATGAATTTCTTATGTTGGGTAAAAGAACCGTGTTGTATTTTGAGGTCACCAAGGGTAAAAACCGGAAAACCTCATAATCACGATATTTAGAGATGGTAACCATTTACACTTTTCATATTTGGTATATAGATTCTTCGTGTTGGGAAGAAGAACCCTATGGTTTCTGGTAGATGTCAAATGCTTTCGGAGGTGAGCAGAGATCAAAACAAGAAAACATTGTCAGCACTATATCACAACTTAGGAATGATTGACACTTCATTTTCGGGGTAATTGGTCATGTAGAGTAAAAGATCCCTACTGTTTGTGTGTGAGGTTCAAAAATCATTCGAGGTCACTAAAGGAAACACTGAAAAAAACATGCAATTGGCTTGATTTTTTTTAATTGTGGTCCCTTAGAGAGTTTGACGTTTCCTGTCAAAACTAACTTTGCCCCCCCCCCCCCGCCGGAAACATCCCCTTACCCCCTTCCAGTGTGTTTTCCCGCTCTGGTACCTTGCCTGACCACATTCCGGAAGAGCCTGTTCTCACAATATCTCAAGACAGCAATGAATGACATTTTTTGTATTTGATTCTTAGATTTGCTATTGTCCTTGCGTCAAAGGTCATATAAGGTCACGGGCGCTAACTGTGCAAAAATCTCAACAATGTCTTGTTAGGTCATCAAAGGCAATTTGCCAGGCAGCATAGATCAAATGCCAGGTCCCCAAAGAGTATATGCTAGGGCACCAGAGCTAATATACAAGGTCCCCAGCGGTCAAATGCCATTTCACAAGAGGTCTAATGCCAGGTCATATGTCAAATTTCAAACCTGAGTTCAAATGCAGCGTCACTAAGGGTAATGTGCCAGGTCATCATGTACCATGTGACAGGTCATCTGTGGTCAAATGTCAGGTCATCAGAGGTCAAACGCCAGGGTCATATATGCCAAATGGCAAAGCACCATAGGCCATTCAAGGTCAACAGAGGTCACGTGTCAGGTCAGTTGAAGTTATATGCAAAGTCACCATAGGTATTATGCCAAGTCACCAGAGGTCATCATAGGTCAAATGACATATGAAATTACAACATATTAAGGAAATCATTAACATATCTAGAAGGAATGTCGGAATAATTTGACACGTTGATGCAACATGGTTAACGAAAAATTCCTAGTTGTTTTGGAAACGGCCAGAAGTATATTGCCAGGTATCAAGCAATCAAAAGGTAAAACTTCCCAATAAATGCCAAAGTTATCATTTGAAGTCACCAGAGATCTAAAAGCAAAATTTTCCTTTCCACAAGGAACCAATTAGCCCTTTAGGTTTCTGGTTCTAAATTGAGGAAGAACAATTTCATAATTGAGATTTTGACGGACTTCGGAAAAATATGATGGTTCCACTGGTTCTCATGTTCAAATACTAGCTTTTTACAAAGTAAAAACCCTTACTCCAAATCCAGACATGGATTGGTATCTGGATATATATGGCTAAAGAAAGTTTGATATGGCCATATCAAGCCAGATATACAGCCAGATTTAGTTGCCTTGATATAATATATCAAGTTTTATATGGCCATATCAAGCCAGATATAACTTGTTTCAAGAAAGGCCCAGATATGCAAATAAAGTTTTATATAGCCATATTAAGCCAGGTATAACTTGATGTAATGTCTTCCCAGATATGCAAATAAAGTTTGATATGGCCATATCGAGCCAGATATAACTGATAAAAATACCATGACAGAATTACATATAAACTTTTACATAGCCATATTAATACTTTTTGGTTTAATTTGTGTCCTACATAAAGACCTTCTCAGGAAGCTCAACAAGTATCAGCAAACCAAAATGAGAACATTAAAACCATATTCATCCATATTTTACTTACATATGAAAATGACTTTCCATTGTGGGCGTGGTCAGGAATTTATGGTCCTGATTTTCTTTTTATTGTAATTAAGGAAGTAATATGTGAAAAATCATGAAACCTTCAACATAATTTATGTTGGGATATTGCCCCATATGATAATGTAAACCGACAATGCGGTGTAAGCATTTAAAGGTACGAATTTCAAAGCAGTTTTTTCTTCACTATTGAGTAATTTAACAACTTCAAATACTTAAGTCTATGTTATACAAGATTAACTTTGTTAAAGATGTTCAGATAGCCCTTAACATTATGCTGGCTCAGAAGGTTTTCGCCTCTTGGCTCTTCGCCAGAGAGTCGAGGGCACTGTTGCCGCAGAGTAGTACCACAAAAAAGAAAACGAGAAGGCCGAGGTCTTGGTTTCGTACGGGAACCGTACAAAGACTTGTTCCGTGAAAACTGTACAAACACAAAACACGAATTCTTTAACTTTATAGAAGCAAATACACAAACATTGAAATGATACAATTAAACACCTAAATTCACATACTCCTACAAAAATAGGGAAATCTCTATACACAAAGATACAAAATACATAAATACAAATAGAATATCAAAATACAGAACACATAAAGTAAATTAAAGTTAAAATTCTCTTACCTTAATGACCTACTCAGTAACGCAATACGCCTTCTTCACACTGTACTATACTCAGACGGCAATGATGATAAGGGCTTGGCTCGGACGATAGCCAGGTGAAATGCCTATTGTCCAGAGATTAATCAACGCATGATAGGAATGCAAAAGCTACGGTAGCCTTTACTAAAGAAACCTTCATTACATGGCTCCCCAAAATTTACATTAAATTTTTATAATTCATATTTCATATTTCGCATTTTAGTTCATATATAAACGTAATAAATCTAGACTGGACAAACTAGACCATATATAAACGCATTAAATGTAGACTGGACATACTAGACCAATCACGCAATCACGCAATGTACGCATAAATAAACACCAATAGTTAAACCAACATTTTCCTTCACTCATTTCAATAGAACAGAATGATCAATACATAGAATACTCAATAACATTCAATGAAATCGGAAGCATTAAATATTAAACCGCAACGCAAATTTAGCAAAGGCTCCCCGATGGGGATTCGAACAATCAAGCAATTCCCTTCATTAAGAACACAAGTTTATGTACAGGGCGTTAGAGGTAAGAAATAGGGCGCAAAGGCTTTCCATGTTTGTCAAGAGCAGAAGTAGCAACAGCAATCCTTACAGAACGTACTAACCCATCCTTACTGGGGAAAACCTCAATCACTCTGCCAAGACGCCATTGCCCTCGCGGAAGGTCATCATCGCTAATGATGACGATGTCGTCAACCTCAAGATTGGGCTGCGGGCGGTTCCATTTTTTACGAACCTGCAAATTTTGTAAATATTCTCCCTTCCAGCGCTTCCAAAATTCGTTTGCGACATGCTGTACTCTTCGCCACCTCTTAGAGGAGTACAAGTCTGAATTTTCAAAATTTCCTGGGGGAGGGAGATATAAGTCGGACTTCATGGTTAAAAGTTGATTCGGGGTCAATGGAGGTGGAGACAAGGGATCATTAATAGCCTCTACAGTCAAAGGCCTGCTGTTGATTATTGCAGCAGCTTCATACATTAGCGTGCGAAGGGAGTCATCGTCAAGGTAATTGCCGCTTTGTCTCATTAAAGCATTCAAAATATTACGTACAGTTCTGATCTGGCGCTCCCAAGCGCCACCCATGTGACTTGCTTTTGGCGTATTCAACTTATGTTCAACATAATCACATCCACGAGATAGTAAAAAAATCCCTTATTCGACTTTGATCAATTTCAGCTGCTGGTAACTCACGGTTTGTTTCAGAGAGAGCTCCCACAAAATTAGTACCACAATCTGACCTTAATAAGCGTATTGGCCCGCGAACGGTCAAAAATCGACGTAGAACGTTCATGATTGAATCCGTACTTAGGCTTACTGCAACTTCAATGTGCACCGCTCTTAAAACTAAGCACGTGAAGAGAACACCATATCTTTTAAGTTCCTTTCTTCCTTCCTTACGTACCATGGACCAAATAGGTCAACTCCTACATAAGTAAACGGAGCAGATGGCTGGACTCTATCAAGGGGTGAATCGGCCATTTTTTGACTCCCAAATTTACCACGGAGTCTCTTACAAGTTATACATCTATAAATATACT
The DNA here is from genome assembly GCA_037179385.1 of Holothuria scabra. NCBI lineage: Eukaryota > Metazoa > Echinodermata > Holothuroidea > Aspidochirotida > Holothuriidae > Holothuria > Holothuria scabra. Next base: position 48,945,309 of record CM074183.1, on the reverse strand, counting down.
CTGAGACCGCACTGCTACACCCTATGATCCAAAAACCATTATTGCGAATTGAACCAGTGGTGGTACTACGCCCTTGATGGGCAACCTTATCATGAAAATGAGCAATAATTAACTTAGATATGTGAGAATTTCTTGGCAAAATTGCTGGATGCTTTACACACTCGGGAAATTTAGATTGTCTTAACCGACCACCTACTCGTAATATGCCATTCTCATCAACGTAAGGGTCGAGCTGAAATAGTGCATTAGTTTGTTTCAGGGCGGCATTTTGTTTGTTAATACCCTTTCGATTTGTAGGATCTTCAAAGGAAGGCGACTTCAAAACACGAATTTCATTGCTAAACGCCTCTCCTTGTACCACTTTGAGGATAGCAGCTTCAGCCCTTTCTATTTCCTCAATTGTAACAGACTTGTAACTAGCGGAACTGGTAGAACTCGTAGTTTGACCCTCTGTTTTACGTTCCTTTAAAATAGACTTGAGTCGTAAACACAATGCAACTGCTCTTTTGAGTCTTAGCCAATTAGAAAAGGCATCAAATCTATCTAACTGGAAACCTGACGAGTTATTCTCTGCAAGGGTAGAAAACAATTGGACCCTTTTTAGCTCTGGGTCATGTTGGTCAGTAGTGAAATTCGGTTCTTGGCTTAAAGGAGGGAGGTCCCTCTCCCATAAAAATTTTGGCCCATTAATCCATAATTAGCCTCGGCTACGTCTAACTCCTTTAAGGTTTTAATTCTCTTTAATTCAGCTGCCTTTGCTTCCTCAATATCAACATATTTCAACTTGGTCCGTAAAGCAGCCGCCTTCGTAGCATACCCCAGTTTCTTAGAACTATGAGCACTAGCCCGTGATGAAGCCTTACCACCTGATTTAAAACTCTGGGAAATGGACCCTGTTGAGCCGACGAGACCTTGTTCAGACCTTATTTCCCTTATTAGGTCGCCAACTTTCCTCACCAGACAATAATGATCAGTGTGCAGAGCTTCAAGTCGAGTCTCTTCAGGACTACCGTCATCCGTTTCGATTAATTCATTAAGGGATTGAAACAAGGTTTCCAAGGAATTCATTTCACTTTCCAACTTATCTCTCTCCACCCTGAGCAAAGATATATCTATACTATCAGTAAGGAGTAGTTCCAATTTCCTAGCAATCCGTTGCCATGAGTTCAACGCTAGTTTAAATCTTCTTCGTTTTTCATTTACTTGATAATCGAGGCCTTTCTCAGTCAATATCTTAGTTCTCATGCTCCTACCCATGGTACAAATTTCATCCTTTTGGAGTCTCTCAGATACAGGAGTGTTGATGGCTAAATCTATTTCTTCACCCTCCATAATGGTCCTGCCAAGGGCTAATGAAAGTGTGATAATAAATAGTCCAAATATTTTTGGATGACTCCAATAGTAAATCATCATAAGCCAAATATCTTACCCTCTGCTCATGGTTCAACGAATCTTTTCTGGCTGGTATGGAAAGTCCGTAAAGTACACCGGCTACGCCCATTACATATTAAGTTTTCACTGTTGCCGCAGAGTAGTACCACAAAAAAGAAAACGAGAAGGCCGAGGTCTTGGTTTCGTACGGGAACCGTACAAAGACTTGTTCCGTGAAAACTGTACAAACACAAAACACGAATTCTTTAACTTTATAGAAGCAAATACACAAACATTGAAATGATACAATTAAACACCTAAATTCACATACTCCTACAAAAATAGGGAAATCTCTATACACAAAGATACAAAATACATAAATACAAATAGAATATCAAAATACAGAACACATAAAGTAAATTAAAGTTAAAATTCTCTTACCTTAATGACCTACTCAGTAACGCAATACGCCTTCTTCACACTGTACTATACTCAGACGGCAATGATGATAAGGGCTTGGCTCGGACGATAGCCAGGTGAAATGCCTATTGTCCAGAGATTAATCAACGCATGACAGGAATGCAAAAGCTACGGTAGCCTTTACTAAAGAAACCTTCATTACAGGCACTTTTGGAATAAAAGGCTCAGAAGGCTTTCTGATACGCTAATAAATTTTGGTCCAGTCATACATGGTCCAGATATGGGGCATATATGCACCATACTTGTCTCCTTAACATGGGATCAATACAGTAAATATTTATAAAAACCAGATATGGCACTGCTTAATATGGGATCAGTATGGAATAGCTTTATATTAACCATATATGGTATTGAGTTATATGGTTCATATCTGTTCCAGATAAAGACCTGATCCAGATAAAATTTCATCTGGCCCGTATATGGATATGGATCTGGTTCTGGCACAGATCAGGTTTATATCTGCCCAATTTTTTATCTGGCCCAGATATATATCTTATATCTGCAGCAGATATGGACGTGATATGAAATCCATATCTGGCACATATATGATATCTGGATTTGGAGTAAGGGAAAGCAAAATGTGGAAAGTGACAAACTTGTACCGGATAATACGCTACCAGTTTCCACTTGTCGAGTTGCTCTATGCGATGAATGTGCCCACTGTAAAAACAGTTGGGTTAAAAACTACCAACACTGGATAATTACGTGGCAATACTGAAATTGAGTAAAACCTGTCCAAAATTGTTGAATTTACGGATGAATTATGTGGTTAGATACCATTTTTTCTTAAGTAGAACATCACATGACTGACCAATTATTGAAAAATACACTCCGGTTTAGGCAAGCGGCGTAAAAAGTATTGTTACCTCCGTGGGGACTAGGTAAGTGTCCCTTCCCCATTGCTTATTCGAAGCACCCTTCATAATGGCAGTAGCTTCCGTTCTTGAAGTATTAGTATGACTCGAACTGGGCCGTCTTGGTAATTAGGTTAGGTTAGGTTAGGTTACATTTAGTTTTACGTCCCACTTTCCAACCAACTGGTTCCAGTGGAGCCAGGCCACGGCCTTGTTTTCCAAATTAATTGAGTACCAAGCACAACAGGAGTACAGTAAGTTCCGTTTTCTGAACTTGTTGGAACTTGGAATGATCTCAGCTGGGAAATGGAGGGTATTGCTTTATTTGTGTAAGAGTATTATTCGATGGACAAAAACATACACAAATACATAAGAACATGACAAAAGCCAATCAAGAAATTCCTCCTTAAATAGTGCGCATCAACTGTCATCATTGAGCTTTGAAGTCTAAATCATTTAAATGATACGCGAAACATTGAACAAGTCGCAATCTTTCTTCCCTTTCTATTATTAGAAATGTTTTCTGGACTTGTGAAGATCTGATTCAGAAATCCAATGCAGATGGTTCGAACTTTAATCCTAAAGTTGTGGTCGAGGATGCTCTAAGTACTACTTTAACCGTTGATCCTTTTGGTAAGATCCATATCCCAACTCCAAACCAAAGCCATCTGATTTTCAAAATTTTATGTTAAAGATTTGTATTTTCTGTATTCATGAAATTGTTTCGTTATGGTTGCACTTGAAACAATCTTGTTTACTGATCATCTTTGCTTCGTTTGATGTATAAAATTAAATGAATGAACTTTTGTTTAGAAAGGTATTTAAATGCATTGATGGAATCAGGCAGATGGCTTTCAGTTTAGAAAGGTATCCGTTTCTTATGAAATATACTCACACACAGATAAGCATAATTTAAGGGGCTGGGTTACCCACAGTGAAAAATAAGATGACTGTGGCAGATTTTGAACTACCTTTTTACCATTTATTTTAGCCTAGCACCTTTTGAATATATTGGTAAAAGAAATTGTGGCTACAATCTTTTTAATAATTAGAAAATTTTTCAAATGCGACATTTTTCAAAATCCTAAGGAACCAAACCAAGAAATTGAAAGATGAAAAAGTCGTCCAAAATTGCCCCTCGTCCCAAATTGTCCCATTTGTACCTGGGAATTTTAAAGGCTATTTTATGTAAATCATATAATGACAACGCAATCTCTGCAAATTAAACAACACTTTCATGTTCGGTTTGGGTTGGGAAAACAAGCCAATGACCTCCATCCGAGAAAAAAAGGAAGCCGTGTCCTATCCGACTTATATCTTATGGTTAGTAATTAAGCCGTAAATAGCCATCTAACCAGCTCACTACAAGAATTGTCAATAATTCCAAATGGATTGCTTATTTAGTTTTGATCAAACACAACCTCAATATGCAAGTACTGACGAAAACTAAGTTTAAAAAAAAAACTCCTCCAGGAATATAAATAGGCATAATTAATATAAAAAAGGCCTACCAAAACAGCCCTCCTACCCCCCAAAAGGGGAAGAAAAAGACGATGAAAAACATCGTCCAAGACCATCAAAAATTCTGTACAAATTGTCCAAAACCGTCCCATTTTTAACTTCGGCTATTCGAACGTCAACGAACCTTGTCAATTTTTTATCAAAATAACAATTAATTTAAATTTACTGTTTCTGATAGTTTGTGAGTGATCTGTTTGATTGTTTATCAATAAATTTTTTTCAATAAATGTCCCCAAATACCCTTCCCTTTATTGGTGTAATGTTTCGAATAAACCTCTAAAAATCAAATTAAAAATAAAAACGAAATCAGTTCTGCGTAGATTAATGTTTAATGGTCCAAGTGTATCGAATAGCACATATACTTCGCATACAAACAACCTTTTTGAAGTGTAAAAATCAAATGTGGGACAATTATAGCCTATATCTGTATGCTAAGATCCATGAAGAAACACAAAATAACTTTGAGATATCTTAAAGGTACAGCTTTTGTCGCCATTGCCCATCTTCGATTTGTTTTCTCGTCAGGAACGTACTTGTACTGGATCGATGATAATCTCAGAGTCCTCGAGAGAATAAGGGTAGATGAAATTGGCCGTGGTCGAGTTCTTTCCTTCAATACATATTTGACCATGTTCACGGTCTAGCAATGGATGAGTTTGCTTATTTCGTCACAATCTTGAACGACCAGAAACTACATTATGTTGATAGCAATAGTGAACGCCCCCGATCTCGAACCTACAATCTCATCCCACCGAAAACTTTCCGGGGATTGTACTACCATAAATCAGACTTAGTCTTACCAGGTACTCCACATTAGCGCTATGTTTAATCTAGTTGTTTAGAAAGGTAGGGTTACCACTGCCCTATTTCATGGATAGGGTAGTTATTTGGTTGAGACTATAGTAATTCGGCTTGCTCCACGCGGTGTGAATAGCTGTACAATACTTGGTGAAATTTAACTTTTCTTGTTAGTTTTATCGCCCTACTGCATTGATTTTTCTTAGATAACACCGAATAAGACATTCTGGTAGGCGTGGCGTAACTCTGCTTCTAACAAACTACACTTAGCTTAGTACGCTACCGAACGAATGACTAGCACATTACAATCTTCAGAAGCTGAAAAACTTCTCCATTCTTTCGAAAGTAAAAACACTTTTCTATTGATCTTACATTTTTTTTTAAAGAGAGCCATGCTTGTGCTATTAACCACGGAGGCTGCAATCACTCCCTGCTGCAATGAACTTTGCTTTCCATGACAAGATTCCGATTCTGTTACGTGTACAGACGGTACGAATCTAACCGTGACTTTCATATGTTTTACCTTCGTGCCAAATTAAATGTGCTTGAAAAATTAAAAGTTTATCCCTCCCCATTAAGGAAACAAGAGAATTTTACTTAAAAAAGAATTTCTATGTTGCTACTTTATGTTATGTAATATGGAAAGACTAAAGCAAGTCATACGATCTAGCATCTGCTTCAAGGGAAACCAAAAATGGATAAATGATTGGACTCTACAAGTTTCGTTTTTACCAAATAATTTTTAATCCCAAAGTGAGTCCTTAAGTGTAGTAATTGATAATTTTTTGGTACGTGCCATTTGATATCTTCCGATTCAATTTTCATCGACAATGTTTACAGTGTAGAGAGGAAAAAATAAATTTTTAATAAGCCAAATAAGTTTTGAAAATCTTTAAAGTGTACCTCAAGTCAAAGAAATGAAAATATGTATATTAAAGAGCATGAAAATTTCTTCTCACAGTGTAATTCCAATCTTTCATAGGACATTCTTGAGACGAGATATAAAATGTCGAAATTAATTAACTTTGAACAAAGTGGTCCACTGCGCAAAAATTTTTTGTCCCACAACTCAGATTATTCCTTTTGTTTCCCTTTGAAATTAAAAGTGTTTTACGACCTTGAACAGTGCTTGCATATAGCATGTTGCACAGCGAGGACTTGATTATTTACACTCCATAGTGTAAGAGTGCAAACTTGTTATACGATGCAGTTTCTTTCAGAAAAACAAAAAAAAAACAAAAACAAAAAAAAAAGGTTGCAATCTGAGTAGTGCAACAATGACATCACAAATTATTGCGTAAAGTACCATTTTAATTGGAGTGAATAAATCTCCACATTTTATATCTTGGCGCAAAAATGTCCCATGCGGTTGGGATTTGACCTGTTTAAATTCATTTTCATGCTGTATAATATATATTCTGTTAATTTTTTGACTTGAAGTACTTAAATAATGCCAATGAATTTTCAGAACGGTTACCAAATCCAACCAAATTATATTGCATTTGCTTGTTTGTAGTGATGCCACTTATTTTCAACTGTCCAGAGAGTATGGTAAAGAACAGCGATGTTCCATTTGAGATAATAAACTGGGCCGAACCGACAGCCATTAGCCGCAGTAGTGATCAGAGTTACAATCTGTCAACCCAGTTTATTTCTCATTCCCCAACATCGTCTTTCATGCCAGGAACGACTGAAGTGCTTTATGTGTTTGAAGATAACGTCGGTAATAAAGCTGTGTGCACATTCAACTTAACTATCCAACCAGGATGTCAGTAAATCACTGCAACCCCAAACAAATTCAATTTCTCCAAGGTCTTTTACTGGAAACTTAAAGGTGTGATAATTTTCAAACGAAAACAGGACATCCCGTGATGGTTTCTCACCCACGTTGATACTTTGTAATAATGAACGTAATTCACCCAGTCAATGATTTATTGCTCAATTTTTTCCTGGAATAGATTCCACAGTAGTCTTTTTATATGACAACAGCAGGATAGACTGCTACTACAGTAAATTCATTTGATATCATGGCACTGAATGATGGATTAGGAACCAAAATATGCCTGTCCTGAGGCTAAATATTTGGCCCCAAAATATTAAAACTCCGGGGGCTTCTGGGGGCCTTGCCTTCCGCATGGCCTTCGCTTCGCGCTCGGGATTGCCTTTTGCGCGAGTCCCCCGTCACAAAACATCTCCTGCCCTTCATTTGCCTCTCTACTTTTAAAATCCTGGTGCGGCCTCTGGCACTGTTTGACATAGAATTAATTTTCTGCTACAATAATTTATGATATTTTAAGTAAAATGTCCTGCATTCCTGCGAAATTAATTATGTGAGTCCTATTTATGTTGAAACAGTTTAACCTTTACTTTATTTACCCGAACAACTTACATTGCCACCGAAACATCATCGATAGAAATATCATCTATTGACACTTCCAACGAACCGTTTTAATTAAAGACCGAGTTTATCGTAGGAATCGCAGCATCACTTCTGTTTTTCCTAATACTAGGTGCAGTTTTGGTTGTGTTGTGTTGCTTCAAGTGTTGTAAATGTGATTGCTGTTGCACTACAAAGCAAAGCACCAGAGAAGAAAACCCTATGCCAATGACAATATCTGCAGATCCTAACATGGTCAAACCTTACGCAATGGATTATTCCCCCTATCGAAGATATATCTCAAATGCGGAGGCAGTTGATGCATACTACACAGTTGCATCTTAAGGATCATCTTTAATGTCATTGCCAATCATTCTCATTGTTCCTGCAGAAGGAAGTTAACTTTCTGTAAGACTGATTTGTCGTTCTGTTGGCACTATCAATGCATTACAGATACTGTTTGGAATATAAAGCAAAGTTGAAAACATTCTTCTAGATGGAAGGAGAGGATCTAGAATAAGCTGATACGTTCTGCGTGCAACTTAAAAACAAACAAACAAAAAAAAATATCACATTCGTGTATGTTTCCTGAAAGGTCACTTGTCAGAGATTTATTTTGGCCCTTAACAAGTTAAAAAATATAGAAGCTCTGTGGAGTTGATAGTCAATAATGAGTGATAAGTAATTCATGCAACATATACCTACATATTCTCAGCTAAGCGTCCGGTCCCTATAATAAGTGCTTAATATATTTGCCAGTCTGTCCTTCCGTGTCTGTCTGTCTGATTTTCTTTTCCATTGGATCCGATCCGATTCGACTGATTCTTTTCCGTTTTTTTTTTTATTTTCCCACCTCCAAGCACGTATGCATGCACATTTTTTGTGTGGATGCACACTGTTTAACAAGTTTCTTGATTGGTTGTTGCCATTGTATTGTATTGTATTTTTTTTTTTTTGTTAAAGTTAGGAATTTGGTTGAGGATTAGGCTTTCGTCAGCCAGTTAGGAATTTTTTTGTTAAACAGTGCCCATCGCCCCCATTATTTCAATGCCTCCCCATATTATGTGTTATATTTTGCCATTCGGCAAATTAAGGCGAAAAATTGTTTCATAAAATGCAACATAATGCAAGTTTACCCATAGGGAAAAGAAACCATTTCCCTCGAAGTGTGATCTAACGGACCTTAAGAGGTATTCGCTTAGCTTTCCAGTATTCTTTTATTCACGTTTATTAATCTACGTGTAGCTTTTTCGTCATTGTATCTTAACTGATTTCGACCTTAAACACTGTGTAAATTCCACCTCTGAATATACTGGTGTGTTCTAACTCTCATAGTGAAAACTAATGGAAGTCTGAGGCAGACCGCTCTATACCTTGTTTTTAGTTTACAAATCTAACCATTTCATTGAGAGAGAAACACCTGTATGTTATCTTACCCTTAGGCCTTCTCATTTTGTTTCTCTATTTGAACAAGCAACACGTGGAATCATATCAGAGTGTTACAAATTATCAAGGTATTATTCCCAGACGTTTAATTTCATTGGAAATATTTGTTAAATGTGCATTGTCCTCTAAACTTTGATTCAGAATTAGGGTTTAGTGTTAGGGAATAGAAAATAAGGTTAAAAAATTAGTGTGTTTATTAAGTCAATGGAAATGTCTTCGAAAAATACAGGTTAGGAAATCGATTGAAAACATTTAACTAGGAATGTAAATATAGAATTGCTACCACACATGCAAAGGTTAAAAGAAAACCAGAGTAGAGAAGCTTCCAGTTGTTAAATCAGCCTCCATCAGCTCGGATGAAACCAGAAAACTACGTTCAAACGGTCACCTAGATAAAATGTTTTAAAGACAAATACAAAGGAAGAACAAACTCAGCAAGCACAAACTTAGGGCAGCAAAGTATATCTTAATATCATTAGGTAGATGAGCAGCAGTAGAAAAAAAAAGTTTTCGACCAGCTGTTAACAAGTTATACTGAGCTTGATGTTATATTTTGGCGATTTTAAAGACTGAAGTATTGGTCAAAATTGCTTAGTAAACCTAATTATATACAGATCATTTATATGTTTCAAATTAATAGTAAATTAGAGTTTCAGAAGACGGGCCATGGTTTTTTTTTTTTACCCTTACTTACTTATGATCAACACAATAATTTAAATCCTATTTATAAATTGATGACATTCTTCTAGATGCTCTTTGATCACTTATTTCATAATCATCGAGTCCAAAAATTCAAAAATATATCTTAAAGTGCATAGAAATGAATTCTAACAGTTCAACACTCATACTTTTACGACATTCCTGATCTGGGATATGAAATGTTAAAGTTTATTCTCTCAAATTAAAATGGTATATTGTGCAGTAATTTGTGATGTTATTGTTGTAGGCTACTACTCAAATTACGATCTTCGTATTTATTTGTTTTCCTTAAAGTTACTGCACCTTGTTTCAATGTGTGATAGCACTCTTACTCTTGTTGTGGGGGGGGGGGGGTAGAGTGTGTAATTAATTAAGCCCTCTTTTTGTAACATCTTATGGAAGCATACAGGAAGTGTTCATTGTCATAAAAACATTTTTAGTTTTAAAGGGAAACAAAGCAGGTGATGTTAGTTGTGCAACAAAAAAGTCACAGATCATTGGCCATGAACTAATTTGTTTTAATTAAATAGATTTCAACATTTTATATATTTGCTCAAGAATGTCCTAAAAAGATGGGAGTTAGGCTATAACAATTCATATTCCATTCTGTTTACTTTGTAATTTTGAATTTCTTTACATGGGGTACCCTTTTAGCCCGACGATGTGAAAGGTCTTATCCTTTTTCGTCTATTCGTGGTTAGTTTGCTCTTAAATTTCTGTTCCAACCTAGCTACAATCAACAATTAACTGTATCGTTTTTATTCCCGATATCTAAGTGTAAATAGAAGGCTTCAGTTTTTGTTTTTATCATTCAGGGGAGTTTCTTTAAGTATCATAATACCGGTTCACCGTTGCATTTGTTTTTGGGGAGTTTCTGTTTTTGAAATCTGTGTTAGTTTTGTATATTTTAGAAATTGTAGGAAAGGAATACAGAAGAAAGGAAATTTGTTGTATAAATTATTATTTGCTAATTCTATACCTTGATTCATGTTTGCTTTTCTGTCTTACAGTATAAAATTCATGAAAATCAAATAGGATGTTGGTCTGTATCATTTTCAAAGAACCCGATACCAGAATAGGATAAGCTTGCTGCTGCGGTTAAGTCACGCCCTATCAATTGAATGGCAATGGCCATTCATTTGCATACAGTGTCCTTGTTCATTGCGGCACCCGATAGTCATGACTGACTTCTGTAATAAAACTGCACATTATTGAGTCACAAAACTGACGCATATCTTGTCGTTCTGATGAGCAATATATGGAGAATGTGACATAATGATCCCTGTATTTGCTGAGCTTGGTAACAACTGGCGTGCATTTACTCACACTGGGTAGAAAAGTGATTAACAACTAATGCCCACTGGCTGATCCCTAGTCAAGTTTGTTAACTGACAACATTGGCATAGTCACAGACATGTGAGTGACACTGTCGTTAATCAATGAACAACATTTGACTATCAATGTCGGCGGTAAGGCGGGTGGAAATTCAATTGATAAGTGTATTATTCTTAACGCTGCCACGCAGGAAACAAACACACGGTTAGATTAAACTAGGTTTTATATAAAGTTATGTGTAAGGATTTCTCTGATGACGTCAGATAGCTCTGTAAGCTTGTTTTTTGGAATACGTTCAACTAACCTCCAACACGTATCGCGTGCAACTTAAGATTAGAAAATATTATTCTTCCTACTATAAATAATCTTTGTTTTGATGATTAAATGTCTTAACCAACAGAAATAAAAATTAGAAAAATGAACATAAGGAACGCCTCAAACGATTTGAGAATTTCTGGTAGTGGTCCGCCTCTACGGTAGCGGTTCAGATTTTGTATGCAGGAATCCACGTTTATACCTGAAAGTAAAGGTGGATACGACTGTGAATCCCTTTCAAAAATATTTACGGGCAATTTGATTCTAAAACCAGAAAGTAGATTACCTAATTAAAAGAGTATACAGAATACAGATATTTTTGAACGTCAAGTATAAAGGATTCTGGGTTTGGGCTCTTTCTTTTTAAATGCAACAACCAACACACCCCGAGAGCCTAGATCGCAACCATGCCTTCACGTTCATTCTTAAGAAAGCCAGGAGACATCTCAGTAGATAAAGGTGGTGTTGGGTGTAATTGGTATTTTAGCTTGTTAAATGATCTGTGCCCTCAAGTGAGCTATTCTTCAATTGTGTTCACATTGCATGAAAAGCAATTAACACATGCTTGACTGTCCTGTCAGAAAACGCCAAAAGGTTACCGAATTTTTTGTGTATTTCAATGTATCTGTTAGCGTCAATCAATTTATCAGATGTGATATATCAAGTGTGCGTGTAGTGAGCTTCATTTCTACCTTCATCAGGCAGAGAAAGAAGAAAAAAGGTAAGAACGAAATTTTCATCATGATCCCATGTAACTGCTATATGGAAACCGATCTTTTGCAAAGTCATCTTTTTAAAAAAACAATATTGAATTTTCACACGTTTTTTTTTTAAATAAAATTCATGAACCTCTTTCAGTTTGTAAAAATAAGGCTACAGATTGTGGTCGAGTGAGTACGCCTTCGGGCCATATTTTGCATTTGTTTTTATTGTTTATAGGAATATCGCTATTTTATAACCATTTATGTGTGGTAAATACGATAGGAAGGGTCAGTATAGCAGATGTGGTAGGTATTTTTATGTTATGTTCCATGTAATTAGATGGTACCCTTTTCAAACTTCCCCATGACACATGATTCCGACATGCCCTCGCGAATTCAATGAAGACAAATATTCCAAAACACATTGTTAATTTTCATTGACTCTGGGAGGAAGGGGTTGTTATATGTTGACACTTTGTTTCCAGAAAAAAGGTGAAGAAAACTATGTTTCGTAGTTCCAGTCGTGCAGTTCTGCTACTTTTTTGTCCCTAACTCAAATCAATGTATATACTCAAAAAAGGTTCATAATTTATGCACTGTGTTCTCCGGGAAAATGCATAAAGTGAATCGAACCAACACTTGAACTCATTAACTTGTTGCTGAAAGTTGTTGACTGTGGTTTTATCTATGGCGCTTAGTCTTATATTTTAAAACATAGACATTAATTAAAAAAATCAATGACTGTGGAAAGACAAGACCGGTTCATAAGTAATCATGATGTGAGTGAGGAAATTCTTCATTTTCCAATTTTAACTCAAACTGTTTAGTAAATTGTGTGATTCTTACAATGATTCCACATAATTTAGACGTTATGTTGATTAGTTGCACGCATGCAACAATCAATATCTTGGCACAGAAGTTCGACACGAAATATCTGAAGAGTTTTCTTTGTCATCCGTAAGAAAACAAAGAAGCTTCCAAGACGATGTTTATTTCCTTGTTTGAATCAATCCACATCAAGTAGACCATGCCATATACATAAATCACACTCCTTTGGAAGTTTCTCCTTTTTGCATAATATCGATGAATAAATTAGAAATGCTTCTTTATATAATTTTTCTGGGATTTTTCTGTAGAAGATCCTGTGTGTCGTCGACAGAAGGTAAACATTGACTATTTTTACATACCTAGAATATAAGACTAGAACTGTTTCTATATGTCTATATATATATATATTTTTTTTTACATTACATAGGACGTTTGTTAAAAGCTGTACCCTACGTTTTAATTTTGGTCAGACATCTTGCTTTGGGGAACTAGTTGGAGCTGCAGAAGACACATTTAACATTTTTTTCTCTGATTAGTAAATATATTGAATTAAAAATGGACGTAAGTACGTTTTTCTAAGTGGTTTTGAAATAAATTTATTACAAGCACACCAGGTGTACATCAAAGTTAATATTTTAACTCACCACGCTTCCAGTGACCAAAGCCCTTTCAAAACCTGGTAGGCATGTTTCTGCCCGGAAGGGATAGATTGTATTCCACCGTAATGAAATGTGTAAGCCTTACTTACATGTGTCAAACCTTACACCGCGCAAACAGGAAAACGATTCGAACAAACGTTCAACCCTAGAGAGTAGCTTACACAATCAGTCAGTCAGGATGTACTTGACCCCAATGGACACAAAAAAAGTGAAAAAAAACTTATCGAAAGAGGAAAGAAATGCTCTTTTTAATTTAAAACATAATTCGGATTTAGCTACTTAGGATTAAGGCGAGAAATTCGTTTTTTTAAACTCGAGTGAGCATAAAATAAAAATATTAACTCAACTAAACAATAATTTACATTATACTTAGTTAGAAAGTGATCTTACGCTTTGATTTTCAATTGGGCTATCAAATGGCTAAAGAATGGAGTTGTTGATGAAAAGGAACTAATTGGATTGTTCATCCTGGGGCAAAAGCAGGTATAACTTTTGGGAGGGTGAAGAATCATAAAGAGGGTAACCTTCTAAGACTTATTACTTCAGGGAGGGGAACAGCAATTAAAATATCTATCAGCCTTTAAGAAGATTTTTCTCCAGCCGATATCAATGCGATCTCCTCATTATCTTAAAGGCACTACTGATTTTTGAACCGATAACTTAAATTAACCCATGAAGGACCACTACCGCAATCTGCGTTGCTTGTTTCATGGGATATTTCTGCAATGTTTTCAAATATTGACAAAAATTTAGGTTTAGATACTGTTAGAGAAGCTTTAGATAACATGGAGGCCTGCACTTCCTCCACTGAATGCGTTTTTGAGGCAGTAGAAATTTGTCTTCAACATTATAACTCTTGCTTTGATTCAAGTCATTTCCTACAAATCCATGGAACAGCTGTGGCTCCCAAAATGCCTGTAGCTATGCGGATATCGCCATGGGTTAAATAGATCGCATCGCTAATAAAGTTGACCCACTAAAGCCTAAAAATTGGTGGAAATTTAGAGATGATATCTTTGAAGTGTGGACCCAATGCAGGAGAAGCCTTCAATACTTTTACAGGCTTTATTAAATCCATTTATTCCACTATTCAATATGTACTTAGGTATTCTATGTATCAACTTGAATTTTTAAATGTGAATATTGAACTTCATAAAAGTCGACTTTCTAGAAATTTGTATTCCAAGCCTACTGAGGGTAATCTGTTCTTATCAACTAACAGTGCCCATCTAGGGTCAAATTAAGAAAGTATCCCTTACAGCATAGCGGTCTATTTTCCCAGCTTACCGTAATGTAAATCTCTTAACAGTCATTGGAAAAAACCTCAGAATGTCAATGTTACTAATGATAGGAGGGGGTGTTTTAAATGTTATAAGGTGAGGATCCTGTAAGCTTCTACAGAAATGTAACTGCTACCAGAAGTTGCACTCGGATTATATATAAACACACACACACACACACACACACACACACACACACATATATATATATATATATATATATATATATATATATATATATATATATATATATATATATATATATATATATATATATATATATATATTGAAACAACAGAAAAATAAAAACTGCTCAGACGTAACTTCGCGTTACTCAAATATTAAGATTTAATAAAGCTTTCGGCCAGTATGTATCGGCCTTCTTCAGGATACTATATAGGAGAGAAGGGAGAAGGGAAAACTTAGTATTTACAGTAGCAAAAATAGAGAAAATGACCAAAAAACGGGTAGTATTTGTGAACAAATTATATTACACTTAACTAACCAAAACGGATTACTAATTAAAGAGGCTACTATGCAAAAAAAAAAAAAAAAACCTTTCAACGTACACATCACAGGTATTCAGTGTTCAAAGTGATGCTACAGTAACACAACGAACATAAAAACAATCGGCTGAACTTAAACAAAGAGAATTGAGAGTAAGAGTATTAAAGACAAAATCAAATTAATTTTTTCTTTAATACTCGCTGAGGAAAGTCCCAGGGGGACTGAAAATTTCGAAATATATTTGTAATCTTTCATACTTCTAAAATCAACCAGTTATGCCCTTTATTGCATATTTTTTGTACTGTATTTATTTCTCGGAGTAAACGTGGAACTTTTCCGTTATAATATATATATATATGTATATATATATATATGTATATATATATATATATATTTATATATATATATATAATATAAAGAATTCGAAGGATTCGAATCCTGCTTGAGGCTAAGTTTTCCATTATAAAAAAATAAATCCTCTTTCAGTTTAAGGCAATGCCTATGTTCGAGGAAAAAAATGACCTAAGGTCTTCATGCGACTTTTCAATACCGCAGTGGTTCACTTATTCATATAAGGTCGCTACGTCACTCGACTTACTTAATATTACAGGGGGCGCGTTCCTAAGACATTCCTCTGAAGTAGCAATGGAGAACTTAACCCAACAGTATTATAATTAGTTGATCGCGCTCAATCACATAGGCCTCAATGGCTCAGTGGTCAGAGCATCCGCCTTGTAAGCGGGAGGTCGCTGGTTCGAATCCTGCTTGAGGCTAAGTTTTCCATTTCAAAAAAATAAATCCTCTTTCAGTATAAGGCAATGCCTATGTTTGAGGAAAAAATGACATAAGGTCTTCATGCGACTTTTCAACACCGCACTGGTTAACTTATATATATATGTATATATATATAGTATGGAGTTATCACTCTCTGTAACGGATGGAGCCCTGTTTTTGACGAAAGAAGTATGTATTTTTCCGTATATTAAAATATATATATATAACCCTAATTCCCACCTTAGGGGGAAATTGTTATATCTGCTTGTACATAGGGCGAAAAAATAACAATAAAATACATAAGAAAAAGAATTCGCCCTAACGTCTAAACATAAAAACAACGTTATTTCAAGGGTCAGCCATCCGTTTGTGTTAACAGCTAGGTGTCCGTTAATTTGACAACATTGAAGTAATCGCATCTTCTTTGTAAATCTAGGTGGGGGGGGGGGGCGCCTTTGTCCGTTTACGTATTCCTATAGAAAAAGTGTGTAGAACCGTTGAGGCGAAACTTATATTTCGCCCAAAAATTTTTCCCCCTTAGGTAGAATTTGCAACAACAACTTCCCTCCTAAGTGCCGAATTAGCGATATATTTATATATATATATATATATATATATATATATATATATATATATATATATATATATATATATATATATATATATATATATATATATATATATATATATATATATATATATATAAATACATATAAATACACTCAAAATGCTCTTGTTTTACCAGTTTTAACTATTTGTTTTATGTTTTTACTGGTGTGGTGCTTTTCCATTTGGTATCTATATATAAATACATATATATATATATATATATATATATATATATTTATATACCACTAGATTGAACATTAGGGGGAAATTTGTATATCTTGATACATTTAGGCGAAACTGTTATATCTGATGGTACGTAGGGCAAAAAATAACAATTAAATACATAAGAAAAAGTATTGACCCTAACGTCTAAACATATAAACAACGTTATTTAAACGGCCAGCGACCCTTTCGTGTTAACAGACAGGTGTCCATAAATTTGAAAACTTTGAAGTAATTGTATCTACTTTGTAAATCTAGGAGGAAGTCCTTGTACTTCCACGTATTCTTATAGAAAAAGTGTGTAAAAAACGTCAAGGCGAAACTTATATTTCGTCCCAATTTTTTTACCCCCTAAGGTCGACCTTTCAATAACAACTTCCCCCCTTAGTGCCAAATTAGGCAAATATATAAAGTACTGAAGATAAAAATCGTGTCAAATCTCCTGAGGCAACAAGTTGTAAAAATCGGTAAAGCGTTCAAAACTTTAATTATTTTAAAGGGCAAAACTCAGTTATTAAAGGATGTTTTTAAAATTCCAGATCGTTTTGATATATATATATATATATATATATATATATATATATATATATATATATATATATATATATATATATTGAAAAGGTTGCAATAAGTTCTTACAACATAGCTTTACACAACTGTTTCGTAAGGGCTCTACTTCAGGCTTCTGAGGAGTGAGGACCTACATTATTGGCCCTTACGAAACAGTTCTGTAAAGCTATGTTGTAAGAACTTATTGCAACCTTTTCAATATTACAGCTCCCTTCACAGGGTTGAGCACTTTACCATTGCCTGGTTGACATTACTAATTAATTTTAACTATTACGGTTATATATATATATATATATATATATATATATATATATATATATATATATATATATATATATATATATATATATATATATATATATATATATGCAGGTGTGTGTGTGTGTCGAAGGAAATGACATCTGTTCCACCTTTGCATCATCCTTACTATTTGAGACTAAAGTCGTAAATACTAAAATAGACTATTACAAGACTAAAATAGATATAAACTGGCTATTTTCTTATGAAGACTTCTAATGATTATTGTGGCAGTTTTACGTCCATTTGTGGCAAACTATTTTCCATGAAAATTATTGCTTATAGCTCTTTTTTCTGTTAACAAGTTGACTCAATATTGTACCTTCAATGCTTTAATTTTCAATTAATATCATACATATGTTAACATATTGGCACAGTGGACGACTTTAGGAATTGAAGGTGCACGTTCTTTTGGGAGTAAATCATGAAAATATCTAATCATGCGGTAATTGGATGTCTCTATCATCTTAAGTGGACCTTGAATACATGGAAAAGATTCCCAATCTCACGAGTTCCCCTTCTTTTCTATTCTTGCTTGTTTCATATCTATCGCTGTATCATACTTGCAACTTGACGGTGAAATTTGTAAATGCTAGCAGAACTCACACTCATGAAATAGAATGCCCTGTGTTAATAATATTACCATTTTTCCATTTAACTGGTAAGGTATTCATGTATAATCAATTTAAACTTTTAAGAAGTGATGTATTGAAACAAACAATACCACAGAAATTCCTTTTTTGCTTTTCGATTTTTAATTCTGTGATTTCCGTCGTCTTGTAGTGTGGTCCTTTATCCTCACAAATTCGCAAGGAACGTTTTCACCACCTTCTTACCCAGAAGTAAATCCAGAAACTAGACTTTGTACATGGCAAATAGAAGCTTCAGTAAAAAAGGTTGTTGAATTAACCTTTGAGGAAGTTGTTATGAACAGCACCAACGAGCATAATGAATGTCATGACACAATAACCGTAAGCTGTTCTATAGTTATTTTAAGGGAAACGTTTGCATATTCTTTATTTCATTTAAACATTTTTGATTATTCAATTAAGGTTCCATCACTGGAAATAGTTTTGCAATTTAAAGCATGGTATCGAAATATAAACGTTGTGAAAATTTTAGCTAGGTCACACTGACCCAAACCCCACGATACTACAAGTCTGCACAGAGAATAAGTTTGATGGAATTTTACAACACACAAACAAAAATGTGTTTGGTATATAATGTTACCTATAAAGACAGCGGTACAGCTGTACAAATCACATATTCTGAATTCAGAAGTTGAGATTTTAAAAATATAATTGCCTTGGATAATGGTTTTTAAAGTGTTTTGTGTTTACTACTCCTCACCACGAAATTTCTCGTAGTGTATGTGGGTGAATAAAAAATAATAATTAACTAAGACAATGTCACTTTATAGTAAACGTCAGACGAAAGAGAGATATGAGAATATCAAGATATTGTGCAACTGTCCTGTGAGATGTGCTACAATCTCTGTTTTTCGCCGAACGGTCAATCTTCAAGAATTTTAGAGTAAACTCATTAATGTTTCTTATAACGTTTTAGATTTGAGTTTATATAATAGCTGCCGAATATTTCAAAATCCTTTAAAGACATTCTTTAATTCTGGTGAAAAGTCTCGCAACTGAAACATGTTTTTTTTTTTTTTCTCAAACATTGTTTGGTAAACCACAAATATGAAGTGAATTTTTCGGGTAGCTATGACAGACTTAATGTAGCTACATGAAACAAAGTGCAAAACGAACTAATAGCATTTTGAGTAATGTTTACGAGATAACATCCTCCTATGGCCTCCTCTTCTCTTCTATGACCTTAAAAGGAAAACAATCGATAACGAAATGTTGGTGTGCATTTATCTTTTACAGGTTTTTGACGGGGCTTTACCTAATGCACAAGAAATAATACCATCGTTTTGTGGGGAAGGACCTCCATGGCCACGTTATCCCACGCAGCTGTTGTCAAATTCAAATATCATGACTGTGACTCTCAGAATGGAACTCGCTGGCAGTAGAGGATTTCTTGCATCGTATAGACATGGTAAGTTGCTAATCGTTTCTGTAAAGATACCATACGAAAACGTTATAGAACATTACAAAAGAAGACAGCTGCTTTTAAAATACTGTTGTCTCTCACTTTTGGAGCCTTTGTTAATAGTGGAAGGATCTAAACTAAACTGCAATATTCCTTACCTGCCTTTCCCTAACATTACCATCAACGATAGTGTAATGCAACGTAACATTGTACCTTAAAGTTTTGTTAAATTTTAATTTCTATTATTAATCAACTCGTTATTTCATCTAGTCGTTTCGATAGTTTATTGGCTTACTGTTTTCCTAAAAGATGCTGTTTAAGAAACTGGTATACAAGAGATGTTGGTGTGCGAATTCATGAGAAAAGAGAAAAGTGTTGATAGATTACTTGAGCTTGTTTTACTCAAGTCTTTGCAGTCATATTGATTAAGTGCTACAACTTTTAACCTGTACTCGACTAACAAAAAGTCGACATTACTTTTTGTCGATTTGAAGCTAACACCATTGCTGGCAAGTCGGCTCATTAGGCTGCTAGGTCTCCATAGAGCCCTCAGTAACCGGATACATCCCACAATTTTGCGATAGTTAGAGCGTATCTTGTTCAGCGTAAACTATCTCGGTGATGGTTCTCCCAGTTGGTTTCCCACTTTCCAAGAAACTCAAAACCCAAAACACTTTCCTCGGATTCGAACATAAATTTAACACAGTTGGGAAGCTTACCTCGGGGTCACCCAGATATATAAAGCTTGATGACCTCACATAACTTAGAATTTTAGACGCTTATGGAAACGTATACTTGGAAAAAAAGGAATTGCGGTTTTATTCTGTATACTTTCTATGACGGAGAAAACTACGAAACTTTAGGTCACCCTTTTTGAACGTTGGAAAAAGGTCACCCTTTTGTCCCGAAATCATACCGAAGCTGCCCAACAATTACCAAATGTTCAAATGTGATCACATATTATACTTTCCCACATAGTTTTGTTCATAAGTTATTCCAGTTTTCCTGAAGACGGTGAATTCCTCTTTGATTGTGATATGAATCTCTTTGCAGTACACAAGTTAGTAATTCCGCCATTTTGAAAGGCAATGCACGATGGTACCTAGCATATTTCAGCACTGCGATGCAAAATCCATCACAACACCATGCATTGGGCGTGCGCATACGTAAGTGACGCCAAATTATGTACATATAATGAATAGATGAAGCAGAACAAAGGCATAGAGTTCTTAATAGCATAATAGCATTATTAGTGAAAACAGGATAACAAGGAAGGTACCACTATATTTCGGAAATACTATTTGTTCTTTCTCTTTCAAATGATATTTCAACATATTCTTACCTTGAAGACGGAAAATGTGCAAGTAACTATGCAAGTAAGCTCTCGCTCCTTCGTATTTCTCGGAAAGCTTATGACAAAGATTCTAGCCAAAGTTCACCCCCTAACAAACGCTGTCTACTTATTAAACGAGTTTCTTTTGAATATTTGCATTCAACTTTTCTTCAATTGCCAAAAAATACTCATTTAAGTACGATCTTGTATTAGAATTATTGACATTTTTAACGAGGGTCCGTTTCGCTCTGCAGAGGCTAGATCGAGTATAGTCTCCCAGAAAGCATTTTAACGCGGGTGACGAGGGTGTAAAGATTACACAATTACATTCACAAATGTGAAGTCTGTCCCCAAACTGAACAGTAGAAACAAAATAAGGAAACCACACAACCTTCTCCAGTAAGCGCTACGAGGCAATTACCTCCAAAACTGTATTTAATCTTATTGCACGTACATTAACAATACAAAGCTATGGACAATAGTCTACATAGGAATACCGAACTCAAAGAATTGCATATAACCTAAAGTTACAACACAATTGGCAGCATGCGATAGGTCCGAAGCGAAATCTATAACACTTGCATTTTTGCACGCGCAAAGCAACAGGGTACTCTTGCCAAGCTACTTTCCTCTGTACTCAATTGTTTATGCAAATGTCAGTTCGAAATAAGTTGACATTAACATGTTTGTTGTCCTTCGTATCATAAATTCAAGGTTATCTACAATAATGTTTTTTGTCCTGTCGTTCAGTGGAACATAGAGAAGAATTTGTTGCTGCAGTTACTATGGAAAGACCATCGATATTTGCCTTTGATAGATTTGGTCCACTTTCATCTGGTTGGGACATTCCACTTATCGGTGCAACCCATCCTTCGGCTTTGGCTATTGATCAAGTTACTCTAACATTTTATTTCACTGACATCCAAGCAAAGTTTATCGGACGGATTAAACGTAGTACCAATGCTAAAATAGAGAAACTGATCACGGATCATGTCCAAAGTAAGTTTACCCCCATGCCGAAAGTGGCATACAACTTTTACATTCATTTCATGTTCTTTCTCTTCCGTCTCAGATAAGAGTCCGCTACGAGCCATATGTTCACTTACATTTGCCGTAATTATTTTGGGGGAATTTCATGCAACGACGATCATGCTGAATAGTACATTCTTAGAGTATTAATGTTCAAATCCCCATTTTTTTTCTGTTTTCTATTAAAGTGAGGTATACAAAGCTCCCTACGCAAGGTCTGGGCCGGCTCGACTCTAACCAATTGGTTTGAAACTAGTCCATACAACTCCATCTAACCTAACCTAGCTTAACCTAGGGCATTAGAAATATCAGTGAACCAAGGTTTTTTTCTAATATGGTTGCGAACTTTTAATTCTGGTTTTTTATCATGTTGTAAGCAATATTCCCCTTGCAAAGTCGGCATGCTGTGGCCATGGTTTCAAGGTCCATGATTATACGGGATAGTACTGCCTTAGCAAACTATCCTCAAATTGTGTAATTACGCAAAAAAGAAACCCATATCACCAATTCATTCTGGCAATGTGAGATCAAGATATTGAATAAGCAAGGCATCTTTGGGGGAATCTACCCTGGAGATGGGGTGATATATTATTTTTAGTGTAATAGCATTTATAATTATTGACCTCGAAAGGCACATTTTGGTAAAAAGATCCCATCTTCACCTATTGGTAGGGGTTGTGGATTTTACGGTATGCATACGAATACTGGTAAAGGTTGAAAAAAAGGGATAAAGGTCACAACAGAATTTAGCATAATAGAGGGGTACATATTCTTAGCATTTTGGTGGAATTTACATCGAAATCTGATGTGTGGTTCTCAAGATATGAACATGTGAAGTTTTCACATTCTCAAAAAAAGTAAACTTGAAGCAAGCACATATGACATCATATCCCACATTCGTTCACAATCTTATGTTTTTCTTTAACCTGTAAGGTCAATTTTCTCCTCAACAATGTCATATTATTAAAATGTGATTGCATAAGTGGCATGAAAACTTAACAAAGTTCGCATCCTCCACGTGGAGGTCTTATTCCTATTAACTTCAAGGTCAACACAACAGTCTGGTTAAAAAAGGAAACAAAGCATTGCTTGTAAATGTGAGGAAGTGATATAGTCTCTGCTGCCCTAAAACCCACTTTGGAAAACAAATGTACTTACTTGATTAACTGATATCTCGAGAGATACAAGTTCGATTTGAATGGGGCTTTCACCACACTGTGTAGATTTCGTTCGTCTTTCACATATGAAATAACTTTTTCTTAAACTTCCTCTTTAAGGCGTTTAAATCAGAGTTTTATTGAAATATCGTGAGTTTTTTATTTCTTTTGTTTATAAATAAGGTGGCAAAGAGAGGCTGAAGTATGGAAATTGAAATACATATATGAGTAATTTCCCTGCCTTTCGTTATGAACATAGAATATTATTGACATATAATTATGCACTAGGGGCCACAGAAGTAGAGACAGTTGTTTGGCAATGTGATATTGACAAAGTAGACATTGCTCATTAAATGTAACCGTGACCGGTATGAGAGTTAGCTAGTAATTGTTGTTTAACATTGATATTGTGAGCTGGAGCCTTACTTAGCGTACCATTTAAATTCTTCTCTACAAAAGGACCTTTGGGTGTTGCTGTTGGTTACCTGAGTGGTTTGCTTTATTGGACTGATGCAGACCGACATGAACTAAGTGTCTCTAGACTTGACGGGACTTTCCGAAAGACTCTAATGGCTTCATCATCTAATTGCAGAGCTCCAGGGGGTATTTTACTCAGCCGTGATCAGGAGTAAGTATTACTTCTTAAGTAATATCTTTGAAAGTTTTATACATGACAATTCTCAGTGTTTATTTTTTCTTCATTTAGTTTACCCTGAACATATCTAATAAAGTGTTAAGGGTAATCATGAAAATTGAATATACGGGGGGAAGTCTTTGTTTAAGGATCTTTGTAAGGTATTGCAAGGCAGACAGAGCACAATAATATCTTTATAGAAAGGTAAAGACATCTCCCTGCAGCAATATGCTTTCGTCATGAATATTTATCTGAGAATTATGTGGATTCAATGTTATAAATTTAAGGTTTGTGGTTTACAAACACATTAGCAAGCTTACTCTCTTCAAAAACCTCTTACGATGACTTTCCTTAAGATCTTGGAAAACTTCGGACGAATTTTCTGCACCTTCCAATTTCTTCTGGGGTACTTTTAAACTTGAATCTTGAAGATTTCATTATTATAATTCTATCTTT
The DNA here is from genome assembly GCA_037179385.1 of Holothuria scabra. Classification (NCBI taxonomy): domain Eukaryota; kingdom Metazoa; phylum Echinodermata; class Holothuroidea; order Aspidochirotida; family Holothuriidae; genus Holothuria; species Holothuria scabra. The sequence goes on along the minus strand of CM074183.1, from coordinate 48,921,005 downwards.
CATTTCGCGGAGTCGTTAGCAAACAGATCTACTCACTTTGTAACCACAAATCCATATAAAGTTTAGTCAAATGAAAAAAAAAAACATTCATCTGTAAATTGTTAAGATAGATTGAAGATGTTGGGAGTTTCCGAAAGTACAAGAGTAGATTTTCCCACTGCTTCTATTATGATTTTTTAAATAATAGCCTACGTGCATTATCAGGAAAACATCTACCAGGAGCTGCAACAATCATGCCACCGTGTGAATTTTACAGCTAAACATACCTTGTTAAAATACGACCAGTAGGGAAAACTACTTAATCCAGGACATACTTTTTGGACCCAAAAGGGACTAAACCAGAATAGCACATGAAGTTAAAAGAGTAATTAGCTGAGACTAAAATTAATCGACTTTGTATAAAATATTACGACAGTTACTTACAAAAATAAAATAGCCATAGAGGAGAAAACGTGATTATATAAAACGAAAGATCACTTACCTTTTCTTTACCATTGTTGTTGATTTGTCTCTCAACAGAAGGAAAAAAAATCATCATACATTTTAAGTCAAACTGTGAGGATAGATGTTGTTTCTTCAGTAATGAAGGGTTTCATGATTACGGAAACAACACACGTTCTAATCACGTTATAAGTCAATTGTGGAATTATATCGAAACTGTCTTACTCATTTATTGGCTAATCAATCATACATTTTTCCCTGAAGTTATTCGGTTCCACCAACGCTGCCCATTTATTACTGTTGTTGGCTTATTTGTCTTTCAGGCATATCTTCTGGACGTGTAGGAACAGAATTATGAAGTCCAAAGCGGATGGTTCTGAAAAGAATTTCGATTTTGTCAACAGAGATATTGTTAAACCTACTTCCATAACTCTTGATTCTGACGGTATGTTGATTTAAGCTGGTTGACATATTATTCTTCAGAGAAGTCACTTATTCATGTCTAACCACTATCATCAGTTACGCCTTATACGCGGCCGTTACGTAAACCCTTTGGATGGTTTTGCATCTTCGACCAGCACACTCCCTGACGACATTGATTTTTTTACCTAACAACGTAGGACCTAAAATTTTCATATAATTACTTTATCTTGTAAAATCAGGGACAGATGTAGGATATTTTTTGAAGGAAGGTCAAACATAAAAAGGTCATATTCATTTCAAACTTTTGTTTCCACAAACGTCAACGATAATGCAATTTACCTAGGCTTGGTCGAACGAAAAAATATTGGAGTCGAGGGAGAGTTGAGTGCCAGCAGGACTATAAGGGCTTTTGGGGCTTTGCAAACTCCTTAGATGGCGGTAAACGGCGCTTCCGAATTTTCTTAGCTGAATGTGCATTGGACAGATAAAGAATACATTCCACACATACTTCGAAGGTCTTACCGAGAGTTTACTTTTTGGAACCTAGGGAGAGCGCCGCTAGTTAGTACAAGAGCAGGTTGTTACGGTGCCATTTTCTCGTTGAAAGAATGGGGGAAGCTTTAGGCCCTTAGTGACGTATCTGAATAATTTCGTCTCAAAACGTTGCGTCTCAGGGAGTCGCACAGTGTGTGTGTACCCCTGTGGACACTGCCACGACAACTAACGACACCAAGCGACACGACGTCGAGTCGGCTGTAGTCCTGTTGGTGTGGCCATTTTCATCACCAGAGTTCCGTCGCGTCGTAAGCAGTAGGCCCGATTGAACAAGTAGACAACCAAAGAAGTTTCCCCGATTTATGCAAATTGCCCACCAAGGAGAGTCTTCCGGAGTCGTGGCGATTTTTACAGGGCTTGGCTTTAGATAACACGACGTGACCAAGGAGACGCGGCGTCTTAACCGACAGTTCACGTGGTCGAGCTGACGTCTGTGTCCTGGTTTTTTGCGCTTTAGAGTGCCACTACGCGCAATAAAAGTCGCGTGGTAGTATTCGAACTTCATTTTAGTAGCGGACGCGAAAACCGAGGTTTTGATGGTAAAAGTGTTTGGCTGAAAGTATTTCAAACTTAAGCTGGTTGTACACCAAAAGCGGTTCAAGGGTTGGCGTTTCGAGCGTTCAACGCTTGAGCGTTTGGACGCTGGTTGGCCCTCATTTTAGCATCTAATACAAGAGAGCGAATAGACCGTTTCACTTTTTCGATATGAGCGCGTCTGACGGAATATTCATAAAAACCTTTATCATCATGAACAGAGTCAAGAACAACGGTGTGGCTGCTTTCACAATTGGATAAACGGAATATACATTATCAGAGAAGTGTGGATGATTTTTTTCTCCAAAATGGTTCCTTTTCTGCCACTTAACTTAGAAAATCGTCACAACTGATGATCGACATGGCTACTTACTGTCAAAATACGTTCACGTGAAACTTGTTTGCCTAGTGTTTTGAGCACAAAAATGGGTCGATGTTAGTGACTTTTCGATTCAGAAAGGTAGAGCAATTAGGACACACACCTATCCGTCCTGATATTTCGGATTTGTAGACGACTATGCGGCGAAAGAATGACATCTACACTCATCGCTTATTTGTAGTTTAATTGTCAGATTCAGAAAGGTCACACGTAAAATGAATAGAGTGTACAAAATTGTTAAAGTTTTTACCTCAAGACAGCTCCTTTTCTTAGCTTAGCACGGAATCATTCGTTAAAATGGCTGACCAGATCATTCGCTGTGTTTTGTCACGTTAATTGTATCAGCAGCTTGCATGCATGCCCCTACAAAAAATGGCGTACGTTTGCATTCATCCCGCTTTCAAATTTAACGTCACAGAAACACGTCCGTAATGGACGAGGGAAATTGCCATGGCAAACCCTGTACGGTCCTGTTTCTGTAACGAACGTTAAATTGGTCGACGACCCTTCTGAAAATCAACAGGACGCTTCGCTTCTAATCATGCACCGTCCAGTTTTTTTGCTGAGCGTTTCTTCCTCTTTGTCCTGAAATAGATACCGACTGGGACGCTTGCAAACCGCTCAGGACGTGTTGCTTGGTCCATCGCGATGTGAAAGCTGCGCTCGTTTGACTATTTTCTGCCATCAGGTATTTAATTGGCTTTGCTTTGCTCTCGGTGTGAAAGAGCCTCAATGCGACAATCGGCATGGAAACAAAGTCAAAAGACGTCATATGCTGCCTCACATTGTCGTTCTAGCTACAACGGAGAACTTTAGATTACGCGTGACCAGAGCGACGCGACGTTTTATCCCTCACTTTTCGTCGCCGATCTGACGTTCGCACTCTGAAACTATTACGCTTTATAGATTTCTACGAATCGGCATGAAAGTCGCGTGGTGATATTCAAACTTCGTTTGAGTAACACACGGGCAAACCAAATTGTTACTGGAAAAAGTATGGGGACAGCCAAAATCTTTTCGAATTCGACAACTGTCACTACCTGTGGAACTGTTTTTTAATAAACAAACAAAAAGAAAATTGAACAAGGGCAAATTGGGAGCAACCCCCCCCCCCCCTGAAAATATAACTAGCAGATAATTTTGACAACTTTAAGCATGTGAATAAATCTAAGGTTTTATTAATATAAAAATCAACTTTGCAACTTTCGAAACTCACGGTAGCGCGAATATCATCGTCTGTTAAATTGTGACGTTATTAAGAACATTTGACCTTTCATAAACCTCCGCGTGGCAAGGTTACTGAGCAATTCATCTCCATTTACTAAATAGTTACATTCACTCCAGCGCTTTTTCATAAACACAAAGGTAAACTTTACTTAACGAAAGAGTTGCATATTTTCTTAGAGTTTCCTGAGTTTGTCCCCGATTTTATTGATTAATAACTGTTTGCCAGTGGGTGATTCGAAAAACAAACTTCATGGGATTAAATCGGTGTCTTAGGTTCAAAACGTGCTGCAACATGACAGTTATTACATGGGTTACAACTGTCAAAAACCTCCGTTATTTCGACAGTTTGAATACGACCTGCATGAAGTAAGTTCCAAGCTAACGACCAGAAAATCCTTTACTGGGAACTAGGGACACAGTAGCGTTGGAAAACATTCAGCGTCTTTTTCGTTTGTGACAAACCTTTTGGTTCCATGTTTTGTATGTCGACGGTTAATGGCTAGCGTTTGTGTTTTCGTCCTGCCGGTTTGAGTAGCATATTTGTTACACCGGGCTAATTCGATGTACGTTTAAAAAGCATTGGAAAACAAGCAATACGTTTCCTGTTTTTTTTTTTTTTTTTTCATGAGGAATCATGGGCTAACGTCTCCAACGAGAAGAAGCGCCTTGCCATGATATGGAAGATTCAATTGTATTGTAGGGGATCTCGTTAATATCCCCGGGTTTGTCTTTGAGATAATACTCTAACGTCATCCTAAATTTACCCCATGAACCCCCGAAAGATTTGCAAACTTAAGCTGTAGTTTATAACATAGAATAATATATCATTTATCAGTATATCGTTAACATAACTAAGTATAATGTATGAAATTACACATGAGAGAACATTATGGTTACTATGTGTTCTGTTCCTAAGGGGCATACCTATACTGGATGGAAAGACACCTGGTAGGCAGAATAAGGGTGAATGGTACTGAATCTGAAAACGTTCTAACATCAGAGGCTGGATACTTCGGAAACCTTCACAGTTTTGCAATGAGCGAAATTGCTTTCTATTGGACACACACACTTTATCAAGAGCTGTGTCTCTATTGGAACGGTGAAGGGACACTACCGATCCGATTTATACGTCTAAATTCCCCTCAAACTTTTCAAGGAATCGTCTTCTACAGATCAGACTTGAACATCCCAGGTACAGTACCACATGATAAAAAAGGTGTTTTTTCTTCATTAGTAATGAAATGGGATCTAAATTGCGAAAGAGATCTAATAGCCAGTTGTAAATACAACGTCTTATTTGTTCATATGTCTGAGTTGAAAAGTGTTTCCCTTCTGTTGCAGAGTATTGCTGATGTAATCATGACTTGCTGTAAGTATGAGGAAGAATTCAAAGAATACACCTCAAGCTTTCTCTGTCAAGATGTATTCAAAAATAAGAAGATATATGTTCTTCTGTTTTTGTCATATATGCAAATTACAAACACATTGATATAATTTGTATTTATGGGTACAAATTAACGATATCCATGTACATTAAATGTTTTCAACCAAGTTTGTTGTTGGAAGTGTTACTCGTTGGTGGATCTGAAACAAATTGTCCTAACAAGGGTATACATCTAGTAGGTTTGATTTCAGGGGATTATGAAAGGGTAGCACTCGACAACGAATAACAGGGAAATGATTTTTAAGTTCATTTCGAAATGAAGTATCACTCATTCGTCTATTTGGGCTTTAACTTTTTCCATCAGCAGCCTTTAAAAGAGATGAATTAACCACAAACACAGGCTAAAGAGTACACGCGCCGGCTTTGACGTATGCTGCATAAATTTTTAGTTTCTAGCTCGTGAATATAAGAAAACCAGGAATTTTCATGCACTTCCCTGATTGGCAAATAGCAGGTTCGCGCTGAATTAAATAGATATGAATGAATGGTATGATTTAAGTTGACCAGCTAAGCAGCTCCTTCAAGCAAACTTGACGCGTGATTCAGTGACGTGTGAAAGTTGTCACGTACACTGTTTACAAATGACTGGAAAGACGAAGCAAGTCTGAAGGGCGAGTCTAGATGCAAGCATGGAAGGGAGGCAAGAGAAAAAAGGCTATAAATAAGACAGTAGCAGTGATCTGCTTATTAAATGAAACGACCTTCTTAATAACATTTGATGATAGATGCTGGGTACCATCGGACACAAACGGTGCTGATAGGGCCACAGTTTTTTTTCACATGTTATTGTAATATTATGCATTTTTCTTGATGTCGGCTCTATGCTGTACATGGTAGAACTGTTCAAATTTTGAAACCCTTCCGAAAGTTAAAGCAGTTAAGATATTTAGACTGTTCCTTATTGCTAGACATCTGATTAGGCAAAAACCCTGTTCGTATTTTTCTGCCATTAACAGAACAGCATCATTGCGCCACCGAAAACGGAGGATGCGACGAGCTTTGTTTTCCTGCTGGAAACTCCGTACAGTGCAGTGATGGCAAGTATCAAAACGTTGCGTTACTCACTTTTATCCCTAAACGATTCTTTAGTTGCTTCACTGTCAGTGGCGGGAAGAAAAATATTTCAATATTTTTAAATCATTTCTTAGTTTATACAATGAAATATAAAATAAAAACAAACCAAAAAGCCTCCCTGGTATCTGTAGTAAAGTTCTTTTCTGAAATTCTTAAAAAATGGGCGATTTATGCAAACTTTCTTTTGTAGTTACCCCAACTATATTCAACTGTCCAGATGACATTGTGGAGTCCACCAGCAACCGATATACGACTATAAACTGGATCGAGCCCACGGCTATCAGTCGGAGTAGCGACCAGACTCCATATGTTCCCTATAAATCTCGAACACATACGCCTATGTCTGACTTCATACAAGGAACCACACATGTAGTGTACCTATTCGAAGATGAGTTGGGTTATACAGCTAATTGTTCGTTCGATATCATCATCCTAGAATTAGGCGGTAAGCTTTATTTCGACGTTGTCTTGGAAACGATTATGATTGACAAACTGGCAAAAAGGAAAAGTGACTTGATTTCGTGACAATTGTTAATTACTTTACCACAATACTGTCTCCACCTATAACGAAATTATCGTTTAAAGTATACACCCTTTTATAACCATTTAAATTGATGCTGTCGACTTGTACTAAAAAATGAATAAGATATAAGACCCGAAGATTTCATTAATGCCTCTATGAAACTCTCTGCACATCGCAGTGTTTCGATATAGATTTAAGCTTTCTTCATCTCGCAGTTTAAAAGAAGATGCCTTGCAATAAATATTCAATTAAGTGTAGCTGAAATTCATATTTGAAGTTGGCATTTCTTTCTATTTCAAGAGTGAAAATTCTATTTGATCGGTTATAAAAATGTTTTGTGCACCAGATTTTTGTCCTAGTAGTATCTCCACTGACATGGAGTCATTGAACACTGCTTAAATGTGTGGATTCAAAACAACAAAGGCATACATACTATCCAACCTTAAGAGTAAGTAAGCGACAATTCGCAAAACCTATAGAATAAGCAAAAGAGTAAAAGAATGTAAATAGCGAAGACTAAAAGAGTTTCATTTTATACGGCCATATCAGTTCTACTTTCTGCTGAGCATATACGAGATTGCTTTAGGTTCGTCATTTATTACAATCCAAAAATGTATGTACAAAAATAATGGTGAGTTGTATTGGAGTGGAAAGGATCTGGGGTAAACTTTGAGCGTCTATTTAGGCATATGAGAAAGCACGACAAAGTTATCTGGAGTGCCAAGAAGCAAATAAACGTATGCAAGAACAAATTATTAAATGGTGTAGAAAGTTGATTGAAATTTGATAACAAACTGCATATTTCAAGTAAAACAAAGATGTTCAATATGACTTAACAATACTTATACCCCCTGTAACACAAGTAACCAATCAATGCCGATGTTATACCAGCTAGGACTAATTTACGGAAACAGGGATTGCTTTCTCAATGTCAGTTTTTCTGATTTAGTGATCACTTATCGGTATTCGACGATTGCAAAAGGTTTTACCTTGAAACTTTTTTGCCCAATATATATATATTACTTTCTGTGTTAGAAGAGAGCCCATAATCTGTAAAGCATTGGCACTCTCTTAAAAGGTAACTTCACGCTGATTTTTCTCCAGGTTCCATAACAAGCGCTGGTTCAAAATTACTTAATTTTACTGATTTTCAACATCCTCCCAGCACCAGAGATTCTGCTTATTATAGCGACAGTGATATGTCCATTCCATCGGCGTGGTTCATTTTCATGGGCTTGGTAATAATAATGATCTGTCTCACCACTGGTCTTGTTGCTGCTTCTGTGTGGTGTTGTTGTAGGTTTCATACAAGCAACTGCATCAGCGGGAAACAAAGATCCAGAGCTCACCAATCCATCCCAATGACGAACGACGTGGATAGGAGTGCTCCATACACGGTACATTCAGTTCCTGCTGTTTACTACCCTCAAAGTGTTGCGTATGCCTATGTGGCATAGACTCTGAACACCTCTCCAAGGTTTTTGAAGTCATGTTGGAAACTATTGCAGTTATAAAGTATGTAGGATTTACATGTCCTGTATGCGTCGATAACGAAACGATAAAGTTCCACATTCTGCATGCACATCGTGGCATTTCAATGTTTGATAAATCTTGTTGTACCTGTTGCAAAACATTTGAAACCAAACCCTTGACAAGGTTATGGATTTTGGCAGATGAGTCAAATATTTCTTTTTTTCTAAAAAAAGTAAGGCCTTCACGTAAGAGAATTTGAAGATTATTCAGATTTCGAGGTGGCTAAACTTGCACTTTAAGAGTGGTAGTTAAGCCGGTAAAATGCACAAACTGTAGGAAACAGTGTTAGACACCGTCATTGGCAAGAAAGAAAGGAATGGAAAATATCCCCCGTGTCAAAGCTTTCAAATCTGTAAAAAATGTCTAATTTAATCTGATAGAAATTTATAAATCAAAGACGGTTGACCATAAACCTCCAAATGATCGATCGACATGGTAGACATTATCCGAGCAGCTTGTATGCACAGACGTTACAGACGCTCGTTCAGTAGAATAATCCTTTTTTCAATTGTTCGTTCCTGCTTGGGTCTCTCTTTTTCTAAGCCAGAGACCTTTGTCTTGTTTGCGGGTCGTTTGTTGTATAGCATTCTCTGCCAGTTTTGCTTCTTTTGTTTCTGTATCAGTTGCTGTGTAATGACAAATGATAGCAGCTTTCTCGTATTAGCTAATCCTATGCAATTTTAACGACGAATGGAAGGATATATGGTTAATTAGCCATTCAGTCAGCCAGTCAGCCAGCCAGCCAGTCAGTCAGTCAGGTTAAAAAAAAAAGAGGTAGTAAAAGTGTTTAAAAGTTTGAGGAAAACTCCACGACGTTTGTGGTAGAAACCCTTCATCAGGTGGCAAAAACAAAACTGAATACCCAATAGTAAAGTAAAGTGATGTGATGTAGAGGATGAAACTGGCCACACCTTGTAAATATGGGTTACAACGTACGCGTGGAAATACAGCGATGCAATATGTCACGTTCACCGGTAACACGTGAAGGAGACAGGAAGGACCCTGGGAATCTAGGGCAAAAGGTAGGGAGAGTTGCTCGTAAACAACAAGATCGCGTCTTCTAAAGGTCATGGAGAGTGCACCATACTACATGACAGTGACAATTGGACACGACAAACATCAAATCCGAAGCGGTCAATGCAAAAACAGAACCTGATGAAAGTGTTCGTCAGAAAAAATGAGTGCGACGAATGAAACACAAAACGAAAAAGCCAAAGAGGGTCCTGAATGAAAAGGTGCCCTCTAAAATCGAACACCGTTCGTTAAAAAGAAAAAGGAAAGCAAAAACCAGGCCCGGCAAAAAGTGCTCAGTGAAAACTTTTTTGGTTTAAATTGCTGACCTGTGCTGTGTCATTCTCATTCGAAGAGTATTTTGAGATTCTCCGACATACTGCACACCACATAAATTGCAGTATATGAGATAAATGACATTTTTTAAAAGTCTAATTTGGAAGGGGCGTGCATTTTGATTGCTCTGGAAGCCTTTTGTGGCTTGTTTTGTTGTATCATACATCCGGCAGGGACGTTTCCTTGTAACCGTAGTAGATGTAATACTTGTAAACTTGTTACCAAAGACAGGCTACTGTCTGTTGTAGGTCCCAACAACAATTCCTTCGACGTCAAAAATCATTTTACATGTACGTCTACTAATATAGTGTATATCCTAGCTTGTAAGCGCTGTGCCATGATGTATGTGGGTGAAACTAAACGTCGATTAGCTTATCGGGTTAGTGAACACTTGAGATCTATTAGGCAAAACCTTCCAGGTTACCCGGTTGCCAACCATTTTAACCCCCCATCGGCCTGTTCTATACAGGATCTGATGGTCACGGCGGCCATCTCATGCAGAGGTTCCGACCGTGATCGTCTTACTGCCGAAAATCGACTGATAGTAAGGCTAGGAACTCTAGCTTCTAACGGGCTGAACGTCAAACTTGAACTGTTATAGACTGTGTTTATGTTTTTTTACAACGGACTGTTTGCCGAACTTGAACTTGAATTGATCGTGTTCAATTTTCCTTACAAAGTCCGTTCATAATGACATCATAATCGCCTAGCGTGTATTTATTATTACTTTTAATTTTTATCGCGTCATCACTATTAACTTGTTTGCACGGTTGCGTCGTTTAGCTGTGTTTAAAATTGCGTCGCCAAGTAGGCAAACATTTCATTATTGGCAATCCCTTTGTAAAGAGGTTGTACGCTTGACGTCGGCGCGTCTTGGTTTGGCTTGCTGGATGGATGTTGTCATGGGTAGTGCGTGTGTTACCAGTGCGTCCGCACTAGAGGGACTTAGAAACGATTGTAAGGAGTTGATGGGGACATAACAAGACACACAACGCGTTGACGTAGGTGCTTCGCCTTTGTACGCGCGCCGATCGAGTTGTATCGGCACGCGTTTGTTGTTTCTTTTGAATATCGTTTTTTTGATCAGTTATTATTTTGCCGCCTGATGAAGGGTACATACCCAAAACGTTGCGGAGCTTTCTTCCGAATTTTAGCACTTTTTATCATTCCAATCTGTTTCCCTATATATTTATATATGTATATATATATTTATTTATATATACTTATTTAAATATATATTTATATATATATATATATATTTATATATACATATATATATTTATATATATATATATATATATATATATATATCTTTTTTTTATTTATATATTAGTGAACCAGTGCGGTATTGTAAAGTCGCATGAAGACCTTAGGTCATTTTTTCCTCAAACATAGGCATTGCCTTATACTGAAAGAGGATTTATTTTTTGAAATGGAAAACTTAGCCTCAAGCAGGATTCGAACCAGCGACCTCCCGCTTACAAGGCGGATGCTCTGACCACTGAGTCATTGAGCCTTAAACTGTCCATCAACAACCGTACAATTACCTCTAACCTATACTTTAAGCCAACCGACTCGCATAACTACCTTTTGTACCCTTCCAACCATTCCAACCATTCCAAATCTTGCACTAAATCTATCCCTTTTTCCCAGCTCTTGCGAGCCAGACGAGTTTGTTCGGAGGATTCTGACTTCTCTAATGCCTCTGAAGAAAGTTTGTCCTTTTTTGAAAAACGCCAGTACCCTGCCAAAATCCTCTCTAATGCCCTACGCAGAATTCAAGGAACCAGCAGAGAGGAAGCCTTGGAGAAAAAGAGCAAATCTGGTACCAATCTACGTATTCCTTTAGTTATTTCTTATCGCCCTTCGGCCCGTCCTATTTTACACGCTATCAACAAAAATGTAGAGTTGCTCCGACAACACCCCTCAACCCGTGATGTTTTCCCGGAACCCCCCATCACTGCTTTAAGAGTTGAGAAAAATTTTGCCAACCATTTACTTCGGGCTTCCCACCCACAAACTTCTTTCGACGACACGGCTGGTCCCTTTCCATGTAACCGTCCGAGGTGTAATACATGTCCAGTTGTTGGCAAACAACGTTTACAGGGAAAGGTACCAGGGGTGTCCTCGAAAGAATTGAGTGGGTGGGAAGCCCGAACTAAATGGTTGGCTAAATTACTCTCAACTCTAAAAGCAGTGATGGGGGGTTCCGGGAAAACATCACGGGTTGAGGGGTTTTGTCGGAGCGACTCTACATTTTTGTAGATAGCGCGTAAAATAGGACGGACCGAAGGGTGATATGAAATAACCAAAGGAATACGTAGATTTGAACCAGATTTGTTCTTTTTCTCCAAGGCTACCTCTCTGCTGGTTCCTTGAATTCTGCGCAGGGCATTTGAGAGGATTTTGGCAGGGTAATGGCGTTTTTCAAAAAAGGATAAAATTTCTTCAGAGGCAGTGGAAAAATCAGAATCCTCCGAACATATTCGCCTGGCTCGCAGGAGCTGGGAATAAGGGATAGATTTAGTGCAGGATTTGGGATGTTTGGAAGGGTACAATAGGTAGTTATGCGAGTCGGTTGGCTTAAAGTGTAGGTTTGAGGTAATTGTACGGTTGTTAATGGACAGTTTAAGGTCGAGAAATACAACAGATGAGTCCGAGATACAATGGGTAAATTTCAAAAAGGGGCAAAAGGAATTAACAAAGTCGACAAAGGTTTCTAAATCACGGCGAGATCCAGTGGCAACTCCTACAATGTCATCAATATACCTTTTGTAAAGTATAGGTCGGGGCCCGGTAAACTGAGAAAACAGTTGTTCTTCAAAGTGACCCATGGTCAAACAGGCAACAGATGGACCCATTTTGGTTCCCATAGCCACTCCTTTAACTTGGCGGAAAAAACGCCCATTAAACTGAAAACAATTTTGTGTGAGAACAAGTTCCGCCAGACGTAGGAAGGTGTCAGTCGGTATAAGGGGATCACGCCGTTTGTCTAGGTAGTAACGGATAGCTGTTAAGGCAGCATCATGAGGAATGGACGTGTAGAGGCTGGACACATCCATGGTGAATAAAAGACGTTCACCACAATTTTCAGGAAACTCAAAGTCACGAATAAGTATCAAGAAATGTGGTGTGTCTTGAACAAACGACGGCAAGGCTGATACTAAAGGGGAGAGCACGGAATCTACATACTCAGAAATAAGAACAGTGGGGCAGCTGTGTGAAGAAACGATAGGTCTACCAGGGTTGTTTGCTTTGTGGATTTTGGGAAGTAGGTAAAAATTGGAAATCTGTGGGCAAGGGTGTAGTAGAGAAGTAGCGTTTTTGGGTAGTTGGTCACTGTCCATGAGTTAGGTTAATGTGTTCTTAACTAACTTTTGGCAATCAGGAGTGGGGTCAGCGGGAAGTTCTGAATAAGCACTTTGGTCGGACAGCTGTTTGTTGGCCTCAGCAATATACAAGTCCTTTCGCCAAACTACAACAGCTCCACCCTTGTCTGCTGGTTTGATGATGATGTCCCTGTTACTTTTAAGGGATAAAATGGCATCTCGTTCCTCAGGACAAAGTTTTCGCAGTGGGGTCATTTAGGGGGAAGGAGATTGTTGACATCTTTGTTAATTGTATTAATAACATTATCAAGGGTGGGATTTTCTCCTGGCTTGGGCGTCCAGGAGGAACGGACAGAGTTGGCGGGGTTGGGAACTTCCTCTGAGGGGGTGTCATCCTGATGGTCTGTTATCCCGAAATGGTAGCGAAAGCGGAGTTTCCTACAGAAAGCCGAAACGTCTCTGCGTATGGAAAACTCATCAGGAAGGGGGTTCAGTGGTACGAAGTTGAGGCCTTTCGCTAAAACTGAGCGTTCAGAGGACGAGAGTTCCAGATCGGGCGGGATGGTGACCACAAGCTTGGTGTCTGGCTGGTTATTAATGTTAGTTTCGGTTTGGGTGGGCGGGGATTTGGGCAACAGGCTAGCCAAGGTCTTGGATTTGGAGTCTTGTAAGAAATTATGTAGTCTGCGGTTGTAAATATGAATAAGGAAGCGAACTTCTGCAGCTTGGGGTAAGGTTTCAAACAGAAGTGACTTTTTTCCTCAATAGTCATGTCAAAAGAAGTCTTCTTCCTTTCCATACTGCGAATGGTAGAGCGTATCAGACTGAAAGAACACGAGCGTAAGTATCGTGAGGTATCTCGTCTAAAATGAAAATCGTACTCGGATTGAACGTGAAAATTTAGTCTGAAACCTCTTGGAATTACACGTCTACGAAGACAAGTTCCCAAGAAATTAATGTGGCTGGCAAATCTGGTCTTACCAAAGGTGGCCATGGCAAGAGAATAAATAATGGGAAAACTTTGGGCTGGGTAGTGGGATACTTCCTCCGTAAATCTCCTGCGGAGGTTCGAAACGAAATGTTTTAAGCTAGGCATGAGGCCGTGAATAAATAAGTTTTGTATACGTGCTTGAAAACGGACACGATCAAACGGTAAACTGTACGACAGGAGACTTAAACAAGAACAAATACCAATCTGGATAACTAACTATGAAAAGAGGGGTCCTAGACAGCAAGGGAGGGAGAACAGGGTACAAAAAGGTACGGCTGGAGTGAAAAAGTACTAAAAAATACAAAAAAATGACAGATTCAGAAGTGGACAAGCCTCCTGTACTACAAAACGGGCACGTTCAAAGCTTACTAGCTTGATCGGGACAAAAGAACGTAGGCCTACCGTAAACAAAAAAGGGGGTTTCAAGACGGTCAGGAAAGGAGAAAAAGAGGTGAAAAACGTTAGCTTTCCTTAGGAATGAAAAAAGTATTGATATAGGAATAAAAAAAAAGAACAGCGTTACAAAAAAGAAAAAAATCACACGCACTCAAAACCGGATAGGATCGGACCGAAATATATGTATATATATATATATATATATATATATATATATATATATATATATTTATATATATATATATATATATATATATATATATATATATATATATATATATATATATATATATATATATATATATATATATATATATACAGAAGTGACTTTTTTCCTCAATAGTCATGTCAAAAGAAGTCTTCTTCCTTTCCATACTGCGAATGGTAGAGCGTATCAGACTGAAAGCACACGAACGTAAGTATCGTGAAGTATCCCGTCTAAAATGAAAATCGTACTCGGACTGAAAGTGAAAATTTGGTCTGAAACCTCTTGGAATCACATGTCTACGAAGACAAGTTCCTAAGAAATTAATGTGGCTGGCAAATTTGGTTTTGCCAAAGGTGGCCATGATAAGAGAATAAATAATGAGAAAGCTTTGGGCAAGGGAGTTGGATACTGGAAGTTTGTATGTATGAATGTATGTATGTATGTATGTATGTATGTATGTATGTATGTATGTATGTATGTATGTATGTATGTATGTATGTATGTATGTATGTATGTATGTATGTCTGTATGTATGCATGCATGCATGCATGCATGTATGTATGTATGTATGGACGGACGGACGGACGGACGGACGGACGGACGGACGGACGGATGGATTGGCTTGGCTTGGCTTTTCTAGTTTTGTCGGTCCAAGCATCGTTTTGGTCGATAGCAATGACACGTAAATTTCTGATGGATTGATCCGGTAAATTGAAGTGTTTTTGGACAGGTTGTTCAACCATTTTGGTTTTAATTTCTGACTGGTGCTGAGTCATTCTGATTTGTAGGAAATTTTTGGTTTCTCCTAAGTACTGCATACCGCATGAGTTGCAGTACATGAGATAAATGACATTTTTGGAAAGACAATTAATTGCTTGCATAATTTGGAAGGTGTGTACATTTTGATTGCTCTGGAATTCTCTTGTAGAACCAATAAGAGTGCACGTCTTGTAGTTGGAAGGGCAAGGCAAACAACCAAAATTCCCGCTGTTTTCCTCGACTGAGGCCTTGTCCTGGAATTTTGCCGGAATCAAGATATCCTGTAAATTTGGGGGCCGTGTGAAGGCAACAACCGGGGGTTTGGGAAAGATAAACCTTGGGCGATCGACACTCTGAAGTGTGGGCATATGCTTTTGATAAATTTGGCTGGTGGTGGAAGACCGGGATGGTACTCAATTACCAACGGCACTCTGTCGTAATTGCATTGAAGAGCTGGTACGTCAGAGATTGCTGTCGGGGGTATCTTCTGCCTTTTCGATAACATATTAAATTGAGCCCCCGAAGTACTGTCGGTTGCGGAGGTGGCCATTTCCTTCGTGCGAGTTTCAAAGTCTGTTTCGGAGGAACAGATGCGTTTCAAACGGAGTGCTTGACTGTACGGAATGTTTTGGTACAGTGCGGAGGATGACAACTGCTGGGTAGAAGGTAGTTGTGCTTCTTAATGGGTTTTTTGAAGAAGTCTGTTTTGAGGGAGCCACTTTCAATAGTAACAGTGGTGTCCAGGAATTGGACACTAGACCTAGAATAGTCGGCCGTGAATTTGATGGATGGTGGAATGAAAAAATTGATGTTTCCAATGAGAGTTTTCAAATGATCTTCACAGTGGGACCATATCATGAAGATATCTTCTATGAAACGTAACCAAATTTTTGCTCAAAAATGTCCATATATACAGGTATTTAATACAATTGGGTTGTCCACGTGCACTCCGGGAAAGAATTACAGTATCAATGTTGTACGTGAAAGGTCTTCCGGGTTAAATTTGCATGCTTCTCAATTCCGTTTGTGATAATACCAATGGAACAACATTACAAATAAAAAACTGAATAAGGTTTAAAAGTTAAATATTGCATTCCTCTTTTTGTGAAACAGTTTTAAGACATTGACTATTAACTATTGATTTTTCTAGACTGAGGGGTGAACACTGTCGAAATGTAAGAACTGGTGATAACGAGGGGGTTTATTGTAAACCAAAGTGGATAGGAAGGTTGAACGCCATGTAACCAAGATATCCAGGAAGGGGATTTTTGTGTGATAAATATGTTTAAGAAATATAAAAATCAGCGTTTTCTACATTAAGATGTCAGCGTTACATAAAGCCATTTTGGTTCAAGTGGATGTTCCCTTAATTTGTAAATAATGTTTATTAATTAAAGTGAAGAAGTTGTGGGGACAACATTTTATGATCCTTATGTCCTTATATCCCCCACGAAGAAGGCGTATTAGGTAGCAGAGAATTTATGTTGAGACACCCATTCGACCAAACCCTGGCCGACGACGTTCATCATAAAGGTTGTCCTCACCAACAACTTCCTCACTTTCACATTTTGTCTACTGTTTTACGCAAGTTTCAGATATTTTGATTGAATAGAGGTATGGTTTTCACAAACAGAAAAAGTTAATTTTCTTAATTGCTGAATAAGTTTTGATCATCTTCAAAGTCAAAAGGTGCAGGGTATATGCCATTACTAAAATGCAGAAAGAGTTCACTTACTACCGCATTATTGACTTGCATGCCCCTCAGAATAATTTTGTGCTGGGGTTTGCATCTGTAAAAGGAAGAGCTCAAGGCATATTTAGGAGAAACTATAAATAAGTTAATAAGGGAAATTGTTATCGTCTGGTGTCAGAAATGGGAACGTACTTCCATTTCCCTTACATAAGCACGGTATTTTCATTATTTTATGATCAAAATCTTAAACTTTTGGACCCCAATTCAAACTGTCTCAATCCGAAAGTTGCTTCGGTAAACCGTCGTTTCTGGCCCAGCTTTTGATTGTTGGATCCGTAACGGGATAGAGCTTTACCTTGTCGTGTATATTCTTTCATGATTTTTGGCGGGTCTGGTATGTGCGTGGATGTTACTATACTGCAAAACATGGTTCTTGCAAAATGTTGGCATTCTTTCGTGTATGACTCACATCCTATAAATACTCACAACTATTTACTTTATTAGCATTAAATTTTAGCAGTAAACCTTTCCCGCTGAAGTCTTTGAATTGCGCAAATTTATTTTCCGTGCAGCACCACTTGGGGTTTGATATAGGAGCCCTTGAATACGTGACTCACATGCCTATAACGTGATGACTGGGAAACTTGATTTTGAACTCGCACCACAAAATTATTTCAACATTTGCCCTCATCTGTTTATCGTGAAATACGTTCAGAGTAGAATCACTATAATTGCCATATTTATTGGAGACTGGCTCTGCCATTTCAATATCCTGTTCAGACGCCATGCTACATTGCAAGAGGGGGCGGAAATTCTCAAAGGAAAATTTTCTCCCTCTTCGCGAGCATTGGAACTCCATACGCTGCATCGTGACCGCTAGGCTTTCTTAATGGTAGGCGAGATATCATGTGAATCACGCAAGCACCGGTAACTCTACATACTACAAATATAAGCTGTCGCCGGTGCCCCTACCTCATATTAGAGTTCCTGTCCACCCTCGTGTCGTCTATACCCCCCCTCCATATCTTTAGAAGATCACCGCCTTTACCCCTTACCATAACAGAGGGACAGAAAGGAAGCTAAATTAACCTCGGAGCTGGTTTATATAGGTCGAAGAAAGATTTATTTGATATTTCCAACTACCTAATTGCCTGTCATTGGTTTTGTTCTGTGTTGGTCTGACTTGGTTTTATTTGTGAATGGTTCGTAATTTTGTTTTGGGGGTGGGTTGTACTTGATTTGTCTTGGAGGCTGGTGTCGGGTGGTGAGTGGCGGGTTGTTTTGGGTGTTGGTGTGGAGTTTGGTGCGTCTTTTACATTCATGACAGACGTTTTCGTTCCGTGTTCATGTGTGGATGGTCGTGGTTGGCCTTTGGGTTTTTGTCTGGCCAGTTTGGGTAGTCCTTTTGTTGCAACGTGCCTGTTTCAATGCACGTCTAAAAAAGGAAATCAACTACCTAATTGCCTTGAAAATCAAAATCCATTTAGAGCCTAAAGGCATATGACTTTGACGTTAATGTACAGTAAAAGTCAGGCTTCAAATCTTCATTCACCTTTTAGATTTTAAATATTGGGTAAACTGACTAGTTGTACAAATATCTTTGGCAGATTTTTCTCTCTCAGATGCTACCCACTATTCTGCGACCCTCTCTGTAATTCTCCCTTGAGCCAGCTACCGTGTGAACGAATACATATACTTAGGTAACCGAAAGTCTTCAAGCTATGAAATATTCTTTTCTCATAAATGATCACAAATTTGATATGAACCTATGCGCGTGGCCAAAATTGTGCCGTAACTCAAATGGTGACAATTTTTTTCGAACTGCAATAAACTCATGTAATGCTTGTAAGTTAGGACTTACATCTAAAGTTTGAATTTATTGTTAGACATTACATTTTGTAAAAATTTTGATTTTATATTTCAATTTAATAAAGGCAGTTTATAACAACATGTAGACATGGCTCCTATAACTATATAAGCAGGATTTCAGTTAGAAAACATTACATACAAAGGCAAACAACTACAGCCGACGTCATCGTCATCGTCATCGTCATCGTCATCGTCATCGTCATCGTCATCGTCATCGTCATCGTCATCGTCATCGTCATCGTCATCGTCATCGTCATCGTCATCGTCATCGTCATCGTCATCGTCATCGTCATCGTCATCGTCATCGTCATCGTCATCGTCATCGTCATCGTCATCATCAGTACTACACATTCTAAAGAGAGGAGCCCACAACTTATCAAATCTAGACTCCATGTATTTAATGTCTCCTTTAATTATACCTTGAACTAAATTTGTCCGGGATGTCCTGTTTCGTACAGGGTAAAGATAGAAACATCACTTTCTATTCATGTCTTGACCGGCTGGAGAGGCTGGAGAGTTTTTGCCAGAGGTGGTAGTGCAAGGTAGGGATTGCCTTAACCAGGTTCAATGGTTCATCAAAACCCAGGTCTGTTTCATATTTATATAGTTAACCTACAGGTCGTCAGCATTGACAACTTTGTATGTCTTCTCGTTTAGCATGTCAGCTTTCACAAGCTGAAGTCCATGGGTTAAGGTTTTTTCTCCGACGCATCAAGGGACAAATCCTTCAAATTATTGTTTTTCGGATATGTTGACAACCTCCTTGTAACAAAGTATAAGGAATTTAACCCCCCATGTTTTCTGCGTCTGAATCTTACTCGGTTCGCTAAAATGAGTTGACTTGCTTTGTCCCAAAATTTTACGTCCACGAGGAATATGTTACAGTGGAAAACAAAAAGTAAATAACCTCGTAATAAAGTCTAACAATTGCATTTCTTTTGATCATTACTTTTTGTAATCTTTAAGCAGTAGTTACGAAATTGTTGGACGACATGTTCAGCTAATTGACTCCGAGTTTGTAAAAAATGTGACAAACAACTGGGTACAAGAAAGTAAGCCACAACTCTTTGTTCCTTATAACAATAATTGTACCTAAAATGCATGTACATCTATGACAGTTTCCTTATTTACCAATGCCAGGTTCACACCTTATACAGCGCTCACCTTAATAAATGAAAGGAACCACTGTGAAAGACTTCTAGCCAGTTTGTACCAGAAAGTAAATCACAGCTGTTTGTTTCTTTCAAAACCAATGTAAGTATCTTGATCTTCAATGGGAAAGTTTCCTTATTTACCGACCCCCTTCAATTGACGATTAAAATGGTTGGGTGATCACGGCTAGATATTTTGCTGACAAACGCTCATATCACACAGGGAAGTGAACAAGTTCAAGTCGAACAATATGGATTCCACTAGTGCTGCTACACCTTTTAAAACTTGTTTGATTCTCTTCACCACGTTTCTTGTGCCATCGGGAGCAGGTGAGTACATAACAAGGCCATTCGAAGAAGGGGGGGGGGGGTAGGACTTTTTTTGAAAAGTAGTTGTGTTGTGGTATCAGATCGATGGACTATCATGTGGATCATCTCCCTGCAGATCACATGTCAGAGTGTGAGTCACTGAGGGCGGGACTTGAAAAATGGTTGGTTCTTTATCAATGTGTCAGCTACTGAGAAGTGATCGTCCAAGTCCGATGGTTTTGACAGTCCCTCATCAGTTTTTTAAACTCGATCATGCCAGGTGTTAATAAAATCTCGAAGATCGGGCAAAGGGAGGAGATAAACCACAAGAAACGGTTATTAAGTTAGTTTGCAAAGTCCTGTACTGTATATGTGTTGTTTATAATGCTAGGAACTGTTGTTAATAATACTGTTGATTATTAACATTGCTTCAATTTGTAACTCTAGCATACGTAAACGTAGAACTTGAAAAAGGAGATTACTGATAGGCGGTGGAAGAAGTTACGAACAACAATATTTGTTTGAACCACAAAATTTGTTTGTTAGAAAGGATCCCTTTCAGGCAAAACAAAAACACCGCTCCTGAGATTCCATGTGCTATTTGTCCCCCATCAAAAAAAAAAAATGATTTGCAACAAATCGTCCCCTTCAAAAGCTCAGCCAGAGACAAAAAAAAGATAAGAAATAATCAGAACTATACAAGAAATATTTTTGTGTTACACAAATGACTGTAAGACTTCTTGAAAACGCCGATGTTAGCCTATAAACGTCTTCAACATAAGTTTTCCGTCGTCCAACGTAATCACATCCCTTATGTCTTTGACAATTTAGCATTGTTAATTTAACCTAAGCTGGGTTACTCCTACATAGAATTTCCAGAATTCATATTTACACTGCATATTCAGAGTTGAAGGTACGCCAGAATGTACCAGAAAAAGGAGACGAGATCCGTGAGGGAGAGGGGATGTGATCAGGGGCGTAGCTAGAAATTTTTTCGTGAGAGGGGGGAAGGGCTGCGGGGGAAATTGAATACTTTTGTAGGGGGCTGAAGTTTACTATCTGGCGTAGCGCCACCATCAGTTGTTGAGGGGCGTACAAAGAAAAGTTTGGATTTTTGCACCTCCCTGATGGCTGGAGATGGCATTTGCCACGTTTAATTATCTTTCATTCTAGTGAGAAAAATTTGTTATATTTCTCAGATTCAAACACACTTTTGAGATACTGATTAGCTCAGGTCATTACTCCTCTGGATTATGTATCGTCAGATTGCAAAGCCGGAATCCTGCTGTATGCTGGAATCAGCTGTTCCAGTGCATGCTTGAGTAAGGTATTTCCATAGGCGTAAGGGAGCATTTCAGTTTGGTGGCAGAAGATTTTTGCCGGCAAAATGTAATTCTGCCCTTGAGACAGTCAAATTAAAGCCGAGCGCCAACACTGGCTGGAGCGGAGCGTCCAGAAAATTTGAAAATTCGTACCTCTCAGATAGTCGAAAATGGCATTTCCCAGGCTAATAAAGGGGATCCACGCACTCTTTTTATCTCATCGCTCCGTGAGGAGGATGAGATATTGTAGTCACTTTGCCTATGGGGCTATATATGGCAATGCCAGCTAAAATCGCAATGGTTACCATGGTAACGGTAAATTTTCCCAGGTTACTAGTCTCGAGGTCTAACGCATGGTGAGGTACCCCGGGGTGACTGAAGGTCCATGGCTGAGAGAGGGGTCAAAACATGTCCGTGTGTGTGTAGGTGGGTGAGTGTGTGTGTGTGTGTGTGTGTCCAATTTTGTTTTCCTTATATCTTGTAAACGGCTGGATCGATTTTCTTCAAAGTTGGTAAGATGGTACCCCAGGTGGAACAATTGCATTTTTAATACACAACCGGAAGTGAAGGTCAAAGGTTACAAGTCAAAGGTCAAACTTAGTGAAATCACATTTTCTGCTATATTTCCAAAACGAAACGTTCTCCTGACACGAAACTTTACACATATGATGATTCCATCTAGACCTACCAAAATATGTGGTTGCCATAGCAACAGAGGTCAAAGGTCAAGTGGTAGAGTGGAACAAAAATATTCCAAGTGATAATTTGTTTGTAAAACAACGTTTTTGTCCCTCAAACTCCTCCTAGTGGGCTGAACCGATTCTTTTCAAAATTGGTAGGTAGGTACCCCAGGGTGGGAACTTGTGTCTCCCAGACCCTCGGAAGAAAAGGTCAAAGGTCACATTTTGCAGAAAACACTTTTTTGTTCCTATTTTGTACTAAAACTTCAAAAGAAAACCTTCATTTTACATGAAACTTCACAAGTATAATAGGGTAGACTAGTTCTACCAAAATATGTAGTTTCCATGGCAACCAAGGTCAAAGGTCACGTGACAGGGGGTCAAATACTTTTTTTGTATTCACTTTAACTCTTAACGAACGCATCCCACAAATCTGAAAGTTTAAGTGTAATAGCCTAGACATGATACTGTAAGTTGTACCGATATGTGTGGTTGTCATGGCAACCAAGGACATAGTTCACGTTACAGATTGTCAAAGGTTAAAGTGGGCATGACACGGCCACGAAAACTTTTGTGTATTGCAAGATTAGATACAGTATTTTACGAATATCATCTCACACCCCATTAAAAAACCCGTACAATTCGGCATAAATGATATTCGAAGGAAAACTGCGTTCAAAATCCAATTTCGAAAAATGCCGCAACAGCTCACCTGACTTTTATGACGCAATTGGCGGCACCAACCCCACCCTACGGTGCGCATCTAGATGTGGAACTAATGTAATGTAAGTTATCTTATCTTAGCAACCTCATGAAAACGATTACATCACAATACAGAGTCCAACATACAGAGCGAAAGGCGCGGACCATGGTGGGGATTCGGAGCAAATCATTGACCAATGTGTTCGCGTGTGCATGCGCCCGGGTAAAAATAGTTCTGTTTTGTGCAAGGAAGACGCTGTTCGGTTGCTAAAGAACAGCTATGAATATGTATGGCAGACCACACTTAAGCGCGTCCCCACTACGAGCGCGTCTTTACTGTATGAGCTGTTTGATTAAGATGCTATTGCGAATACTAAGCAGTCACCGCGCAATGCACAATTCACAATGTACGCTCACTGCTATCGGAGCACCGGTGTTTGCAATTATGTTTGAGCTAACACGCGTTACCATGCACATGATTCTATGATTGTGAGCTCTCTGGTACAGTGTTGCTAATCGTGCCTCCAATGACGTCACCATTTTGAGGCGCGTTCACATACGTTTTTTCGCTTTCGAATTTCAAATGATCTGAACCTGGCCTGTAATTGGGAATTCAAAACGTCGTTTTTCGGTATTTATGGACATAATTTATTAGGGAAATCATTCACTTTATGTCAAGGTGTACCCAAAAAACAGTTACCGAGGAACTTACTTTGGTCGTGTCATCCCAACTTACTTTAATGTTTTGTAACTAGCCTATTTTTCATCAATTAATATAAATAAGCTAAACTCCTAGGTTAGTACTTCGTAGTAACAGTCTCAAATTCTTTTTTCACTAGCTTGTATGTTGCAGTGAGATTTTTAAGTTCCTGCTCGCACTTCACTTTGATGGCCCTTATATCTAAAGTGTTCTCATATGGTGTGTGCAGACAGTTGTTTTCACTCCAAGGTTGCTGTAACTGTTAGGCCTAGTAGTATGAAAGTTGAAGTCAAACCTAGAGCTAGACTTGAAATCTCAAGTTGGTTAACAGTACGTAGGCTACGTCTGGGGCTAAACCTACGCCATTCATAGGCTTGAGTTATAACCCAAGATATGAAACTGTGGGTGACTAACATTAGGTTAGGCATAGGGCCTCTATCTTACATATTGGTGCCCATAAAACTTGGCGGTTCTGGAGCATCGCCAAAAAAAAAACGTACGTGACAATTTCCTTGCCATGGGCTAGGATTGGCCACAGGCCAGTACGCAGAAAAGGTTTGTGCGTCGCCGGAAATCTTCTAACGCCACACGTTCAACATCGCGCACACGCCCAGTTTTTTAATTGAGACGCACTTGATGTGCATATCAGCTCGACACACATGAAGTTTGCCGTCGCGTCAAAATGGAGAATACTCCCAGCTAGCGCCTAAATAATAACAATTACGAACTCGTCTAAAGCGTCCCCAAAAGCGTCTTACTTTTATTATCGTTGCGTCCATATCTAATCGTATCAGTTCCGTGTAACAGCCAAGCTTGTTGTTTTTTTTTTTCATAGTGTTGCAAGGGGATAACAGCATCTTAAAAAATAAATTTGTTCCAAAATCTTAGATACGCCTACTGGATTAAAAGGGCAAGCGTTACAAAGGTTGGGTAGCCTATTTCTCCAGTTCTTATATAATCCGGTGTCAGAATTTAAATATCCAAATGATGTTTTTTGGAATAAGGGGTGCGCCTGTTCCAAGAACTTGATTGGTCTGTGCCATATTCTTTCCCCTCGCTATCTTACGAAAAAAACTTCCGTCCCCTGGAACGAAAAAAAACGCTTCCCTTGGACTTCAAGATTGTGGCATGGAGTTTTAGTCGGTAATTTTTGTCAATGACATTCTACTGTAGCATAAAATTCAGCACAGATAAAACTTTTAGCTCATACATAGTTCAAGTTCTGTAACCAACTTGCGCACGTGTTAGCGATGAGATATGCAACTCCGTGGATTGCCCTCTTGTTTTAAGTTTCAATTACAGATAAACGTTCACTTCAAACTAAAATTCAGCCAGAAAGACCAAGCGGAGCGCCGCCATTGGTTGGCGCGAAGCGTACTGAAAATTTTGAAATATCCGACCCCACAGGCAGTTGAAAATGACATTTCCCGAGCTTAACGGGGATCTAAGCAGTCGCTGTTTGGTGTTTCTGCTATGAAGCGGTCTAAGTGGAGCACCAACATTAGTTGAAGCGAAACGTACAGGAAAGGTTGGAAAGTGTGATCCTTCAGGAAGTCAAAAATATCATTGCATTTGCTTATAGGGGATCTGAGCAGTCGCTATTTTGAGGTTAAGTTTGCAAAGAATGTTTACTTGAAACTAAAATTTGCTAGGAAGCTATCTATGCGGAGTGCCACCAATGGTTGGCGCGGAGATATCAAAATTTTTTGCAAAATTGGACCCCTGAGACAGTCGAAAATAACACTTCCTAGGCTTTTAGGGGGATCTAAGCAGTCGCCGTTTGATTAAAAAGCTTCCAGATAGAATGTATCACTACCAATCGATGAAATGGTCCCGAATATTTTCGGGGGAAAACTACAAAACGGAATTGATAACATGCTAATGGATTTCACTCTATTGCGACGCTTGGTAAATTTCAACATATATTGATAAAGTTGTGTGACTGCCAGAACTTCCGACTTTATATGATTTTACTTTTAATAAAATGTAACATTACAAGGTGTGTTTAAAACGAATTTACCAGCAGACGTATGGGAAGACATTCTCGCATTGAATCATTAAAGTATCGAAAAACAAATTACCCGATTTTCATAACCATTGCTCGTATTTGGCTGTAGAGCAGGACAAAAGGCAAACGTTTGGGTTCCTGTACACCCTCCTTTCTGTCCGTTGAATTAATTTGGCAGTTGAAAACGTCCCAGCATTGTTTTAGCCTTTAAACCTTTCGGGAAGTGTTTGCAAGACTACAGTATGAAGTGGGGACCGTGACAATGAAAATCTTTTCTTTACATTCTACCCAAATGTGTCGCAGATCTTTGTTATTTTCCATGAAAATTTAACTTTAAACATAGCGTTTTCTCTTTTTCGGCAAAGATTTGAACCTTTTAAAATAATCGGCCATTTCAGGTATTCTGTTAAACAAGATTTAAAAACAGGCTTAAGAATGAATTGTTTCTTTCAAGCCACAGGTTTCCCAAGTGTGTGGCCATTTTTTTTTATCTGCTTGATTTTTCGTAACTATGTAGTGTGTGGCCATTATTTATCTGTTACCCATTTTTTATCTGTTACCCTTACGATGATATTTTTCCGTTTTCGGGCAAATGCTTGAAAGAATTTGGATATTCGACAATTTCGGGCATTAAGTTGTGATTATCTTTGAAATAAAAGTCACGAATAATAGCTTTTTGCGCTGCCCAAAGGTGTTAGTAGCGATTTTATGGAACCTTGACCTGGTGTTTTCATGAAAATTTTATTGCGACTTTATGACGTTTCTTTCCTTTTGGGGGGAACATCTTTTTTAAGATTTCGGCCACGTTTAGGCTGAAATTGCATTTTTTTTTCATCATAAAAGGCCCGTCCGAGTTTTTAACCAAATTCCTGCCCGAATTTAGATTTTGCCAAAATCGTACGCCACTGAGTGTGTCCACTAAACCCATGAGCTTTGTGAGGTCCTTTTAGGGGGTTATGGTAAGGTTGCCACCCTTGAAACTGCATTGACCCAACAAAGGTTTGGTTGCTGCACTGGCTAATGACTGAAAGCAATAGCCGTGCAAAGTGCAAATTCCTTCCAACAATATTTGACTCAAATATTCTACCCACCACACCAAGTATGATTTTGGAACAAATAAGTGCATCCCCAGGAACTGAAAAACCCCATAGAAACAGATCAAATGCTAGGAGCACACTTTAATCCACACAAAGGTAGCCAATTTCATCCACTCCCAATCGGCCAGGAAATTATCCATCAAGCAACTCGACAAGTTAAAAGTCAAGAGATTCCGAAGATGTGAAGCTTGTCCCAGTCTACCTGCATTTATCCCGAAATTCAGAGAAGGTCACAATTGCTGAGTACCCTGCAACTGCGTCGATCTATATTTAAAGTGTGTTAATGTCGTAATAGCAGGGTACACTGTTAAAAATTTCTGTAAATTTACAGAATTTTTTTTACTTAAACTTTTTGTATTTTACTTTTAATAGAGATTTTCTGTATCTTTACAGACACTTTGTATTGCTACAATAAGAAAAGGTTGTTTAACATGTATTTTCTGTTTATTTGAAAAACCATTTCTGTCTGCTTTTTTAACCAAATTTTACTGCTTTGTAAAACGTTTTCTCTAAATTTACAGAAATTTTAACAGTATTTTGTATTTTCCTGATTCCACATAAATATACTGTCATTTAACAAACATTCATTTTGTTTTTAAGCTGAAAAGGAAACAAAAATAAGCCCAAACAAACAAATAAGAAATAGCCAGAAAATTCTCAATACAACATGCATCATTTTGCAAAGTTTCGGTTTAAAAAAAAAAACATTTTCGGCAAATTTATGGGCCTCTTTCAAAATTAACTTGCATTTATTATAAAAGCATACTTAGTTATTACGTTCTTAGTTATAAATATCATACAACTGGTGTTTGTCACACATTTTTAAGTAAAAAGAAATTGTAAGGCCCTTATTTCAGAGCACTGACAATTGGTATACTGTTGTCAACTCATCGCCACAGGCGCTCATGCACTTGATCGGAGCAAATTAAAAACGTTTCACAAATTTTCTTGAAAGAGTCTGTAAATTTACCACTTTATGACGTAAATCTCATTTTGTATAAATGGGTGGAGCTTATTTTGTAGTCATTTTCCTAACAAAAGGATTGCTGTTGCTTTGAATAATATCTTCTTTGGCGTTTTCTAATCAGGAAGTGATAAACTTATTGTTTACATTTTCTGGAAATGTTTGCAACCAATGTATTTGCATTCTTTGTCATATTTATTTAAAAAACAATTATTATATTGTACAAAAAATGTGACTTTCCAATTACAAAGTTCCTAGAGATAGCAGTCTACTTGACAACAATATGACAACAAACCATCTTCGATGTGTTTTGATTGAAAACAACTTCGTAACGACACGTTATGTTGGTAAGCAAATACCTGATCTACGTAATGGTGAAGTGTATGTTACGTAATAACATATGAAAGGTACAAAAGCGATATTATAATAAATATTTAAGCGTCGGGAATGAAAACAGTAGGCTGTAAATTCACATAAAATTAAGGTAAACAAAACAGAACAATTCTGTAATTCCATTTTACAGTAGACTTTTGTAAACTAATTTACATGCAAAAACTGTCAAGAGAAAACAAACCCTTAAAGTGTTTTCATGATTACAGTCTGGCTGTAAAAAAAACATTATTTGGTTGGAAAAAATTTGCCATAAAAATTATGTTAATTTACAGAGAAATTTTTTAACAGTGTAGCCAAGACTGCATCATCGCCCAGCATGAATTTATTTTTTTGCCCAGGTCACCAGTGAGGGGCTGCCTGGAAGGGGGAGCTGGGCGATATAGTGGGGGTGGCTTCGGTCCCCCCCCCCCCACCGTATCTACGCCTCTGGAAGTGACGTCAGAAAACTCGAACCGTCCCAAACACCTCTGAGAAACTACAAAAACTAAAGATGAGGGAGACCACATTTTGTTTCTAAATATTGGAAAATTCAGGACTGACGTTGGAGAAAACTGATTCTTGAACTTGAACAAATCTAAAATATTTGGGAAGTTTTATTAAAAAAATGTTTTCCTGTTAAAACAACTTATTGATTGTAGGTTCGAAAGAAATTCTTTGTGATAACACATTTTATCTAGATCAACTGATTAAAGATTCTTGATCATTCCTCGAGCCATAAGTTTTAGATTTTTAAGGTCCTCTTCCTTCTACTTATAAAAGCCATTATCACTTTAATCGATGAAATTCGATTTTTATATTCCTGTTTAAACTGAAGGACTGTACTGTATGTTTGTTAGTGTCGTTGAACTGTGATTGGGATCTTTGCCTTTGAGCTTTAATGAGGATCGCGTGACCTGCTGCCAAGTCCTGCAATGCGTGAAATACATGATTCCTGGTTTATTAATGGAAATCTTGTCCACATTGAAATGCTTCATTTTTAGCTTTAGTTAAATAAATAATAAGAAAGAAGTAACTTATTTGGGGAGAACGCTAAGACACCCATGTTGACTAACTTTGTATTTTGTGGAAATTGTCGTACGTGAGTGTTTACCAAATTTGTTTGCGTGTGTATATGTTTGAATGGGTTACTCAGCATACTTTGATCAGGAACTCCCTGTTTGGATACTGTTCAGGGTTTCTGATGTTGCAATTTTCTGCAACATCAGAAACCCCATCTCCGATCCAAATTATAAGCATCTCATAAATTGGTAAGTTGATCAAAGAGGATAATCAATTTGGAGGCGTTAAATGCATTTTCAGTTTGAAATGTTTGAAACAAGTTTGAAACATAAATAACGATTGTCTCTACTTCAGTATGTGTCTAGCCTTTGCAAGAAAAGTTGCCTACATGAAATAAAATGACTTGACATTGAATTAAATTGGTGGCAACGATAATATACCTTTTACATAGATTCCAACAAAGAACTAGCCTACGGAGCTGCGATAGTGCCTGGCTTGTTCGTTAGTAAAACGAAAACTTCCGCTAAACGTTCACTGAAGCATGAAAGTTCGTGGTGCGGAATGTGAATTCTGCATTCTTTGCAGTAATTGCCTAGTCCAGAGTTTAATAAGCAAAAATCTTTAGCTTTATGAATAACATGACAGTACTGGCAAATATTGGCAAATATAACTACAACAATATATACTCTTTGAATGGGTTTTGCACGCCAAGAAAGCATGCCATAGGAGCCTAGTTTGATACTTAAAGATACTTAAATGTGACCAAAGTTTTAATACGGTCCTTGCAAGAACTTTTGGGAGTGCCAATATTAACAACATTAGAGAGAGAGAGAGAGAGCTGTATAACCAAACAAAATTACCACATATGCAAGCAAATAAACATTGTCAAGTGATTTCTTCCCTGCTGTTCATCTGCACAACTGTGTGTCTGTGTTGAGGGGGATTGAATCCTCAGTTAGAGTAGAAAGTACGAAAAACGCGCAGCGTTAGGGGTTGACGTTTGGATACACGTCTCTTTAACTGTAAAACTTGTAGTTACTAAAAGAATCAGTCTTTTACCTGATCGGATTCATACGATGGCTTTTAACTTTTGCTGTTTTGTGTTAATTTTATCAGAAGATATTGATTGCAAGAACAGCATGGAAGCAACGTCTGAAAGCGCAAGGAACGGTCAAAACACGTTTTTTCACCTCATCATGCAGGAATTGTTTAAAAACCAGCTCATTTTAGGCAAGGCCTATTCGGGAGGTTGGGAGCTCGAGTTCTGGCCGGGTCTTACCGAATAATTTAAAAACCGAACCTATTGATACTGTGCTTGGTGCTCATAATAAGTAATGGAGAAGAGAAAACGAGCCAGTGAGTTACAACTCGAAAAAAGACCGTGGCTGCCTAGACTTGAACCAATTGGTTGGAAACTGGGCCGTAAAACTCCACCTCAGTTACCTACTTACCACTTAAGGGAATTTACCTATAGTGGATGCCGCAGATACAAGCACCTTTAAGTGCAATTTCGTACGCATGGCACTCCATGTCCCAGTCAGTACATTGTCCATATAAACTTACTGACAGTTTGTTATTTGCCACCACGCTAGCTTAATTTTAATGTTGTAATATATATAGACATCGTTGTTTGCCTGTGTTGGAAATATTCATACCGGAAAAACAACAAACGAGAGAATATGATACTTTCATTTCCAACTCTGTTTGTCTGCAAGTGAGATCTAATCAAATTATTAACGAAATATACCGCTCTTCAGCAGTTGGACCGAGTAAAAGTATATAAAGGAAAACCTAGACCTTATCGGGATGCATTCGGTGTAGAGGCTTAGAAAAGTGAGATCTTTGTTAGGTCCAGCGTGCTGGGTGTTCGGACGTAAGATTGTTTTTAATTCCTGATTGCTTCTTTCCTAAGGTGCCATCCCAGCTAATATGCCCAGCTGGGCCCCAACTGGGTTTCAGCTGGGCTACTTGCTGGGCCCCAGCTGGGACCCATTTGTGTTTGTCAGGTGTTCCCACTTGGGGCCCAACTGGGATAGCTTTCCCAGCTGAAGCCCAGCTGGAGCACAGCTAGGCTTCAGTTATTGAAGCGGGCCCAGCTGGGCTTCATCTGGGCATCAGCTGGGAAAGACTAGCCCAGTTGGGCTCCAAGTGGGAACAACTGGCAAACACGAATGGGTCCCAGCTGGGGCCCAGCAAGTAGCCCAGCTGAAACCCAGTTGGGGCCGAGCTGGGCATGTTGGCTGGGATAGAGAATGGAAAACCTAATGTCACAGGGTTATGGTTTGGGAGTTTAAAATGCTTGGCAACCGAGACGTCTTTCTCGTTTTGCCGTATGTTATTTTATGTTTATTGAACCGGAACCTAAACTTGTACTCGTTTCACTTATTTAGGTGACCTGGGGACATTTAACACAATAAAGCAAAAAGATAACATTTTCAAAGTCACACCATTCATCTAGGATTTTTGCAGGTTATATTTCCACTGCTCGGCTCATGATTAGAAGGTCGAGGGAAGTCCGAACTGAAACAGACCTGATGTCTGATTAAGGAGTCTCGAAATTGTGGACGTGGATGTAACCGAAAATGAGAAATTGAAATTACTATTACAATTTGCACTAAGAAAACCATCAAGAGAAAGTTTGCCTAAATTAAAGAGGAACAAGAAAGACAGGAGACAAAAGTTTTGATCTCGAGGTGAAGTTAGAATCACAACAAAGTGAACTAAAGTGATATGCAAAGAAAGCTAACGAAACGAAATCTGCACTCAAGAAGAGCCATGAAAATTTTAAAGAGCATGAGCAATACTCCAGAAGTAATTGTGTCCGAGTGTTTGGTGTGGAGGAGAGGTAGGAAGAGAATTCAGAAATGATATTGTTATTAACTTAGCAAAACAGAACCTGGGTATTACGGGCTTTACCTCCGAGGACACTGAGCAGTCCCATAGAGTTGGACAACCCATTGATTGCAGATAACGCGGCATCATTGTCAAATTTATCAGCTACTAAAATCAGGGCTCATTGTCATTCTCATGGTCATTAAGGAAGACCTACCATACAAAAATCAGCCACTTTTAAAGGCGACCCAACAGAACAGGGGGAACGATAGTCGATGGTTGAAGAACGGCAAAATTTTCGCTCATTTTGAAAAGGACGAAGCGACAGCGACTTTTACTTGTCTCATTTCAATTGTCGTAGTCGAAGCAAAACTTAGACAGAACTGTTGATTACCTTTTCTTACTTGATCGCAACTTTTCTATACTTGGTTTATCCAAAACGTAGTTGACTGATGATATAACACCTTTAATTCGCCTTGATAATTATTCTTTAGTAGAACATCCTCGGAGGGGGCGTGTGTGGTTTTGTTCGAGAGGGTTGTGAGTATGTTGAAAGCACTGATCTGTCAATTTTCATTAACAATTTTGAAAACCTATCGATTGAACTAATTATTCCTCATTGCTATATGAAAGTTGTAGTAGGTATTATTAACAGATCTCCCATCGGGTGTTTGAATTCATTTAATGATTATCCCTATGACATTTGTTGTAAAATCTTAAGTAAAAAAGTACTATTTTATTTGAAGCGGTTTCAAAATCGATATTTTTAGCCATGGATCTTCTGACTTTCTAAGCTATGTTTCCTCTATATAGTGGTTTTAGCCCCACTATCACCAGACCTATTCTTACCACTGATCATTCTGCCTCACTGGTTGACAACATTTTAACTAACTTCGCATTGTGCAAGAAAGGTCAAGTCCTATCGGTTGGAATTCTGCTCACTAATATCAGTGATCATTTTTCAATTTTTTAAACACTAGAACAGGAGTAAATACGAAAGAGGAACAAAGCAGTTTGATCCCAAGTTTTCTTCTATAAATGTAAATGCTGTTGTTCCTATCATTTTTGTGTGTAAAATGATGCTAATGTGGCCTTTAATAAATTTCATGACACATTTAAGAAAATGTAGGACAATTGTTTTCCTTTTGTAAAAAACATAACAATAGAAGGAAGAAAGGCAGAGCCCATTTGATCACTCCCACTCACTTTGTTTGAACCATATATATATATATATATATATATATATATATATATATATATATATATATATATATATATATATATATATATATATATATATATATATATATATATATATATATATATATATATATATATATATATATATATATATATATATATATATATATATATATGTGTGTGTGTGTGTGTGTGTGTGCATTGGATCCGTACTGCACATGGAAAACGTTTTATATGTAAAAACTACTCTACTTCTTAAGACTCTAAGTAGGTTATATATGATATTTGCTATCCTGTTTGCAGTTTCCAATACGTCAGAAGGTAAAACAATTTACGTTTAAGAATTGAAGATCTTACGAGTGATTTTAGACTCTTTAATACGGTTCTTTTAAAAAAAAATCCAGATTCCAAAGTTCTTTATGATCATCTTATTTTACACAATTGTGATTCTTTTAACGTTAAAATCGTTGACCACATATATAAACTTGACCTGACCATGGAGGCCTTAGATAAATTACGCAAGGAGAAAGCAGCGGCAATGGATTTGGAAACTTGAGACAGTAACCCTAAAAGGACTTAACATGGATAATTGCTTTTATTTTCAAAATAACCTTTAATGAAACTCCTCTGATTTTGCTCTTCTCATTTTGTGTTTAAGGTGGGCTGTTTGAGTTTTAATGTGTGCGTGTGTGTGTGTGTGTGTGTGTGTGTGTGTTTTTTTGTTTAAATTTGATTTCTTAGCTGTTTTATTTTTCTTGTGTTTTTTCATTTTTCTTTTTTCCCTTTACATTTCACATTTTAGATTTCAAATATTGGGTAAACATACTAGTTGTACAAATATCTTTGGCAGATCTTTCTCTCTCAGATGCTACCCACTATTCTGCGATGCTCTCTGTAATTCTCTCTTGAGCCAGCTACCTTGTGAACGAATACATATACTTAGGTGACCAAGTCTTCAAGTTGTGAAATAAATAATCACAAATTTGATATCAACCTATGCGCGTGGCCAAAATTTTGCTATAACTCAAATGGTGACAATTGTTTTCCAACTGCAATAAACTCATATAATGCTTGTAAGTAAGGACTTAGATCTGAAGTTTGAATTTATTATTAGACATTACATTCTGGAAAAATTTTGATTTTACATTTCAATTTAATAAAGGCAGTTTATAACAACATGTAGACATGTCTCCTGTTACAATTTAAGCAGGATTTCAGTTAGAACACATCACTTAAAAAGGCAAACAACTACAGCCGACGTCACATCATCATCATCATCATCATCATCATCATCATCATCATCATCATCATCATCATCATCATCTTTATTAGTACTAAACATTCTAAACAGAGGAGCCCACAACTTTGTTTGAAATCTAGACTCCATGTATTTAATGTCTCCTTTAATTATACCTTGAACTAAATTTGTCCGGGATGTTCTGTGTCGTACAGGGTAAAGATAGAAACATCACTTTCTATTCATGTCTTGACCGGCTGGAGATAGTTCTTGCCAGATTTGGTAGTGCCAGGTAGGGATTGCCTTAACCAGGTTCAATGGTTTATCAAAACCCAGGTCTGTTTCATATTTATATAGTTAACCTACAGGTCGTCAGCATTGACAACTTTGTATGTCTTCTCGTTTAGCATGTCAGCTTGCACAAGCTGAAGTCCATGGGTTAAGGTTTTTTCTCCGACGCATCAAGGGACAAATCCTTCAAATTATTGTTTTTCGGATATGTTGACAACCCCCTTGTAACAAAGTATAAGGAACTTAACCCCCCATGTTTTCTGCGTCTGAATCTTACTGGGTTCGCAAAAATGAGTTGACTTGCTTTGTCCCATAATTTTACGTCCACGAGGAATGTGTTACATTGGAAAACAAAAAGTAAATAATCTCGTAATAAAGTCTAACAATTGCATTTCTTTTGATCATTATTTTCTGTAATCTTTAAGCAGTAGTTACGAAATTGTTGGACGACATGTTCAGCTAATTGAATCCGAGTTTGTAAAAATGTGACAAACAACTGGGTACAAGAAAGTAAGCCACAGCTCTTTGTTCCTTATAACAATGAATGTACCTAAAATGCAAGTATCTCTATGACAGTTTCCTTATTTAACAATGCCAGGTTCACACCTTATACAGCGCTCACCTTCAATAAATGAAAGAAACCACTGTGAAAGACTTCTAGCCAGTTTGTACCAGAAAGTAAATCACAGCTGTTTGCTTCTTTCAAAACCAATGCAATGAAAGTATCTTAATCTTCAATGACAAAATTTCCTTATTTACCGACCCCCTTCAATAGAGAATTAACATGGTTGGATGATCACTGCTAGATATTTTGCTGACAAACGCTCATATCACAAAGGGAAGTGAACAAGTTCAAGTCGACCAATATGGATTCCACTAGTGCTACTATACCTTTTAAAACTTGTTTGATTCTCTTCACCACGTTTCTTGTGCCATCGGGAGAAGGTAAGTACATAACAAGGCCATTGGAAGAAGGGGGGGGGGGGTTAGAAATTTTTTGAAAAGTAGTTGTGTTGTGGTATCGGATCGATGGACTGTTAAAATTCTTTGACACTCTACCCATTAGTGACGAAGTAGTATCTGTGGGAATCATCTCCCTGCAGATCACATGTCAGAGTGTGAGTCACTGAGAGCGGGACTTGAAAAATGGTTGGTTCTTTATCAATGTGTCAGCTACTGAGAAGTGATCGTCCAAGTCCGATGGTTTTGACAGTCCCTCATCAGTTTTTTAAACTCGATCATGCCAGGTGTTAATAAAATCTCGAAGATCGGGCAAAGGGAGGAGATAAACAACAAGAGACGGTTATTAAGTTAGTTTGTAAAGTCCTGTACTGTATATGTGTTGTTTATAATGCTAGGAACTGTTGTTAATAATACTGTTGATTATTAACATTGCTTCAATTTGTAACTCTAGCATACGTAAACGTAGAACTTGAAAAGGAGATTACTGATAGGCGGTGGAAGAAGTTATGAACAACAATATTTGTTTGAACCACAAAATTTGTTTGTTAGAAAGGATCCCTTTCAGGCAAAACAAAAACACCGCTCCTGAGATTCCATGTGCTATTTGTCCCCCATCAAAAAAAAAAAAAAAATGATTTGCAACAAATCGTCCCCTTCAAAAGCTCAGCCAGAGACAAAAAAAAGATAAGAAATAATCAGAACTATACAAGAAATATTTTTGTGTTACACAAATGACTGTAAGACTTCTTGAAAACGCCGATGTTAGCCTATAAACGTCTTCAATATAAGTTTTCCGTCGTCCAACGTAATCACATCCCTTATGTCTTTGACAATTTAGCATTGTTAATTTAACCTAAGCTGGGTTACTCCTACATAGAATTTCCAGAATTCATATTTACACTGCATATTCAGAGTTGAAGGTACGCCAGAATGTACCAGAAAAAGGAGACGAGATCCGTGAGGGAGAGGGGATGTGATCAGGGGCGTAGCTAGGAATTTTTTCGTGAGAGGGGGAAGGGCTGCGGGGGAAATTGAATACTTTTGTAGGGGGCTGAAGTTTACTATCTAGCGTAGCGCCACCATCAGTTGTTGAGGGGCGTACAAAGAAAAGTTTGGATTTTTGCACCTCCCTGATGGCTGGAGATGGCATTTGCCAGGTTTAATTATCTTTAATTCTAGTGAGAAAAATTTGTTATATTTCTCAGATTCAAACACACTTTTGAGATACTGATTAGCTCAGGTCATTACTCCTCTGGATTATGTATCCTCGGATTGCAAAGCCGGAATCCTGCTGTATGTTGGAATCAGCTGTTCCAGTGCATGCTTGAGTAAGGTATTTCCATAGGCGTAAGGGAGCATTTCAGTTTGGTGGCAGAAGATTTTTGCCGGCAAAATGTAATTCTGCCCTTGAGACAGTCAAATTAAAGCCGAGCGCCAACACTGGCTGGAGCGGAGCGTCCAGAAAATTTGAAAATTCGTACCTCTCAGATAGTCGAAAATGGCATTTTCCAAGCTAATAAAGGGGATCCACGCAGTCTTTTTTTAAGTTTCAATTACAGATAAACGTTCACTTCAAACTAAAATTCAGCCAGAAAGACCAAGCGGAGCGCCGCCATTGGTTGGCGCGAAGCGTACTGAAAATTTTGAAATATTCGACCCCACAGACAGTTGAAAATGACATTTCCCGAGCTTAACGGGGATCTAAGCAGTCACTGTTTGGAGTTTCTGCTATGAAGCGGTCTAAGTGGAGCACCAACATCAGTTATAGCGAAACGTACAGGAAAGGTTGGAAAATGTGATCCTTCAGGTAGTCAAAAATATCATTTCATTTGCTTATAGGGGATCTGAGCAGTCGCTATTTTGAGGTTAAGTTTGCAAAGAATGTTTACTTGAAACTAAAATTTGCTAGGAAGCTATCTATGCGGAGTGCCACCAATGGTTGGCGCGGAGCGATCAAAATTTTTTGCAAAATTGGACCCCTGAGACAGTCGAAAATAACACTTCCTAGGCTTTTAGGGGGATCTAAGCAGTCGCCGTTTGATTAGAAAGCTTCCAGATAAAATGTATCACTACCAATCGATGAAATGGTCCCGAATATTTTCGGGGGAAAACTACAAAACGGAATTGATAACATGCTAATGGATTTCACTCTATTGCGACTCTTTGTAAATTTCAACATATATTGATAAAGTTGTGTGACTGCCTGAACTTCCGACTTTATATGATTTTACTTTTAATAAAATGCAACATTACAAGGTGTGTTTAAAACGAATTTACAAGCAGACGTATGGGAAGACATTCTCGCATTGAATCATTAAAGTATCGAAAAACAAATTACCCGATTTTCATAACCATTGCTCGTATTTGGCTGTAGAGCAGGACAAAAGGCAACCGCTTGGGTCCCTGTACACCCTCCTTTCTGTCCGTTGAATTAATTTGGCAGTTGAAAACGTCCCAGCATTTTTTTAGCCTTTAAACCTTTCGGGCAGTGTTTGCAAGACTACAGTATGAAGTGGGGACCGTGACAATGAAAATATTTTCTTTACATTCTACCCAAATGTGTCGCAGATCTTTGTTATTTTCCATGAAAATTTAACTTTAAACATAGCGTTTTCTGTTTTTCGGCAAAGATTTGAAGCTTTTAAAATAACCGGCCATTTCAGGTATTGTGTTAAACAAGATTTAAAAACAGGCTTAAGAATGAATTGTTTCTTTCAAGCCACAGGTTTCCCAAGTGTGTGGCCATTTTTTTTTATCTGCTTGATTTTTCGTAACTATGTAGTGTGTGGCCATTTTTATCTGTTTGATTTTTCGTAACTACGTTACCCTTACGATGATATTTTTCCGTTTTCGGGAAAATGCTTGAAAGAATTTGGATATTCGATAATTTCGGGCATTAAGTTGTGATTATCTTTGAAATAAAAGTCACGAAAAATAGCTTTTTGTGCTGCCCAAAGGTGTTAGTAGCGATTTTATGAAACCTTGACCTGGTGTTTTCATGAAAATTTTATTGCGACTTTATGACGTTTCTTTCCTTTTTGGGGGAAAATCTTTTTTAGGATTTCGGCCACGTTTAGGCTGAAATTGCATTTTTTTTAGCATAAAAGGCCCGTCCGAGTTTTTTACCAAATTTAGATTTTGCAAAAATCATACGCCACTGAGTGTGTCCACTAAACCCATGAGCTTTGTGAGGTCCTTTTAGGGGGTTATGGTAAGGTTGCCACCCTTGAAACTGCATTGACCCAACAAAGGTTTGGTTGCTGCACTGGCTGGCTAATGACTGAAAGCAATAGCCGTGCAAAGTGCAAATTCCTTCCAACAATATTTGACTCAAATATTCTACCCACCACACCAAGTATGATTTTGGAACAAATAAGTGCATCCCCAGGAACTGAAAAACCCCATAGAAACAGATCAAATGCTAGGAGCACACTTTAATCCACACAAAGGTAGCCAATTTCATCCACTCCCAATCGGCCAGGAAATTATCCATTAAGCAACTCGACAAGTTAAAAGTCAAGAGATTCCGAAGATGTGAAGCTTGTCCCAGTCTACCTGCATTTATCCCGAAATTCAGAGAAGGTCACAATTGCAGAATACCCTGCAACTGCGTCGATCTATATTTAAAGTGTGTTAATGTCATAATAGCAGGGTACACTGTTTAAAATTTCTGTAAATTTACAGAATTTTTTCAACTTAAACTTTTTGTATTTTACTTTTAATAGAGATTTTCTGTATCTTTACAGACACTTTGTATTGCTACAATAGGAAAAGGTTGTTTAACATGTATTTTCTGTTTATTTGAAAAACCATTTCTGTCTGCTTTTTTAACCAAATTTTACTGCTTTGTAAAACGTTTTCTCTAAATTTACAGAAATTTTAACAGTATTTTGTATTTTTCTGATTTCACATAAATATAAGGTCATTTAACAAACATTCATTTTGTTTTTAAGCTGAAAAAGAAACAAAAATAAGCCCAAACAAACAAATAAGAAATAGCCAGAAAATTCTCAATATAACATGCACCGTTTTGCGAAGTTTCGGTTAAAAAAAAAACATTTTCGGCAAATTTATGGGCCCCTATTTCAAAATTTACTTGCATTTATTATAAAGGCATACTTAGTTATTACGTTCTTAGTTATAAATATCATACAACTGGTGTTTGTCACACATTTTTAAGTAAAAAGAAATTGTAAGGCCCTTATTTCAGAGCACTCACAATTGGTATACTGATGTCAACTCATCGCCACAGGCGCTCATGCACTTGATCGGAGCAAATTAAAAACGTTTCACAAATTTACTTGAAAGAGTCTGTAAATTTACCACTTATGACGTAAATCTCATTTTGTATAAATGGGTGGAGCTTATTTTGTAGTCATTTTCCTAACAAAAGGATTGCCGTTGCTTTGAATAATATCTTCTATGGCGTTTTCTAATCAGGAAGTGATAAACTTATTGTTTACCTTGTCTGAAAATGTTTGCAACCAATGTATTTGCATTCTTTGTCATATTTATTTTAAAAACAATTATTATATTGTACAAAAAATGTGACTTTCCAATTACAAAGTTCCTAGAGATAGCAGTGCACTTGACAACAATATGACAACAAAGCATCCTCGATGTGTTTTGATTGAAAACAATTTCGTAACGACACATTACGTTGGTAAGCAAATACCTGATCTACGTAATGGTGAAGTGTATGTAACGTAATAACATATGAAAGGTAAAAAAGCGATATCATAATAAATATTTAAGCGTCGGGAATGAAAACAGTAGGCTGTAAATTCACATAAAATTAAGGTAAACAAAACAGAACAATTCTGTAATTCGATATTACAGTAGACTTTTGTAAACTAATTTACATGCAAAAACTGTAAATAAAAAACAAACCCTTAATGTTTTTTCATGATTACAGGCTGGCTGTAAACAAAAAAAAAACACTATTTGGTTGGAAAAAAATTTGCCATAAAAATTATGTTAATTTACAGAGAAATTTTTTAACAGTGTAGCCAAGACTGCATCATCGCCCAGCATGAATTTATTTTTTTGCCCAGGTCACCAGTGAGGGGCTGCTGGAGGGGGAAGCTGGGAGATGTAGTGGGGGTGGTTCCGGTTTCCAAGTTCCCCCCCCCCCCGTAGCTACGCCTCTGGAAGTGACGTCAGCAAACTCGAACCGTCCCAAACACCTCTGAGAAACTACAAAAACTAAAGATGAGGGAGACCACATTTTGTTTTTAAATATTGGAAAATTCAGGACTGACGTTGGAGAAAACTGATTCTTGAACTTGAACAAATCTAAAATATTTGGGAAGTTTTATTACAAAAAATGTTTTCCTGTTAAAACAACTAATTGATTGTAGGTTCGAAAGAAATTCTTTGTGATAACACATTTTGTCTAGATCAACTGATTAAAGATTCTTGATCATTCCTCGAGCCATAAGTTTTAGCTTTTTAAGGTCCTCTTCTTTCTCCTTATAAAAGCCATTATCACTTTAATCGATGAAATTCGATTTTTATATTCCTGTTTAAAACTGAAGGACTGTACTGTATGTTTGTTAGTGTCGTTGAACTGTGATTGGGATCTTTGCCTTTGAGCTTTAATGAGGATCGCGTGACCTGCTGCCAAGTCCTGCAATGCGTGAAATACATGATTCCTGGTTTAGTAATCGAAATCTTGTCCACATTGAAATGCTTTATTTTTAGCTTTAGTTAAATAAATAATAAGAAAGAAGTAACTTATTTGGGGAGAACGCTAAGACAGCCATGTTGACTTTGTACTTTGTGGAAATTATCGTACGTGAATGTTTACCAAATTTGTTTGCGTGTGTGTATGTTTCCGCTTGTATATGTTTGAATGGGTTACTCAGCATACGTGGATCAGGAACTCCCTGTTTGGATACTGTTCAGGGTTTCTGATGTTGCAATCTTTTGCAACATCAGAAACCCCATCTCCGAACCAAATTATAAGCATCTGATAAATTGGTAAGTTGATCAAAGAGGATAATAAATTTGAAGGCGTTAAATGCATTTTCAGTTTGAAATGTTTGAAACAAGTTTAAAACATAAATAACGATTGTCTCTACTTCAGTATGTGTCTAGCCTTTGCAAGAAAAGTTGCCTACATGAAAGAAAATGACTTGACATTGAATTAAATTGGTGGCAACGATAAGATACCTTTTACATAGATTCCAACAAAGAACTAGCCTACGGAGCTGCGATAGTGCCTGGCTTGTTCGTTAGTAAAACGAAAACTTCCGCTAAACGTTCACTGAAGCATGAAAGTTCGTGGTGCGGAATGTGAATTCTGCATTATTTGCAGTAATTGCCTAGTCCAGAGTTTAATAAGCAAAAATCTTACCAAGGTTCAGTATAAGAGACTATTCGCAAGTCCGTTTACAGCTTTATGAATAACATGACAGTACTGGCAAATATTGGCAAATATAACTACAACAATATATACTCTTTGAATGGGTTTTGCACGCCAAGAAAGCATGCCATAGGAGCCTAGTTTGATAATTAAAGATACTTAAATGTGACCAAAGTTTTAATACGCTCCTTCCAAGAACTTTTGGGAGTGCCAATATTAACAACATTAGAGAGAGAGAGAGAGCTGTATAACCAAACAAAATTACCACATATGCAAGCAAATAAACATTGTCAAGTGATTTCTTCCCTGCTGCTCATCTGCACAACTGTGTGTCTGTGTTGAGGGGGATTGAATCCTCAGTTAAAGTAGAAAGTACGAAAAACGCGCAGCTTTAAAGGTTGAAGTCACTAAAAGATTCAGTCTTTTACCTGATCGGATTCATACAATGCCTTTTAACTTTTGCTGTTTTGTGTTAATTTTTATCAGAAGATATTGATTGTAAGAATAGCATGGAAGCAACGTCTGAAAGCACAAGAAACGGTCAAAACAAGTTTTTTCACCTCACCATGCAGGAATTGTTCAAAAACCAGCCCATTTTAGGCAAGTCCTATTCGGGAGGTTGGGAGCTCGAGTTCTGGCGGGGTCTTACCGAATAATTTAAAAACCGAACCTATTGATACTGTGCTTGGTGCTCATAATAAGTAATGGAGAAGAGAAAACGAGCCAGTGAGTCACAACTCGAAAAAAGACCGTGGCTGTCTCGACTTGAACCAACTGGTTGGAAACTGGGCCGTAAAACTCCACCTCAGTTACCTACTTACCACTTAAGG
Organism: Holothuria scabra; assembly: GCA_037179385.1. Classification (NCBI taxonomy): domain Eukaryota; kingdom Metazoa; phylum Echinodermata; class Holothuroidea; order Aspidochirotida; family Holothuriidae; genus Holothuria; species Holothuria scabra. Next base: position 48,878,235 of record CM074183.1, on the reverse strand, counting down.
GAATTTATCTATAGTGGATGCCGCAGATACGAGCACCTTTAAGTGCAATTTCGTACCCACGGCACTCCATGTCCCAGTCAGTACATTGTCCATATAAACTTACTAACAATACGTTATTTGCCATAACGCTAGCTTAATTTAAATGTCATATATATAGACATCGTTGTTTGCGTGTGATGGAAATATTCATACCGGAAAAAACAACAAACGAGAGAATATTATACTTTCATTTCCAACTCTGTTTGTCTGCAAGTGAGATCTAATCAAATTATTAACGAAATATTTGGAGCATCGTATACAACGCTCTTCAGCAGTTGGACCTAGTAAAAGTATATAGAGGAAAACCTAGGCCTTATCGGGATGCATTCGGTGTAGAGGCTTAGAAAAGTGAGATCTTTGTTAAGTCCAGCGTGCTGGGTGTTCGGACGTAAGATTGTTTTTAATTCCTGATTGCTTCTTTCCTAAGGTGCCATTACAGCCAACATGCCCAGCTGGGCCCCAACTGGGTTTCAGCTGGGCTACTTGCTGGGCCCCAGCTGGGACCCATTTGTGTTTGTCAGGTGTTCCCACGTGGGGCCCAACTGGAATAGCTTTCCCAGCTGAAGCCCAGCTGGAGCCCAGCTAGGCTTCAGTTATTGAAGCGGGGCCCAGCTGGGCTTCATATGGGCATCAACTGGGAAAGACAAGCCCAGTTGGGCCGCAAGTGGGAACACCTGACAAACACGAATGGGTCCCAGCTGGGGCCCAGCAAGTAGCCCAGCTGAAACCCAGTTGGGGCCGAGCTGGGCATGTTGGCTGGGATAGAGAATGGAAAAACTAATGTCACAGGGTTATGGTTTGGGAGTTAAAAATGCTTGGCAACCGAGACGTCTTTCTCGTTTTGCCGTATGTTATTTTGTGCTTATTGAACCAGGACCTAAACTTGTACTCGTTTCACTTATTCAGGTGACCTGGGGACATTTAACACAATAAAGCAAAAAGATTACATTTTCAAAGTCACACCATTCATCTAGGATTTTTGCAGGTTATATTTCCACTGCTCGGCTCATGATTAGAAGGTGGAGGGAAGTCCAAACTGAAACAGACCTGATGTCTGATTAAGGAGTGTCGAAATTGTGGACGTGGATGTAACCGAAAATTAAAAATTGAAATTACTATTGCAATTTGCACTTAGAAAACCATCAAGAGAAAGTTTGCCCAAATTAAAGAGGAACAAGAAAGACAGGATACAAAAAGTTTTGATCTCGAGGTGCAGTTAGAATCACAACAAAGTGAACTAAAGTGATATGCAAAGAAAGCTAACGAAATGAAATCTGCACTCAAGAAGAGCCATGAAAATTTTAAAGAGCATGAGCAATACTCCAGAAGTAATTGTGTCCGAGTGTTTGGTGTGGAGGAGAGGTAGGGAGAGAATTCAGAAATGATATTGTTATTAACTTAGCAAAACAGAACCTGGGTATTACGGGCTTTACCGCCGAGGACACTGAGCAGTCCCATAGAGTTGGACAACCCATTGATTGCAGATAACGCGGCACCATTGTTAAATTTATCAGCTACTAAAATCATGGCTCATTGTCATTCTCATTGTCATTAAGGAAGACCTACCATACAAAAATCAGCAATTTTTGAAGGCGACCCAACAGAACAGGGGGAACGACAGTCGATGGTTGAAGAACGGCAAAATTTTCGCTCATTTTGAAAAGGACGAAGCGACAGCGACTTTTATTTGTCTCATTTCAATTGTCGTAGTCGAAGGAAAACTTGGACAGAACTGTTGATTACCTTTTCTTACTTGATCGCAACTTTTCTATACTTGGTTTCTCCAAAACCTAGTTGAGTGATAATATATCACCTTTAATTCGCTTTGATAATTATTCTTTAGTAGAACATCCGCGGAGGGGGCGTGTGTGGTTTTGTTCGAGAGGGTTGTGAGTTTGTTGAAAGCACTGATCTGTCAATTTTCATTAACAATTTTGAAAACCTATCGATTGAACTAATTATTCCTCATTGCGATATGAAAGTTGTAGTAGGTATTATCAACAGATCTCCCATCGGGTGTTTGAATTCATTAAACGGTTATCACTATGACATTTGTTGTAAAATTTTAAGTAAAAAAGTATTGTTTTCTTTCAAGCGGTTTCAAAATTGATATTTTTAGCCATGGATCTTCTGACTTTCTAAACTATGTTTCCCCTATATAGTGGTTTTAGCCCCTCTATCACCAGACCTATTCTTACCACTGATCATTCTGCCTCACTGGTTGAAAACATTTTAACTAACTTCGCATTGTGCAAGGAAGGACCATTCCTATCGGGTGGAATTCTGCTCACTAATATCAGTGATCATTTTTCAAATTTTTAAACACTAGAACAGGAGTAAATACGAAAGAGGAACAAAGCAGTTTGATCCCAAGTTTTCTTCTATAAATGTAAATGCTGTTGTTCCTATCACTTTTGTGTGTAAAATGATGCTAATGTGGCCATTAAAAAATTTTATGACACATTTAAGAAAATGTAGGACAATTGTTTCCCTTTTGTAAAAAACATAACAATAGAAGGAAGAAAGGCAGAGCTCATTTGATCACTCCCGGTGTGTTAAAAAAAATCGAAGCAAAAAACAAGTTGTCGTATCTACTTGTGGTATACTAGTGGTTTATATATATATATATATATATATATATATATATATATATATATATATATATATATATATATATATATATATATATAAATGTATTGGATCCGTACTGCACCTGGAAAACGGTTCATATGTAAAAACTACTCTATTTCTTAAGACTCTTAGTAGGTTATATGTGATATTTGCTATCCTGTTTACGGTTTCCAATACGTCAGAAGGTAAAACAATTTACGTTTTAGAATTAATGATCTTACGAGTGATTTTAGACTCTTTAATATGGTTCTCTTAAAAAAAAAAAATCCAGATTCTTAAGTTCTTTATGATCATCTTATTTTACACAATTGTGATTCTTTTAACGTTAAAATCGTTGACCAAATATATAAACTTGACCTGACCATGGAGGCCTTAGATAAATTACACAAGGAGCAAGCAGCGGCAATGAATTTGGAAACTTGACACAGTAACCCTAAAAGGACTTAACATGGATAATGGCTTTTATTTTCAAACTAACCTTTAATAAAACTCCTCTGATTTTGCTCTTCTCATTTTATTTTTAAGGTGGGCTGTTTGAGTTTAATATGTGCGTGTGTGTGTGTTTTTCTCTTTTTTTTTGTTTAAATTTGATTTCTTAGCTGTTTTATTTTTGTTGTGTTTTTTCATTTTTCTCTTTACATTTCACATTTTAGATTTTAAATATTGGGTAAACATACTAGTTGTACATATATCTTTGGCAGATTTTTCTCTCTCAGATGCTACCCACTATTCTGCGACCCTCTCTGTAATTCTCCCTTGAGCAGCTACCTTGTGAACGAATACATATACTTAGGTGACCAAAAGTCTTCAAGTTGTGAAATAAATAATCACAAATTTGATATCAACCTATGCGCGTGGCCAAAATTTTGCTTTAACTCAAATGGTGACAATTGTTTTCGAACGGCAATAAACTCATATAATGCTTGTAAGTTAGGACTTAGATCTGAAGTTTTAGTTTATTATTAGACATTACATTCTGGAAAAATTTTGATTTTACATTTCAATTTAATTAAGGCAGTTTATAACAACATGTAGACATGGTTTCTATGGCAATTTAAGCAGGATTTCAGTAGAACACACCACCTACAAAGGAAAACAACTACAGCCGACGTCACATCATCATCATCATCATCATCATCATCATCATCATCATCATCATCATCATCATCATCATCATCATCACCTTTATTAGTACTACACATTCTAAAGAGAGGAGTCCACAACTTTGTTTGAAATTTAGACTCCATGTATTTAATGTCTCCTTTAATTATACTTTGAACTAAATTTATCCGGGATGTCCTGTGTCGTACAGGGTAAAGATTGAAACATCACTTTATAGTCATGTCTTGACCGGCTGGAGATAGTTCTTGCTAGAAGTGGTAGTGCCAGGTAGGGGTTGCCTTAACTAGGTTCAATGGTTCATCAAAACCCAGATCTGTTTCATATTTATATAGTAAACCTACAGGTCGTCAGCATTGACAACTTTGTATGTCCTCTCGTTTAGCATGTCAGCTTGCACAAGCTGAAGTCCATGGGTTAAGGTTTTTCTCCGACGCATCAAGGGACAAATCCTCAAATTATTGTTTTTCGGATATGTTGACAACCCCCTTGTAACAGAGTATAAGGAATTTAACCCCCCATGTTTTCTGCGTCTGAATCTTACTCGGTTCACTAAAATGAGTTGACTTCCCTTGTCCCATAATTTTACGTCCACGAGGAATGTGTTACATTGGAAAACACAAAGGAAATAATCTCGTAATAAAGTATAACAACTGCATTTCTTTTGATCATTACTTTTTGTAATCTTTAAGCAGTAGTTACGAAATTGTTGGACGACATGTTCAGCTAATTGACTACGAGTTTGTAAAAAATGTGACAAACAACTGGGTACGCGAAAGTAAGCCACAGCTCTTTATTCCTTATAACAATGAATGTACCTAAAATGCATTTATCTCTATGACAGTTTCCTTATTTACCAATACCTGGTTCACACCTTTTAAAGCACTCACCGTCAATAAATGAAAGAAACCACTGTGAAAGACTTTTAGCCAGTTTGTACCAGAAAGTAAATCACAGCTGTTTGTTTCTTTCAAAACCAATGCAATGAAAGTATCTTAATCTTCAATAACAAAGTTTCCTTATTTACCGACCCCCTTCAATAGACAATTAACATGGTTGGATGATCACGGCTAGATATTTTGCTTACAAACGCTCATATCACACAGGGAAGTGATCAAGTCCAAGTTGACCAATATGGATTCCACTAGTGCTACTATACCTTTTAAAACTTGTTTGATTCTCTTCACCACGTTTATTGTGCCCTTTGGAGAAGGTAAGTACATAACAAGGCCATTCGAAGGAGGGGGAGGGGAAGAACTTTTTTTAAAAAGTAGTTGTGTTGTGGTACGGGTCGATGAACTGTTTAATTCTTTGACACTCTACCCATTAGTGACGAAGTAGTATATGTGGGAATCATATCCCTGCAGATCACATGTCAGAGTGTGAGTCACTGAGAGCGGGACTTGAAAAATGGTTGGTTCTTTATCAATGTGTCAGCTACTGAGAAGTGATCGTCCAAGTCCGATGGTTTTGACAGTCCCTCATCAGTTTTTTAAACTCGATCATGCCAGGTGTTAATAAAACCTCGACGATCGGGTAATGGGTGGAAATTAACAACAAGAGACGGTTATTAAGTTAGTTTGTAAAGTCCTGTACTGTATATGTGTTGTTTTAAATGCTAGGAACTGTTGTTATAATACTGGTGATTATTAACATTGGTTCAATTGATAACTTTAGCATACGTAAACGTAGAACTTGAAAAAGGAGATTACTGATAGGCGGTGGAAGAAGTTATGAAAAACAATATTTGATTGAACCACAAAATTTGTTTGTTAGAAAGGATCCCTTTCAGCCAAAACAAAAGCACCGCTCCTGAGATCCCATGTGCAGCTTGTCCCCCATCAAAAAAAAAAAAGAAAGAAAAAATGATTTGCAACAAATCGTTCCCTTCAAAAGCTCAGCCAGAGAGAAAAAAAGATTAGAAATAATCAGAACTATGCAAGAAATATTTTTGTGTTACACAAATGACTGTAAGACTTCTTGAAAACGCCGATGTGAGCCTATAAACGTCTTCAATATAAGTTTTCCGTCGTCCAACGTAAATTACATCCCTGATGTCTTTGACAATTTTGCATTGTTATTTTAAGCTAAGTTGGGTTACTCCTACATAGAATTTCCAGAATTCATCTTTACACTGCATATTCAGAGTTGAAGGTACGCCAGAATGTACCAGAAAAATGAGACGAGATCCGTGGCGGGGAAGGGATGTGGTCAGGGGCGTAGCTAGGAATTTTTTCGTGAGAGGGGGGAAATTAAATACTTTTGTAGGGGCTGAAGTTTACTATCTAGCATAGCGCCACCATCAGTTGTTGAGGGGCGTACAAAGACAAGTTTGGATTTTGCACCTCCCAGATGGCTGGAGATGGCATTTGCCAGGTTTAATTACCTTTAATTCTAGTGAGAAAAATTTGCTATATTTCTCAGATTCAAACACACTTTTGAGATACTGATTAGCTCAGGTCATTACTCCACTGGACTATGTATCCTCGGATTGCAAAGCCGGAATCCTGCTGTATGTTGGAAGCAGCTGTTCCAGTGCATGCTTGAGTAAGCTATTTCCATAGGCGTAAGGGAGCATTTCAGTTTGGTGGCAGAAGATTTTTGGCCGGCAAAATGTAAATCTGCCCTTGAGACAGTCAAATTGAAGCCGAGCGCCAACACTGGCTGGAGCGGAGCGAGTCTAGAAAATTTGAAAATTCGTACCTTTCACACAGTCGAAATTGGAATTTCTCATGCTAATAAAGGGGATCCACGCAGTCTCTTTTTTAAGTTTCAATTGCAGATACACGTTCACTTCAAACTAAAATTCAGCCAGAAAGACCAAGCGGAGCGCCGCCATTGGTTGGCGCGAAGCGTACTGAAAATTTTGAAATATGCGACCCAACAGACAGTTGGAAATGACATTTCCCTGGCTTAACGGGGATCTAAGCAGTCGCTGTTTGGAGTTTCTGCTATGAAGCGGTCTAAGTGGAGCACCAACATAAGTTGAAGCGAAACGTACAGGAAAGGTTGGAAAATGTGATCCTTCAGGAAGTCAAAAATATCATTTCATTTGCTTATAGGGGATCTGAGCAGTCGCTATTTTGGGGTTAAGTTTGCAGAGAATGTTTACTTGAAACTAAAATTTGCTAGGAAGCTATCTATGCGGAGTTCCACCAATGGTTGGCGCGGAGCGATCAAAATTCTTTGCAAAATTGGACCCCTGAGACAGTCGAAAATAACAATTCCTAGGCTTTTAGGGGGATCTAAGCAGTCGCCGTTTGATTAGAAAGCTTCCAGATAAAATGTATCACTACCAATCGATGAAATGGTCCCGAATATTTTCGGGGGAAAACTACAAAACGGAATTGATAACATGCTAATGGATTTCACTCTATTGCGACTCTTTGTAAATTTCAACATATATTGATAAAGTTGTGTGACTGCCTGAACTTCCGACCTTATATGATTTTACTTTTAATAAAATGTAACATTACAAGGTGTGTTTAAAACGAATTTACAAGAAGACGTATGGTAAGACATTCTCGAATTAAATCATTAAAGTATCGAAAAACAAATTACCCGATTTTCATAACCATTGCTCGTATTTGGCTGTAGAGCAGGGCAAAAGGCAAACGTTTGGGTTTGGGTTTCTGCACACCCATCTATCTGTCCGTTGAATTAATTTGGCAGTTGAAAACGTCCCAGCATTGTTTAAGCCTTTGAACCTTTCGGGCAGTGTTTGCAAGACTACAGTATGAAGTGGGGACAGTGACGATGAAAATGTTTTTTTTACATTCTACCCAAATGTGTCGCAGATCTTTGTTATTTTCCATGAAAATTTAACTTTAAACATAGCGTTTTCTGTTTTTCGGCAAAGATTTGAAGCTTTTAAAATAATCGGCCATTTCAGGTATTCTGTTAAACAAGATTTAAAATTGGCTTGAGAATGAATTGTTTCTTTCAAGCCACAGGTTTCTCCCGTGTGTGGCCATTTTTATCTGCTTGATTTTTCGTAACTATGTAGCGTGTGGCCATTTTTTATCTGTTTGATTTTTCGTAACTATGTTACCCTTACGATGAAATTTTTCCGTTTTCGCTGCCCACAGGTGTAGCGATTTTATGGAACCTTGACTTGGTGTTTTCATGAAAATTTAGTGCGATTTATTTATTCTAATGTGGCCTTTAGTAAAATTTCATGACACATTTAAGGAAAGGTGGGACAATTGTTTCCCTTTTGTAAAATATATATGTGTGTATATATATATATATGTTTATAGATATATATATATACAGTCGGTCGAAGTATGGTAAATCGAACGTTGAATGAATAGGTCGAACGGAGTGTTAAAGTTCGATTTTGAAATTGAAATTAGTCCCAAGCATTGGCATAAGCCCTAATGAACAAGGGAAATAAGAAATAAATTCAAAGAGAAAATTAAGTCACAACCAGGACTTGAACCCGGGTCTGTCGCGTACATGGCGACCGCCTTAACCACTCGGCCATCGTGACACTTGTGGTTTAAGACGTAGACTAGGGCTCTATCAGTGCTGCACATGGAAAACGTTTTAAATGTAAAAACTACTCTACTTCTTAAGACTGTCTGTAGGTTATATATGATATTCGTTATTCTGTTTGCAGTTTCCAATACGTCAGAAGGTAAAACAATTTACGTTCTAGAATTAATGATCATACGAGTAATTTTAGACTCTTTAATATGGTTCTTTTTAAAATTAAGTTTCTAAAGTTCTTTATGATCATCTTATTTTACACATTTGTGATTCTTTTAACGTTCAAATCGTTCAGGACATATATAAACTTGACCTGACCATGCAGGTCTTAGATAAATTACGCAAGGGGCAAGCAGCGGAAATGGACTGGGAAACGGGACACAGTAACCCTAAAAGGACTTTACATGGATAATGGCTTTCATTTTCAAAATAACCTTTAATGAAATTCCTCTGATTATGCTCTTCTCGTTTTGTTTTTAAGGTGGGCTGTTTGAGTTTTAATGTGTGTGTGTGTGTGTGTGTTTTAAATTTGATTTCTTAGCTGTTTTGTTTTTCTTGTGTTTTTCTTTTTACTTTTTTTTCTTTTCATTTGTTGTGTCTTCTCTCTTTTTTCTCTTTTCTGGCTTTTAATATGTTTCGTTTTAACTGATCTGTTTTATTTTGTGCTTCTCCCCACTCTTTTCATCGTGGTCTTCCTTAATTTTGTTTTGTTGTTCCTTGCCAGGATTTAAGTTCTCTCTTGGCCCTTTTTTGCGATCTTGTTTTTTTCTTTTGTTTGTCTGCTTTCTGAAGATTTTTGGGGGTCTGTTTTCAGCTTTTAATTTTCTAAGTCTCTCACTCTTCGTTTTGGTTTTTCCTCGTTTTGATTCCTTTCTAAGCCTTTATCGCATTTTTGCCAAGTCCGTTGCCTGAGGAAGGACACCTTGCAACTGAAAATTTGAATATACGTTCATATAGCCTACTACTGCACTAGACTTCCTGTTTGATTATACCGTAACACTAAATGTTATTATCCAAACAATGGTAAAGTGCTCAACCCAGTAGAGGGAGCTAAAATATTGAAGGGTTACAATCAGCTCTTACAACACGGATTCACACAACTGTTTTGTAAAGTTGTGTTGTAAAAGTCTATTGAGACCTATCAATATATATATATATATATTTCCGTGCATTTTTTCATCCAGGACGCTCTTTCTCTTTTTTTGATTTGTGTTTCATCCTTCGCACTCATGTTTTCTGACAGTCACTTTCGTCCGGTTCTGTTTTTACAGCGATCGCTTCGGATTTGATGTTTGTCGTGTCCAATTGTTACTGTTGGTTGTTCAGTTTGGTTTTTGCCACCTGATGAAGGGTTTATACCCGAAACGTCGTGGAGTTTTCCGCAAACTTTTAAGCACCTTTTACTACCTCTTTTCGACCTATATATATATATATATATATATATATATATATATATATATATATATATATATATATATATATATATATATATATATATATATTTTACTAATGCCGCACTTAGGGGAAAAGTTGTTGTTGAAAAGTCGACCTTAAGGGGAAAAATTTTTGGGGGCGAAATATAAGTTTCGCCGTAACGTTTCTACACACTTTTTCTATAGGAATACGTTAACGGACAAGGGCGCCCTCCTAGATTTACAAAGTAGATGCAATTACTTTTACTTCAAAGTTGTCAAATTTACGGACACCTAGCTGTTAACACGAACTGATGGCTGGCCATTGAAATAAAATTGTTTATATTTTTGGACGTTAGGGCGAACACTTTTTCTAATGTATTTCATTGTTATTTTTTCGCCCTATGTACGCGCAGATATAACAATTTCCCCCTTAGGTGGGAATTAGCGTTATATATATATATATATATATATATATATATATATATATATATATATATATATATATATATATATATATAAATATGTGTATATATATAAATATAAATATATATATATATGTATATATATATATATATATATGTATACCACTAGATTGAACATTAGGGGGAAATTTGTATATCTTGATACTTTTAGGCGAAAAGAAAAACACATAACTGTATATTTCACCTTTAAGGAAAAACATATACATGTACGTAAATTGAATAGTCCATAAGTTGTACGTGTTAACAGATAATCGTCCGTCAACATTGAAGTAATTAGGTATGTTACGTACCCCCATATGCATTTTACTATACACTAACGTATTCCCATTAAAACAGTGTGTGAAAACGTAAAGGGGAACGTAGACTTTCCCCATAACGGTAATTTCCCCCTAACGTTGATATTTTGCCCAAAAAGTTCCCCTTGTTCCACAATTAGGTATATATATATAAATATATATATATGGACTATTGAATTTACGTACATGTAAAATGTAAAATATAAAGTTATGTATTTTGTTGTTTTTCATTTCGCATAAACGTATCAAGATATACAAATTTCCCCCTAATTTTCAATCTAGTGGTATATATATATATATATACATATATACATATATATATATATATATATATATATATATATATATATATATATATATATATATATATATATATATATATATATATATATATATATATATATATATATATAAGGCGCCGTATTGCGTATAAGAATGTTCTTCCAGATATTTTCAAAGGGGAGCAAGCACCCAGTATCACAATTGCACAACCTACTGCTTACTAACTCCTCCCTAAAAGGAAACCGGCAATGAAGACTACGTAGGTTGTTTCATGTAACTTTCCTTATAGAAAAGTATGTAAACCCTTTTCCAAACATCGTTTTTTTTTAAAGTTCTTTTGTCCACAGTAAAATTTTATTCCAAGAAATGACAGCACGTAAATCACAATCCAACTTTCACAGTCCTTTTTAACTGTAATTTCTGTTTTAGAAAAGGCTTAAAAGGTGGGAACCTTTAGTTCCCGCCATTTTTGAGAATGTTTCTAATGCACAGAAATTAGAAATGGAAGTTCATGTCTTACAGCAGTTATGAAACCAACCAGTGTTGTGAATCTATGGCACTCCAGTGTGCGCACTGCCACGTGGCAGGGGCAAGCCAAAATGGTAAATGTATTTTTCACTCAGGTTGGCCTAACACACTTTAACGCTTTGCTTCCTCTCAAAACCTCGGGTTGACAATACCATACGTACATGATGCTGACATTTAGAAATGTCGCAATTGGTAAAATTTTCCTTTTTTTTTGATAGCTTGCTCATTCAGACTCACAGAATCGGAAGGAATTTTTGCACCGCCTATGTATCCTCTAGCATTTGACAATAACCTTTGTACATGGCGAATAGAAGCTCCAATCGGAAAAGTTGTGGAAATAACCTTCGAAGAAGTGCTTATGGATAATAGTACAGACCTGAATGGCCTCTGCCAAGATAGCATTACTGTGAGTTACTAATTACACTGTTTTTTTTTTTTTTTTGTTCTATTTTGTTCAACCCGTCAATTACAACCTGCTTCAAAGTGGTTGCTCACAAAGACTTAAATTTGGTTTGTCCTCGCTAGAACAGCTCATATGTTGGTTTAACCACATGTCAAAGAGATACCTCTGACGAATCAACACAAACACTACCCAGTCACGCTTTATTAATTTCAAAAAACAAAAAACAACCAAAAAAAAAAAAAAAACACGATATCAAGAACACCCTATTACATGATAGATACATGTTGGAAAAATTTAATCCAAACGATGCGATAGCAGGTTTAATTTCACAGGTTTTTGACGGAGAAGCACCGTCCCAGTCTGCAATTATACCACCGTTCTGTGGGGACGGACCTGGTTGGCCACGGTCACCTCTACAACTGTTATCAAAGACACAGGTCATGACGATAACGCTAAGAAAGGAATTGGTTGGCAGCAGAGGATTCCGTGCATCATATAAACACGGTGAGTAATTACATATAAAATAAACGGTAATGTCCATTGGTATCGCCTAAGGAGAGAGCATGGGGCCATGCCACCAAAAAATGGTAAACGACCCCAAAATTGCCTTAAAGCAATGCTTAATGTTGCAAAGGTTTGCGAATGAGGGTACTTAAACATTCACCATCACCCCCTGGGGCTGGATACCCTCAATAAAATGTTCTTGTTAAGTCAGCGGTCATGTTATGGTCGAATCAATGAGCTACCTTTAGTTTTAACATGTCCATTAAAAGTGTAACACAAGTATTCTCCTCACAGAATCTGAATAACAAAACATTTTCTCGACATGAACCTGAGAAATATAGAATGGAAAACGACCATATTACAATAGTGGGAATATGCAGGCCTTTCATATTTGAAGTTTCATTCTCACGAATGTTGAGAAATACGAAAATATTGCATCATTCATTTTTTTTTTTTTTTGCGTAAGCTGTATGTTTCTTTCTACTTTTTATTCTGCAACAATATTATGAGTGTCTTTACCTTTAATTCCTTTTTTTTATCTGTTATACCAAAAGTAACACGATTTCTGCTCCTACAGAACGCGTAGGCAATGAAAATATTTCTGAACCAGTTTGGTAACAATTCGATGCTTTAAGCAAAGACCTAACAAATTGATTGTGAAGGAAAGCAAAAGTTTCTTGGGAATTGGGTAAATGATATGTGAAAAAGTTTTCATGTGCTGCATTTATCTAAGATGACTGTTACTCTATCGACGGTCCAATGTAACATCTAAGCTTTTTCGAATCCCGGAAAAACTAATCGAAAGACTATTTTGTCTGCCAAACGGATCACGAGGAGGGCTTATATTTTAGAGGAATTCCTCTCCTGCATGATCTAACTTTCATTCTTGCCATCTGAAACATCCTTCTTTTCTGTCTGGTTACATCTTATTCAGTAAATGACACACAATTCATTCACACTTGATGCAGTCAGCTTTGACATCTGATTAAATGATTGAAAACACATGAGTGGATGTTCCACAATGCCGAGTTGCCTCCATGACTCTTCAATTTTCTGCCCCAGCCTGAGCTAAAAAGCTTATCAAGTCGGGTGTTTCCAGAAATAGCTAAGAAAGCTACAGTGCTGCCGCACACTGCACAACAGTTGAGAGCACATAAGTCTGCATGCAAAGACAGTGAAACCCACAACGCCTAGATTTATTGTGTATTGTACCTTTAATATGCTGAAAGCATGAATAGCCTATTGTTAAAACATGTGTGTAGGCCCTGCTGCCACAGTGCAGTGAGGCTGAACACCGCTCTGTGCTAGTACAAAGCGAGTGTAAGTTACTTGAAGGTATATTTCTGTAGGGGGTAAGAAACTAATAAACAGCCATTGTCAATGTGCTGTACTTGCGTCTGATGACGATACACGTCAAACGACGGCACGAAAAGTTCGAATGAGGAACCGTCTTTGCATGAAATAAATGAAAATACCCGAAACATTTGATAAAATTTTGAGTTAATTAACAGGACCGTAAAAAACGTTGAAAACTTTTTTCAGTACTTTAACCGGCACCACTTCTGTTCATTGACTTTAAACTAACGAAAAATAATCCGTGATCACGGATTAACGTCATGATCGGTAACAGTGCAGAGGAGTGTGTCTAATCTTGCATCCGT